>CM064967.1:58131854-58250233 GCA_032847665.1 Solanum chilense | reverse complement strand
CACATAGTATTAGTGGATTGGAGTGTCACGTTCCGACACATAGTATTAGTGGATCGGAGTGTCACGTTCCGACACATAATATTAGTGGATCGGAGTGTCACGTTCCGACACATAGTATTAGTGGGACGGGTGTCACGAACCGACACGCAGAAGTAGGGGATCGGAGTGTCACGTACCGACACATATAGGGGATCGGAGTGTCACGTTCCGACACATATAGGGGATCGGAGTGTCACGTACCGACACATATAGGGGATCGGGTGTCACGAACCGACACGTAGAATTAGGGGATCGGAGTGTCACGTACCGACACATAGTAGTAGGGGATCGGAGTGTCACGTACCCACACAAGAGGAAGAAAGATAATGAATCCTGAAAGATGATAACTTACTCAACATAATGAACTTAATCCCAAATGAGTATGGTATTGAGGCTTGAGCCCTCATGGATGAAATTGATAGTACTTATTGATGATTATAGTACTTGTTGTTGCTACATGTTGAGTTTTATAGTTGATTTATGATATTATATATATATATTTGTTTTCTATTTTGAGTTGGCCGATGATACTTACTCAGTACCCGTGGTTTGTACTGACCCCTACTTTTATGTTTTCTTCTTTGTTATTTGTGGAATGCAGCAAACATTCCGTCGTCTTCAACGCAACAGTAAATCTAGCCAGTCTTCACTACATCGGAAATTCAGGGTGAGCTAATGCGTCTAGCTTGGACTGGGTCTTCTTCTTCAAGTCTTCATGCCTTGAACTTCCGGCATGGGCTAGCTTTTATTTGTTTTAGTTTCTTAGACATTTTTAGTTTAGTAATTTGATCATAGATGTTCTTGTGATGATGACTTCCAGATTTTGGGGAATAATAGATGTTGAATTTTAGTAGTTATTGAATTGGTTTTTATTAATGAGTTAAGTCTTCCGCTCTATTTTCTGTTGTTATACATTGAAATGTTAAGGTTAGATTGGTTGGTCCGCTCACATAGGAGGGTAAATGTGGGTGCCTGTCGCGCCCCCGATTTGGGTCGTGACAGTTAGTTAGGTACATTCATAATGAGTTAATGTTTTAGAGTTATTAGGTATAAACAAGTAATATCATTGTATGATACCTTGGTTCTTCAATGCTGAATCTAAGGCTTCAAAGAGTGTATATTTGTTTTTTTTTTGGAATATAGAACTAACTATTCGGAGCAATTGTATCTAGAAAGCATACCATACTTGGAAAAGAACTTATTATTTCTATGACTATAAAAAACGACCTATGTATTCTATGATAAAACTCCACATTAGTTGAGGGACATATCAAGAGCATCAACAGTGTTCTAGTAGACTTTGAGAAGCAAAAGAAATTATTGGAAATCTATGAATTAGTTTCGAAAGCCAGGATGCATTTTGCAAGGCTTGTTGAACTTCTCCATGTGACTCGCATCACAAATATATTTTAATTTCATACAACTAGGTGGAATGACCCAAATGTGCCTTTTTATTGTGTATACATATTATTGGTTTTTATTACTAAAACTATGCGGCAACGGAAAAGGTTTAAAATGTCTCTCTTTGTATTTTGGATGTCTTTCAATTGATTTCAACAATTTTATTAAATATTTAGGGGCTTTAAATAGCCAACATAAAATACATAATCTGCATAATTTAAAATTCAAGAATTCTAAAATATTTCAATAACAAAAACAACATAACTAAGATTCAGATTTAAATTTTATCTTAAACTGAACAACTTATTTTGTTGAAAACTCATTATTTGCTTTAGTTAATGCAATTGTAAAAACTGCTCCTCCTCAACTCTTGTTCTCTAGTAGTTGATGCTGATTTTTCGTGGTTATTTTGAGCTTGCACATTTTTCAAAATTCATATTTCTCTTTTTCTTTCTTTTTCTTCTATTGATTTTGTGCTTCAAAAACACTTACCATGAAGTTTTCTTGTGTGAAATTGTTTTTGAAAGTGCATTTAATTGGAAAATTGTAGGACTCACAAAGTGTAGTTGTAAGTATATTTATTCCATCACAACAACACATCTAACATATGTTATAATATATGAATTCGTTTTCACTAAAAAAATATGATAGTTGTAGCCAATGAATCTTTTTTGGGCATTCAAAGAAAAATAGCTACTTGACAGTGATATTTGTTAAAAATACTCTTACACTTCAAATATAAGGACGTGTTGAAAATAGTTCCCCTAACGGATTAAAATGGATAACAGTGGTGTGTAGATCATTTCCTATAGTCACGTTATTTTAAGGCATATTTTCACATTTTTGAGCCAACTTTAAGGAATTACGTGATTTTTTTATTTTTCATGTATATTAGCCCATGAATCTTGCGTCTCTGAGTATCAAAAAAAAATCTAAATAAACTTCCTAAGGACATTGTAATGAGTTGGAGAACATTACGTATAGTCACACCATTTTTAAGGCATAATTTAGCATTTGTGAACCAACATGTAGGAATTATACAACTTTCTTGATTTTTTATATATATTATTAGCTCATGGATCTTGCGCCTTGGAGCACTCTAAACGTTTTTTTAAAAAAACTTTGTGAGGACCTCTGTAATGATTTGGGGGAACATTACATATAGTCACACAATTTTAAGATATATTTTGGCATTTATGAGTTATCCTTTAGGAATTACGTGACTTTCTTGGTTTTTAGTGTGTATTATCCCATGAATTTGACGCCTTGAAGCACGCGAATATATTTTCTAAAAGAAATTTATAAAGACCTCTGTATTGAGACAGGGGTCTTACGTATAGCTACACAATTTTTAAGGCATATTTTTTGCATTTGCGAGCTAACTTTTAGAAATTACACAACTTTCTAGGTTTTTTCATGTGTATAAGCTTAAGGATCTGGCGTCTTGGAGCACCCAAAAAGGTTTTACATAGAAACATTATGAGGACCTCTGTAATGTTGGGGGTGGAATTACGTAGAATTATACCATTTTAAGACACATTTTTGCATTTACGAGCCAACTTTTAGGAATTATGCAACTTTCTTGTTTTTTCTTGTGTACTAGTCCATGAAAGTAGTGCCTTAGAGCACCAAAAAAATCTGGAAAAACATATGAGGACCTCGTAATGAGTTGCTGGTAGAATTACATATAATCACACCATTTTAAGGCATATTTTTGTATTTACTAGCCAACTTTTAGGAATTGTGTGATTTTCTAATTATTTTTTTCTGTGTGTATTATCCCATAGATCTAGCGCCTTGGACCTCCCAATTTTTATTTGAAAAAACTTTATGAGGACCTCTATAATGAGTTAGGGGGTGAAATTACTCTTAGTCACACCATTTTTAAGGCATATTTTCTCATTCACAAGCCAACTTTAAGGAATTATATAACTTTCTTGTTTTTTTTTTTGTATTTATTAGCCTATGCATCTGATGCCTTGGAGCACCCAAAATAATTTTATGAAACAACTTTATTAGTAAGTCTATAATGATTTAGGGGAGTATTATGTATAGCCACACTATTTTAAGGCATTTTTTGCATTTACAAGCCAATTTTCAGGAATTACATATCTTTCTTGGTTTTTTCATGTGCATTAGTTCATAGATCTGGCGCCTTGGAGCACCTAAACAAACATTCTGGAAAAAAAATGGGAGGATCTTCATAATGAGTAGGTGGAGTATTACGTGTGGTGACAACATTTGTAAGACCTATTTTTGCATTTACGAGTCAACTTTAGAAATTATGCGACTCTCTAGACTTCTTCGTGTGTTAGTCCATGGATCTGACGCCTTGAGCGCCAAATTTTTTTCTAAAAAGAAACTTTTAGAGGACATCCGTAATGAGTTAGGGGAACATTATGTATGATCACACCGTTTTAAGGCATTATTATAACATTCACGAGTCAATTTTTTGAAACTATGCAATTTTCTTAGTTTTTGTGTATTAGCCCATGAATCTGACACCCTAGAGCTCCTACAAATTTTTTCCACAAAAAGCTTTAGAAGGACCTCCTTAATGATTTGGGGGATCAATATGCATAGTCGAACCATTTTAAGTCATATTTGCATTTACGAGTAAATTTTTAGGAATTATGCGACTTTCTTGGTTTTTCGTATGTATTAGTCAATGGATATGCCACCTTGGAGTACCTAAAAAATTTATTTGAAAAATCTTTATTTTGACCTTCGTAATGAGTTGGGGGAGTATTACATATAGTCACACCATTTTAAGGCATATTTTCACATTTTTTATCCAACTTTAGGAATTACGCGACATTCATGGTTTTTTTTGTGTATAATAGCCCATGGATCCGTCTCCTTGGAGAACCCAAAAATGTTTTATGAAAAAACTATATGAGGACCAACGAAAGGAGTTGGAGAAGTATTACACATAGTCATGTCATTTTATGGCTTATTTTTGCAATTACAAGCCAACTTGTAGGAATTACGCAATCTTGGAGAGCCCAAACACTTTCTTCGAAAAAAACATTACGAGGACCTCCATAATGAATAGGGGGAGAATTACATATAGTCACACTATTTTAAGACATATTTTTGCATTTACGAGCCAATTTTGAGAAATCACATGACTTTCTTGATTTTTCGCGTGTATAAGTCCATGGATCCGGCGCCATGGAGCACCTAACAAAATTTTCTCAAAATAACTTTATAAGGACTTCTATAAGTGAGCATTAAATATAGTCACACCATTTTTAAGGCATATTTTTGCATTTGCGATCGTGTATTGGTAGATGGTGATTAAAAAAAGCTATATTGAAATCCTAGATCTTCAAATGTAGTGTTCAAATTACTTTCTCATATTTGCACTTAGTGAAAAGTACAAGAATTTAGGACCAAAAACAACATACCATAGTGTGTTTGTTACCTCATTAGGATTGGTAAGGTAAGACCTAGACCCCCTTTCTTGTAATTATTTCTATTGAGATTTTTTTTATTTCTATTAAAAAGCCAGTAGACACTCCATCTAGAGTAAATTTTCCCCCAAGAAATAAAAATATACTTGTAATAGTTGAAGATTGAAATATTTGAACTATGGAGTATGATGATTATTGAAATTCCCAATTTAGTTTGTGCACATCCCTTTTTGTTCATATGTTTTCATTTATTATATGTATGAGTAATTTTAGGAGAGAATTAGAAAATGGAGAGAGGAAAGATAAAAGTAGTTTTGTATACATGAGTATACAAACCCAAAAAGGGGTCTTTTCTTTCGGTATACAAATTGTTCATGGGTCCCATAATTTATAGCAAAATATATTAAACTATAGTAACACATAATAGTTAATTAAAATTGTAACCTCGTTATATATTAAACTCGTAATGTTTGTCAATCCGCGTAATTTTCCAAACTTAGATTGCAATAAAAATTTATCTTATTAAGTAATATTTATCTTATATGTATGAATCATCATATATTGATTTTTTTAAGAATTATTTGTAGTTATACATAATTTTACTTGTCCATAATTATTATAGGTGTATACTTTCAATAAATTTTGGGCCGGTTCGACTATAAGGCAACTAAAGTAATGACTTGGAGTCTCAATTATTTTAGGGTTTTACTTTTTCCTAAAAATGAACACACACACACTCACTCACAATCACAATCACAAAGTACATTCTCATAATGATACAATCAAATCATGATTCATTGCATCCATCATTTATACTTCCTCATTTACAATTAGTGTGATTAATAGTTTGTGCATTCAGATACAAACATTTATCATATTGAAGCAATAACAAACATACATCACACAATCATAGAATCACAATCATAACCTACCTCGAAGCAAGCTTGAAACCTAAGAAACTTGATCCTTCCCTTTAAAGATTTATTCCGCTTGGTATTGGTCTACAAACATTAATAAAAACACGAAAACCAATAAACAATTACTAATTACCCGAATTACTAACAATTAAATGAACCCTAGATCAAACCCATGATCCGGTCTCCCAATTAGGATTGATTCCATCATAAATTCCAGATTAAAATCCTATCTCATTGATAATTACCCACTCAATGATATAATCTCCGTCACCATGATATCTTTTCAACATAGATACATGAAATGCTGGATGAAATACCGATAGGTTAGGATGTAAGTCCAATCTATAGGCCACGGTCCATACATATTCAAAAACCTCAAGGGGACCAATGTATCGTGCACTTAGCTTGCCCTTGTTTCCAAATATCATCACCCCTTTCATTGGTGATACTTTAAGATAAACATTGTCACCGGTCTGAAATATCTTGTCCCTTACCTTATGATCTGCATACTTTTTTGGTCTACTCTGGGCTGCTAAAGACTTAGCTTGAATACTCTCACCTTATCTTGAGCATCCTTCACCAATTCAACTCCCAAAGGTTTCACTCTCCACCCTTGAACCATCAAATGAGTGATCTACATCCCCTCTCATAGAGTTTCTCAAATGGTATCATATCTATAGTGGAGTGATAACTATTATTATAAGAGAACTCACACAAAGGTAGGAACTTATCTGAATGCCTTCCAAAATCAATTACGTATGCTCTCTACATGTTTTCTAACACTTGAATTGTCCTCTCCGACTTCCCGTCTAATTATGGATTAAAAGTTGTACTAAAGGTGAGTTGTGTGCCCAATTCATTATGTAATTTCCTCCAAAACTTGGATGTGAATTGAGTATCACGATCTGAGATGATAGAAAGTGGCGCCACATGCAACGTCACTATCTCTTTCACATAAACCTTAGCCAATTGTTAAGCATTATAATCTAGTCTTACCGAAATAAAACGGGTTAACTAAGTCAATCTTTCAACCACTACCTAAATATAATTAAACTTCTCCAAAGTCTTGCGAAGACTAACCACAATATCCATGGCTATTCTTTCCCACTTCCATTCCAAAATGACATTCTTAAAAGCAAACATAAAGGCCTTTGGTGCTCATATTTTACTTGTTATCAATTTTGATAATTAGCCACAAAGTATGTTATATCCTTCTACATGTCCATCCACCAATAAATTCTCTTTAAGTCTCGATACATCTTGGTTGCATCAGATTAATGGAATATCACAAACCATGGGATTCTATCGACAATTTATGGATTAAGCCATCGACTCGAGGAACACAATTTTTTTTAAAAAACTGAGCACACCTTCCTCATCAAGAGTGTTCTCTTGTGCCTTACCAATAGCACTCTTCTTCTTAAGTTCTTTTAAATTTTCATCCTTAATTTGCTTGGTCTTGATCTCTTCCATAAACGTGACCCTTACTTTGATGCTAAATAACACTCCATCTTTCTTTAGGATTCCTAATTGCATATATTTAAATTCCAAAGTATGAATTTACTTAGTCAAAGGTCGCTTAGCTACAGTCAAGCAAGCTAAATTGCCCATACTTATCGTCTTTTGACTCAAAGTATCTGCCACTACATGAGCCTGTCGGCTTTCAACGGGTCCGGATATGCCACTACATGAGCCTACCGGCTTTCAACGGGTCCGGCTAACCATTCACCAGTCGGTCAGTTATGGAAGACTTTGCTGGGTAGAAGCCCGAATATCATTAAGAATATCTTATTTTGTGCTAATAACTGATGTTAAATCTTTGATTTTACAGGATTATGGATTGAGGAGCAATGCATGAACACTAAGTTTCATAAAGGAACAAAGCGAGCTGAAAGATTAAAGACAAGAGATTTTGGTTATTGCCAAATCCATTTGGAGAATCACCGTATGGCCACTTAACCGCTTAGAGTTCCAGTTTCCAAGCCTCAATGGAAGAATACAAGTTGGCGAGAGAATGGAGCCATCAGCGGATCACCGAAGTGATTCCGTGATACAAAGTTAGATTGCCCTATGTTTCAAACCTTAAGGTTGCTGAAGGCTAAGGCAAAAGGGTGATGAAACTGACAAAAAAGAGGATTGACTTATTGATGGTGAGCCCGACTTAATTCACTAAGTGATTTCTCCTAATACATTTTCGGCAACTATAAATACATTTTTGAACATTTAGTAAAAAAAGAGAATTTCAATAATTTTGAGTCCTAAGTTTTAGTTTACAGAGTTAGGAGACAGTTTTCTCTAGTTTTCCCTAAGCTTTGGAGAGTTGAAGTTTTTCACTTTTGAGAAATTGAAAATGGATCTTTAGTATTTTTCGAATTCAAACATTATAAAGACGAAATCAATATTACCAGTTGATGAAAACAGAATTTGGTAACAATTTTAATCCTTTTAAAATGTCTAGCTGAAACCTCAATTATTGGGGTGTGATTATGGGTTGATTTACTTTATGGGTATTGAAAATTGTTAGTTTTAATGCTATTTAGAAGTGAGTTTAGACATGAATTTTGGATTAAATTCAAGAATTCTAGTTGCAAAGGTAGTTCTAGTTTGTGTTGTTGACCTTCTCGATAGAGAGGTTTTAAATTAATGGTAAGTGGGTATTGGGTTGACATGGGTTTATCTTAAGAGAGTGAATTCTCAGCCCCTTTCCACACATTCAGTTCGAGAAAGTGAACGAACTATGGTGTAGACTGTTCTTATTTTGCATGCTTATCGATGTTCAAGAGAAATCAACTTGATTTGGGGTAAATTGTTCAAGAGAAAGTTTATGTCCTCTATAGTAAAGATTACTTACTAATATTAACTGTCTAATAGTTGCAATCACCTATTTTCTACATTGACCTATAATCGAATCACATCCCAAGAACCCATCTCATTATTGTTATTTCGTGATTGTTTTGTTGTTGTTTTAGTTGATAAATAAAACCAAAACCCCCTTATTTGATATTCATGTCACCCCTTGAATTGAACTATGTTTTTATTTGACAATGTCTATTCCTTTGACTGATTTGAACATGTTCACACTTTTCTATTGAATCTTAAACACGTACCGCTCCCTATTATGATTCAACCCAACTCATTTAGTTGGGTTATATACTGACTAGCGACCGTTGACACTTAGAATTGGATGAAGTGTCCTTGAAATGTAAATAAGTGACGAACCATGCAGTTGCTCATGAAATGAAGAAAAGAAATACAGTGGCCACCCATGTGAAGGCACAAATCCACTAAGAGCTAGACGGGTCGTGCTACTTAAGATCGACTGTCTACTTGATCAAGAAGGAAATTAGAAATTATCTAAGTGTGGGATCATGGAGGGATTGATGAGAATTCTACCCTATGATGACTCGTTAGTCTGCCCAAAAAGTGTTGCGACATTGTAGTCCTACTTTTAGTAGGACTTGTTTTCACAAACTATTTTTACTTACTTAATGTTTATTTTTGAAGGCAATCATAGTGATTTGGTGTTCATAATCAAGAATATTTTGGTTTACTATTATTATAAGTTCCTTAAATCACGATTTCAATACTAAATTCTGCATTGTTTCTTGAAATAATGAGCACTAAATACCACATTTCTAGTTGTGGGGACCATGACTAAACCATAACTATGAATTCATAATACAATTAATGTTTCATTGTTAGTTGCACTAATTTATTCTACTTTCATCATGATTTCGCTCTAATGAGTGCGCACATTAGAATATGCATGCATTTATTACTTGTTTGAGAGAAAAGTGATAACTATGAAAAAGTTAGAGTCACATTCCATTAACTTGTTATGAAGAAGTGTGCTCCAGAGAAGAAAGTCAAATTAATAAGTATGCAAGGATAAACATCAAAACACTATAAGACCGAGAGGAAAAAAGTGAAATTCGTCTAATAGGGTTGATAACCGTTTACATGTATCTAACCTTTTAGGAACAAGTAATATTAACAATGGATAGTTGCTTGTATAGATTTTTAAAATGAATTAAAGGTCATAGGGAACACAATCCTTGTCTCAATAAATCGACTACTAAAATCTTTGAAACATTGTTGCTCTTGTTGACAGTGAAACTAAATTCAACATTAGTTACTTAAACAATAAATACACAATATGTACTTTCTTCTGGAAATATTATCCGCAATTGAATAAGAGCGTGAATAAGGTTATTTCTACTGTAAATTGTCACGACCCAACCCAGTGGGCCGTTTGGGCACCTACTCTAAAATTTAAGTAGGAGGAACCTTGATGCCCAAGCGATTTAAAACATGCGAAAGATTAAGAAAAATATATATAAAAGGAAATTCATGAGATATTTACACAAATAAGAGTTTAAACAATACAAAGTTAAATTTGTAAAATAAATTCAACGCCCCCAAGGATCTAATCTTGTCAGGTACAAGATCTTCTAAGATCTCAGGGTATAAAATACAGTAACTATTTACACTACTTCAACCACTGGAAAGAAAGAGTAGAAGTTGTTGTAGATTGTGTTAGTCTTCACCTATGAAACATAATTCACCCTGAAGCCATACTATGCCAAAATGCATAACAAGAGTAGTATCAGTACAAACCATACGTACTGGTGGGTATCAGCAACCAACTTGTTGCGCATTAAAAATATAAAAAAATTAACCAACAGGAAACATGCAATAAGAAAGTACACCTCTCATCCTTTATCCCCCTGCCTTTACCACTCTCGTACACCTTAAACATACTAGTACACTAGACTCTACTTGTCTACTCTATCACCATGCTCGCTCCGTTCTTGAATCCTAGCTTAACCATTCTATCTCATAGAGGAACTCCCCAATACAACCACTACTAACCCAGCCAACCACTTCAGACATGCCCTAGCTTTTTCTGCATCAGCATTTTGCCCTTGACCACATAATATACTCTATCGAGACTCGCTAACCATTTCTAATACGAATCCCCTTTCCAAGGTAAGTCCTAACTACTTTTGCACCATGAACACTACCCCACTTGTCATTATTTAAGAACACATGCAGCCTCTCTAAAGATAGTCCTTAGTGACAGCGGAACCCTCAATCTCCACTTACCAAACAATATACATAAAGATTGGGCATGATAATTCAAAGTTAGTTATAGTAAACGAGGTATTATAAGTAATTACAACATCATAAACACACATATATAGGGAATATAATTCAATTATAATTTTAGGAGCAATATAAAATTCCCCCATATCAAGAACAAGTAGTCACAAATGGTTCTCTCGTGGAACCCACAGCCAAACTGTTAGTGTGTTGGAATGTGAAAACCGATCCAATATATGTGTTAGAACGTTACACTTAATCCATTATATGTGTCGGAAGGCCATAATATGAATTTTACCCGAAGGCTAAACCCCTCGCAAGGTCAACACAACTCACTTTTTCCATGCATGAAATATATTACGCAATAAGCATGAATTTAGGACTACTCAAGTAAGTAAACCCAGCCTAGCTAGGCGCCAAGAAATTGTAGGGGGATGGTAGTAGTAATCCTGACTTTCTGACAACAAGACAGTGGATTGTAATTGGGAATGAGTGAGTTGTGTCGACCTTGCGCTAGAAATCTATTTCTACTTCCATCCTAATCCTAGAGCAACCTTTTGAGCATTTTTGGGGTGATCCTTACCTCTTTTTGGCACTTAAGGAAAAAAAGAAAATAAGACTTCGCTTCATTAAGTTCTGCCCCTAACTATCCTACTTTGGTGCTCCCAGCTACTGGGGCACCACTGTAGCGGCACCACTCCACTCTGGTGGAACAGTGGGCCCTAGTTACTCACAATGTTTCCCTTCATAAGTAATGACGATTTGGTTTGTTACAATATATATACTAATTTACTCCTTGTTCGTCCCAAAATTACAGATAGATGAGTACAATGATCCAATCTAGAATACTTCAAAATGAATGGATCAGCCCATCATGGAACAATGAAAAATAATGCTTCCAACGTTTAGGAAAGAAAGAATCATACATGGGGAATAAAGTAGGTAAACGAAGCAACAAGCAAAGGAGTAGATATGTTAATATTTGCTTAGATATGTTCCTATTTTCCTGGCTAGACCCCTCTAGAGAGGCATGATTATCGTTGAGGCAGGACCTTCCGCGTGGTAGGAGATCAAAATCAATTTATAAAGGGAAAGGGGAATGGTTTCATAATTTTCTCCTATATCTACCCCAAAACTCAAAAAGCTGTCTCAGTTGCTTCACTTTGAATATTAGTATCCCTACTCTAGTTGCATCAATTTTTGCTTAACAACAGTAGAATGAAAACATTCCTTATTCCAATTCCTTTTAATTTAGGACAATGATTTCTATTAATAGGGTTTAAAGCCTAATTTTTGGGGTTAAACATTGTTAGTATTCTTATTTTTTTGTTTGTACATTGGCTTTTGAAACTTTGCCAATAATTCAATTTTCGGATTTGGATTGAAGATTTATCACGCAATTTCAATTTGATTTTCTGAGTTTATTTTTATTGTTGAAGTAAGTTCATGATTTCTTCCTCAAAAATTATGAATTGTGATCTTGCTTGTAGGGGTAACTAAACCCACAATAGGATTGTGGGAACAATGGGTAATTAACAAAGGAAACCTAGCAAATGAGCAATTTATCAAATAGGTTGCATGTATTGATAATTCTTTCTCTTACAAGTCTTTTTAACGGTGACCAAATTAGAACTCGTCTTAATGCTACTTGTCGGACCAAGGAGATTGTAATAGGAAAAGAATTTCAATACAGATTTAGTGGGATACTATCTAATAGGCTAGTGTCGATTGGTGCAAAGTAATAACTAAGTTATACATCGTTTATGATGTCTAATATGAAATAAGAGTAAGGGTTAGTAAATTATACACACGTAGCCGGACCAAGGTAAGGGGTGAAATTCTCGAGATGGCAGACCAAGGATTTAGATATACATAACTTAATCACTTTACATGCAAAACACTAGGGACGAATTGCTATTGCTAGGGATATGACATTATGAACCTATAGGAAACACATATACCCTAGTTAGTCTCACAACTTTATAAAAACACACTTTTTCCTTTTGTTCACTTGTTAACTTAGAAGTGTTTAAGAAACTTGTTTCACAAATAACCCCCCCCTCCTTTAATTACTTGTTTTCGAAAAAACCTTGGCTAAATAGACATAATTGTATATTGAAGTTAAGTCTAATCCATTTTTCTTGTGGGATCGACCCCAACCTACTAGTAGGTTCTTTACTTGATTACAAATGCTTATACTTCTTTAGGGAGGTGTAATTTGAGTGTAACAAATTTTGGCACCTCTGCCGGGGAATCTGGAATTTAGATTAACTTTTAATACATTATTGATTATTTAGTCAACAATTTCCTGATTTTACTTTTTCTGTTTCTTTTTTTCTCTTTCAGGTCTATGTTTAATGAATGCCAACTACAAAAAGACGACGACAACAACTCATCCGTTCGATCCTTGACTTAATCGTACATTGCGAAGAATTGAAAATCAACACAACCCAATCAATTAGGTGATGGGGAAATTTGTCAACCTCTATTACCAGTTGAGGCACACAATCAAGTTCAAGTTTATAATTAATTGGATAATGATTTGAGGATGAAGCCCCCAACACCAAGACCTCAGGATTACTATAGGGGAAACATTAATATTGTTGATTTTGATGGACCTCTTGCCCTACCCTCTTTGCCACCCGAGCACACATTTTTGTGACGAGTAGCTTGATGCAGATGCTCACTGCGAGGGTTTTATTACTAGGACTGCCATTAGAGGACCCTCATGCTCACATAGCCAAATTGAGGTCTGTGCGTGAGACTTGTTTAGGTAGGCCAGACTTGGATAGGAATGTCATTGGGTTGCGAGTGTTTCCTCTATCACTGATAGAAGCTGCCGTCATATGGTTTATTGAGCTTCCCTACAACTCCTTTTATACTTAAGATCAGCTAAGAGATGCGTTCTTCGCAAGGTATTACCAGTGTCCAAGAAGCTCAACCACAAAGATAAATTGAACAACTTTGTGGCACTGCCTAAAGAGTGAGGAGTATATCTTCGAACATATGTACTGCATTTGTCAGAGGAGTCCCAAATCAATGCATTGATGAAAGTCGTCAAAAGAGTACTTCTATCGGGGTCAAGATGATAATAATAAAACAATAATCGACACTATTGCAGCGGGTTCCTATGGAGAGTGCACATATGCAGAGATCACAGAGAAGTTGGAGATGATATCTTGCAACAACAAGGCTTGGAGCACTAGAAAGTCGGACATTGGGAGAAACACCTTTGCAGTACAAGCTACAAACAATCTAACAATATATGTGATGCGTGAAGAGTTGGCGCAGATTAGAACTAAGGTATGGTTGGTTTTGAAACATGTGAGGGGAGGTGCAGAAAAGGTAAGTGCGGTGAACTACTTAACTAAACCACCACCACCGGTAGATGAGAAGATGGAGGGTTTCCAACCAAACGCCCAAGGCTCGAATCAGGAGAATTGGCACCAAGCTCAAGGAAATCAAGGTTGGAACTATGGTAACTACAATCGAGAGGGTCAATATGTTTGAGATGGGAACTACAACCGCCACGACAACTTCAACTGGGGTAACTATGGTAATAGGAATGACCGGAGTGGGCCCTATATTCCCTCACAAAATAGGGAAGTGGCTCCTAGGGATGGTGGAGGTAGTATGGCATGAGTTGAAGATATGATACAAAAGATCATGAGGAGATTTGATACTAGTGATGAGCATGCCAAAAAGATGAGAGGTGATTTATCTAATATTTCGCAAAAAGTAGATGTACATGTAATTTAAATTAAGCATCTTGAGTTACAGATTTCTCAATTGTCTACTACTGTGAATCCACGCCAACTTGGCACTCTTCCTAGAAACACCATCCAAAATCTTAAAAATGATAGGCATTGTATGGCGTTCACTACTCGAGGGGGTAAGCAAACCATTGATCCACCTATGCCGCATATGGTAGAAGATGATATGAGAAAAGAGAAAGAGGTTGTAGAAACTAGTGGAGAGTTGGTGCAAAACACGGTGATTGAAGCAGAGGTGTCTCAGAAATTTGTCCCTATTCCTAGACCTCCACCACCATTCTCTAAAAGATTAGAGAAGGAGACTGAGGATGGTAAATACCAACGATTTATCACTATTTTGAAACAAATATCCATCAATGCCCCTTTGACAAAATCTTTTGAACAAATGCCCGATTGTGCTAAGTTTGTGAAGGATATGGTGATAACAAAGCGATCGATGAGTTTTTAGGATGATGACAGAATGCAACATTATAGTGCTATTGCTACAAGGTCTCTTATGAAGAAAAAGGAAGATCCTGGCGCTTTCACCATTCCATGTACAATAGGATTGCTACACTTTGCTAAACCACTATGTGATCTTAGTGCAAGCATAAACCCCATGCCTCTTTCCATTTATAAGAAGTTAGGCTTAGGTGACCCAAAACCTACTACGATGCGGTTAATGATGACTGATCGAACAGTGAAGAGGACTATTGGTATACTCCATGATGTGCACGTAAAAGTGGAGTAATTTATATTTCTAGCCAATTTTGTGATTCTTGACTGTGAAGTTGATTTTGAGGTTCCCATTATTCTAGGGAGGTCATTCCTTGCCACATGGCATGCATTGTTTAGGTTGAACAATAAAGAAGCAACATTCAACATATGTAGGTCCATGAAGCAGAGTGGTGAGCTCCAAACAATATCTGTTATATCCTACAGAGTTGAGAGTATATCTGAGGTATAAACTGAATAGCGACTAGGCGTCGAGGCACTTGCGGCAGTTATTATGAATTTTGAGAGTGATGGTATAGAATATTATGGGTCCCTAGTGGCTGCAACCGAAAGAAATGGAAATCGTTCAAAACCAAAGAAATTTGAGTTAGATATGAAACATCACGAGTCTCCACCCGCGAAACCGTCTATTAAGGAGGCTCCAAAATTAAAACTTACGATTCTACCACCTCATCAAAGATAGGTATTATTGGGTAAAGATTTCACTTTGCAAGTGACAATTGCAGTGGATTTGAATGGGCAACAAGTAGAGTGTTTGGTGGAGGTTTTAAAGAGGTTCAAACGAGCCATTAATTGGACTATTGCGGACATTATTGGGATTCTCCTCTGTATTTGTTCACACAAAATAAACTCATGCCCGACCACAAGCATAGTATTGAGCATCAAAAAAGGTTTAATCCACTTATGCAAGAGGTAGTGAAAAAGGAGATCATCAAGTGGTGGATGTCGAAGTCATTTATCCTATTGTAGACAATAGTTGGGTGTGTCCTGTTTAGTGCGTGCCTAAAAAGGGTGGGATGACAGTGGTGCCTAATGAGAGGAACGAGCTAGTTCTAATGTGGACAATGACCGGATAGAGAGTTTGTATGGATTACCATAAGTTGAATGCGTGGACTGAGAAGGACCATTTCCTCATGCCCTTTATGGATCAAATTTTAGATAGACTCGTAGGAAAAGGGTGGTATGATTTTCTTTATGGTTATTTGGGTTACAATCAAATCTCTATTGCCCCTGAGGATCAAGTTAAGACCACTTTTACTTGCCCTTATGGGACATTCACATTCAAAAGAATGATGCTTGTCTTGTGTAATGCACCGGACACTTTCAATATTCTCATATATGGTGGAAGACACTATTGAGGTGTTCATGGATGACTTCTCTGTGGCTGGAGACTCTTTTAATCAGTGTTTAATCAATTTGGGTGAGGTGATCAAAAGGTGTGAGGATTGTAATCTAGTGTTTTATTGGAAAAAATATCTCTTTATGGTGAAATAAGGTATAGTGTTTGTTCACACCCAATTTTGACCCTCCACAATAAATTAATCATGGAGTTTCTTAATTTCAAACGTTTTAAATAATTGACATTATAAAATTTAAAAAAATAATTGATTTGCAAGTCAGTTCAAATAGTTTTGCACCTTTTTATAACTTTTAAATAACATATATATATAAGCTTTATATAATTAGTGTATTTTACGAATATTTGAAAACTGTCAAAAAGATTTTAGTTTTAGTTAAAATTTCGCCAATTAGTCTACTTATATTATAGTTTATATTTTTAATTTATTGAATTTTTAATTAAGTTAATTATTTAATTTTGTTAAAAAATTAAGAAAGTTCTTTAGTTAGTTGCATTAATTCAGATTTGTCGTGTTTAGCTAAGTTTGGCTACATTTGGCCCAAGTTTAAATCCAATTCTATCCTATTCAATTTTAACGGACCAAAGTCTTGAGCATTTTTTCCATTCTCATTGCTGACCCAATTTTCTTCAATTGCCAGCCCAAGTCAGTCAGACCACTAAGATCATTAGCATCCTACTAAAATTAAACCCAACACGTGCATTAATAGCAAAAAATCAAACAACACCTGTGTGCCTTTCTTGTTTTCAATAGCGTCCAGCAAACCCAGACACGAAGAAATTCCAGCGAACAGTAAAATTGCGACGCGAGCCCATCTCGACCTTGTCATTTTTCTTCCTCTCTCCTGCGTCGTCCTGTCCTCTCCGTACATGATTTTTTTAGGTGTAGTCATCTCCTTGCAAGATCGTCCTTCCCTCATAATCCTACGACTTTCGTTGACGTACCGTTGAGAGATTGTCCAATTTAGTACAAATTCAAGTTGTTTGACAGCATTATCTTTGGGGGGGGGGGCATTTCAAAATTTAAAAACACCCAATTTTCTCCCTCCTGTTTCCCCTTTTTTCATCCCAATCTGCCCTCCATAAATATCCCATCTTTTTCATTTGTTGAGGTTGGAGAAGGGGGGTAATTACAGAGAGTTAAAAAAACTAAGAAGAAAAAAAGGATACATTAGAGGGGCAAAAGATATAGAGTAAGAAAGGTCATAAGAAATATATATATATATATATATATATATATATATATATATATATATATACATAGAAACATACCGAACAAAAAAAAGGAGATACTACAGTGACCGGGGGCCTAGAGTTTTATGTTTCTTTTCATTCTCCACTCACGCAAACTCGTCGAAGTTTCATTGTAGCAGCAGTGAGGTCGTCTCCCACTCGTTTCTCGTCTCAGGTTGCTGCCCCGAACAAGATAAACAATTCATTATCCATTTAGTGTTGACTGAGTACGTAGCTCTTTTTGGAATTTAAAAGCGACTTCGTGTGAAGTGTTTTGTTTGATACTATTCCCTTAGTCATATTTTTCGAGATGGTTGGTCTTTTTGTTTCCGGGAAAGTTTAATGCACTCTAAACCTTATCTTTTGTTTGCGTTTTTTTAGTTATGGTTGTGCTCTTTCTCTTGCAGATTGAGTCTTTTACATGTTAGCATGATTCGGGAGTGCTCGTAGTAAATGTTTGGAGGGTACGGTTCAAACCATTGTTGTTCCTTGCCGCGTATGTATTGTACTTAGGTGTTAGCTTTGTTTCAGTCTCCAAAGTTAGTATTTGGGTAAATGAGTATTAGTTAGTAATGTCCTTTATTTCTACATGTGTTACTTTGTGTATACATTTTGTTTGGAGTAATTTAGTGTCAATTTTTAGCATATATATCTCACTCTTCCTCGACTATGAAACCTTCATTGTTCATTTTCTTATTCCGATAATAGATTAATATAAAAGGATCATCTAGTTTTCGATAGTCATTGGTTCACATGTTTTCTCATTGTTTTGTCTTATACTATGATTTTAAATTCAGTAGAAGACTACTCTTACTTACTTACATCATCCGTTCTTTCAACTTCCTCCTCTCTCTTGCACTCACTCACTTTAAGCTCGTCTTAGTACATGATATACAACTTCTGTGTATGCTTTAGTGTGCTTTATTTCTTCAAGCCGAGGGCCTGTTTCAATGGGAAATAGTTTATCTTGAGACTGCTCTTTAGCATCTCTCAAAAGTCGAGCTCGAATGAGTGAAAAAATCTGTCTTAATCCTCATGGACCCTATTTCTCTAATTCATTATCTGTAGTTCCGTGTTTGATTTGGTGAGATAGATTTTTGTTGCCAGTACTTAATTGGTCAGTTACTCGTTGATTAGACTACGATACGTCTCTTCTGAAAACTGTATTGTTAGACTGTTATGTCACTTATCTGTTTTTGATAATTATTTATGGAAATGCATGTTTTTTTTCATATTATATTTTGTTATTCTCCATAGAGCCGATTCTTGCAGCATAAGTTGTTATCCTTTTGTTGAAGCAAGTTCTCTCCATTAGTTTCATGGATCTTCTCTTTACTATATTAATGATCTAATTAGTTTGGTTGATGTTAAGCTTCAATATCCAATCTGTTAAGATACCCAAATAAAATTGTTTCCTCTCTAATAAGTAGACATGTTGTTTCAGTTCTAAATAGAGGGGTCAAGAAATATACTCACATATTTTGTCTAAAGGTTTAAATCGATTTAACCATAGCGTTTCGCTACTCGATCATGTTTCCCTTTTCGCTCGAAGTTGGGAAAAATGTCAAATTTCCTTCTCTTATTCATGTTAAATTTTCTGCAAATAAGTGGCATGCATTGTTTATCTTGTTTATGCAGAAAAACAAAATTGTTCAAGTATTAGTCCATTAATACATAGTTTCCTTGACGCCTTAGCCTTACTCCGCATTGCATTTTCAAGCTTAATTACAAAAACTAATGGTCTGTTCCATCTTGCTTTTCACGAACTGGTGGTTGACATTTTAGTATCTGTATGCCTTTATTTCTTTTCTGCTTATCTGATAGTTTGTAGGTTCGATATCGGTAGTCGTCTTGAGAGGTTTTACTTTGTCTTCTTTATCGTGTCCTACCTAAATAGGAAGATTAAAACCTGTAGTAGGTTGTTGTCCGGAACGTTGAACATTCAAATTTTATTCTTGTTTCGACTCGAACCCCAAAATGTGACGTGTTTTAGCATAGCAGGTTTAGTCCTCGAAATGTCAAACATTTGCCATGATTTCTTCTATAATGATTTGGCTGACTGATGTTCTTTTATTTTTTTTTATAAAAAATAATGAAATAAAAATAAATACAACTTCTTGTCCTTAGCACGATAAATTAGATTCATAAAGTTCCATTGGTGAATTCATTTTTTTTTAATATAGCATGAGATTTATTGTTTATTGAATATGCGATATGATTTTTTCTTATGCATTTTGACCTTCAAAATTTCAATGCTCACAAGTATGTATACATTTTTTTTAGTATTTTAGGACTACTTTGTTAGTTCTCATCATCTACTAATTTAATTTAGCTCCCTTTACCTATTTATTTATTTTTTTGTTGTTTTATTCATTATCTTTATTTAAAGTCATTTGTTGCTTTTAGATTTAATAGTTGGGTTGGTTACTTATTTGTTTTTTCTGGACTTCTTTATACTTTTCCTTGTTTCTTGTTTGTTGATTTTCTTATTTCAATTTATCTGTGTTTTGTTTAAAACATGTCTTATTTGCTTTATCATTTCATGTGCTAATTTCTTTCCATTTCATTGCATGTGAAATTCGTCTGAGTCCTCATGGACTCTATCTTGCATTTTCAAAGTGGCCATGAGCGCCCCCAAAACTATTTTCATCCTAATCTATCTGCCATAAAGATCGACCAGCAGGTCTTGGAGTGCTAAAAATTTGAAATAGGCCAAAAAGTTAGAGAAGTTGGTCCAAGCGTCTAATTTGTTTATATAATGTATTTTGCTATTTTTTGGGCCTAACCCCATTTTGTATTATCGTTACCTTGTTAGTTTAAGACAGGTACAATCGAATGGGAGTAAGGCTCATAATGAAATGGGTCCAAATATCGGTCAAGACTCTCCCTCTCTTATTTTTCGTTTACTTATCTTCTTTTATTTGTCGATAGTTTTAAAGTTAAAGAATCCAAATTCCCACAACCACAGTAAATGTTTTATCGATTTAAAGTTAATTTCAAACGGATTCTAAAATAACAAATAAAATTTGCAGATCATTTCTTATTTAAAAAGTAAAACTAAAATATTTCCTTTTTTGTAAACAACTTCAAATAATTCTTACTTAGACAAGAAGCTAATTTTCAAAGGAATTTTAAGCAATTTTTATTAAGTTAGATCATTTAGCCAAATAGATTAGTTGTTGGATAATTGTGAGTTAGCAAACGTCTTAGGTGTTTTTAAGCCTTCCTAAGATGTTAATAAGAATCCCTGAATCACTTTAAATTTTTAAAATGATTTTTCTGTTTAACTCTTTTGAAACAATAGTTTTCTTGATTTTTCTAAAAAATTAAGTGGTGATTCTAAAAAGACGAAAACTTATAAAAATAATATTTTTCTCAAACGTACAAAACAGTGTTGTGCCATGAAATATCGTAGAATGGGATAGAGGTTGATCGAGCTAAAGTCGAAGTTATGGATAGGCTTGCTCCACCCATCTCTGTAAAAGGTGCCAGAAGTTTTCTTATACATACGGGTTTTTACCGGATGTTTATCCAAGATTTTTAAAAAATTGGACATCTTTGGTGAAAACTACTTGAGAAGGAATGTAAGTTCTATATCGATGAATCCTTCCTGAAAGCGTTTGGAGAGTTGAAGGAAAAGTTGGTGTTCGCGCTCATTATTATTTCCCTAGATTGAAGTAAACCATTTGAGGTGATGTGTCATGCTAATTGGGTCGCACTTGGTGTGGTATTGGGACATAGAAGGGATAAAATTCTTCACCCCATTTACTATACAAGTAAGTCCCTGAACGAAGCTCAAAAAAACTACACGATAATCAAACAAGAGCTTCTTGTGGTGGTGTTTGATTACGAAAAAATTTGCACCTATTTGCTTAGCACGAGGGTCATTGTACATACATACCACTCCGCGTTGAGGTACTTGATGGAGAAGAAGGATGCAAAGCCAAGGTTGATTAGAGGGTGCTATTACTACAAGAGTTTGACTTCCAGATAAACGACAGAAAGGGGACTGAGAATCAAGTTTTTGATCACTTGTCTAGGTTATAGGATGGAGATATACATGAAGTGGGAGATAAGGTTGAAATTCATGATGCATTCCCGTATGAACATGTATTGTTCGCTTCTCAAGATTTGATTTCATAGTTCGCAGATTTTACGAATTATCTAGCAAGTAAAATAGTTTCATAGGACTTGTCTTTCAATAAGAGGAAGAAGTTCATGTATGATGTTAAAAAGTTCTTTTGGGATGATCTTACTTATAATAGAGTTGTGCCGATGGGATTATTCATCATTTTGTACCGAAAGGTGAGATGTTGAGTGTTTTGGAGGCATGTCACTCCTCGCCTTTGGGTGGGCGCCATAATGCTATTCGAACTGCGCATAAGATTTTGCAGCATAGGAAATATTGGCCAACCATTCACCAAGATGCTCACGAGTATGCCAAATCATGTGATTGGTGCAAACGAGATGGAAGAATCTCGAATATGCAAGAGCTCCCTTTAAACCCTATTTTCGTGATTGAGTTGTTTGATGTATGAGGCATTGATTTTATGGGCCCGTTTGTGAGTTCTCACGGGATGAAGTATATACTTGTGGTAGTCAACTATGTGTCAAAATGGGTGGAAGCAATAGCGCTTCCTAACATTGAAGGAAAGAGTGTCAATGCGTTCTTAAAAAAAATATCTTCTCTAGATTTGGCACACCTTGGACCATTATAAGTGATAGTGGCTCTCACTTTTTGTAACGAGTTGTTAAAAGGGCTATTGTAGAAATATGGGGTTCGCCATAATGTGGCTACTGCTTATCATTCACAGACTAGCGAGCTAGTTGAGGTGTCCAACCGACAAATCAAGCAAATTCTAGCAAAAACGGTGAATGGTAATCGACGGATTGGTCAAGGAGGCTTGATGATGCTCTTTAGGCCTATCGGATTGCATACAAAACTCCCATATGTATGTCTCCATAACAACTTGTATAAGGAAAGGCCTATCACTTGCCGGTCGAGTTATAGCCCAAAGACATGTGGGCAATGAAGAAACTGAAGATGGATTGGAATGAAGCAGCGGAACAAAGACTAAATGGGTCGAATGATATTGATTAGTTTTGCCTCAAAGCCTATGAAAGTTTATCCATATATAAAGAGAAGATGAAGAAGTACCACGACCAAAGTATTGAAAAGCAAGAATTTGCGATTGGTAATTTGGTGCTTCTATTCAACTCTAGGCTACGCTTGTTTCCGGGAAAACTCAAGTCCAACTGGACAGGGCCATTCCTTATCACCAAAGTGTTTTCACACGGAGCGGTTGAGTTGGAGAATAAGGAGGGTGCAAAGTTCATAGTCAACGGGCAAAGGATTAAGATCCCCCTAGGGCATGCAGAGATTGTCCATGAAGTTGTTGAGGACTATCACCTTGATGAAGTCTGAGTAATCAAGGACACTGCGTTGTGCAGTGATGTTAAATCAAGCGCTTCTTGGGAGGCAACCCAAGGTGTATCCTCTAGCCAACGATAGGTTTTGTTTTCTTTGTAGGAATAGTCATATTTTCATATTTCGTTCTGTTTTTAATCTCATTTAATTCTTGCTTGAATATGTTGGCTAGAGAGTAGTGTAGGGTCCGTGTCTCAAAGTGTCTATAAAAACACAAAAGAATAGCCTAATGGGTGTTACATGTGCAGGGACCGAAACAAAAAATGTTCTGAAAAATAGTCTGGTGCACAGGTCTACGGACCCGATCAACGAGCCGTCGTTCAATCGCCACACCGTCGATGGTGTCGTACTTGCCAAGTATGTCCCCTAAATTTTCTAACTGTAGATATAAATGACGGTCCCAATCGACGGACCGTTGATGGGGTTTCGTAGGTCGACCCGACCTGACTCGGCCGGTAATATTAAATAACATAACCGTTTATATTAATTCCCGCCTTCAAATTCTTTTAAAATTCCCTACCTAAACTTTTTTTTTTTCCATTATTTCATTCCTTTAGCACCAACCATTACTCACTTATCTTCGACATCACTCCAAATTCCAAATTCCTAAAATTCCCCAAACTCCCTCTTCCCAAATTCTCTTGTTTCTCCATTGTTCTTCGGTCGGTGATCAAAGTTCGGGTGCGTAGGCTACTGTTCAAAGTTCATATCACAACCACACCACTAGTAATGGAAGTTATTTTTATCTCCTTTACACTTTGAATTATCGTTCATAGTTGTTTACAAAAATTCGATTGGGGGTCTTAACTAAGGGACAAATTTAATTGATATTGTATGCTAATAACTCATGTATTACGTCCCTTGGAATAAAAGAAATGTGGTTATATCTCGTATTAGTCTGCCTATAATGTGACTTTCTCTGTAGTTTTAGAATTCCGACTTAAGGTTCATAGTTTGGATGAATTAGAATACAAATTATGTGTAATCCAAACTCTAAGAATGACTAAAACATTTTTGTGGGTGTTATAATGCTTGTCTACACTTGAGTGGGTCCAAAAATTGTCCAAAAAGTTGATCTTGCAAAAAGTCGTGAAGTTTCTCTCTGACCAACAGTATGAGACCCCATCAACAGGCCGTCGATGGGGTCCGTCAATTGGATTCACACTTTAATTATTGAAGTATAAAATGAAAAAAGTGGACTATGGTCCGTCGATTTTTGCGCATTCGTCCTTTCATTCAGAGAACATGTTTTCACAAATCTTAAAAATTATTCTAACTGTTAGATGACGGAAGTTGATTACTGTCCGTCGATTCATTGACGGGCCGTTCTGCACGTCCCTCGTTTTGATTATAGAGGTCTAAGATTTTTTATTAAGTTAAATAATTCTAAGTGTACAACGATGGACCCTATCGACGGACCGTCGATAGTGCCCGTCGACCTGAAGTTGGAGAACTAAGTTGTGTTGTGAAATTCTTTTTTCTTTGCTCTGATTGTTTCAAGTGTGTAGTATTGTTGAGGTGAGAATAAAAATTGCTCTACAGGTATGGAGCCTAAATAGGATATCGTCTACTCAAGGGGAAAGTTTAAGTCTATGGCCTCATCTCGTCGGATGGTTTCTAACTCCGACATTGAGCAAGATCCATAATACGTTCCCCTGGGTGCCACCACCCCCAAACCAGATGCAAGAGTCACTAGTGGTACCTCTCAGAAGGTGGTTCGCGATGTAGTCACTACCGCCCAGTCAGATGAGGAGTGCACACTGACCAGCTCACCTTCCGGGGCGACCTCTAGATCGAAGGAGCATCAGTCTCCGAATCTACTTCTGCTTCCAGGTCGGCCCATTTTTTTGGGTCAAATATAGACCTTGCTATTACAGAGCCACCAACTTATCCCAGTCCATGCCCCTTATATGCAGCACTGGTCCCTCTAGCACGGTTCCATAAATTAGAGGACCAAATGGTCACCCTTCTTCGTCACATACAACCTTGGATGCATAAATCCATTTTTGAGGCTGAGGATCGAATAGTGAAGAGGGTGGCCTAGCAGACTAAGCAAAAGATTCAGGCGGTTCACCAGCGCCTTGATTCATTTGACCTGCAGGTGCTAGCACGACCAGCCCCTACCATAGACCTTACTACCCTTCAGGATGCGCTGTCCAATTAACGAGAAGATATGGATGTCATTCTATTGATAGGGGGACATAGCCGGAGAGTCTGCTTATCGAGCTAGCAGAGGATACAGTGCTTGAATCTTTGTTCAAGCCTTCTACTAAGCCGCAACCTGATCCACATATTCATGTCAAAAGGCATTGTTTTAGCTGCATTACAGATGCAAAAGATGATGCTCCTGCGAGGAAGAAAGAAAGGACGAACCTCGAGTCTGCTAGAAGGGTTCCGTTGGCAGATAAAGAGGCCCACCAAATTAGGGCACGAGAGATGGATTTTGGGGCGTCTAGTTCCATACCGGAGATCGGTGAGAGGATCACCATTGATGGTTGAGAGATTGATGTGGGCACCATTGAGGGTGACCCAAACACTGATGTTACGGGTTTTGGGAAACCGGACTCTCCCACTTGTTGATAGATTCTCAACGCTATGTGCCTCAGGTTTGCTTCACCTACCACACTGTACTTACGTTTTTTATGCATTGGGGACAAGGACATGCTCTTTTTTGGGGTGGGGTAAATGGAAAGTGAGTATTAAGGTGAAGTCTGAGTAACCCAACTCACTATCCTCTCTTGGGGTTTTCTTGCCTGTGTTCTTTTTCCCCCAAAAGACAGGTTAATTTTCTATTGAAACGACATGTCGTTATTTTTACAAAGTATAAAAACATGAAAGATGAAGAATGATGGCTGAAAATAAAAGATATACCATCGTAGAAATTGGTTACATGAATAGGAGAAAATAAGTTGAATGTGTTTGATCTAAGCATGACATAGATAGGAACCCACTGCATAACCCTCAACTAACACCTAAACTGAGAACTCTGACAATCTAATAGTGTAATGAGGTGTCAAGAGAGTGTGAGGAATTTGGAGTGTTCAATACTTGGTGCCTAGCTAGAACTTGCCTGGTTAGTTCTACAAAGGGATTATGTGTTAGAATACTAGGAAAGGATCATATGCCCTTGTTAAAATTAGCAAACATATAACCTTAAATGAAGTTAACCAAAACGTAAGCTTTCTCCCTTTTTTATCCAAATCGGTTGAGCATATAATATACCTAATTTTTTCTCACCAACTCACCTTCCCAGGGTTTAATGTTTTGGCCCCGGTCCCTCCTTGGATATGTGCACCTCGACTTACACCAAAAGCCTAAGTTGAGGGTGGCTAATGCAGAAAATGACCTCTTTTTGTCCCTGACCCGACCTTGGGTATTGTGTACCTCAACACATGGAAAAGCCATGATTTGAGGGTGGCTATTTTGAGTGAGAATCCAAATGGGTATGAAAAGAGTTGATTGCTAAAAAGAAAATAGAAAGTGAGTAAAATATGTGACCAAATGAAATTATCAATGGGAATGAAAGAGAAAAGAAAAGTAAAAGAAAAAAAAAGAGTTTGGAAAAGTTAGAAACAAAAATATGAGTCATAGCCAAAAACAAAGGGGAGAAAATAAAATATGAGAAGCAAAGAAAAATAGGGCGTAAAAGGCAATGAAAAGAGTTAGGAAGCTTAGACAAAATGTCAAGGAGGGCGTAAAGTCACTAAAAATATACCCAAATAAACCACACCTGACCCTGAGCATACGTTTCTAATGTGGTGAACTTAAGCTGTGAAAATAAGGGCAATTATATGGTGAGGAGTACTAGCTATGTATGAACTTGTTTTCAAGTATGAGTGTTGAATAAAGATCCTTGTGCCTGATAGGCTCAAATTTATTTCTCGAAAAGAAGTAAAAGCGGTCGCATCAAGTAAAGAACCCGACTTGTCAGGTTGGAATCGTTCCCACGAGTAAAATGGTTCTGACTTAAATTTATTTATTATTACTTCTATTTATTCAATAATTTCCCAAAAACAAATAACTAAAGGGGGTTTTGATAAATAAAAGCAATTAGCTAGATTAAAGTAAACAAGTGACAGTTTCAAGTATTGGAGTTTAATCAAGTAATGAGAGTAACTAGGGCGTAAGTGTTCCCCACAGACTCCTAACTCAGTTATTCTAGCTATAACAATTCTTTCCTAGTATTTTGCATGCAAAATGATAATTTAAGTATCTCTAAATCTGTGGTCTGCCATCTAGATAATTTCACTCCGCACCTTAGTCCGGCTACGTGTGTTGATTTACTAAATCTTATCTTTACCACATATTAAGAATAATATTCAATATTTTACTAAGTTGTCACTTCGTACTAACCGACACTAGCCTATTAGAAGTATACACTAAATCTATGTTGATAATTCTTTTCCTATTATCTACCTCCTTGGTCCGGCAAGTAGCAATAAGGTGAGTTCTAACGTTGGTCATTCGTTAAAAAGACTTCTAAGTGAAAGAATTAGCAATACATGCAAGACACTATTCTATAATTGTTATTTTAGCTAGATTTTACCTTGTTACTTACACATGGTTCCCACAACCCTAGTTATGGAGTTAAGTTACCCATGCTAATAATCACACAATTCATATTGATAATATAATAATTCATGCACTTACTTTTCTTAGAATGAAGAAAATCAAGAAATTCTCTTGAATAATTCACAAAAACACTAACAATTAATTCCGAAAAAGTATGATCAAATACCAAAATCAAGAGTTCAATACTTAAACAAGAGAACTAAAATATATCCAAAAGTCTAACCCCAAAAACGAGGTTTTTCAAACTATTTATAATAAAATAAAACCTAATAAAAGAAGGACTTTATTTAAGGAAAATCTGTCCAAACCGCGTCTGAATCAACGATCCCTGCAATGGACCGTCATGGACACGATGTACCATCGTGGGCTCCGTCATTCCGTACTTGGCATAATTTTCTGCTACTTTCTTCATCAACTTTTTGTTACCCTCGACGGACAGATATGACGGACCGTTGCAAGCACGATGGTCCATCGAGGGCTTCCGTTCCACAACACTTAGAAACTTCTTGAAATTGGATACTGGAACTACTCTTTAACAACCACGACGAATATGCAGGACGGATGGTCATGGCTATGACGGTCCGTCATGAGATTTTGTAGTCCCACACTTGGTCAGACTTCTCCAACTTCCTTCAGCAGCCATTTTCTTCTAACTACGGTGCCAACTACGGACCGTAACTGTCACGACGGACCGTCATGGGCTCCGTAGGTGGTCGCTTCTACAACTTCTACTCAAATCCTTTGTGTTCTCCTTTGGATTGATTTCCTACAAATAAAGAGAAATCTATATCAAAAATCAATACAAAAAGGCTTTAGACACACACTAAAATTAAGGAAAAGATATTGAAAGTACCGTGAAACCACGGTACATCAGTACCCAAACTTAAAATCAGCAAAAAATGAGCATTTCTTTTGAAGTTAGGGCACTAGTTGCAATGTCGGAAAGTTGGTACCTTCGTGAGAGGCAAAATAGTAGAAGTGTATGTTCATGGTGAGCTCGTGTTAATGGTGTGATCTTCATGAGTAAGATTGTTCAAACATGAGAGCGTAAGCATGCACTAAATCAAAGAAAGAGTCGGGATTGATAGCCATGTGATTGCGAAAGCTTAATAGAATATACTTTAGTACAAGTGTGATTTTGAATCATAGTGTATCACTTGAGGACAAAATATGAATGTAAGTTGAGGGTGTCCGTAGGTGGTGACTGTCAATTGAAGTTCAAGTGATGGAGAAACTCGGGAAAATCTTACCAAGTGTAGAACTACGGGAGGGATCGTTGGTAAACTATTGATATGATCATGGATAGTTTCAGTACCCGAAGTTGGAGAAATTCTAAGGATGGAGCGATGGAGGGCATGGACGGACTATGTTGTTGGTCCATCGATTTATTTAGAGAGGTTTCCATTTGAAGGAGAGAAAAATATTCTATGTTTGAACTGACGCAGGCAGTCGCAACGGTCTGTCTGTAAGGGTCGTCGATCAATGCCACGTTTTTTGGAAAATTTTTCCTTATTTCAATTGTTTTTAATTTAGGACAATGTTTTCTATATATAGGGTTTAAAACCTCATTTTTGGGGTTAGACATTTTTAGTATTGTTCTTGTGTTTTTTGGAGCTTGGTTTTTGCAAACTTTGGCAATAATTCGATTTCCGAATTTGGTTTGAAGATTTATCTTGCAATTTCAAGTTGATTTTCTTGGTGTATTCTTATTGTTTAAGTAAGTTCATGATTTCTTCCTTAAAAATTGTGAATTTTGATCTTGCTTGCATGGGTAGCTAAATCCACAACTATATTGTGGGAACCATGGGTAATTAACAAAGTAAACCTAGCAAAGAAGCAATTCTCAAATAGGTTCTTGCGTTTGTTGATATTTTTTTAGCTTATAAGTCTTTTTAACAGTGGCCAACGTTAGAAATAATCTTGTTGCTACTTGTCGGACCATAGAGATAGTAATAGGAAAAGAATTATCAACATAAATTTAGTGGGATACTATTTAATAGGCTATTGTCGATTGGTGCAAAGTAATAACTAAGACAAACATCCATTATGATGTCTACTATGAAGTAAGGTTAAGGGTTAGTAAATTATGCACACGTAGCCGGACCAAGGTACGGGGTGAAATTATCTAGATGTCGGACCAATCATTTAGAGATACATAACTTACCACTTTACATGCAAAACACTATGGAAGAACTGTTATTGCTAGGGATACGATGTTATGAACCCATGGGGAACACATATACCCTAGTTAGTCTCAAAACATGATAAAAACTCGCTTTTTACTTTGGTTCACTTGTTAACTTAGAAGTGTTTAAGAAACTTGTTTCAAAACACCCCCCCCCCCTTTTAATTACATGTTTTCGAAAAAACCTTGGATAAATAGACACAATTGTATATTGAAGTTAATTCTAAACCATTTTCCTCGTGGGATCGATCCCAACTTACTAGTTGGGTTCTTTACTTGATTATGACCGCTTATACTTCGTTAGGGAGGTGTAATTTGAGCGTACTAGTTGTGTGATTTGGTTAGAAAAATGTTGCATGGACATTTCCCTTATGTTTACAATGTCTTCACAACATTTTCAGCGAAAATTTATTGATAATATAGTTGAAATGATTCCAAAATGGGTGGGTGGAATTTGAATAGTTTCTTGGTAGAAAACTTGAATTTGTTGCACCAATTAGGAGTTGAATGCAAGGGCATTTGCATATTTAGGTATTCGGGTACTCTAGAAACACTAATCTCGTGAAAATTTTGTTAAAAATGGAGTTTTAGGGCAAAAGACGCCATGATCAAGCCCTGATGTTTGACCCAGATGAAGGCCACTCTAGCAGGCTCCATCCTGTGGTGGAGGCCTTCATCTTGCTATGGCAAACTTTACCTTGTAGGGCGGGACCGCTGTGGTGGCATATTGTAAAATAATGGCCTCTTGCCACTTCAAATAGAAAATATTACTTCCTTACCCCATATTGACTAATTTCATGGAGTTCTAATGTGTACATTTTATGATTTTGGAGGCTTGTATAAACGTGGTAAGAATAAATGAAGAAAACTTACCCTTTGTTCGATCCCCCGATGTTGCAAGTCGGGAAAGACACCATGATCATGGGAACACAAAATTTTTGTGTGAGAAAGGTTTCCACCATGTGGGTTTAGCAGAGAAAGCACCCGATTTCTATGCCCAACTGATGGAGTATGGTTGAGGTCGATGACAGAGGTTGGTTATGAGAGTTTTATGCACTACTCCCTACCGTCCGCTGGGACGATCCTCACCCTACCATCTACGTACTAGGAGTTGAATCTCTCTGAGCACTCAATTCATCAATTAGGTGCTAGAGGTGATCGAGGTCTCTAACTTAGAGTACGAGACAAGACTAAGGGAGATGAATTTGGGTTGGATGCACGACACACTCGACGAGGCTTTTCCTCGGGAGCAGGTTTATTGGGATACTATATAGGGCATCACAAGTACTCATTTATCATCGGGTGTCAAGAGATGGTTGCACCTAGTATCTAGGAGGATCCACCCGTCGGGCAACCACACAGACGTGACCTTCCATCGGGCTCTAGTAGTGGCTTGGGTTGCGTAGGGTATTGGTCTGAATATTTGGGAACATATTGTGTCCGAGTGGAAGATATTATACAGAGGAAACAAGAAGACTTTCTTCCTACTTAGAATAGTGAAAACGATGTGCAAACGGATGGCGGTGCCACTCTTTGGCACTGATAAGGAACATACATATGGATCCCTCTTTTCATCCTATTTTGATTAGGCAGCCTCCACCTTAAGTTGAAAAATAAAAAAGGTGGATGGGTCCATCACTATCAAAACAACGCATTAGGCAGACGATGAGGGATAGGGTGATGATGAGGTCAACGACGTCCTCCCTACGCTTTTTGAGCCCCACTGTCAGGCGCTCGTGTGGAGGAGGACATGGCAGCCTTCCGAAGGATATTGTGATTCTCTTATGCTAATACCTCCACTCCAAATTCACCCTCCAAATCCCTCGAGGTTAATATTCTCTACCACGAACTGAGATAGGAGAATAAAAATAATCAAGAAAGGGACCGCCTGATGGGTCGAATGTGGAAGGCCATTAAAGTCATTTTCTATACGTCATCGTCAGAGGGAGCTTCCTAGGATAGACCCAGATGACTTTGAGGAGTTCACCTAGATTCAGATGATAAAACTCCCCCTCCCCATGGTCCATGATTTGAGTTTGCCCTACTAAGGCATGTAACAAATAATATTTCTACTTTTTTAAAGTTTTTTTAAGCACATGGATGTTTGTTTTGCTATTTTCATAGTCGTAATAAAATGTTAGGTGATTATAACTTACTATTCTATTGCGGAGTACTGATTGGACTGCGGAAATTAGCATATGCACGATTCGAAGCCCATGGACAAAACTAGGGAAGAACAGGGAAGGCAGGGCTGAGATTCTTTCTTGCTATCTCCTACTCTGGAAGTCCCGCCCTGGAGCGGCCATGACGAGATTAGTTTCTGGACAATATTTCTTGGGGTTTCTCCCTTTTTCTAAAGTTATTCATTTACTCACAGGGCCATAGTTAAGCATTTAGATATCCCTGTTAGCTAAGATAGGAATTTTTCCACCTCGAGGTTAACCTAGCGATATACAGTAAAACTTTTCCTACTAATTTAAAACCACAAACATGCAGGTCCTAAGAATTTTCTTATGAATCACAGGGTTTAGAATCGGTTGCGACATACATCAAGGGAATCTTTCACGATAGGAAATTCCACTATTATGCAATAATAGCCCATTTTCTGATATGGTTCCTGACCAATCCCAACTTTGGTGAAACAAGATTTCCCCTACAATGACAAATCATGCTTTTCCTTTACCATATTTATCAATAGTAAGTTCATGCACAACTAACAGTTGCATTACCTCTAATAAGTATATCGTATCACACGTCCAGAATCCATTTACAATTCAGATTGTAGTTTATCTCTAGACCTTTGCACATAACCAAGTGATGAATCTCTCTCTGACAACAAGTTCACAAAAACCCAAGCAATCGTTACTTACATAATTTCAAACAGTTAGGCAAGCACACTACACACACCAACAATTATTCTGACAATTTCAAGCTACATCACACTGGAAAGTCAAAATTCTTAATGAATTCGTTTCATGGGTGACCATTAACTAATCATTCATAAATTCATATATCCTCTAAGGCCAGCTACCAATTGGAACCTTCTCGGTTCCAATTTTCCTTGTTTGTGTCCCTGCAAGCGTGAATACGACATCCAGTTCACTTTGTTGAGATACCAATTGGATTCAACCCACATCAGAAGAGACAACCCACACGGAAGGAGAGAAGTAATAGAACGACTTCATAGAATGCCTCTTAGCTTCCTGAAGATTAGATGTGAACGTCAATGCACTAATCCACAAAAGTCTATTTCACATTTGCTCTTATACTATAGACCAACAACCTGGGCTCTGATACCATTTTCTCATGATCCAACCCACTCGGTCATGCGCACACCTGCTCTAACACCTAAGTAGAAGGATCCTCGATCCCCAAGCGATTAAAAACAAGCAGAAGATTAAGAAAACTGGAGACAAAGGAAAATTCATGAGATATGTACATAAATAAGATTTTAAACAATCCAAAGTTAAATTTGTAAAATAAATTTAACTCTCCCAGGGATCTAGTCTAAAAAGGTTCAAGTGCTTCGATGATCTTAGGGTATAAAATACAGTAACTAATGAAATAGCTTCCACCATAGGGAAGGAAGAGTAGAAGTTGTTGGAGATTGTCTTCTTCGTCTTCACTGATGAAATGTCACTGACCATGCAACTAGACTCTGACAAAATACATAACAAAAGTATAATCAATACAAAGTACATGTACTAGTAGGCATCATCGATTTACCCATTACCCACTGCATAATATAAAAAAATCAACCAGTAGAAAAAATGCAATATAGAAGTAGACCCCTCAACCTTTATCCCCCTGCGTTTACCATTCTTGTATACCTTAAACGTACTAGTACACTTGATCTAACCCTCTACTTTATCACCCTGCTAGCTTGTTCTTGAATCCTAGCTTAACCATTCTATCTCATTGTGGATCTCCTGAATACAACCATTACCAACCCGACCAACCACTTATGACATACCCTTACTTCTTCTACATCACCATTCCTCCCTTGACCACATGGTATACTCTATGGAGACTCTCTAATCTTTTCGAATACGAATCCCCTTTCCAAGGTAGGACTGAACTAAATTTTGCACCATGAACACTACCCTACTTCTCATTATATATGAACACAGTCAGCCTCTCAAAAGATAGTTATTAGTAACACAAGAACCCTCAGTATCGACTTATCAAACAACATACATACAGATTGGGCATGATTGTTCATGGCTAGTTCCAGTAAATGTGACATAACAAGCGATTACAACATTGTAAGGATACATATACAAGGAACATAATTCAATTATCATTTAGGAGAAATGTATAGTTCATAATAGGTAGATATGAATGTAGTAGTCATAAATGATTCTTTCATGGAACCCACATCTAAATTGTTAGTGTGTCGGAATGTGACACCTGATCTAGTATATATGTGTCAGAATGTGACACCCGGTCTAATATATTATCGAAACATGATACCCAATCTAGTATATGTATTGAAATGTGACACTCAATCAAATATATGTTTTGGAACGTGACACTAGGTCAAGTCAAGACAACCACAACTATATTCACACACTCAAGTAACAAGTCTATAGAATGTAGTTGTTCATACTTAATCGTTTCATTAGGTTTAATTCATGTTTCTATGTTCTCATACATGCACGCATACAATGGAACCATTAACAAACATATATAACAGAACTGATAAGTCAAACAAACACCTACCCATAGTTCACAAGATGAGGCTTCCCCCCATGATACACATCATATTTAACAACTAGGTGTACATGTAAAATCGTCACTTTTTTTGTGCTCAAATTCCTAAACATGAATTCTACCGTCAATTAGTAATATATTATGTAGTGAGCACGAATTTACAAAAACTCAAGTAAGTAAACCTAGCCTACCTTAGTTGAGAATCAGTGAGTTGTGTCGACGTTATGCTAGAAATCTATTTCTCCTTTCTTCCCATGTCTAGAGCATCCTTTGAGGTCTACTGAGGTGATTTTTGCCTCTTTTGGGCACTTAGTGAAGGTGAATATTCAAGAAACAAGACTTTGCATCATTAAGTTCGGCACCAACCTTCCCGCTCTGGCGCTCCTATCCTACTAGGACCCCGCCGCCGTAGTGTCACCAATCCAATATGGTGGGACAATGGTCCCGAATTACTCACGATGGTTTTTCGTTCATAAGTAACGACGGTTCGAGTTGTAACATAAATTCCCTGTGGATCGACTTCAACTCCAATTGAATTTTATACTTGACTTCAACCATTTGTACTTCATAATTGAGGTGTACGTTTGGACGTATTAATCATTCAAGGACAACTACAAACAAGTAACCTGGATTAAACACTCATAGATAATGAATAATAGATATTAATATAGATGGAAAAACGGAGAAATAATGAAGAGGTTGCACTCCGGCAAAAAGCTAGAGAAATTTGGATTGTGCATTGGGACTGAAATTCCAAGTACTTCCATGCCCAGTGGAAGATAAGAATTAGCCACAACACTATTTCTTCCATTTACACTGAATATGAAATAAAGTTGACAGAACCACTACGTATAAAAGTTGAGTTTATCTATGTTTTTAAGGATTTGATGGGGAATAAAGCTACTGAATTGAGATGTTTTAATAATGATGTGGTTAGAGGTGGACGATGTGTCTCTATCATGTAGCAAATATAGCTCATTAAAGTGGTAACTACTGATAAGATATTGGAGGCCATTAAAGATAATACCCAAAGACAAAGCACTAAAAGTTGATGGATTCCCAATTGAATTTTTTTACTAAGAACTGAGAGTAGTTAAAAAAAATATGTCATTATAATTGTAGGACATTTCTATCAATCTGGTAGTCTATGACCTGCTATTAATACTACATCGGTAACTTCAAATCATAAGGTTAAAGATTACATAACCATTGGTTGTTGCATTACATTATACAAATCTAAGGTTCTACCTCGAAGAAGAAAGCTTGTCATTTGTGGATTGGTTGTTAAAGCTCAATCAAATTTTGTGGAGGGTAGAAGTACAGTTGATAACATCATGTAAGTTATGATATATTTAAGAGCTATAACAGAAAAGGGATATCAACTAGATGTGTACTCAAGGTGGATCTAAAGAAGGCCTATGATACCTTGGAATTGGGATTCTTAGTGAAGTTCTAAGTGATCTGGGTTCCTTGCAAAATTTGTGCATTGGATCATCTTGTGTGTTTCAACAATGTCATATTCATTTGTCTTGAATGGAAGGATTATTACACCTTTTAAAGGACAGAGAGGGATTATACAAAGGGATTTTATGTCCCCCTATCTCTTTGTCTTGGATATAGAATACTTGGGGAGATAATTCAAACAAATGGAAAAAAAATGTAGATTTTCACTATCATCCCAAGTTTGAAAGATTTAATAGTATCAACGTTTGTTTTCTTGATGACTTGTTGATGTACTGAAGGATTGACATAATGGTTGTCAACTAATACATGTTGCCTTCATGAAATTCTCTGAGGCATCTAGACACAACAAAGCATTGTAGATGCCTTGGAATTCACTAAAGAAACTTTGCCACTCAGATACCAAGGTGTGCCTTTAGCATCTAAAAAGTTGGGAGTCAATACATACTTTCCCTTGATTGAGAAGATCATGACTAAAATAATATGTTGTTCAGACAAGTTACTATCATATGCAGGAAGGATACAACTAATTAAAGAAAATATTATATGAAGTGCATGCTTATTGGGCTCTGATATTTCTCATCCCTTAGAAAGACATCAAGGCAATTGAACAAACTTTGTAGGACTTTGTAGTGGTGCATGACATTCTCAAAGAAATCTCTAGTTTCTTGGACAAACATATGTCTACCAAGGGTTGTAAGTGGACTCATTAATGTAACGAATCTATGCACTTGGAATTCTGCAGCAATCCTTAAACTCCTATGGCATTGCATATGGCTGCAATGAGTCCACAACTACTACATCAAGCAGGGAGACATAAGCCAAATCTAGATACCTAAGAATGATTCATGGATGGTGAGGAAGGTTCTGGAGTCTAGAAAATCAATAAATAATTGGGAAATATAGTCATGAGACTATAAAAAACAATTTAATAGAGTTCAACTTAGAGAAAAGGTACTCAATTTATAAGATGTATATCTCTTCGCTGCCTCTCTACCCTAAAGTCCCTTGGAAATACTTAAGCATGTATCCAAGAATACATCCTAGACATAGATTTATTCTTTGGTCGTCTATACAGAAGAGACTTGCAACAACTGCAGAAGTTTGGAATAAATATACCCTTTTTTTTTTTTTTTGACAACACATGGAGACTTTTTCACATTTATTCTTTGAGTGTAGAGTAACCAATAGCATATGAGTTTTTTTATTACAGTGGCTGGGTTGTAAATCACAAATAAGGAGCTTGGATGACAAAGTGCAATGGATGAGCGAAATTGCAAAGAAAAGAGGTGGTTTCGCAGAGATAACAAGTTGTGCATTTGAATTAAGTGTGAATATGTTGTGTCCAGCTTGAAACTATATATTTTCGATTTCAAAGGTGAATTTTTCACTAACAATTGATGATTAATGATATGGTGTTACATATACACATTAAAGGAAGAAGCAATGCGCCATGAAGAGTATCATTGAATGTGATCTCAAAATTATTTTTCAAGTATATATTCAATAAATTTCAATAATATAATTTAATATCAATTAATCATCCCCCCTTTTAACTTATACTAGCTACGGTCTATATTAAAGCGTCATATTCTAGTAGGTGCAGTATAGATCATTTGAGGATCATGATATCAAATAGTATATACCTTATTACTGTTGAAGTGTAGATGTTGCCGTTAAAGTATACACCAAGAACATGAACAAGTATCGACTGTCTTAATTATCTATATATTTTGATCAACATTGACTATAGTTAATTAATCAAATTTTACAACGGTAACAAAGTATAAAATGATACTTTTGCAATGGTAACATTTGTTTTGTTAGTGTATAAAAAGAAGGATTCATAAACTCGTCAATATTATTCTATTTTAAAATACTTGAACATCTTTTCTAATTATGTCCCAAGCATGTCACACATCTAATTTAAAAAAGAATTATGTTTGTTGTGGTAATTTAGAAATTTTGAGGACTTCACACACCGATACAAACCCAAGTCGATAATTCTTTGATTGTGGAATTGGTGCGTGCTCTTTTTATAAGTGGATTGAGAATGCTTCATCAACGAGCAACCCATCAAAATTGAGTCTGGGATTGTAGACGTCAAATTTTCAAGGCGTTACCAGGTTTCAGATATTAGAAAAGCTTCGAAACTCCAAAGAAAATAGGAATTTGCTATTGACTTTGTACAAAGAAACCGAAGAACAGAGGAATCACTTTAAAGGGTTGCTAAAAGACACCGAAATAGAAAGGGTTCAACTAAAACAAAGGTGATATTGACTCAAGAAAAAGAGAAGGGTCTAAAAATAATGTTGTATGGTCTGTTGTCAGTGGTTGCTTTCTAGAAATGAGTAACGGGGATGCAATAGTACAATCTTATATCTTTTACTCATGTAGTATTACGGTCTATTAATAAAATAAAGTACTTCTTATATATATGCATTTTCATATTTATAACTGACAACAATATCCATCAAAATGAAAATAACATTTATATAATTCAACTGTCTAAAAAGGCACTTCAACAATCAATTGTCTTAATATTCAACCACCACAAATTGATTTATCTAAAAAAACAATTGTCTTAGCCATGAAAACCACTTATATAAACAACCAACTTTCTTAATAGTCGACCACCAAAATACAACCATCTCAATCCCCCAATATCTTTATCACCAACCACAAAAAACCAACCATTTCAAAAATCAATGTCTTAAAACCCACTTGAAAACAAATTGTCTTAATCACCATTGAGATCCATAACAATTCCCATCACATCCACTTCAATTCCTTCTTCTATCTCCGTCTCCTCTTTTTTTTCTTGATCTTCTACCTAATTCTCCTCTTCTTTTTCTTGGTCTTCTAGCTGATTCTCCTCTCTTTTTTTCTTGATCTTCTACCTGATTGTTCTCTTCTTTTTCTTCTTCTACCTGCTTTTCCTCTTTTTTATTCTCTTACCTGCTTATCCTCTTCTTTTTCTTCTTCTTTATTATGTTTGATCTTCGCTTCTTTGTGATCTTCTTCTTCTTTGTTTGCTAGATTTTCTTCAATTTTCTCCTCCTCTTGTTTGTTCTCTTGCATCTTCCTCTCCTCTTGTTCTTTCTCTCTTTCCTTCATTCGTCTAAAACTTCATTGACTTCTTCTCTGAAGTGCTCATCAACTACAACGAGACCTTCATTGACCATTGCTAATGGAAGGACTTCATCTACATCAGCAACATCACTATTATTATCAATTGTTGGTGATGTATTGTCTTCATTAACTACCGGTAAATACATAGCTTAGCATTCTTACAAATATATTATTTTACAAAAGCTATATAAATTAGTCTACCTTCATTTTTCTTGTTCTTTTGAGCTCTCCTCAATTTGTCATCTCGTATGAAAGCGACAACTTTCATCATTGATATTTTAAGGGATGCAACACACTCACATAAATTATCATTTTTATTATTCTGTCCATTCAAAACAGAATTATCACAAGGGTGGTTGGAATTGTTCTCACCCAATAGTTGATCCTCCTCCGTTCTCTACTACAACAGTCAGGACAGTAGCACCTTTCAACATGGCCACCAAGGCATCAATGGTTGTGTCCTTAACTTCGTCCGTATATGGCTTTAATGTTGCTTATAATTTTGTTTTGTTTCACAAACAGTAGTTATAAGGTATGGATGCACAATCTACAAAAAAATAATATTAATTTATATCTTTGTACTTTCCCTCTATACTTAAATAGATCACCTTCGACAACATTATCGCTCTTTGTTGTGTGCCATCTAAGCAAACATGAAATGGGCAGAGAAAAATCCAATGACTTCTTTGCATACTTCTCAATATGAGGAAAAACCTCATATATCCAAACCTGAAATTAATTAAAAAAAAGACTATCAAATACTATATATATATATATATATATATATCAGAGTTTATTATAAATGAAATGCATAATTGATAATCAGTACCAGAAATGCCCATGGAAAGTCATACAAAGCATATGATGCATTCCCTCCTTCATTGTACACCTGCATCTACTTATTCAAATCAATTTTGTTCTTCAAATAATTCAGTGTTAAATCAAAACACTCTTTCCCCACGGATAACTCTTGAAAACTCTAAATTATCGACCATCATAATGTGGTTCGAATCCACAATCGTAGATCGATCTTGGGCAAGCAACTAAGATTGGACGAACCAAACTAAGGAGCACTTCAACTTCCTTAATCAAATACATCAACTTTGTACTACTGATATTTTTACTCTGTCACTTTATGGTATAATTTGTCATCTTTCTCAAGTACTCTTTTCATTTTTGATTCACGGGGATATGCTGAGCAATTCATCCCCATAATCAGTGCAAACTCTTTTAAACCAAAACACGCAGGCTTATCATTCACACAAAATCATATCTCATGCAACATTTTTATTATTTTTAACACGACGCAACAACTTATAATGGACCAATTGTCCATTGAACTTGTAATACTTTGAATATGTCTTAAATGTCCAAAACAAGTAGTTTTAAATTCATTATGAATTTTTTTTGAACTAGCACAGTTCTAAAATCACGATAAAGGGTCAATCTTTCTCTCATATAAATTTTTGCTAGAAAAGACCGCAATTCATCAATCTATGTATTTAGATTAAAAGACAAACCAGAGATATATCTTGCACAAAATGGCAAGGACAGGGGATCATCATCCTCATCTCAAGTATCTCCATTGTTTGTACTACTCTCCTCATCTACACTATCAGTTCTTTATTGACTAGATTCACTATTGTCTTCATAGTTATCGATCCCAGTCATTGTATATGAATTCGAGTTAGACTTAGGCTCTTTAACTACAACTTTTTTCTTTTTTGAAGATCCTTTTGAAACTTCTTCATCCTTTATTTTATTATTTTTAGAAGGCTTAGGAACAAATCTTTTAACACTTCCGTCTCTAGTTTTAGGAGTCATGATGTATTATATGCAAAAACATATTTTTCATATTAAAAAACGACCATTTGTCTATAAATACAAACAAAGTAATGCTTAAAATAAATATGACAAAGTATCAGTTCGAACAAAACTCGATAATATCATTGACCTAAACACCATTATAGTCGACCAACATACAGGGGATTTTCAACATACAATAAAAGCTTTTAGCCCGTTTGACCAGATAAACATAAAAACAAAAAATTGATAAACATAAAAAGTCAAATATTTCTATGCATTGTACGAAGCATAACATCACACTAATGATTCCAAATAAAAAGCATGAACTAAAACGGGTGAGATTTTGAGAATATTAAGAAAACATCTAAACTTCACAATTTTTACGACACTATCGCAAAATAAAATCAAATAGGCTAAAAGAAAATAGAAAATATGATTAAACTACACCAGACTCAGAAGATTGAAAAGAATCTGCGAAGTAGATTGAAAAAGCTTCGACTGAACTTGAGAAGAAGATTGATTAAAATAGACAAACTCGACTTTGTTTTTCAGGAACAACTATAGAATCCGTTTTTTCTTTATGTTTTCGATAATGAAAGACGGAAGACGAAAGAATGAATACGAAGGATGAATAGAAGACAAAGGATGAACAACTTTATAAAAGATTTATAATTTCGATAAAGAAGGTTGAGAAGCTTATGGAAGACGAGGAGGGCTCTTGTAACGTTTTCAGAGGTTCCTAGGAAAGTGCTAACCTTTTTTATTAAATAATTTTTATATTCCTTGGGATTGTAATACAATTATTTGGAGGGATGAATGTATTTTATGTTGAAGTGTTGGGGATGAAAATGATATTTTATATATATGTTTTTACCCCATTTTTTAAGTGATGAAATGGCCTATGACCCCAAAACCCAACCCCACTTTTTTGCCTTTTTTAACCCTAACCCTACAAATTAATTCAAAAAAAAATAAATGACTATTGTGCAAATTAAGTTTTGGGAGTGTCTCCCATTCCAATTAATCTCTAGAAACTCACACAAAATTCATTATGAACCTCCCAAACACAAATCAAATATGCTTCTGTCTTGAAAATGATATTTCAGACTCAATGAATTCATCAAAATATCCAAATAAGGACACCTTACCCGATATTGACTATAATAAATTTTAACTTAAGAATCTCTTAATTTCAAAATTAAGGAATTGAAACCCATCCAAAAGTTTTAAAAACTGAACCTAACCCAAACAACCATTCAGAATTAGAGGAATCATCAAAACTTGGAAATGACCATCCTAACTTCACACGTGGACTACAGTCAAATTTTAGTCTTAACTATCTCCATAATTTTATAATGGATCAAATTATATTACTCTTTCAACTTTCAAAACACAAAAATCTTTCAAAACTCATCTAATTTGATGAAGACTTAAGCCAATAGTCCTACTAACCAAAAGGTCATGTTCCATTGCTGATGGAACTGGTGGAATTTCATTACGAGACTCGAACCTCTAAATATTGACCAAAATCCACCATTTCAAATGAAAAGCTTCCAAAACTCCAAATCTTTCAAAAATCTCAACTTTATGATCCAACTACAAAACCAATCTCGTAAACTAAAAGAACATGACTCGGGGCAACTATCCGGGGCAACTATCCGGAGTATTAAAATGGTAATTTTATAAAAATAATCTTCAGGTTAATTATATTTTCCCCATATGCATTGCACAAGTAATATTATAAAGTAGTTAACATGCATACATCACATAGCTTAGAAAACAAATAACCATCACCCACCTTGTCTGAATGCTCTGAAGAACTTAAGCTTTTCCCTTTTATAATGCCTTGTAAAATAATAGCCTAATTAAACATGGATTATTACTTCATTCTAACCCTAGGCAAATTTGATGATCATTTTACCCGAACAAGAGTTTTTTCCCACCATTAGTTGAAGTTCAAAAAATAAACTATTAAAAATACTATGCATACATCTACTTATATTTAATATTAGAATATTTTATATTTAAATATTTGATGGGTTTTCTATAATTTTAATATCAATAAATAAGCAACATTAAAATAATTTGTATTGGTCGTGAATGCAATGACAAATCCTTAAAATTTTAACTTACAATAGACTACATTAACTATTATGTATAAAGAAAAAAAATGAATACATATTATTTAATCATAGAAACTTGACCATTCACGTGTGAATGCATTATTATAACAATAAGAAAAATTGAATTGTCTCAAATAACACTAATCACTACACTTCATGTAGTTTATTGTTTTTGTCAGTCAAAATAATTGAATTAATTTGAATTTTTTTTACTGTTATAATAAATGCATTCACACTTGAATGATCACTTTTCTACGATTAAGTAATACATATTCACTTTTCTTTTGTCATTATTCATGATGATTAATATAGTTTGTTGTAGTTAATGCAATCACTATAGTTCATATAGTTTCTTATTTTTGTTTGTCTAATCAAACCTCTACCTAAGAGTATCATCCTACGTTCTAAGGCTTAAGAATTGAATTGCAAGTTAGGAGAGTAATAAAACATTTATCAAAGAAATTAGTGGAAAAACTGACGAACAGTGTTCTAGGTCACCCTTTCTTTTCCTAAGAATGAAATTGCAAAATAATGAGAGGTTTTGGGAGTTTTCCTCTATTAATACACAACTAACTCACCGTAGCAGCCAACAACCTTCTATAGCAGCCCCGCTATAATGGGATCCCATCTTCTATAGTGGCTTGCTCGAAGACAAAAACTTAATAATCTTCCCCAAAGACTATGTTATGCAATACATCCTCAAATAACCATTTTACGTCAAGTTTGACATTGGGAGTTCTACTCACCCGAATTAATTCTAAAAATTCTTATGGACTCTTTCACGTCTTACATAAAAGATAATCCAACCCAATCATAGATATTATCTCCAATCCCTTCCTTGATTAACCTATACCTCATTTTACTAAGATTTTTTTTTCACATTAGCCTAGCCTAAAGTTTTAAGTCTTTACACAAAAAGTTTTTTTGACCCAAATCATTCACAATCGATCTACCCCTAATGACCGGCATGGGCCATTACAATAGATACAAATTTACCATCGCTTATCTCTGAGCGATCAAACAAGGAAAAAGTGGGCCTAAGTCAAAAATAGTGTAATTCCTGAATTCTCAAATAAGTGAGGTTACTTGTACCACGTGTCTCTCTCAATTTCCCAAGTAGCTTCCTCAACCGAATGATCCTTCCACTTATCCTTCATTGATCTGATATTCTTTATCCATGATCTCCAAACATCCCGATCAAGAACTGAAATTGAATCCTCTTCATATTGAAAATTATTGTCTAATAATATCGAGTCCCACTTGATAACGTAATCCCCATCCATATAGTACCTCTTAAATGACTACGTGGAATACTGGATGATCTTTGGGTATTGACAAACTTTCAAATGACAAAGGTGGAGATACCAAAACCCTCAAAGGTCACGAGGATCAGTTGGTGTTGGGGTTTGACCCATTGAATCAAGATTATTAGGTTCTATGTATCATAAGCATGAAGCTCAAAACTTAAAAGTTGAATTACTATTTTTCCCCTCTATTAAATTAAAAATTTTATAATTTTCATATATATAATCTTCTTATTCTCATTCCATAATCTTGACCTTTCAAATTTCTTACACAAATGTAAAAAAAAATAAAAATGAGTAATTATTCCTTATAGACAAGAAATTAAAGTAGATTCATGTATCTTTAAAATTAAATTTCATCTCTATCTTTTTTATATTTTAACAATAATTCATGTAACTTTTTATGTTTCCATAATTTTGTTCTATAAATTTAACTTTTTTAAGAAAAACTTTTATTTACCACTCCTATAATTCTTGTATGTATGAACTCTAAACATGTGAAATAATGTCATAATTTGAGGTGAAAGTTGTGAGATTCCCTTCTGCAGTCACGAGAATAGACAAGAATTTAATTACTGAAGCATCGGAGCTTGATGTGTTAGTTCTATACTTATTTGTAGTAAGAATTATAATAAGACTTTTTTGTCTTTCTTCATATATTTGAATTCTTGTGTTATTAGCAAGTTGCTCTAAATTCATATTTGTATTTCGTATGCTCAAATGTTCAGTTTCATTACAGAGACAAAAATAAAATGAAATGCCTAATTATCTTGCTCATCTATTCTTTATTTTTTTTTCTTCGTACTTATAATTTTACATATACATTAATTTTCATCTTTAAGAATGAATGTGACAAAATAGGATTTTACTCTTTTCTTTTCTTTTATGGAAAAAAAAGGTGAAACATATAATATTAGATTAATGGTGGATAAGTTATGTATGAAGAGAAAATTATATTTTATATAAAAATAGTAGTTATTTATAAATATACTGATTTTCAAAATATAAATAATAAGACTTTTTACATCATAGTTTTAAATATTTATAGTTAACTAATTAGTTTAAAGTGTTTGTGGATAAAAATTTGATACAATACTTTAAACACATTCATTATAATTATCAAGAGATTCAAAAGGCTAAGTAAAAGAGTTGAAAGATTTTGTTTTCCTTTCACTCAAAGTTAATCTTACACTATTTCTTCTAACATTATTTTTCCAATAAAATGGAACTATCGAGAAATTTAATTTAGATAGTCGTTATTTTTCATTTTTGCTTTGCAAACTTATTTTTGAATTATAAACGAAGTTTATTTTATTAATTTCTCATATTATTATCTCGATGCAATCACTAGGAGGTAAGAAAATAAGAGTGTCACAATTAGTAGTAAAACAAAGTACGAAATCTCAATTAGACATATTTTATTATTTAATAATATTATCTTTTAAGAAATAATACACTCATGGGCTACACGCGCAAAGCGCGTGCTCGGAAACTATTTCAAAAAAAGTGGGATGATTGGATTGTAGGTGATTCCCTTAGTTTCTTTATATGTATCTACTCCTTGTGCAACAACTCATGAAAGAGTTAACCTAATACCTGAATTTGCTTACTCTTGTAGCTTACACGAGTCATTGGTACCACATATATCAACGGGTTATTTATTGCCTTACTAGACGCCTAGGCGGTATCTTATGCATATGCTCATTTGAGATGGGTAGCGAACAATTTGACGAGGTGCAAAAACCAGATATTAAAAGAGATTTGTCATCAACATATTCTTAAGCACAATAGTCTGTCTCATTTTACTATCTTTTGTTTCGTAAGAAATGCAGTAACTATATTACCTAGAGGTGATGAAACTAGAGATGATATTTGTGTTTTGGTTATGAACTTACAGTTCATTGTTGAGGACATTTCCGATTCACAAATTAACAAAGCCTTAATTCAAGTGTTGGACCATTTATAAAATGTGAGAAGGAATAGAGCATGTGAACTTACAATTTGGTTAATTTGAAAATAAGAAATGTCCATTACAAATAACTGCGATTCCCTAATCAAAACTTGTATATCATCGCGGGATCCAGTACCTACAAGTAATCTAGTGGCTACATCCCTTACAAACTAAGAATATGTAAACGAGATAGTTGATTATAATTAAGAAAAGGGTGATCACTAACCTTTTGTTAATGATTTGTTGTTACATCTTTTTAGTGGATCAATTAGACCATCAACATTTGTATGTGAGAAATCCTTTCCAAGTACTGCATTGTACCTTAGAGCTTTTTCTGTATGGAAAATATTTACTCGAAATGGTGGTTGATCACCCGAGACTCTTCTCAACTCTTCATTCCTTTAGCCTTTCACCCAAATTGGCACATTGCATCACTTCATATGGAAGTTTTTCAAGACAACAATATTTTTCAAAGTATCACATGCCCTTTTTTTAGCCAATAAGCAAATTAATCAACTGGTTCCATATGACCAAACTTGAAGGATAAAGAAACTACAAGAGTAAAACTATTAACAACACAAACTAATAGTGTATAAGAATAATGGACACAATGCTCAACCAACAAATTATTATGTTATTCTAATATGAGTCATTCAGAACGTCCTATATAAGTTAATGTCCTTAGTTTTCTAAAGTTCGATCATGTTATGTCTAACCACCTAAGCCTAGAAGTATATCTGAGTCTTAGCCATCAAACTTAGAAAGGTCACCAACTGATCCTCCTTCAAGAATCTCAAATCGGCAACTACCAACCTTAAAACTCTTGCAAAAACCAAAAGTAAGACTCATCTTGAGTTTATGTACCCAAAATCCAAACCTCCATACACATTGTTATACTCCATTGGAGTATACTCAATGTGATAGTTGAGATCTCCTCTTATGAATAACTTCTTAATGTGTGAAACACCGCTCACCACATCGTCCAAATCCTCCCTAAAATGCTTTTTGTCCTCCTCATCATGCCCGCTTGTAGAGCACAAGTACTAATTATGTACAATGACCAACTTAATCCTTATCATACTATTGATGTCAATTTTAACCTCAAGCACTTTCTATATTACATCATCATCTACTAAAATTCTATTTCATTCCCACTACTTGTGCTGCCAGAATACCACAACTTATACTTGTCCACATCCCGCGCTTTATATCCTACCCATTTGGTCTCTTTGATAAACGCTATATTAACCCTCATTTACTAGATCCATGTACTTCCCTATCATAGTACCTATATTCAAAGATAGATAAAATCCATAGAATTTTCATACAACCCATAATACAATTATCATACAATTTGACTGCAACTTTGAACTTTTAACGACTTAAATTAAGTTCACAACTTGATCAAATGAAACCCCCATATAGCCTCAAATTCCAGATTCGAATTCCCCTCTTTGTTTTTTTGATTTTGTTTTTGAGTTATCACCAACTCAAAATGAACTACGTTTGTGTATCCTGAATTATATGATCCCATTGAAAATTTTATTCCGTTCCAACAAGAAGCATTCAATTACTAAGGAAAAAAATGTAGGGATATTAAAAAAGATACGGACCGCGTGAATTACTTTTCAACACATGTAAATAATTTAGGATTTAATGTATCATTTGTATCTAATCTTTAAAATAGACATGAAGAAGGAAGTGTACATTCTTAACAAGTTGCCTTTCGTAGATGAGATAAGGAGAAATGAAAACGGGGTAGATCATAGTTGAAAGAAGCACTAATTTTTACCTATTTAAGGTTTGATTTTGATGAACCGAACCTAACGTGTGAAAGGGCTAATTTTCATTTTTCCAGATCTACTATGTTTTGTAAAATGTAGTTATGATTTGTAAATAAAGTTCATAAGAAAGCGAGATTAAGATACATATATGTTAAATCTTGGTGTTTATCAATGCAAAAGCTTGCTTCAAATATGCTAAACATTCAACTTGGTCGCCCTCTCATTTCTTCTCCAATAACTAGCAGTCGAATGCGGCATCTTTAATAAGGTCAAAGAGATTAGAGGAAACCTAGCCATACTTTTATAAGCATCCAAACCTAGACCTAATGGGCCACCCATTATAGGCTAATAGGTCTTTAACAGGGTCTACACAATCGCCAACATATACCACTAGGTGAATTGATGTAGGCCCAAGAAGGAATTCACGTTTTATAAACCACAAGAAGTATGAGTTAATATTTTGTAAAAATTTACAACATTCTTTTACTTGTAGAATCATTAGCTTATTATTAAAAAAAAATCTAATTTTTAAAAAACTATTGTTTTATAAAATTACTCGCCAAATGAACAACACAAGTACATCGTTGTAGAATATTATTTCAAACAAGACTATCACTATCAAAATTCAATAGTATTTGCATCAACCATAGTGAAAAAATCGTCCACAATCACAAGAACTGATGTTTTACCAACATAGACCCAATTGTGTTGTAGTATATCAAGAGTTAACCAGCATGGACTCCAAGTCAAAGTTATTTCATTTAGTCCTCAATGTTTTTCCATAAAAATATGTATCGTACAAGACAAATTAATGCATATAATCAATATAATATTCTTTAATAACATTGGTGCAACCAGGCATACAGGCGATGTCTACTTCGACTCGATGATCCGTTGAGTTGATTTTTGCTAGCTAAGACAAGTCTGTCAAATGTAATAAGACCCAAGTCACAAATTCAAACTAGAAGTTGATTGGCACTTACTCGGTGATTTTCATAATCACCTTTGTGAGCTACGAGAAGCTCACCGGATGTGTAAGTTCAGCCGAATGCCAACTTTTCAAAATTAAAACACAAAATCCAACGCTAGCCAGTATCCTATCAATTCAACAAGTTACCCATATGCAACTCTACCCGAGGGTACTCAAAGTATTGATGTTGTGCTTATTTTTTAATAGAGTGAGAACATTCAGAGGCCGTTCCCAAGGGAAAGGCTCTGACATTGTGATTTAGAGCACGCATAACCGACCTAAAGGTAGACTACAAATTCCATTCTCTTAGATTGAGGTTGAATGTGTAATTACATATTGAGAAGGAATTGGGGGGCGTACCTAGTTTTTCTTATTTACTTTTCTTGATTGCATGTTTTAGGACTTGACTATCTCTATTTTAGGTGTGGTATAGTGCCAGTCGGGGATTATGTGTTAAGTTCAATTTTAGTGAAATTGACTTGGATGTTGTTATTATGGTATAATTAAGTATGCTTGGCCTTATTCTAGGACTAGACTAGTTTTTGCCTTAGACCCGCGATACTTGTGGTAATTAGGATTTATACTTCTCCAATGTCTACATTGAACTAGCAAACTTAAGTTTGATAGAATGAGCCTTAGTTTAGGCTTTGATTCAGCTTTTCAAAGGTTCTATTCACTCTTCCTATATCTACGGCCTAGTGCGATACTAGAGGTTTTATGCTTTGTTGGGTGACTCAAGATTGGAGTCTTGCAGGCCGAGAGCATTTTATCATTTCATTGGGTTATATTTTGTTCCACTATAGTTTGGGTTATAGATGATACATGATACTTCGATGTTCGGTTCCTACATCTTTACTCTTGCTAACTGGGCTAGTGCCCTTGGGAGCTTACTATCTGCTAGGCGATGGTCTTATTGATACACTGAGTTTAGTATTGCAAGCTAGGTCAGAGCCCCTGTGATTTTATTATCTTGTTGGGTGATGCACTTATCGGTGCCTCCAAGTTACTCTTCATTAATGGGCTGATGCCCGTGGGAGTGTATTTCTGGTTAGCCGGCCCTAGGGTTTACTTTTCCTAGTTGGGTTGGTTCCCATGCAGTAACCCATTATTGCGTACTTGTAGTTTGAGGTGGTTACTTGGGGATTGATATACGGATTACATTCAATGGATCTAGATTCACTTTACTTCGCTCTTATAGTTTAGTTGTATTTAGTCTTTATTTCTTGTACCCTTGTGTATTTTTCTTTAAATATCACTTTGACCTTTATTGGTGTCTAGATTCTATCTTTTCAATTTTTTCTACCATCCTTGCTCAATTTAACTATGATGCCTACTGGTACTTTTACTTTGGTACTTATACTACACTATGCATGTATTTCGTGCCTGCAACAATTTTTGGATCAGAGATTAAAGTGAGCACTTTGTGTCTGGACTTGCCTTTATATTTAATATTTTTGAAAATTTTCCATTCTTTTGGAAAAGAAAATATAGTATTTTTCTATTTTTAAATATATATATATAATTATACTTGCTAAAATTGGTAATTCTAATGCACTTCAGCCTTAAAAAGAAAGGGTCTCTTCACTAACTTTAAATATCTGACACGAACATCAAATTTCTTCTTTTACTTGTTAATCTCTAACTAGTTATTAACCCATAGGACAAAGATTTCTTTATAAATGATATCAGCGAATCAAGAAAATTCCCGTGAAACTGTTTCATTTCATAGAAGTTCATTCTTATTCTTACGAAGCAAATTGATATGTGGTAAATAAGGACTAAAAATGAATTTTGGAAAGTTAAATTTACATGCTACCGGGGACAAGCAGTGTTGCAACTTCCTGCTCCTGTAGTAGCGCTGGCTTGGCGCCGGGGTCGATCAAGGGCATGGGTGTGCGCTGGTTAGGGAGGTAGGGTTTGAGAGAAAAGGGAAATTAATCATCATTTCTTTTCTAAAACAAGTGATAATTTATAGATCACGAGGTGTCGATATCTTTTAATATAATTATCTATATTTATAAATATTTAATAAATACCGACATCATGAAGTCGATTAGATTTAAATAAAACAATAATTGAAATACACTAGCCTCTTAAAGTCGGTGTTTATTAAGTTATTTTAATATACACTGGCCTCTTTAGGTCTATTTTGTTAATTAAAATTATATATATATATATATATGTATGTGTGTGTGTGTGTGTGTGTGTTTGTGTGTGTGTGTTTACATAATTTCAATTAATAAAATAAACCTAAAGAGGTTAGTGTATATTAAAATAAATTAATTAACACCGACCTCAAAAGGCTATTATATTTTAATTAAATTTAATCGACTTCATGATGTATGTATTATTAAATATTTGTAAAAATAGATAATTATATTAAAAGATACAAACATCCCGTGGTCGGTAAATTATCACTTGTTTTAAAAAGAAATGATGATTAATTTCCCTTTTCTCTCAAACCTACCTTCCTCACCAGCGCACACTCATGCCCTTGATCGACCCCGGCGCCATACCAGTGTTGCAGCAGCAGCAGGACGTTGCAACGCTTCGGTCGCCGACAGCAGGTAATTTTCACTTTCAAAAATTTATTTAAGTCCTTATTTATCGCATATCTATTTGTTTCGTAAGAATAAGAATGAACTTCTATGAAATGAAAAAGTTTCACGGGAATTGTCTTCATCCTCGGATATCATTTAGAAAGAAATCTTTGTCGTGTGGGGATGATAACTAGTTAGAGATTAACAAATAAAAGAGGAAATCTGAAGTTAGTGTCGAAAATTTGAAGTTAGTAAAGAGACCATTTCTTTTGAGGTTGAAGTAATTAGAATTACAACCTTTAGCAAGTATAACTATATATTGATTTAAAAATTAAAAAAATACAATATTTCTTTTCCAAAAGAATGGAAAATTTTCAAAAATATTAAATATAAAGGCAAGTCCATACACGAACTACACACTTTAACCTCTGATCCAAAAGTTGTTGCAGGCACGAAATACATGCATATGTAATATAAGTACCAAAGAAAAAGTACCCAGTAGGCATTATAGTTTAATTGAGTAAGTATCGATGTTAGAAAAAAATGAAAAGATAGAATCTAAACACAAATAAAGGTCAAAGTGGAATTTCAAGAAAAAAACACACAAGGCACAAGAAATAAAAATTAAATATAGCTAAATTAAACCTAATTGGACCCCATAAGCCCAAAAGGTACACTCGTGCGCAGGTTTAAGTAAAATTTTAATGAACATCCACAAATTTGACATGTACACAAAATAGCTAAACTACAAGAGCGAAGTAAAGTGAATCTAGATCCATTAGATGTAATCCGGACATCAATCCCCAAGTAACCACCTAAAACCATAAGTACTCAATAATGGGTTCGCCCATCTAAACAATAAAACTCCCAGGGCACCATCCCAACTAAAAAAAATAAACCCTAGGTCCGGCTAGCTAGAAATTACACTCCTATGGGCATCAGTCCAGCTAGAAGAGTAACTCGGACGCCCCGATAAGAGCATCTCCCAACAAGAATATAGAATCACAAGGGCTATGACCTAGCTAGCAAGACTAATCTCAGGGTAACAATAAGACCATCGCCTAGCAGATAGTAAGCTCCCAAGGGCACTAGCTCAGTGAGCAAGAGTAAACATGTGGGAACCAATAAGAACATCGAAGTATAATGTATCATCCATAACCCAAACTACAGTGGAACAACATTTAACCCAAGGAATCGATAAAAGACTCTCGGCTTGCACGACTCCAATCTTGTGTCACCAAACAAAGCATAAAACCTCAAGTATGGCAACGGGTCGTCGAAATAGGAAGAATTAATAGAAACTTTGAAAAACTGAATCAACGCCTAGACTAAGGCTCATTCTATTAGACTTAAGTCTACTGCTTCAGTTTATAATGAGTTAAACCGTTTAAAACGACGCCGGAGAAGTAAAAGTCCTAAACACCACAAATATCGCTAGTTTAAGGCAAAATCTAGTCTAGTCATAGAATAAGGCCAAGCATACTTAATTATACCATAATAACAACATCCAAATCAATTCACTAAAATTGAACTAAACAAATAATCCCCGACAAGCACGGTATCACACCCAAAATAGAGCTAGTCAAGTCCTAAAACATGCTATCAAGAAAAGTAAATAAGAAAAACTAGTTACGCGCCCCAATTCCCTCTAATCAACATGTAATTACACATTCAACCTCAGTATAAGAGAATGAAATCCGTAGTCTACCTATAGGTTCATCTTGTATACTCTAAATCACAATGTCGGAGCCTTTCCCTTGGAAACGGCCTCAAAATGTTCTCACGCTACCAAAAAATAACATCAATACGGTTATTTAAACACCAAAGACACATGAATGAAAATGGGCTAACTTTTGAATCAAATGGGAATCATGGGTCTCGAATCCGAATTTACTATTTGACTTTGTCAAAATATCTAAAATATTATCTTAAATTTGTGTTCCAAATTTGAATACAATTCGAGGCTTAGAGATGCAAGACAACCAACATACAACAATTCAAAATTTAGAGCACAAAAACAAGTCATGACAGCCTACAATAACTCAAATTTATCGAATGGAGAGCCTTCAATAGTTCCAACCATCCACAAACATATCCCCAAAAGTTCATGATTACAAGACTTCAAAACACAGAAAATAGAGTCAAATTGATAGTACAATTGTTGATGGAAGTTGGTACTTAAAGGTGCCTTGAGTTTTGCTCTTTTCTAATGCAACTTAGAGGTGTCGCAAATGTAAAAAACAATAAGTTTAACCTTTGCAAATGTAGAAAGAGTCGTTTTAATGTGAAGGCAAGAGAAGCTAAGGTCCTGCGAATAAGGTTGAGTCCCTGCGAAAGAGAAGGCCAGAGCCTAACCCTTTTCAAACGTGGCCTGGACCCCGCTAAGTTTGGGACAAATTCTCATGGTCTATGCAAACACGGACCACGACTTGAGAAAGTGAAGACCAAATTTGGCTTGCACCAATGGATGCATGTCATCTAGTTTTGGCAACTTGAAAAATCTGACGGGGCATTTCGAATTCGTACAGAATCTCGTATATACAAACGAGAGATGGTACCCTACAAAATTTGATATTTTGGACTTGATGATACAATAATGTGAGATCATATCGACAAAAAGTGGGTCCAAATCAAAACGCCATTTAAGCCAACATCTACATCGGGACTCGAAATTAGCCCGAGATCCTCGAGATTCACACAAAGGGTTGTTCAAGAGAAAATTTGATATTTTAGAGCTAACGAAACTAATGGAGTTATCATCGGAGCACGTTTACGAAGAATGTTGACCAACGTCAAATTTTAGGCCTTAACTTAAAAGTTAAAACTCCTTGTACAAACTCGCATCAAAAGCCTTGTTAGCCGTGCCAAAAATGTTACTGGATTATGAGGTCATCTTCTGACTTTTTGATCGAAAATGACTGTTCAAGTTTCAAAATATCCTGAACATAGAAATTCACATAAGAACCAAACACAATACTAACTAGGTGACTCACCTGAAAGTCTCAACATGTCATAAATGACACGAGGTCACCATAAAAATGCTATAAATGATGAATAGATGAAACAAGCACAAAAATTACCTAGAGAATCATTACAATACTAATATTGACTCATTATAAAAGGAATAAAAAGTTAATTATTTTCCTGGACAATGCAACGGAAAGTTGTGCTACTTGAACGGTGGAAAAGATAGTTTCAATTATGACCCGATGAAAAGTTTTGCTTGTTGTGTTTAGATAAATCTTTCTTTGTTATTTTCCACTTGAATATTTCTTCTATTTTAGTTGCTCTTAACCATTAATACACAAGATTTATAAAAATGTGACAATGAAAAATTAATGTCAATAGTCGTTCTGTGAAAAGCGGAGAGGATCATGGTTTCATAAACACATTGATTCGATAAGAAATAGTTAAAAAAAAATTCTTTCATTGATTAATGTAGCTTGTGTTTGATAGCACGTGATTAAATTGTAAGCTAGTAAAAGAAATAAAATGAATCCTAGGAGTATTGTGCGTTCTCAATTGATTGTTTTTTTCAGTGATATCAGAGCTTATGATTTACTTATTTCCTAGTCACAATCTTCTTCTTTTCAAAAATCAATATTGCGGGAGACATAGTTATTACTTATTTATTTATACGAAACAACACAATAAACTGTTGTTGAAGCATGATTTATTTGCCTTTGAATTTTTTCCAACATGTGTAGTTTACTGAATTGAGAGAAAACTAGTTTTTAGTTATTTAGTTTAGTGATTCAAGTAATTAATGGATCTATTTAAAAATAAAAAACAAATGAGACCATTAAAAGATGTAATTGTTTGAAGAAGTACAGTAATTGAGGTGAACTCCTGATGATTAGAATAGAAAAGGAAGAAGAAAAAGTAAAAGAAGAAGATGATCTTGAGAATCAGAGTATTCTATATTCATTAGAATTTAATCCATTGTTTAAATGAGCTGATCACTACAACTTATATAGGTGTTTGGACCACTATAATCCTAACTAACTATTAACTAATTTAACAAACTCCTAACCGATTAGTTAATCCTATAGTTATATCTAATTACACATAGACCCTTTAGAACTTTAAGTAACTCCTTCTTCAACACTCCCCCTCAAGTTAGGTACTTTAAACCCTCAAGTTAGGAATCTAGTTAGTTTAAATCAGTCCTTGAATAACCTTTTTCCAATGAAAAATGACAATCTATTTCAATGTGTTTAGTCCTTTAATGGTACACTGGATTTGCAACTATTTGCATTGCAACCTTGTTATTACTATATACACCTTGACGGGAAGAGTAACACCAATACCAAGTTCCTTTATTAGCCCAACTATCCAAACTATCTCTGCCATAGTGGAAACTAAGCTTCTGTATTCTGCTTCAGCTAAGCTTTTGGAGAATGTTGTTTGTTTCTTCGACTTCCAAATGATGAGAGAATCTCCCATTTTTATTGCATGACAGTAGGTTGTTATCACATTGTTCTTATTAATGGATAGTAAGACCCCTTGGCCTGGTTAATTCTGAATGCAAATTGAGCTATCATGTCTAGTCATGGTAATATATAGAAGTTTACCGATGAGTCTTTGATTATATCCTTGATCAACAATAGGTTCTGCTTGATTAATGCCTTTGAAAACATGATGACCATACTCCTTAGTTGTTAACTTCACATTAATATCCATAGGAGTTATAGCAGGCTTTACCGCTCCAACGCCAGTTTCAGAAATCAATTCTAATGCATACTTTCTTTGCTGCATTAGAATTCCTTCCTTGGACCTAGGAAATTCAATGGCAAGCAAATACCTTAACTCTCCCAAGTCCTTCATTTTAAATGCTTTCTGTAATGCATCTTTGGTTTCTTCAATATAGACTAAGACAATGGTTATACCTTTTGTGCTCCTTTTAGTTGAGAGAGAATGATCATATTGACTTTGTTGAAAATGCATATATCCTTGTTTTAACCCATACAATAATTTCTTGAGCCTGAATAGTGCCTAATTCTCCCATGACTCTGAAATCCTTGAGGTAAATCCATGTAAATCTCATTAAACAAATCACCTTGTAGAATGACATTAAAAACATCCATTTGATGAAAGAAGATACCTACTACTCAATGTATGAACACATTGGGTTGGGGTTATATTTTTACATGTGGTGCCATTGTCTATGTGACATTATTTTCTATAAGTTGGTGTACTTGCATGATATATAAAATCCTTGGTGTTATAAGTTTTTGTTTTTATTAAAAAATCATATGTGTTATGTAATTTTTATTGTTAATATTCAATTTAAGTAATTCTAAACAATTGTTCCTTAATTGATTATCTTAGATTCTTTCACATTTGAATTTTAATCATGATTGAAAACACAGTGAACATTTGACTATAGATCTAATGTTAAACAAACTTTAATATAATTTGTTATTTTAAGGATTAATATGTGTATGAATTTTTTACTCCAATAAATGTACGTAAATCTCAAAATAGTTAATATATTTTAATCAATATATCAACTGCTATGAGAATATTGATCTCCAAACATAAGTGAAAAGCTAAACAGAAGGCTAAAGGTGGTAGATGTGTCTATGATACCTCATAATATATTTCCAAATTAATGCAGTTTTTTGTTAAAAGCAATCTAATATTATTCCATGAGGTGTGGAAAAGATAAAATTTTATTTGAGTATTTTTCTAATTCTTCGATTTGTGCAACTTTTGTTCCTAATCATTTTCTCTACATGAAAAATTGAATCTAAGGGAAAAGACATGCGTCTTTCTATGATATTCAGAACATTTTAAGGGTTTTGTTCTCATAGGTACAATTTTCGACTATGCATTTATAATGTAATTTGTGCTCAATTGCATGTGATTACATTGTCGACTAGTAAAACAAATAGAATGGATCTTGGAAGAGTGGTGTGTGCAATGTTCATTTATTTTTCAACTTCTTATTTTACTTTTATATTTATGAGCATATTATAGCTTTATACTACACATCAAGATTCAATCTATTATCTGCGTAGAATTTTAATTTTCCCCCTTTGTTAGTTGCTTTGCATTTAAAGTTCTGTTTTTTAAAAACATATGTTGTGTACAGTATCACATTGGATATTGGCCTACGACATTCAACTACACGGTTCTATTCTAGAAATACAAAGGTAGTCGAAAGATCGAAAAAGAGGGTTGGACAATCAAAGTGAATCTTAAAAAATTTCTTAGAGTTACATAGTTTATTTTTGAAATTTTATTATACCTTTGTCCATCATTTCATCCATTATTTTTGTTATTATTATTTTTATAACTTAAAATTCTAGTTTATATTTTCTAATACTTTGTAGGATTTAAAAGTTGTTGTGGAAATATATTTTTCATAAGGAGAAGATGGAAGCACGTTTCGATGAGCGCGAGAAGGACTGCCTATTGATTAATGGAAAGAGTCCTTTCTTTACTATAATGATTGAAGAAGCTTTCTTAGAAGTTCTGGTAAAGTGTGGTTCTTTGTGTACGCTTGTTTCTTCAACTTAGTTTAAAGTAACTATCTACTTGTTTATGTGAAATTTTGAGCAACCCTATATGTTTTATTAACGGAAAGAAAATATTTGTATGAGTTTTAGGTTTTTGGGCTTGTTTAGAGAGTCACCACTTAATTTTTGAGAAAAATCAAGAAAAACTTAGCTTTCAAAAGATTTAAACAGAAAAACGATTGAAAACCTTAAAGGGGGTTCCAGAAATCTTATTTATATTTTAGGAAGGTTTATACGGCACCTAAAATATTCACTAACTCACGATTATCCGACAACTAACTTATTGACTAACAATTTAACTTTATCTAAATTAAGAAATTTAATTGGAATTTGCTAAAATGAATATTAGCCTACTATCTAAGTGAGCTCTTTTTTAACTCGTAAAATTTATCTATTATTGTTTAAATCCATTTAATTATTATTAATTTAGCTGAATCGTTTAAAACAAAGTAACGTTTTGCGGAGAATTCGAGTTTTTAACCCTAAGATCAACGAAAAAAATAACAAAACATATAAGCAATAAAGTAAAGAGGGAGACAGAGCAAGTTAGGTCCAAATTCGGTGGTATCTAGAAACTAAACACAGTAGCAATAGTCATCACTTTAACGTATTGAATATGAGCATATGCAGAAGTATTTTTATGGCATAAAAAATGACAAATGATTCTTAACAGCTTGAGAGGATAGTACTGTAAATGCAATGCAACTCTTATCATCTCAAAAAAAAAAACCTTAGCATATCTTTAAAGCATATATATGTATACAGACAAGGAAATGAGACTAACGCAATTTTAGAATCACTTAGCTTAGAGTTAGACTGCACAGACCATCAATAAACTATGGGAGCATGTTAAAAGAAAGAAAGAATAAACAAGATCACTAGATTCAACCTCAAGTTCTTTGATAATGAAGACAATGAGTATAGTCAAACCTTTTCAACTAACCAGAGAAATATCTAACATATAAAATAGGAAGAGGTGGGTAAAAATCAGAACATGGGTCTTATATCAAAGAAAAAAAAATTCAATCATAAGAGAACTGTAATATTTGACACGAATCTATCTATACACTGATATGTAAGGAGAAGTTAATTAAGGCAAGCTTGAAAAGATGAAAACAACAATGTAGTAATATTTTTTTATACACTCAGAATACGTAATGTAACATGATCATGAATACCAATAAATAAAATCAAATAATGACGAAACAATAAGGACTTAAGACGAGCATAACAAACCGTGAATTCCATGAAGACACAAGCAACAATATAGGCTCCAGATGAGCATTAAGCCATCTCAAAAATGAAAATAAACAACAATAATGGTTCATTAAACAAATTCTACTGTTAATTTGCAGCACACGATGAGTCAGAAGATATAAAAATCCCCCCCCCCCCCCCCCCCCCCCGCATTTTATCATGTAAACAGCTTCACACTTTCAAGATCAACACATTTAAGGGCCAGGGATGCTTGAGGAGAAATGAATATTACCTTTAGAGCGGGCAGCATAATTGTGACAGCAACGAGTAAGGAAATAGCGAACTTCAACACCCAAAGGATAATTTCTGGAACGTCAAACTCCGACACGACCAACGAACCAAGATGTCTGAATCGACTTTGAATCCCAGAACCCTTTAAGATTTATATTTTCGAATACTTTGTAGGATTTAGAAGTTGTAGATGGAAGCACGTTACTGTCTATTGATTAATGCAAAGAGTCCCTTCTTTACTATAATGATTGAAGAAGCTTTCTTAGAAGTTCTGGTAAAGTGTGGTTCTTTGTGTATGCTTATTTCTTCAACTTAGTTTAAACTATCTACTTGTTTATGTGAAATTTTGAGCAACCCTATATGTTTTATTAACGGAAAGAAAGTATTTTTATAAGTTTTAAGTTTTTCGGCTTGTTTAGAGTCACCACTTAATTTTTGAGAAAAATAAAGAAAATTTTAGTTTTCAAAATATTTAAACAGAAAATCAATTGAAAACCTTAAGGTGGTCCGGAAAATCTTATTTATATTTTAGGAATGTTTATACAACACCTAAAATATTCACTAACTCGCGATTATCCGACAACTAACTTATTTGGCTACCAATTTAACTTTATCTGAATTAAGAAATTTAATTGGAATTTGCTAAAAGGAAAGATTAGCCTACAATCTAAGTGAGCTCTTTTTTAACTCGTAAAATTTATTTATTATTATTTAAATCCATTAAATTATTATCAATTTAGCTGAATCGTTTAAAACAAAGTAACGTCTTGCGGGGAATTCGAGTTTTTAACCCTAAGATCAACGACAAAAATAACAAAACATATAAGCAATAAAGTAAAAGAGGGAGACAGAGCGAGTTGGGTCCAAATTCGGTTTTTGTCCGCCTGGACCGATATTTGGACCCATTTTCACTTTTGAGCCTTAGGCCAATCGTACTGTCCTAAGAACTAGCAAAATAATAATAAGTGAACTTTAAAATGCTTAGGCCTAAAAATAACAAAATACAACACTTTCAAAAATAAAAAATTTGGACCCAATACCTTCAATTTGTTCGACCCCTTTCAATCCTTTAATCCTCAAGACTTGTACGTCATTTTATGGCTTGACTAGATAGAAAATATATAACTGAGCCTACAAGGCTCATCCCAACAAAATGCGGGAAGAAGGAACCTTCAAAGACTCGGAGAAGGTAGTGCATACATACGTTAAAATTTCAAATGGACTTAGTCTAGCTTTACAAGACAAGATAAGGTTAAATGAAGGTGACATCAAATAACAAAAATAAGCTAGGGAGGAGGGGGCAGTGATCACATAGGATAAAAGGCATACATATTTGTTGATCGACAATAATGAACAATTAACAATTTAGACAAAAACGAGCTACTGGAATGTGGACTTTGAATAACTCAAACATGCAAGTTGTGGCTATGGGCTTAAAATCATGCTACTGTTTTGTTAAAATATAAGACAACCAAATGATATAACTATAACTATTGTTGTTATTATTTTAAAACAGAACTTGACGCTACGAAGTGGCTTAGCAACAGAGATATGTCCTATCAGGGTGTGTTCACGACCGATGCGGGCAGGCCACGACCGACGACGGCCGACCGTCTGTGCAGCCCAAGGGCTATGATGGCATGCCACGCCCGATGACGGCCGACCGTCTGTGCTCAATCACTTTAACGTATTGAATATGAGCATATGCAGAACGAGTATTTTTATGGCATAAAAAATGACAAATGATTCTTAACAGCTTGAGAGGATAGTACTGTAAATGCAATGCAACTCTTATCATGTCAAAAAAAAAAATTAGCATATCTTTAAAGCTTATATATGTATATACAGACAAGGAAATGCGACTAACGCAATTTTAGAATCACTTACCTTAGAGATAGACTGCACAGACCATCAATAAACTATGGGAGCATGTTAAAAGAAAGAAAGAAAGAATAAACAAGATCACTAGATTCAACCTCAAGTTCTTTGATAATGAAGACAACGTGTATAGTCAAACCTTTTCAACTAACCAGAGAAATATCTAACATATAAAATAGGAAGAGGTGCGTAAAAATCAGAACACGGGTCTTATATCAAAGAAAAAAAATTTAATCATAAGAAAACTCTAATATTTGACACGAATCTATCTATATACTGATATGTAAGGAGAAGTCAATTAAGGCAAGCTTGAAAAGATGAAAACAACAATGTAGTGATGTTTTTTTATACACTCAGAATACTTAATGTAACATGATCATGAATACTAATAAAGAAGATCAAATAATGACGAAACAATAAGGACTTAAGACGAGCATAACAAACCGTGAATTCCATGAAGACACAAGCAACAATATAGGCTCCAGATGAGCATTAAGCCATCTCAAAAATGAAAATAAACAACAATAATGGTTCGTTACTGTTAATTTGCAGCACACGATGAGTCAGAAGATATAAAAATCCCCCCCCCCCCCCGCATTTTATCATGTAAACAGCTTCACACTTTCAAGATCAACACATTAAGGGCCAGGGATGCTTGAGGAGAAATGAATATTACCTTTAGAGCGGGCAGCATAATTGTGACAGCAACGAGTAAGGAAATAGCGAACTTCAACACCCAAAGGATAATTTTGTGAACGTCAAACTCCGACACGACCAACGAACAAGGATATCTGAATCGACTTTGAATCCCAGAATCTTTTAAGAACTTCAAACTAAAGTTTTTGATTTTCCTGGAGAATGAACTTTAAACAATTCTTTCACTGTCTCGCTACTCTTTCATTATTTTTCTCAGCTTTCTGCCTCAAAAAGTTCGAGTGAAGTCTTCAAAAAATAAAATCCCCTCCCCTTTCAGTGAACAAGGAAAAGACGTTATATAGGGCACGGTTGGATTTGGGGTGGGGGTGGGGGGGAACGGATAAAAATCGGGTGAAAGGGTGCCCAATTCCAATTTTAATTCGCAAAACCATTCACCAAAAAGGACGAACAACTTTCTCTGAAATTTGAAACCTTCCGAAACGGGAAAGGAAAATGGGCGATTGGGATCGATTGAGCGTCCTTGATGAGCGAGGTGGCTTCATCTCACAGTCACAAGGACGATTCCTGTGTGCCTCTTCTGCGCGACTGCGAGGACGAAAGCGACACGGGAGGAAGTAGACAAAGAGCAAACTGCGTGTTGCTGTACGCGTTTTTCTACTGCTGCTTTCCGTGTATTGCACCGTCTATCGCCGTGATGGGAAAGTTTAAGAGAATTGGTCAATTTGGTATTTATTTTTTTTTTTAAAAAAAAAAAAGAATGGCCCAAATTTTGTTATAAGCTGAGATAAGTTAAACTGAAATCAGGAAATAACTTAAGCAATTATGAATTCGGGCAAGCTAATTAAACTTAGTCAAAATTGGATAAGAACTCGTGAGTTCGGCAAAAATTTAAAAAAGACAAATTAATATTAATTAGTTAACAAACTTTTTAATTTAAACGAAATAAAATATTAACTTAATTATAAACTAAATAAATTGAAATATAAGCTATTATATTAGTGGACTAATTAACCAAATATTTAACAAAATCTTTTGAGACGGCTTTGTAATGTTCACAAACTATACTAATTATGTAACAAATTATATAAAACATATATATATTATTCTAAAACAATAAAAGAGCGACAAAACTATTTAAAAATAACTTTAAAAAATATTCTAATTTAATAAATTTGGCTATTCTAAATCATTTAAAAAATAAGGAACTCGGTAATTAATTATCATCTGGGAGGGTCAAAATTGGGTATCAACAATTTCCTCATTTTATTTGGATTGATGCAAGATATTCGAGGAAAATAAAATTGACCAAGCCAATTTTGACTGACTCATATTCTGTTGTTCATCTTGTATTCCTAACATACTTAGAACAAAACTTTGAAAAACTTTGTAAGAAAACACAGTCTAAAAACATTTTCACAACAAGAAAATTAAAACTAGTAGCGAAACTAGAACCAGAAACAGAATAGAAAAATATACAAAATATTTTTCTTAAATAGGAATTGTTGTTAATATGTGTCTAAAGAATCTTACTGATCTAACAAACTTTGCAGAAACACGAAGTTACCAAAGTTTAATGAACCCGTGAAGAACAAAAGAATAGAAGAACTGAAATTAATTAACAAATCTAAAATTTGTAACACATACCAAAATTTTGAAAAACATAAAGAAGATCCAACCCACTAAATGCACAGTGTCCCCTTAAAAAAATTATTCCCTTCTAGTATCCGAGGTTTGATTTGGAATGTTTCCTCCCACGGTAGAATGATCTCAATCACGAGTGTATTGATACTCAAAAACGCTGGTGTCAGTGAACCACTCAACGGCAGCAAAGTACACTTAAAATACTTGATTTAGTAGTAGTAGAAGAAGTCCAGAAAATTCTATATTCTATATATTTATAAAATGAGAGAAAATCCCTCAATGTATAGAATAAAGGGTAGTGCGAAAAGGTTCTTATTTTGCCTTATTGGAAAGGTCACAAACTTTTGGAAAAGTTACAATCTTTTGAAAAGGTTGTCACCTTTCATAAAAGTCACAACTTCACATACAAGTCACAACTTTTCATAAAAGTCTCAACTTTTCATAAAAGTCACAAATTTTCATATAAGTTGCAAACTTTCATAAAAGTCACAACTCTTCATAGAAGTCGCAACTCTACATTTTCCATACACACCTTTTAAAACCCAACAACCCACCGCATTAATGGGGAATGAATCCAAGACAAACAGACAAGCATGCGTACTTTACAAGCAAAATTTAATTGCATCTGGATAAGTATGTTTTCCCTTGGACTTTCTGTAGTAAACATATGTCGGATATATTAGCTCAATCGATAGATGTTATATCTTTGAACCGTCGAGCTTTGGTGTATTCCTAGATAATCATATGTTACACAATTAACCCTTTACCATTTATGGTTCTTATGGTTGTGTTCGTTTTAGCCATGAACACCTCCTTGTTTCATGAGTGTATAGATAGATGGACTTCTGACAATAATCTTCTTTGAAACGGCTTACACTTCACACTCACATAGGTGATTCCCAAGAGTGTTATCGCGTAGATACACTATTTGGTCAACTATGCCAAATTAGCAAATCATAAAATCATTAAGCTTTATTAACTCATTAACTAACCTTAATGTTGTATCCTTGTCACTGAGCCTTGTCTTTATCATAAGAATAGATTGAGTTTGTTGACAATTCATAACCGTCATTAACGACTTTGTTTTTCTCCTTGAATCTAGCTCTTGGGATCTGCAATATGCTAGATATAGTTACCGCCATGATGACTTGTCCTAAGCTGTAAATCCATTCCCTTAGATGATCTTTCAACTTTCTCTTAAGTTAGGCCTTTTTCTAAGTGGATCCGACACATTATCCTTTAACTTTACATAGTCAGTTATGATAATTCCAGTAGAGTGTAGTTTTCTAACGGTATCATGTCTATGTCACATATGATGAGACATTCCGTTAGACTTCATGCTCCATGACCTACCTATTGAATTTTGACAGTCAAAGTGTATGAATAATAATGTTAATGGTTTAGGCCAAAATAGAAAATCTCTCAAGAAATTTCGGAGTATTTCAACTTATTCACCGACCTTATCTAGAGAACCTAGCTCAGAGATCATTGTAGAGCTAGCGATACATGTCTCTTTTGAAATATTTCTGAGACAATGTTCCTCTACCAAGAGTAAATACATATCAACTAGTGGATTTTACTTTATTTGTCCGATGATCAAATTTGCATCACTATATCCTTTCAATACTAATGGATATTGTTATAATGCAAGACATAGTTGTAAGTATTATTTTTAATACTTCAAAACTCTATTTATCACCATCGGATGAAATTATTTGGGATCACTTGTGAACTGACTCAATGTAAAATAACAAATGATATATCTGATTGCACACACTACATGATATACATCATACTTCCTAAAACTCTAGCACAATCCAATTGTGATACACTTTTTCTTTCACTGTTTTGAAATACAAAGCTCACATTTATTGGAGACTTGACAATATTTACCTCCAAATATTTGAACTAATGAAGTACCTTTTCAACGCAATGAGACAGTGAAAATGCTAAACATTATGTAGTTCTATGAATTCTTATATCTAAAATCGCATCAGCAACTCAAATATTTTTCATTCCAAACTTGCTTTATAGTTAGTGTCTCTATTGATGATCAACATATCACCAATATACAAACAAACAATGACCTTATGATTTTAATATGAACACATTTATCACTTCCATCATTCTTAAATCCATTTGCCAATATGGTTTAGTCAAATTATGTCATTGTGTGGGTGCTTGTTTTAGTCCATAATGTGACTTAACAAGTTGACACATTTTCTTTATTTACCACGAACCACAAAACCCTCGGGTTGGTCCATGTGAGTTTCTTCCTCCAATTCACATTTAAGAAAGTTGTTTTCACATTCATTTGATTGAATTTGGAGGTCATATACCACAACTAATAATTTTAGCATCCGAATGGATGCATTTTTAGTTATTAATGAGTATATATATACCGACAAGATCAAAACATTATTTTTGTCTAGAGCCTTTGACACAAAGTCTTGCTTTATATCTGTCAACGATTCCATCAACTGTTAATTTCCTTCTAAAGATTCACTTTGAACCCAAAAGTTTATTTTCTGAAAGAAGATCAATTAACTTGCAATTAATATGGTTGCCCAAGATTGCATCAATCTCACTATTGACACCATCTTTCCAAAGGATAAGTCTACAAAAGCACAAGAAAATGTTACAAAATCATATTCAAAGGTTTACTACGCCTCTGAATCTCTTTATTAAGTAATTTCTCCTTTTTCCTTTCTAGGCCTTTTAGACCCTTCTCTAGACTACTCAAGTCTAATTTTACAGTCCACAATCATAGGTCCTATTTAATTCTTTTAAGAATAGGAACTTGGACTTTGGCTAGACACCCACACTTTGAAATATTTCAAGTTGGATTTTCTTCCTTTCCATTTCTCATATGGAAAAGATTGTATCCTAAACAAACAAAACCACTTTCTCTAAAAAGACAAAACTTTTCATTGTTCCTTTTTGCATTAAGGATAATTCCTCCACACAAGTTTTGTGGTAAACTCGAACTTATAAATAATGCATCCATCATTTCTTTCAAAGTTCGGTTTTTCATTAGATTGAGGTGAATAGGACAGTAGTTTGATGGATAAATTTTATTTTCCAAACATATTTCTGCACAAGGAGATCTATAGTATTCATTCTTATCACTTCTTATTTTTTTCCACACTGATTTTCAACTTCAATATTTCATTGTCTAGACATTTCTATTGCTTCATCCTTACCATTAAACAAATAGATATAGTCATTTCTAATGCAATTGTCAATAAAAGTAACGAGATACTTTTTCCCACCATGAGATGATGTTAACTTCACGTCAAAAATGTCAGTGTAAATCAATTCTAAGGTATTAGAATTCCTTTCAATAAATTTATAATTATGCTCAACATACTTAGATTCCACAAAAACTTGACATTTTTATTTATTGTACTCAAAGTTAGTTTTCCTTACAAGATTTTGTAATTGACATGCCCCAAGTGTTCATGTTACAAAAATTGACTCAAGCAAGTAAGAACAAATAAAAACATTGAGTTCGAAAAGCTCTTCGTAAGGTAGCTTTTTCCTCACTAATATTTCATTCCTATTTCTTACAATTTTGTGTGATACAAACATTGTTTAGAGTCATCACCTGGTCAAATATCATTTTCAGAAGGACCTTTCCATAACTTTCAATTTGTGTGTTATAGAACTACCCATTAAAAAGTTTCATTGGGTCCAATAAAGGCAATATAGTCCAATTATTTCTTTTACAAAAATAGAAGAAATGACTATTCACCAATATCCATGTCTATGCACACACTTTTATAATAGACATACCTTTTCATGAAAAATACAACATTTAAGTGACACTTTTTATAAAAGAACACAATTATTTTGAACAATTATATATATCATTTGGTAGTTTCTTACTAGTAACACCATATACTAGTAATAAAGATACTCAACAACCACAATACCAAATATACTCCAAAAATTTTGTGGGTCTAAAATAATACATAAGTATCATTGAATTTCATATCTTTTTCTCCGAAGTTAAATAAGACACCAAGTCTAATCATGAACAAAGATTTCCCACATTTTAAATATGATCTCAAAAATATTTTCAAGTATTTGAAAATAGTTTTTTCACATATTTTTCCAGACTCTCAAAATGTCATTAATAATATGAAACCTCTTTTGAAAATATTGTTCAATGAAAGTATTATAGAGTATCGATTCTCTTTGACAATCTTTACATAGTCTTAAAGTTCATTCCATAGAGGCAAAAACACACCAACTCTAAGTCGCTGGTCTTTCTCGTCTATCACAAGTAGACATACCACTTAGTGTTTAGAATGCCAACAATAAAGACAAAATTTTGTACAATTTTTTCTATTTAACAATGAAGTTTATAGAACATAAAAAGTATAACAATAACTTATCATGTGAAGTATCATATTCTTCAAAGAAATTGCAAAGTCCAATTTATTCAGAGTATAAAACTATAAAAGTTTTTTATTCTACAACAATCAGACATAATCAAATTCACAGGGAGTACAAAACTACAATTTTTTTTAATTCCAAATAGAATAAAATATATTCTTAGATTATCACATAAAAATGTTTTTTTCATTTCAAATAGTCTTCCAACTATTACATTTTGACATACTATTTTATCAAACAAAAATATGCATGTCTCACTCTGCAAACTAGTCAATTTTAATGTCAACACTATTTGCAAAGGAAAATTGATTCGAAATCCGTATGATTTTCAGTTTGTTTTTCTAAAGGCATACATGATAAATATCAAAATTGTTAACCTTTAGAAACTGTTTTCCTCCTTAAATTAATAGTAAGAAGGTTACATCTATAATTGGAATACCAAAATAAAACTTTTTCTGTTACATTCTCACTTCGACGTTGCTAAACAAATCAACAAATTATGGAGAAGTAAATCCATTCATCTTCTACTTCTATGATCAGAATCTCTCGATCAGTAGAAAAAAAAAATACTAACCATATAATAATTTCCTTAAGATTGTTGTTCATCATGTATTCCTAGCATACTTAAAACAAAAACTTTGAAGAACTTTGTAAGACAACAAAGTTTAAGAACATTTTTACAACTAGAAAACTGAAACTAGTAGCGAAACTAGAATCACAAACAGATTTCAAAATATACGAATTATTTTTCTTAAAGAAGAATTGTTGTTAATATGTGTCTAAAGAATCTTACTGATTTCAACAAACTTTACAGAAAGACGAAGTTACCAAAGTTTAATGAACCAATGAAGAACAAAAGAATAGAAGAAATGAAATTAATTAACAAATCTAAAATTTGTAATACATACCAGAATTTGGAAAAATGGAAAGAAGATCAAGCCCACTGAATGCACAGTGTCCCTTAAGGAAATTGTTCCCCTCTAGTATCCGAAGTTTGATTCAGAATATGTCCTCACAGGGTAGATTGATCTCAATCACCACTGTATTGATACCCAAAACGCTGGTGTCAACGAGCCACTCAACGCCAACAAAGTACACTTAGAATACTAGATTTAGTAGTAGTAGTAGAAGTCCAAAAAATTCTTATTATATATATTAATAAAATGAGAAAAATCTCTCAATTCATTAAGAAAAGAGTAGTGCAAAAAGGTTCTTATTGTGCCTTACTGGAAAGGTCACAAACCTTTGGAAAAGTCACAATCTTTCGTAAAGGTCGTCATCTTTAATAAAAGTCTTAACTTTCCATAAAAGCCGCAACTTTTCATAAAAGTCACAACTTTTCATAAAAGCCACAACTTTTCATAAAAGTCGCAACCTTTCATAAAAGTCATAACTCTTTATAAAAGTCGCAACTCTTCATTTTCCATTCACACCTTTCAAAACCTAACATATTCATTTTTAGGAGAGGGATTTCGTACGAACTTTAAGAGCTATGGACGAACTCCAAAAATAATTCCTACATATCTCAGGCTATATGAGAATTCAGGCTACTTGTAGTTCAATACGCTCGATTTAATGCATGATTTCGAAAGAATTCAAAAGTCATCTCCATGCCGAATTATGAATGGACCAAAATGCTTAAAAATAAGATTTATGAGAAAGTGTTGGAATACAACCGAGTTTTCAACATTGAGTCTGCTTACATATCCTTAAACTTAAAGAATCAGGTTGTTTATAGTTTGACCAATTGGTTGAAAAGGAGATCTATTATGCAAGATAACCCTTGGTTTTGGAAAAATGACACATTAAGTCGAGTATGAAAAGGAGGCTTGTAAACTATTAGCCATGAATGTGGTGTACTTCACACCCATAATTAAGAAATTACACAGACATAATTTCCAAAGCTCTTGGTGTATTGTCACTTGGATTGGAAACTTGCTTCCGGCAGAGACCAAATTTCTGGATGCGAGACCAAAGCCAAGAAATCTGAAGAAAAACCCACATGACTTGTGATAGTTGTGTGGTTTGATTGTGGTGTAAGTCGCTCCTCTGCTCGCGTCCTAAGAGTTTGACACTCCTCTTTGGACTATGTCCCAATTCGCTGCTAAGAAAAGGTTCCACATTGTGTTGCATCCATTTTGATGTTGTCCACACCTGTGGTATTTTATTTTTTTGAAAATTCATCCTTCCATGTGCTCTCGACAAAGATTGAGCTAAAATCATTAGCATAAAAAATGCAATTCAAATGGGAAACAGTGTGTTTTACCATGTTGACACTTAGTTGTTCTCCTTCGATATTTGACGTCAACTCCATTGGGTTGGATGTAACACAGATAAAACTTATGTCTTATGATTGCGATGTAATCTTAAATACACTCTTCATTTGATGTCAAAATAAATAAAAGTTGATGTAGTGTGCTTATATTTTCCTTGATGTCGTCTTCGATGATTTTCTAGGTGTTTACTTTTGCCAAATAAAAGATGCAGTTGATGTTTATTGGTAAATATTTCTCTTGGAATGCACAATTTTCTTTTCTTGTAGCGCATGATTTTTCTTGCGCGATGCGTGAATTCATTCTCTTGCAATGCATGACTATCTTCTCGCGATGCATGGATTTTCTCTTGCAATGCGTGACTTCTTCTCCGCAATGCCTGATTTTCCGCAATGGATGACTTTTCATGATGCATGACATTTTCCCGCAATGCATGAGTATCTCCGCGATGCATGACTTTCCGCGATGCATGAATATCAACTCGTAATTCATGATTTTTTGCAATGCTTGAATATCTCAGCGATGTATGAATTTTTGCGGTGCATTAATATCAACTCGCGATGCATGATTTTCCACAATGCATGAACATCTCCGTGATTCATGAATACCAACCCGCGATGCATGATTTTCCGCGATGCAAGAATATCGACTCGCTATACATGATTTTCCGCGATGCATGAATATCAATTCGCGATGCATGATTTTTCCCGCAATGCATGGATATCGACTCGTGCTGCATGATTTTTCGCGATGCATTAATATTAACTCGCGATGCGTGACTTTCCGCGATGCATTAATATCAACTTGCAATGTATGGATATTAAGTCGTTGCTATTTAACACCATACATATTTTGGGATAATTGTTTTGTTGTCACTAAATCATTGATTGATGAGAGATAATAAAATATTTGTCACCAATTATTTATATTATCAGTGACAAAATAAATGTCATAATTAAATATGAATTTTCATAGCTAAAATTTATAATATTTAACTATGAACTGTAATTTATCGATATTGTAACAATATATTTAGATGAAATTTATTTGTGTCCAAAATTTTATAAATTATAAGACTAAAAATATTTTGTCATGAATTAGATACATCATTGTGACGAAATAACGTGTCACTGATAACTTTAAATTCGTGACTAACAATATTTAACAAATGATGCCAATTGATTTTTTTTGTGGGAAACTTAAGTTAACAAAACATTGCTACGGATTTTTATGTTTTGTCACTAAAAGTATATATCTCATATATTTAAGCACGGAAAGTAAATTTTGTTACTAAAATTGAATAATTAGTGACAAATACGATGTCGTAGTTTGTCATGAATTACATACATTATTAGTGACGAAATAATGTTTCACCAATAACTTTTAATTCGTGACTAACACCACTTAACAAAATGGCGCCAAATAATATTTTGGAGAGAAATTTTAATGGACAAAACTTTGCTACGAATTCTTATATTTCGTCACTAAAAGTATGTGTTTAATATATTTAAGCACGAAAAGTGAATTTTGTCACTAAAAGTGAATAATTAGTAACAAATTTGATGTCGTAGCTAATAATTTCGTAGCTATAAATCATATTTATTGTAGTGTTTTTTTTTATATTTGAATTTAGATCATGATTTAAAGCACAATGAACATTTGACTATAGACTAATGTTAAACAAACTTTAACATAGGTTGTTATTTTGACGATTAATATGTGTATGAATTTTTTACTCCAAAAAATGTACATAAATATTTTAAAACATTTAATAGATTTTCATCGGTATGTCAACTGCTATGAGAATATTGATCTCCAAACGTAAGTGAAAAGCTTAACGCTGACGTAATATCAATACGATCTAGAAGAACAGAAAGCTCTAATGTCTCTATGATAGCTCATAATATATATCCAAATTAATGCAGATTTTTTAAAAAGCAATTTAATGTTATTCCATGAGTTGTGGAAAAAACCAAATTTTATTTGAGTATTTTTTCTAACTCTTCGGTTTGTGCCAATTTTTATCCATAATTTTTTCTCCACATGAAAAATTGGATCTAAGGGAAAAGACATGTATCTTTTTAGGGAAAATACCCAAGTACCCCCTCAACCTATGCCTGAAATCCCAGAGACACACTTATACTATACTAAGGTCCTATTACCCCCCTGAACTTATTTTATATGTAATTTTCTACCCCTTTTTAGCCTACGTGGCACTAGTTCGAAAAAAAAAGTCAACCATCATTGGGCCCACAAGATAGTGCCACGTAAGCTAAAAAGGGGTAAAAAATTATTAATAAAATAAGTTCAGGGGGGTAATAGGACCTTATTATAGTATAAGTGTGTCTCTGAGATTTCGGGCATGGGTTGAGGGGTACTTGGGCATTATCATATTTAGATCATTTTAGGGGGTTATGTTCTCATAGGTACAATTCTAGACTATTCATTTATAATGTAATTTGTGCTTGATAGCATGTAATTACGTTGTCGACTAGTAAAACAAATAGAATGGATCTTGGAAGAATGGTGTGCGCATGATTCATTTTTTTTTCAACTTCTTATTTTACTTTTTTTTATGAGCTTATTATAGCTTTATACTACATATCAAGATTCAATCTATTCTCGACGTGGAATTTTGATTTTCCCCTTTGTTAGTTGCTTTTGCATTCAAAGTTAGGATAATGCACAAGTACCCCCTCAACCTATGCCCGAAATTCCAGAGACACACTTATACTATACTAAGGTCCTATTACCCCCCATAACTTATTTTATAAGTAATTTTCTAACCCTTTTTAGCCTACGTGGCACTAGTTTGAAAAAAAAAGTCAACCTTCGTTAGGCCCACAAGATAGTGCCACGTAGATCGAAAAGGGGTAAAAATTTATTAATAAAATAAGTTCAGGGGGTAATAGGACCTTAGTATAGTATAAGTGTGTCTCTGAGATTTCGGGCATAGGTTGAGGGGGTACTTGGGCATTATCCCTTCAAAGTTCAATTTTTAAAAAATATATTGTGTACTGTATCACAATGGATATTTGCCTACGGCACTAGACTACATGGGTCTATTCTTGAAATACAAAGGTAGTCGAAAGATGGAAAAAGGTGGTTGGACAATCAAAGTGAATCTTAAAAAAATTCTTTGTGTTACATTGTTAATTTTTGACATTTTAGTAACTAGTTAAAGAAGTAGCGGTACCTCAAACTTCAATAACTTCAACGAACGTAAGAACAAAAACTATCACACACAGACTTAGTCGATCGACTAGTTTGTTTATAAGAGAAAATGTATGTAGGGAGAAGGAAAAAAATTTTAGTGTTTGAAAACGAAAATTGACTTCCATGTTATATCCATTTTTAGCAAGAATTGTCTCTGTTCAGACTCATCTGTTCAAACTCGTTTTTTCTAGAAGGTTGTGTCTTTTGAAAAAAATAACAACTTTTTGGAAAGGTGTGTCTTTTGGGAAAAATAACGACTTTTCTGAAATTAGATAGTTATTATTATTGTACGTGAATTTTTGATAAATTCTGTTGCGACAAAATTAATTATGTTATTTAACTAACATTTTGGAATTAATTTATAGGAGAAAAAATTGAATAATAGAATTGATTAAATATATTTTGTCCAAAAAATTTATCAATTAATCACAACTTTTGCCAAATTAAAATCCAAATCCGAAGCCAAGGCCGAGCGAGCGAGCGACGGTGGTGCGAGGGGGAACATTTTTCTTAACCCTTTAAGAAGTATAGGATGTGTTTTCTAATATAAAGACAACAATTTCCTTTATTTTACCGATATGAGAGAAATGACTTTTCATTTGCACTTTGCAAATGACTTTTGATTTTCCATCCAAATTGGTTCCCTGTTTTTTATTTTTCTCTTCTATTTTTCCTATTCACATTTTACCAAACCAAACAATTCCCCACATTAATGGGGAACGACTATTGTAAAAACATATACATGAAAATTTGTATGTCTTGTAAGTAAGGGTTAATCACATCTGAATAAGTAGGTTTTCCTTTAAACTTTTTGTAGTGAACATATATCGGATATACTCGGTCAATTGGTAGATTTGATATCTTTGAACCGTCGAGCTTTGGTGCATACCTATACAACATAAGTCACACAATTAACCCTTGAATTGTTCTTTGTTCTTATTGTTTTGTTCGTTTCAGCCTTGAACACATCTCGGTTAGTAAGTGCTTAGAGAATTAGCCTTACCAGATTCTAGTTGAAGCGACTTACACTTCACACTCACATAGGTGGTTTCTAAATATGTCATCCCATAGATAAATTATTTGATATACCCTGTATCAAACGTAGAAACTATTAAAAATTCCTCATGCCTTTATCCTTGTTATTGAACATTGTCTCATTATGAGAATGAACCAAAAAATAACTTTTGACAATGTTGAACCATCATTAATGAGTTTGTTTTATCTCCTTGAACTTAGATTCTGGGATCTCCAGTCTTCAAGGTAGAGTTACCACCACGATGACTTGTTCTCGGCCATAGTCCGACTCCCATCGATGATTTCTCAACTCCCTTTCTAGTTAGGCCTTTTGTAAGTGGATCAGACACATTATCCTTTGACTTTACATAGTCAGTTGTGATAATTCTTCTAGAGAGTAGTTGTCTAACAGAGTTATGCCTTCGTCTTATGTGGCAACACTTTCCATTATACATAACGCTTCTAGCCCTTCCTATTGCATCTTGACTATCACAATGTCTGCATATTGTGACGCCCCGAGCTATCCTTGAGACGCTTACACAAAACCTAGGACGACAAGTGATCCCAAGCTAACGCTACTTGCATGATCATGAGCATACAAAATAAAATAAACTAAATGTGGAAGCTAAATCATAATTTAAACTGAAAAGACATCCCATATACTATAATTGAACTATTTGAAATTCTAATGAGTATAATACAAAGAAAATATTAACTCAATGCTAAGCTGAAACTAACTATGTCTGAAATAAGCTTCTAATTGACTAAAAGTACTGGGAAAAGCCCCAGCTAAGTCAAGCAAAACTGGAACTACATGACTAAAAGATTAAAATGAAACTCATGACTATTGTCCTCAGAGAATGAGGACTCACCACTGAATCTGCTGAACTGGATATGGGGAATTGATCTAAGCGTGATCTGGGTACTGAGAACCTAAACCTACATCACGAGAAGATGTAGCACACGTATGCGTCAGTACTTGAGGGTACTGAGCATATAAGATAGAGTAAAGTTGAAATAAAACATAACTGAACAAGAATAAAAGTAAATATAATAATCTTAAAATGATATACTGAATTCTGAGCTAACTGGCGTCAGTACTTGAGGGTACTGAGCATATAAGATAGAGCAAAGTTGAAATAAAACATAACTGAACAAGAATAAAAGCAAATATAATAATCTTAAAATGATATACTGAATTCTGAGCTAACTAGATGCATTCACCGATGTATAACATGCTGAAACTGAATACTAAATATACTGAAAAATGGTCAATGCAAGAAAGTCTGACTTAACTGTGGGAGATACTAATAACCTATAATAAAACCACATGAGCTAAATCTGATGTCCGATATATACGCCTCATCGAGAGGACCCAATATACCCTGCAAGAGGTATAAAGACATGCTGGCGTGATCACTGAACTTATTGCCCACAGAGGGGACGTACAACCTACTAGGCTAGTAGTTTTGGGACTAACTAGGTACGCTGAACCAAAGTCCAACTCGGTATATGCTACTCCCATTGATTTATGTAGTTAACTGAGAATGTCTGAATTTCTGTGAAATATTGAATATCTCAAAACTGAACATGCAAACTGAGAATGCAACATTTAATCTAATAATGATGCATTAATAACTGAGACACGTATAACTGAATAACTGAAATATCTGACCTAACATGTGCATTTCAAGAACTAATGAAATACATAGTTAGGGTTCTAAAATTCATGCAATAATCTGAGTAATAACATGATAATCTGATTTGGAACATACAACTATTAAATTCATGAAGTTCTGTTAAAACCCTAGGTTTAATAATGATATGGGAATCAAGAATCTGACTAAAAACTAGGGACCAATGGGTGAAACGAACCCACAAGTGAAATACCACATACGTGATGATGAAATTCACGGAGAAACACTTAGATTTCGGGGCTGGAACTGCTGGAACCTTGTTGAGTTCTTGAACTAGGGTTCTTGACCTTTTTCTCCTTTCTTCCTTCTAATTTTTCAACTTTTGATTAATGATTCGACTTAGGTAAGTTTTATTTATGTTTCTAGGGTTAAACTGATTAAAATCTGATGATTTAGGGTGAAAACGATGTATCTTATGGTTTAAACGAAGTGGGAAGAGACAAAAAAACTCCTGAGTTAATTGTTATTGGACCAAAAGATGGCCTGGACTGACGGTTCGTCGTTCAACTGACAGTCCGTCGTTTGGGTCTGTAGGTTGGGTCTGTTCGACAGGCCTTTACTAAAATGAGTATCACATTTTACTCGAAGGTTTGATTTAAGCAAAATTGATTGAAATGGAAAGCTTAGTAAATTATCTATGTTTTGGTATGTCATGGGACATTTAATGCATTTTTTTGCTAAGAGTTATTATCAATTAAAGTTGACCCAACTGTTTATTCCCCCTAACTATCTGCTAATTTCCACCTATGGTCAGACCTATAGACCGTAGATCGAAACGACGGTCCATTCTGGTCAAACATGGTTCATGTCAGAGAGTGGGTAAATGGGGTATTGATCGACGGACATACACTATGAACTGTAGTCTGACCGTAAGTCCATCCGTCATTCGACACTAAGTTAAATTTTTCTATGCTATGTTTTTGGGGGTTTCAGACTCAATCGATGCATGTGCAGGAAGGACCGTGGGTCAGCCTATGGTACGTTGATGGTAACAGTCGATTGCACCTGCAGATTTTATGAAAAGCTGATTTTTGGTTTGTTTTGGATGCAGGGTGTTATATTATCTCCCTCTTGGGAACATTCTTCCTCGAATTAAGACTAAACTAGCTTATATAGAGGGAGAGAGCTGCTATCACTACTTCTAAACACTAAGAACTGAGTTTGTGACTGAAATTGAGTTCCGAGAACATACGAATACGCTTAAAATGTAAGTATAACCTGAGGGCACATGATTCTAAGACTATATTCACGCATGAATGACGGAAAAACTGAAGAGGAACTACTACCTCAAGCTAGAGTGGAATAGGAAGGAAAGAGGTGAGGATACTTGGCATTCATGGTTGTTTCTGCTTCACAAGTAGCTCCTTCTACGGACTGACTCCTACACAAAACCTTGACTGAAGCAAATTCTTTATTTTTCAACCTTCTAACCTGACGGTCAAGAATCTCTACTGGTACATCCTCATAATAAAGACTATATTTCACCTCCACACTTTCTAATGGCACTATAGAGGCTGGATCACCCACACACTTCCTGAAGAGCGTGATGTAGAAGACCGGATGCACTGCTGCTATGTCTGCTGGAAACTCTAACTCATATGCCACCTTGCCGATCCTTTTCAAGATCTTGTAAGGGACTGCATATCTACGACCGAACTTCCCTTTCTTTTCAAATCTCATCACCCCTTTCATAGATGACACTTTCAGAAAAATCCAATCATCAACTTGGAACTCTAGTTCCCTTCTCCTTACATCTGCATAAGATTTCTGATGACTTTGAGTTGTCTTATGTCTCTCTCTAATCAGTTGCACTTTGTCCATACAATAAAGGACTGAATCTAGACTTATCAAATCTGTTTCACCTACATCAAACTAACCAACGGGAATCTACGTCTACTCCCATACAAAGATTCATAAGGGACAATCTGATTGCTGGAATGATAGCTATTGTTGTAGGCGAACTCAATCGGAGGAAGTTGATAATCCGAACTACCCTTGACATCGATCACACAAGCTCTAAACATATCCTCTAAGGATTGAATTGTACGCTTTGCCTTTCCATCTGTCTGCAGATTAAATGATGTGCTAAGGTTAATTTGATTACGAAAACCTTTCTGAAATTACTTCTAGAAATGAGAGGTAAACTATGGACCTCTATCTGAGATGATAGACAAAGGAACCCCATGTAACCTCACAAAATCATTAATGTAAAGCTTGTCATAGTCCTCTGCTGAATATGTAGTCTTGATCGCCAAAAAGCGAGAAGACTTAGTCATCCTTTCAACTATCACCCAAATGGAGTCATGTTGTCTGCGAGTACGAGGTAACCATGTGATCAAATCCATATTGATCACATCCCACTTGCAAATAGTAATATCAATCTCTTGAGTCATATCTCCTAGTTTTTGATGTTCTACCTTGACTTGTTTGCAATTGGGGAACTTACTAACAAAATCTGCTATATTCCTCTTCATGCCATTCCACAAATAGACTTCCCGCAGGTCATTGTACATCTTAGTGGCACCTGGATGAATAGAATATCTAGAGGTATGGGCTTCTGCAATGATACACTTACTAAACTCGCCCACATCAGGAATACACAATCTGTCCTGTAGCGAAGTACAACATCTCCTTCTTGGGAGAAAACCTCCACTCTGTGATTATGGACTACACCCTTAAGTTCAAGCAAGATTGGATCATTGTCTTAATTTTCCTTAACCTCCACTACCAAAGAAGATTTTGCCCTATTCTAAACTGTTACACCACTATCTGATATGATCATAAGGCGAACTCCCAAACGAGCAAGCTTGTGAACATTTTTCAGTAGCTCATTCCTTTCTTCCTTATCATAGCTACACTACCCATAGATAATCTGCTACGAGCATCTTCTACTACATTCGCTTTACCTGGATGATAATGCACACTCATATCATAATCCTTAAGGAACTCAATCCATCTCCTCTGGCGAAGATTCAACTCTTTCGGGTGAACACATACTAAAGACTCTTATGGTCAGTGAACACATATACATGAACATCGTACAAGTAGTGTCTCTAGATCTTGAGTGCAAACACCACTGCTGCAAGCTCGAGGTCTAGAGTTGGATAGTTCTTCTCATACACCTTAGATGTCTAGAGGCATACAATATAACCTTATCTCGCTGCATTAACACACAACCTAGGCCAACTCTGGCTGCATGACAATATTTCACATAACCATCTGAACCCTCTGGTAGAGTCAAAATATGAGCTGTAGTCAACCTAGTTTTCACTTCTGCAAAGCTTTTCTCACAATCATCTGAACATTAAAACTTGACCATCTTCTGAGTTAACCTAGTCAATGGTGAAGCTATGGATGAAAATCCTTCTATGAACTAGGCCTAAGAAACTTCTGATATCTGTAGCAGAGGTAGGTCTGGGCCATTGTTTCACTCCTTCTATCTTCAGCGAATCTACTCTGATTCCTTCACTCGATACAACGTGACCAAGGAAAGCAACATATTGTAACCATAACTCACATTTGCTAAACTTAGTGAATAACTAGCGATCCTTGAGAGTATGCAGAATAAATATCATATGACTCACATGTTCTTCTTCATTCTTATAGTAAATGAGGATATCATCAATAAAGATGATAATGAACAAGTCTAAGTATTGTTTGAACACTCTATTCATCAAATCCACGGAAGGTGCAGTATATTGGTTAGTCCAAACGACATAACTACAAATTCATAATGACCACACCAAGTCCTGAAGGCTATTTTTTAAATGTCACTATCTCTGACTCTAAGCTGATGATACCCGATTTGAGGTTTATCTTTAAGAAATGCCTAGCACCCTGAAGTTAGTCAAAAAGGTCATCAATCCTGGGGATGGGGTAATTATTCTTGATTGTGACCTTGTTCAACTATCTATAGTCAATGCATATTCTGAGAGAACCATCTTTCTTCTTAACAAACAACACTGGTGCATCCCTTGGTGAAATATTATGTCTGATGAAACCTTTATCTTGAAGGTCTTTCAACTCCTCTTTCAATTTGTTAAGCTCTGTTAGATCCATTCTGTAAGGAAGAATCAAAATAGGTTGGGTATCTTGAAGGAAATCAATTCCAATGTTGATTTCCCTTTCGGGAGGGACTCCGGGAAGATCTTTCGGAAACACTTTAGGAAACTCACTGACTACTGGAACTAACTCAAGAGTTGGGGTCTAAGAGCTAGAATCCTTAACCCGAACTAGATGATAGAGATAACCCTTAGATATGATATTTCTACCCTTAAGGTAACAAATGAATCGAACGATAGGCGCTAAGATACTACCCTTCCATTCTAAGATTGGTTCGTCTGGAAACTGAAAACGAACAATACTAGCTTTACAATCGAGTGAGGCGTAACATGAATGTAATCAATCCATGCCTAAAATGACATCGAAGTAAACCATGTCTAACTCTACAAGATCTACTAAGGTGACTTTATGATATACAGTGATAGGGCTATTTCTATATACTCGTCTAGCTATAACTGGGATACTAATTGGAGTAGAGACTGAGAAAGTTTCTGAGATAGTTTATGGACTAAAACTGAAATTGGACTGCTATGTAAGGAGTTACAAAACAAAGAGTAGCCCCTGGATCTATGATACACTCAAATTAGACTTCCCTAAAGAAGTATAAGCGTTCATATCAAATAAAGAACACAATTATTAGGTTGGGTTCGATCCCACGAGGAAAATAATTTAGACTTAACTTTAATCTGCAATTATGTCTATTTAGTCAAGTCCTTTTCAAAAACAGTCAATAAAAAGGGGATTTTGTGAAACAGAAGTGTTGAATTATTTCTAAGTAAAAAAAGTGACAAGATTAAAACTTTGGTGTTTATCAAGTGATGAGAAAAATTAGGGTGTAAGTGTTCCCCATATGTTCATAACGTGATAATCCTAGCTATAACAATTCTTTCTTAGTGTCTTGCATGCAAAGTGATAAGTTAGGTATCTTTAATTCCTTGGTTTGGCAACTAGAGGGTTTCACCCCGTACGTTGGTTTGGCTACGTGTGTACAATTTACTAAATGTTATCTTTACCTCATATTAAGCATCATATTCGATGTATGACTTAGTTACTACTTCACACCAATAGAAACTAGCCTATTAGATAGTGTATAGTAAATTTATGTTGATAATTCTTTTCCTACTAACTACCCCCTTTGGTTCGGCAAGTGGAAATAGGGCAAGTTCTAACGCGTGCACTTGTTGAAAAGACTGAAAAATAAAAGATTTATCAATACATGCAAGAATCTATTCTAGAATTGTTATTTATCTAGTTTTACCTTGTTAATCACCCATGGTTCCCACAACCCTAATTGTGGATTTGTTTACCCATGCCTAAGAATACACAATTCATGGTTGTTAAACATTAATTCATTTACTTACTTTGACAAGTTTGAAGAAAATCTAGAAATAACACTTGAAATAGCAAAATTCACTTGTAACATGATTTTGGAAATTTTATATAATTGCCAAAGTTGCAAAATAAATTCCCAAGAACTAAAGTATGAAAAATAATTAAAAGTTTAAACCCAAAATTGTGTTTTTTAATACTATTTATAATAACAAAGTCCTAAATTAAAAGGAGTCCAAATTAAGGAAAGTTTGTACCAAAATGGGTCTTCAATCGATGACTCTACTGACGGTCCGTCAATGGAACAACGGACCGTTGACAGCCTCTGTCGGTCCACACTTAGCATCTTCAAGCATCCAAATTGCACCTTCTCTTATCCAATAGTCTGACCAACAACATAGTCCGTTGATGCACTTACGGACCGTCGATGTATATCGTCATTCCATACTTAGCTTTTCTCCAACACTGGGTACTGGGGAAGTCTCTGATCACATCGATGACTTGCCAGCACGGTCTGTCGATCAGTTGATGGACCGTCATCCTTTCGTAGCCCCACACTTTGTCAGAATTCTCCGAGTTGCTTCTAGATGCTTGAACCTTGAATCGACAGTCACCACCTATGGTCCGTCGATGAGACGACGGTCCGTCGATCGCTTTGTGGGTCATTTCTACACAAATTTTCTGCATTTCTCTTTTTGACAACTTTCCTAAAAAACACAGATAAAAACACATTAAAATTACTACAAAAAGGCCCTATACACAAACTAAACTTAAGGAAAAACATTGATAATACCGTCCACGGTACATTAATCTAACAATGGATAAACATTAAGGTCAAAGACTCGTAACGTACCACTGACTACTTCAGGAGAACCTTCCTAATCTTCGCTAGGCTGAAGAGCATATAACCTGTTCTGGCGTTGACCACCACTTATACCAGATGAGTTACCCTGCTGAGTTGGGAGACTTGCTGGTGCTGATGTAGTTGTAGACTATCTCTACCATTATCACCTTCTTTACCATGTCTAGTTGTACAATCCCTCAACCTGTGACTAGACTGACCGCACCCAAAGCATCCTTCTTTTCCTTCGAGATACTCGCCTGAATGGTTCTTACCACACTTAGGGAAAGTGGGGTAAGTATTGGTGCCTGAAACTTTTCCATGAGACATAGATCCTGGTGCTCTACCCTTCTGGTCATACCTATTCTTGGAGGATGGAAAACTAGATGACGAAGGGGCTGGAGGTGAAAACTTCTACTGACTCTACGAGCGACTTCCACCACCCAATATCTGCTGAGCATAGTCACAGGTTCCAGTCCTAGCCTTCTTTTCTCCTTGGTCTGTTCTCTAAGCTTATCACCCTCTACCTGCTGAGCATGAGTCATAAACCTAGAAATTTTCATATACTCTACTAGCATAGCATTTTTACAATCAGTTTTCACCAAATCCGACACTCTATGCAAGAACTTATTCATCTGAGCCCTAATGCCAGCAACCATGTGAGGAGCATACGTGGAGAGTTGGTTAAACTTCAGGCAATACTCTTGGATCATCATGTTTCCCTGCCTTAAGTTTATGAATTCGTGTGCTTTTTCTTCTCTCAACTCTATTGGGAAAAACCTATCCAGAAATGTCTCACTAAACAATCCCAAGTAATAGGAGTTGCATCTGTATTCTTATTTTCCTTCCACTGAGTGTACAGGATATGAAAAACATCCTTCAACTGGTATGATGCCAACTCAACCCGATCATTCCAAGTGACTTGCATTACATCAAAGATCCTTTTGATCTCATCCAATAAATTCTGGGGATCCTCATTAGTTTGGGATGTTAAGAACTCAGGTGGATTCATCTTAACAAAATCGCGAACCCTTGCTGCTACTGATCCACCATTTTCATTCACATGAGCTTGAACCCGAGTAGTCATACTCTAAGACAACATCTATATGACATTTCTGAAATCAGCATTAAAGACTTCTTCATCTGAAACGTAGAACGTCAAGTTAGAATGATCCGAAATGTCGAAAGTCAAGTTAGAATGATCTGAAACATAGAACGTCAAGCTAGAATGGAATAACATCATACCTTACGCACAATAGTATCAACAAGAAAGTGAAGTTTTTCCTATAAATCTTCGTAGACTCCCTCTTATTAGATGTGGTGCACTTCATAACCATGAAAAGGACTCTACTTAGTGCGGATTTTCAGACATCCTAGGACTCTTGAACCTAGTGTTTTTATTCCAAGTTTTGTCACGCCTCGAGCTACCCCCGAGATGCGGACACGGAACCTAGGACCACAAGTGATCCCACGCTAACTGCATACTAAAGATAATAAACTGAATGCGGAAGCTAAATCATAATTTAAACTGAAAAGATGGGGAATACCCATATACTATAGTTGAAATATTTGAAATACTGATGAGTTTAATACAAAGAAAATATTAACTCAATGCTAAGAGAAAACTAACTATGTCTGAAATAAGACTCTAATTGACTAGAAGTAACTGGGACAAGCTCCAACTAAGTTTAGCAAAACTGAAACTAAATGACTAAAAGATTGAAATAAAACTCAAGACTATTGTCCTCAAAGAGTAAGGACACCACTGAATCTGCTGAACTGGAGATCGAGAATCGATCTAAGCGAGATCGAGAAACAACGACATAGACTGATGGTCCATCCTTTGGGTTCATAGGTTGGGTGTATTTGACAAACCTTTACTAAAATGGCCATAACATTTTACTCCAAAGTCTGATTTTAGCAAGGTCGGTGGATATGGAAAACTAATTCAATTATCTATAGTTTGGTATGTCATGGAACACCTAATTCATTTTGTGCTAAGATTTATGATCAATTGAAGGTGACCCAACTCCATTTCCCCCTAACTACTGCTAATTTCCATCTACGGTTAGACCTACAGACCGTAGATCAAATGACGGTTCGTGCTGGTAAATCGTGGTTAATGTCAGAGAGTGGTTAAATGGGGTGTTGATCGACAGACATAGACTACGGACCGTAGTCTGACCTAAGAATGTAGGTCCATCCATCGTCCGACATTTTGTTAAATTTTTTAGGGCTGAGGTTTTGGAGGTTTTAGACTCAATCGACGGATGTGCAACACATAATGTGGGTCAGGATACGATCCATCGATGGTAACCGTCGATTGCACCTACAAATTTTCTGAAAATCTGATTTTTGTTCTGTTTCGGATACGGGTTGCTACACATATATGGGTCATTGGTTTGGTCCAAAAAGGAATATCTTCTAGGAAATTCCGGAGTCATTCAACTTTTTCACCTGCCTTGTCTGAGGCTATGAATTCAAACTCCATTGTAGAGTGAGTTATACATGTTTGTTTGGATGATTTCCAAGATATTGCTCCTCCACCAATAGTGAAAACGTAACCACTTATTGATTTTGTTTCAGTTGAACCAGTAATCCAATTTGCATCAATGTATTCTTCGAGAATTGTTGGATATTTGTTGTAATGCAAAGCACAATTTTTTAGTGTCATTTAAGTATCTCAAAACTCTCTTCATTGCCAACCAATGATTTTGATTGGGATTACTTATGTATTGACTTAGTTTACTGATAGCACAAGCTATATCTGATCGTGTACAATTCATGACATACATCAAACTTCCCAACACTCTGGCGTAGTCCAATTGAAACTGACTTTCACCTTTATTCTTTCTAAGATGAAGGTTTGCATCAATTTAGGTCTTTGCTCTTTTGAAATTCACATACTTGAAATTTTCAAGTACCTTTTGAATATAATGAGTTTGAGACAATGCTAGACCGTTCGGATTTTTGAGAATCGTAATTCCCAATATCACATCAGCAACTCCTCGATTTTTCATATCAAACTTACTAGCGAGCATACACTTAGTAGCTTTTATATTGGCAATGTCTTTGATCATTATCAACATTTAATCCACATATAGGCATACAATGACTTCCTGATTTAGAGTATATTTAATGAAAACATATTTATCACATTCATTGGTCTTAAATCAATTTGACAACATGGTTTGATCAAATTTTGCATGACATTGTTTTGGTGCTTATTTTAGTCCATAAAGTGACGTAATAAGTTTGCACACTTTATTTTCTTTACCATGAACTACAAAACCCTCAAGTTGTTCCATGTATATTTCTTCTTTCAGCTCTCCATTTAAGAAGACGGCACATCCATTTGATGGATTTCAAGACCGTACAAATTCAGCTAGGAAAATTAACATCTGAACTATGTAATCCTAGTCACTGGCGAGTATGTGTCAAAATAATCAAGACCATCTTTTTGTCTAAAGCCTTTGACAACAAGTCTTGCTTTATATTTGTCAATAGTTCCATCAACTTTCATGTTCCTTTTAAAAATCCATTTTGAATTCAAAGGTTTGTTCCCTGGATGAAGATGAAGCAACTCCTAAGTATGATTGCTTAGGATTGATACAATCTCCTTATTGACAGCCTCCTTCCAAGAGGTTGAGTCGCTAGATGACATTGCTCCCTTGAATGTTTGAGACACACTTTCAAGAAGGAATGTTACAAAATCAGATCCAAATGAAGTAGTCCTTTGATGTTTAGTGCAGATTGGAATCTCTTCAGTGGTTTCATTCTCTTTGGGCTCTTCTCGGGGTTATTTAGAGCCCCTACTAGATGACTCATGTCTAGTTTTATACGGATAGATATGTTACAAAATTTAAGCATTATCTGATTCCATTAACGTATTTTCATGAATATCCGAATGTTCGAATTTATGAACATAAAATCGACATGCCTTACTGTTTGTGGCTTATCCAATGAATACAAAATTCACAGTCTTAGGCCCTATTTTACACTCTTAGGTATAAGAACCTTGACTTTGGCTAGACACTCCCACACTTTAAAATATTTCATGTTGGTTTTTCTACATTTCCATTTTTCATATGGAATAATATGTGTTTTTGTGTAAGTCACTCTATTGATATTTGATATGTTGGTAGGATAGCATCCCCCTACAAGTTTTGTGGTAACCCTAAACTTATAAATAAAGCATTCATCATTTCCTTTAAATTTTGGTTTTTTCTTTCTGCAATTCCATTCGACTGCGGAGTGTAAGGAGTAGTAGTTTGATGGATTATTCAATTTTTCAAGCATATTTCTGCAAATGGAGATTCATATTCTCTGCCTCTATCACTTCTAATCATTTTGTATTGCCTAAATGCATCTATTGTTTCATCTTTACTATTTAGAAAATACACATAGCAATATTTAGTGCAATTGTTAATTAAAGTTATGAAATACTTGTTCCCACCATGCGATGGTGTTGACTTTATGTCAAAAATATTAGTGTGAATCATTTCTAAATGATTTGAATTCCTTTCAACATATATATAAGGATCGTTAGCATACTTAGATTCAACGTATATTTGACATTTTTATTTATTGAACTCAAATTTTGTCAAAAATTTAAGATAATCAGTTCTCGCAAGGTTTTATTATTAACATGTCCCAAAAGTTCATGCATTAAATTTTAGACTCAAGCAAGTAACAAGAAGCAGAATCTTTATTCATATCAACTGCAATTACATTTAGTTTTAAAAGGTCATCACTGAGGTAACCTTTTCTTATATACATTTCATTCTTAATCACTATTACTTTATCAGAAACAAATACACATTTGAATCCATTCTTTGTGAGAATTTGAATAGAAACTAAATTCTTTCGCAATTCCAGAACGTATGAGACCTTGTCCAAAGTCACCACCTTGCCTGATGTCATTTATAATAGGACCTCACCAGTTCCGTCCACCTTTGAAACAATTGAGTTCGCCATAAACAACTTCTCATTTGTAGGTGTCGGACTATATGATGAAAAGAATTCTTTGTTTGTACAAACAAGGCATGAGGAACCAAAATCTATCTACCATTCTCTTGGATTTCCAACCAAGTTACATTATGAAAGCATTGCACAGAGATCGTCCATTTCTCCTTTGGATTCAGTCAAGTTTGATTGATCCTTCTTCTTCTTTGGACCCCGACATTCAGTAGCCTTATGACCACGTTTGCCACAATTGAAGAAGCTTCCATTGAATTTCATCTTAGGAGGATTGTTTTTTTGAACCAGATGTTTTCTTTCTTTTCAATAATTTTGTGGGATCTTCTTCAACAATATGTACTCCAAATATTGTTGATTTACCACGTGACCACTTTTCTGCAACTTAGTATCCTCTTTGATTCTCAACCTTACTATGAGATATTCAACATTCATCTCTTTGAGTTTATGTTTGAAGTAGTTTTTAAGTTCCTTCCACAATGGAGGTAACTTCTCATTAATGGCAGCCTCTTCATGAACTTGGGTGATGACGGTTTTATTGTATATCATCTTATAGTACAAAAACTTAGCCACAATGAACTTCTTCATTCCGGCATCCTCTATTTTGTACTTCTTCTCTAAAGCACATCCAGAGTTATTTTGAGGTTTTGATATTGTTGTACACATTGTACATATCATCTTGCAGGCCACTCATAATATAATTTTTACACAAAAAATCAGAATGTGTCCATGCTTCTGTTACAAAGAATCATTCTTCAGGCAGAGTTTCATCTGACATAACATGAATATTCTCATTAATGAATCTCTGTAGACTCCGTGTAGTGAGATAGAAGAACATCTTCTACTGCCATATCTTGAATTCAACTCAAGAAAACTTTGCAGGTTTCTCATCCGGTGCTAAGGTAGTTGTTGCAGCACTCACTGTTCAGCATTTACTTGATTTGAATTAGTTGTTTTTTTGTCACAAATGAAAAACAAATTTAGTATGTGTAATATTAACAGTGATGAACAAATCCTTACACAATTTGTTTCTGATGTAACGATAAATTTTTTATGTTCTTTTAATTGTTAATTGGATGAATTTTAAAAATTCAAACAGAGTAAAAAACCATATATGTTTTAATCTCTAGAAATGTCAAATACAAAAATTATTAAATTTCTTAAGATTGTTATGAAATGTATTAAGGTTAGTAAAAAATATAAAAATAAAAAGAAGATGAATAGACATAAAAAATAATCCGAGTCCGTAGAAACTACTGTATTTGCTTAAGAAATTTAATCCCCTCATTGTACCCGAGGTTATGGATTAATTTATCCTAAGATAAAATGGATTTTCCTGTTAAAGAAGTAGCGGTACCTCAAACTTCAATAATATCAACGAACGTAAGAACAACAACTATTCACACACTGACTTAGTCTATCGACAAGTTTGTTTATGAGAGAAAATGTATGCAGAGAGAAGGAAAAAAATTTCAGTGTTTGAAAAAGAAAAATGACTTTCTTTATGTAACCATTTACAGCAAAAAACTTGTCTGTTCAGACTCATCTATTCAAACCTTTTTTTTCCAGAAGGTTGTCTCTTTTGGAAAAAATAAATTTTTTTTGGAAAGGTGTGTCTTTTGAAAAAAAAAATAACGATTTTCGGAAATCTCCTACATATATATATAGGTATGCACATAATTTTAATTAATAAAAAAGACCTCAAGAGGTCAGCTTATATCAAAATAAATTAATAAAAACCAACCTCAACCAGCTAGTATATTAAAATTATTATTTTATTCAAATCTAAGCGACTCCATGATGTTGGTATTTATTAAATATTTATAAAAATAGATATTTATAAAAGATACCGAAATCCCGTGGTTGGTAAATTATCACTTGTTTTAAGAAATAGATGATGATTAAATTTGTCCTTTCTCTCAAACCCTATCTCCTTAAGTAACGAAACACCCATGCCCCTTGATCGACCCCGGCGCCACGCCAGCGCCGCAGCAAAAACAAGACATTGCAACACTGTTGGTCGCTGGCAGCAGGTAATTTTAACTTTCAAAAATCATTTTTTGTCCTTATTTAACACATATATTTCTTCGTAATAATAAGAATGAAATTCTAAGAAATGAAAGAGTTTCACGAGAATTTTCTTGATCGTTGGATATCATTGAGAAAAAAATCTTTGTCCAATGGGATTGATAACTAGTTAGAGATGAACAAATAAAAGAGGAAATTTGAAGTTAGTGTCAGACATTTGAAGTTAATAAATAGACCATTTCTTTTGAGGTTCAAGTGAATTAGAATTACCAAATTTAGAAAGTATAACTATATATAGGTTTAAAAATATAAAAATACTATATTTTCTTTTCGAAAAGAATGGAAAATTTAAAAAAATATTAAGTATAAAGGGAAGTCCAGACACGAAGTGCTCACTTTAACCTCTGATACAAAGGTTGTTGCAGGCACAAAATACATGTATAGTGTAGTATAAGTACCAAAAAAAAAGTACCCATTAGGCATCATAGTTTATTTGAGCAAGGATGGTAGAAAAAAAATGAAAAGATAGTATCTAGAGATATATAAAGGTCAATGTGGAATTTAAATAAAAACACACAATGGTACAAGAAATAAAGACTAAAGACAACTAAATTAAACCTAATTGGACCCCGTAAGCCCAAAATGTACACTCGTGCGCAAGATTAAGTAAAATTTGAATGAACATCTATAAGTTTGATATGTACACAAAATAGCTAAACTACAAGAGAGAATTAAATTGAATCTAGATATATTAAGTGTAATCCTGACATCGATCCCCAAGTAACAACCTCAAACTATAAGTAACCAATAATGGGTATGCCCATCCTGACAATAAACTCCTAGGAGCACCAGCCCACCTAGCAAAAGTAAACCCTAGGGTCGGCTAACTAAAAAAATACTCTCCCCCGGGCATCAACCCAGCTAGGAAGAGTAACTCAGAGGCACAGATAAGAGCATCACCCACCAAAATAATACAATCACAGGGGCTCCGACCTAGCTAGCGAGACTAAACTTAGGGTACCAATAAGACCATCGCCTAGCAAACTGAAGCTCCCAAGGGCACTAGCCCAGTTAGCAATAGTACATATGTGGGAACCAATAAGAACATATAAGTATCATGTATCATTTATAACCAAAACAATAGTGCAACAATATTTAACCTAAGGAATCAATAAAAGGCTCTCGGCCTGCACGACTCCAATCTTGAGTTACCCTAAAAAGCTGATATACCGTGGTTTCACGGTATTATTAATAATTTTTCCTTAAGTTTAGTGTGTCCAAAAGCCTTTTTGTGCTACTTTTTATGTAAGTTTCTCCTTATATTCAAGAAATCTGTCCAAACATGAATGCAAAGGTTTTTGAGCGAAGAAATACAGAAGAGACCACCTACGGAGCTTGTGATGGTCCGTCATGCTTATGACGGTCCGTAGGTGGCAGCGTAGTGCAGCTGCTGAAGGAAGATGGGGAAGTCTGACAAAGTGTGGGGTTAAGGAGTCCATGACGGTCCGTCGTGTCTATGACGGTCCGTCCTGCAGGTTCGTCATGAAGTTCAGAGAAGTAGTCCCAGTACCCATATTCCAGGAGTTTAAGTGTTTTGAAACGAAGACCCCCGACGGACCGTTGTGCCTGTGACGATCCGTCATACTTTCCGTCGAGGATAATGAAGAAATCAGCAGAAGAAATTACACAAGTATGGGACGACGGAGTCCATGACGGTCCGTCGTGACCACGATGATCCGTCGCGAGGTACGTCGACCCAACCGCATTTTGATAGATTTTGAGCAAATAGAATCCTTGTTTACTTAGGTTTTTATTTTCTATAAATATTTCGAAAAAACATCATTTTTGAGGTTAGACCTGTATTATTAGGTTAGGCCTTTGATTGTCGTTAGAATTTTTGTGAGATTCTTGATTACTTTGAGATTCTTGTAAGTGATTGTTGGTGATTTTTGTTGATAAATCAACCGAACTTTCAGATTTTACTCTTTCTCATTGAAGTAAGTACATGTATTCTTATATCATATATTTGAATATTGTGATTATGACTATGGGTAACTAAACTCCATAACTAGGGTTGTGGGAACCATAGGCAAATAATACGGTAAAACCTAACTAAAATAACAATTTTAGAATAGTGTCTTGCATGTATTAATAATTCTTTTGTTTAGAAGTCTTTTTAACGGATGGACAACGTTAGAACTCGCCTTAATGCTACTTGCCGGACCAAGGAGGTAGATAATAGTAAAAGAATTATCAACATAGATTAAGTGTTTACTATCTAATAGGCTAGTATTGATTGGTACGAGGTAATAACTTAGTCAAATATCGAATACGATGCTTAATATGAGGTAAAGATAAGGGTTAGGATAGCAACACACGTAGCCGGACCAAGGTGCGGAGTGAAATTTTCTAGATGCCGGACCAAGGATTTGGAAATACATAACTTATCACTTTGCTTGCAAGAAACTAGGAAAGAATTTTTATAGTTACAATTATCAAGTTATGAACCTGTGGGGAATACGTAAATCCTAGTTACTTTTATTAATTGATTTAAATCCAATATTCGAAGCTGTTAAGTGTCTCTTTCGATTTCGTTAGTTATTTTCATTAATTTAGAAATTAAAACCCCCCTTTTTATTGTTTTTGCTTTCAAATGAAGTAATTGACTAAACAATAGTAATAATAGGTTGAAGTTAAGTCTAAACTATTTTCCTCGTGGGAACGATCCCAACCTCACTAGTTGGGTTATTTACTTGACACGACCGCTTTACTTCTTATTTGAGAAGTAAGTTTGAGCGTATCAATATTTGACACCCCCAGTTCTGTCACTGATTTACAGAACGAGACCCTGATGACGGACCGTCGTAGGGTCCGTTCCAAAAGCCCTAACACCCCACTGTCTAATTTTATGCAAGTGTCCTCAAACAGACATATGCGACGGGCCGTCATCCTCACGAAGGTCCGTCCTGCACAACCGTTATGGTTGTCAGAGACCCTATTCCTGAGAGTCTCTCTCTTTTTCTAAGTGTCCTCCAACGGACACATGTGACAGACCGTTGTCTTTACGACGGTCTGTCCTGCACAACCGTTCTGGTTGTCAGAGACCCTGTTCCTAAGGGTCTCTCTCTATTTTTCTAAGTGTCCTCAAACGGAAAAGTACGACGGACCGTCATACCCATGACGGTCAGTCCTGCATGACCGTTATGATGGTCAGAGACCCCTCTCCTAAGGGTCTCCATAATTTTTTTCAAGTGTCCTCTGACGGATACCTACGACGGATCGTCGTACCTGTGACGGTCTTTCCTGCACATACCATCATACTTGTCAGAGACTCTTCTTCAGGGTTTTCCATATAAACAAAGTCTAAGTAAGACACGACGAACCGCATGACGGTGCGTCATAGTCACGACGAGCCGTCACCTGGCCCGTCGTGTTACACCGTTACTATAGAAATGTCATTTTATTTTATTTTTTTGTGTGATTTTGCTTGTCGTGTTTGCTACTTATAGTACTAATATTGATCCTTTACAGGTACTATCTTCTATGGCACCAAAACAAGATCGAGTCTATGCACGCGGGCGATCGAAGTCTGTCGCCCCGTCTGCCCGCCTGGTCATTGGCTATGATGATGAGTGTGACCCCGAGTACATGCCCCCAGACACTTCCACCCCTTCCTGTGCTGCACGTGCTGCCAGAGCCACACCCAAAAAGGTGGCGTCCGGCGTAGTCAATGCCTCCCAGTCTGATGAGGAGCGCACACGGACTAGCACACCAATGAAGAAGGAGCGTCTTGCTCCTTAGGAGTTTTGTGGTCGGAGGAAGCCTCCAGGTCTACTGAAGTTCCCGCACCCGCCACCGCTGCAGTGTTGGCCTCGTCTGATTAGGCTGACAGTTCAGAATCCACACCTGGTTCACCAGCTCATGCCCTCACCCCGGCTACTGACCAGCCCAACAAGTGGTGTGTCGACGGGCAATTTAAAGTCTACTCCAACGTGAAGTTCCTGAATGACAAAAGAGATGACTCGAACACTCACATTGGAGCGGCGGGTCCTTATAGGGAGTCTCCCAACGATGCCTGAGATCCACAATCTCTTCACAAGACATAGACTGGAGTGGAAAGCACGTCCGTTGGGACGTTATGGTGAAGAGCTTGTCCAAGAGTTCTATGCATCCTACGTAGCGACTCTCAGATCACAGATTGATAGGCGGGCTGCCCCCGCCAAACAGGCTGCACTGGAGCAAGTCCGAGTATGGGGCGTTCATGTCGATATTTCCCTACCTGCTATCCGTCGGTTTCTATACGAAGAGGGTGTTGATGATAATCGGACCCCTCTCACTTCCGAGTTTGACTATTGATGGCAGATTGTTAAAGATGGCCAATTCTTACCTGAGTCATCACTGAGAGAGACCACCAAGAGGTGGATGTCCCTGCACTTGTCCGTTGATGAAGAGGGTGCCGATTGGGTGACCGAGCCGAAGGGGGCCATCAAGAAGGCCAACCTGACTTTCACGGCAAAGTTTTTGTGGTTGATTGTCCGCCACTGCCTTTCCCCCACAAGGACGATAATATCGTCACATGGGATCGATCAGTACTGATGGCGGCGATGATAGCCAGGTTCGAGGTGGATTTTGGGTGGCTCCTTCAGGCAATCATGCACTAGAGGGCTTTTAAGGTCTCAACTACTTACCCTTTCCCGTGCATGATCTTTTCTCTGTAGGTCCTCAAGTGTGCCTATATGGCATGTTGATCAGCTCAAGACCCCTCCGGGCACTGTTGATGTCGGCCTCATCAGAGATGAGGCCAATAAGTTGGCTCCACGCAGAGGGCCCCGTCCAGAGATGCCCCACTTGCTGAAGATCCGGCTGATACGGTAGCCCAGGCCCACACGGCTTTGCAGGCGGCGTCCACTAACACTACCCTGGTCGAGTCTATCCCGGGTAGTAGCACTATCCCAAGATCCTCTCGCACAACCCCTTTACCCGCTCTGGTCCCACTTGCTAGGGTCCAAAAATTAGAGGCACAAATGGCTAAACTTCTACATCATATCCAGCCGTGGATGCAGAGGTCTATTACCGAGGCACAAGAGCGCGTGGAGCAGAAAATGGTCCTGCACACAGAGCGGAAGATCGCTGAGGTTCACCAGTGCTTGGACGCTTTTGAGTTGCGGGTGCTAGCCCGGCCTGCTCCTCCGGTGGATGTGTCGACCCTTCAGTCTGCGGTCGACAATCTTAGCGAAGATATTGACATGATCTTATAGGCTAGGGTTCCTGAGTCTATGGCCTCTTCTGTCGAGCCTGCTGAAGACACAGTGTTTGCGGCCCTATTCGCCACCTCAGAGATTCCACCACCTCCCTCACGAGAGCATGCCCAGACGTAGGGGTCGAGAAGAGGATGAGGCGAGAGCACGGAAGAAGGAGCGTCGTGATATGGAGGCTACGAGGAGATCCTCGCTTGCTGAGAAGGAGGCGCGCCAGATGAGAGCAGGAGAGTTAGCGGCTGGGGCGTCTAGCTCCTGAACTGTGGGGATAGCGGGAGGCACTACTGATAGTGCTGTTGTTGTTGAGGACAACACTGAGGGTGTCCAGATTACAGAAAAAGTGGGTTCCGGGAAACCGGACCTACCAGCTTGCTGATCGTCGGCGCTTTGCGCCCCAGGTTTGCTTCACCTACCACTTTAGTATTTCAATTTTTATGCATCGGGGACAATTGCATGTATTTTTGTTGGGGGTGGGTTAAATAGAAAGTAAGTGCTAGTGTGAAGTCAGAGTAGCCCAATTCACTATCATCTTTTGGGGTTTTTTTGCCTGTGTTCTTTTCCCCCAAGAGACTGATTACTTTTTCTGTTGAACCGGCATATCTATATCTAGTGTACATAGTTTAATTCTGGAGCATGATGGCTAAAATGATATCCTGATAACAAGGCATAGTAATTGATAAATGTGTGGCTCTAAGCATGACATAGAGGTACACCACTGCATTACCTTAAGTCTAAAATTCGAACTAGGTGTCTGATAATCTGGTAGAGTGATGAGATGTCAAGTGAGTGTGAGGAAGATTTGAATAGTCCACTATTTGTACTAAGCTAGAACTTCCCTGGTAAGTTCTGCTAAAAGTAAGCTGTAATAGACAATTAGCAAAGGATCATAGGCCCTTTTTAAATATAGCCCATTTTTAGCCTAAATAAAAGAAAACCAAATGAAAGTTATCCTTCTTTGATCCAAATGATCTGAGCTTAAATTAGACCTTTCTTTTTCACCCCAACTGATCTTTTCTGGGAATAATGTGTTGGCCCTGGTCCCTCCTTGGACATGTGCACCTCAGCTTATGCCAAAAGCATAAGTTGAGGGTGGCTAATGCAGTAAACAACCTTCGTTATGGCCCTAACCCAACTATGGGTATTGTGTACTTTGACTCATGGCAAAGCGATGAGTTGAGGGTGGCTATTATGAGGAATGCTCTGGAAAGTGGGGTTGAAAGAACAAAGAGAGAGAAAGAACCCAAGTAAATGGACTCAAGAATTAATTGAAAGAAAAGTTAAGAAAACGAAAAATATACAAGAAATACAAGCAAGAAAAGAAGAGAGTCACCTACACAAATGAAGAAAGAAGAGAAAATAGCAAGGTGAAAAAATATGAAAAACAGGGAGAGATAAAATAATATAAAATGGTATGTTTAGACTATATGTAAAGGAGGGAAAAAACTCACTAATGTATACCTAAATATACCCTACCTGACCCTGAGCCTATGTTACAAGCTAAGAAAGTCCTATCGTGATCCTAAGGGTTGTATAGCGAACTTAAGGTAGTGAAAATAAGGGTAAGCTTGTGGCAATAAGTATGAATGAGTTTGAATTTGTTCTGAGAGTGACTGTTGAAAAGTAATCCTTACACTCAAACTTAAATCATTGTGTGAAAAATGAGGATTTTGTTTGAAAGTGAGGACACTAGTTGCAATACTGGAAATATTAGCACCTCGGTGATAAATTGAAGAGGATAGGTTTTAGTGCATGATGAGTCTCTGTCATGCTCTGATACCACATAATTCGAGCCTAATAGCTATAGCATGCGTAAATATGATGAGAATAATCGGGATTGATAGCCAAATGATTACAAAGGATAAAACATAGATACTATTGTACAAAGATTTTGTATTGAGTCATTGTGCGTCACTTGAGGACAAACAACGAATTTAAGTTGAGGGTGTTGATATACTGTGGTTTCACGGTATTATTAATACTTTTTCCTTAAGTTTAGTGTGTCAAAAAGCTTTTTTGTGCTAATTTTTATATAAGTTTCTCCTTATTTGAGGAAATCTGTCCAAAGATGAATGCGGAGGTTTTTGAGCGAAGAAATGCAGAAGAGACCACTTATGGAGCTTGTGACGGTCCGTCATGCTTGTGACGTCCATAGGTGGCAGCGTATGCTGAAGGAAGATGGGGAAGACTGACCAAGTGTGGGGTTAGGGAGTCCATGACGGTCCGTCGTGTCTATCACGGTCCGTCCTGCAGGTTCGTCATGAAGTTTAGAGAATTAGTCCAAATACCCATATTCCAAGAGTTTAAGTGTTTTGAAACGAAGACCCTCGACGGACCGTTGTGGCTGTGACGATCCGTCATACTTTCCGTCGAGGGTAATGAAGAAAGCATCAGAAAAAATTGCACAAGTATGGGACGACGGAGTCCATGACGGTCCATCATGACCACGACGATCCGTCGCGAGGTTCGTCGACTCTGCCGCGTTTTGACAGATTTCGAGCAAATACAATCCTTGTTTACTTAGGTTTTTATTTTCTATAAATAGTTCAAAAAAACATCGTTTTTGAGGTTAGACTCTGCATTATTGGGTTAGACTCTAGATTATTTGGTTAGGCCTTTGATTATCGTTAGACATTTTGTGAGATTCTTGATTACTTTGAGATTCTAGTAAGTGATTAATGGTGATTTTTGTTGATAAATCAAGCGAACTTTTGGATTTTACTCTTTCTCATTGAAGTAAGTACATGAATTCTTATATCATATATTTGAATATTGTGATTATGACTATGGGTAACTAAACTCCATAACTAGGGTTGTGGGAACCATAGGAAAATAATGCTGTAAAACCTAACTAAAATAACAATTTTAGAATAGTGTCTTGCATGTATTAATAATTCTTTCGGTTAGAAGTCTTTTTAACGGATGGCCAGCGTTAGAACTCACCTTAATGCTACCTGTCGGATTAAGGAGGTAGATAATAGGAAAAGAATTATCAACATAGATTTAGTGTATACTATCTAATAGGCTAGTATTGATTGGTACGAGGTAATAACTTAGTCAAATATCGAATACGATGCTTAATATTAGGTAAATATAAGGTTTAGGATAGCAACACACATAGCCAGACAAAGGTGCAGAGTGAAATTTTCTAGATGCCGGACCAAGGATTTAGAAATACATAACTTATCACTTTGCATGCAAGATACTAGGAAAGAATTGTTATAGTTAGAATTATCAAGTTATGAACTTGTGGGGAACACGTAAACCCTGGTTACTTTGATTAATTGATTTAACTCCAACATTCGAAGCTGTTAAGTGTCTCTTTCAATTTTGTTAGTTATTTTCATTCATTTAGAAATGGAAACCCCCCTTTTTATTGTTTTTGCTTTCCAAGGAAGTAATTGATTGAACAGTAGTAATAATAGATTGAAGTTAAGTCTAAACTATTTTCCTCGTGGGAAGGATCCCAACCTCACTAGTTGGGTTATTTACTTGACACGACCACTTTAGTTCTTATTTGAGAAGTATGATTGAGCGTATCAAATTTTGACACCCCAGTTCTGTCACTGATTTACAGAACGAGACCCCGATGATGGACCTTCGTACCCATGACGGACCGTCATCTCCACGACGGTCCGTCTGGCACAACCGATATGGTTGTCAGAGACCCAATTCTTGAGGGTCTCTAACTTTTTCTAAGTGTCCTCCAATGGACACATGTGACGGACCGTCGTCTTTACGATGGTCCGTCCTGCACAACCGTTTTGGTTGTCAGAGACCCTGTTCCTAAGGATCTCTCTCCATTTTTCTAAGTGTCCTCAAACGGACAAGTACGACTGATCGTCATACCCACGATGGTCCATCCTACATGACCATTATGACGGTTAGAGACCCCTCTCCTAAGGGTCTCCATATTTTTTTCATCTGTCCTATGACGGACAGCTACGACGGACCGTCGTACCTGTGATGGTCCGTTCTGCACATATCATCATACTTGTCAGAGACTCTATTTTAGGGTTCTCCATATAAACAAATTCTAAGTAATACACGACGGATCATATGATGGTCCATCATAGTCACGACGAGCCGTCACCTGGCCCGTCGTGTTTCACTATTACTATAGAAATGTCATTTTATTTTAATTTTTTTTGTGTAGTTTTGCTTGTCTCGTTTGATACTTCTAGTACTAATATTGATTCTTTATAGGTACTATCTACTATGGCACCAAAACAAGATCGAGTCTATGCACGCGGGTGATAGAAGTCTTTCACCCCGTCCGCACGCCTGGTCATTGGCTCTGATGATGAGTGTGACCGCGAGTACGTTCCCCCAGGCACTTCCACCCCTTCCCTTGCTGCACGTGCTGCCAGAGCCACACCCTAAAAGGTGGCGTCTGGCGTAGTCACTGCCTCCCAGTCTGATGAGGAGCGTACACTGACCGACACACCTTCTGGGTCAGCCACCAATGAAGAAGGAGCGTCTGGCTCCTTAGGAGTTTTATGGTCGGAGGAAGCCTACGGCTCTGTTAAGGTTCCTGCACCCACCACCGCTGCAGCGTCGACCTCGTCTGATGAGGCTGACAGTTCGGAATCCACACCCGGTCCACCATCTCATGCCCTCACCCTGGCTACTAACCAGCCCAACCGGTGGTGTGTCGACGGGCAATTTCAAGTCTACTCCGATGCAAAGTTCCTAAATGACAAAGGAGTTATGACTCGAACACTCATATTGGAGCAGCGGGTCCTTATAGGGAGTCTCCGACGATGCTTGAGATCGACAATCTCTTCACAAGACATCGACTAGAGTAGACAGCACGTCCGTTGGGACGTTATAGTGAAGAGCTGGTCCGAAAATTCTATGCATCCTACGTAGCGACTCTCCGATCACAGATTGATAGGCGAGATGCCCCTGCCAAATAGGCCCCACTGGAGCAGGTCCGAGTACAGGACGTTCAGGTCGATATTTCCCTGCCTGCCATCCACCGGTTTCTATACGGCGAGGGTGTTGATGCTAATCGGACCCCTCTCACTACCGAGTTTGACTACCGATGGCAGATTATTAAAGATGGACAATTCCTGCATGAGCCATCACTGAGAGAGACCACCAAGAGGTTGATGACCCTGCACTTGTCCGTTGATGGAGAGGGTGCCGACTGGGTGATCAAGCCGAAGGGGGCCATCAAGAAGGCCAACCTGACTTTCACGACAAAGTTTCTGTGGTTGATTGTCCGCCACTTCCTTTCCCCCACAGCCGCCGATAATATAGTCACATGGGATCGAGCAGTATTGATGGTGGCGATGATAGCCGGGTTCGAGGTGGATTTTGCGTGGCTTCTACAGGAAGTCATGCACGAGAGGGCGTTTAAGGTCACAACTACTTACCCTTTCCTGTGCATAATCTTCTCTCTGCACGTGCGCAGGTGTGCCTATATGGCACGTTGATCAGCTCAAGACCCCTCTGGGCACTATTGATATTGGCCTCATCAGAGATGAGGCCAATGAGTTGGCTCCACGCAGAGGGCCCTATCTGGAGCTGCCCCCACTTGCTGACAATCTGGCTGATACGGTAGCCCAGGCCCACACGGATACGCAGGCGGCGTCCACTGACACTACCCCAGTCGAGTCTATCCCGGGTAGTAGCACTTCCCCGAGCTCCTCTCACACAGCCCCTTTACCCGCTCTGGTCCAGCTTGCTAGGGTCAAAAAATTAGAGGCGCAAATGGCTATACTTCTGCATCATATCCAGCCGTGGATACAGAGGTCTATTACCGAGGCAGAAAAGCGCTTGGAGCGTAAAATGGTCCAGCACACAGAGCAGATGATCGCTGAGGTTCACCAATGCTTGGACATTTTTGAGTGCGGGTGCTAGGCTGGCCAGCTCCTCCGGTGGATGTGTCGACCCTTCAGGCTGCGGTCGACAGTCTTCGCGCAAATATTGGCATGATCTTAGAGGCTAGGGTGCCTGAGTCTGAGGCCCCTTTTATCGAGCCTGCTGAAGACACAGTGTTGGCGGCCGTATTCTCCACCTCAGAGATTCCACCACCTTCCCCTTGAGAGCATGCCCAGAGGCGTAGGGGTCGAGCGGAGGATGAGGGGCGAGCATGGAAGAAGGAGCGCCGTGAGATGGAGGCTGCGAGGAGAGCCTCACTTGCTGAGGAGGAGGCGCGCCAAATGAGAGCAGGAGAGTTAGCGGCTGTGGCGTCTAGCTCCCGAACTGTGGAGATAGCGGGAGGCACTGCTGATAGTGCTGTTATTGCTGAGGACACCACTGAGGGTGTCCAGATTACAGAGGAAGTGGGTTCCGGGGAACTAGACCCACCAGCTTGCTGATCGTCTGCGCTTTGCACCCCAGTTTTGCTTCACCTACCACTCTAGTATTTCAATTTTTATACATTGGGGACAATTACATGTATTTTTGTTGGGGGTGGGGTAAATGGAAAGTGAGTGCTAGGGTGAAGTCAGAGTAGCCCAATTCACTATCCTCTTTTGGGGTTTTCTTGCTTGTGTTCTTTTTCCTCAAGAGACTAATTACTTTTTCTGTTGAACCGACAAATCTATATCTTGTGTACATAGTTTAATTCTCGATCATGATGGTTTAAATGATATCCTGATAACTAGGCATAGCAATTTATAAATGTGTGGCTCTATGCATGACATAGAGGTACACCACTGCATTACCCTAAGTCTAAAATTCGAACTAGGTGTCTGATAATCTAGTAGAGTGATGAGATGTCAAGTGAGTGTGAGGAAGATTTGAATAGTCCACTATTTGTACAGAGCTAGAACTTTCCTGGTTAGTCCTGCTAAAAGTAAGCTGTAATAGACAATTAGCAAAGGATCATAGGCCCTTATTCAATATAGCCCATTTTTAGCCTAAATAAAAGAAAACCAAATGAAAGTTATCCTTCTTTGATCCAAATGATTTGAGCTTAAATTAGACCTTTCTTTTTCACCCCAACTGATCTTTTCTGGGAATAATGTGTAGGCCCTGGTCCCTCCTTGGACATGTGCACCTAAGCTTATGCCAAAAGCATAAGTTGAGGGTGGCTAATGCAGTAAACAACCTTCGTTATGGCCCTGACCCAACTTTGGGTATTGTGTACTTTGACTCATGGCAATGCTATGAGTTGAGGGTGGCTATTATGAGGAATGCTTTGGAAAGTGGGGTTGAAAGAACAAAGAGAGAGAAAGAACAAAAGTAAAGTGACTCAAAATTTAGTTGAAAGAAAAGTAAAGAAAAAGAAAAATATACAAGAAATACAAGCAATAAAAGAAGAGAGTCATCTACACAAACGAAGAAAGAAGAGAAAATAGCAAGGTGAAAGAATATGAAAAACAGGGAGAGATAAAATGATAGAAAATGGTATGTTTAGCCGATATATCAAGGAGGGAAAAAAGTCACTAAAGTATACCTAAATATACCCTTCCTGACCCTGAGACTATGTTACAAGCTAAGAAAGTCCTATCGTGATCCTAAGGGTTGTATAGCGAACTTAATGCAGTGAAAATAAGGGCAAGCTTATGGCAATAGGTATGAATAAGTGTGAATTTGTTCTGAGAGTGAGTGTTGAAAAGTAATCCTTATACTCAAACTGAAATCGTTGTGTGAAAAATGAGGATTTTGTTTGAAAGTGAGGACACTAGTTGCAATATCGGAAATATTAGCACCTCGGTGATAAATTGAAGAGGATAGGTGTTAGTGCATGGTGAGTCTTTGTCATGCTCTGATCCCACATAAATCAAACCTAATAGTTATAGCATGCATAAATATGATGAGATTAATCGGTATTGATAGCCAAATGATTTCAAAGGATAAAACATGGATACTATTGTACAAAGATTTTGTATTGAGTCATTGTGCGTCGCTTGAGGACAAACAACAAATTTAAGTTGAGGGTGTTTATATACCGTGGTTTTACGGTATTATTAATACTTTTTTACTTAAGTTTAGTGTGTCCAAAAGTCTTTTTGTGATAATTTTTATATAAGTTTCTCCTTATTTGCAGGAAATATGTCCAAAGATGAATGTGGAGGTTTTTGAGCGAAGAATGCACAAGAGACCACCTATAGAGCTTGTGACGGTCCGTCATGCTTGTGACGGTCCGTCATGCTTGTGATGGTCCATAGGTGGCAGCGTAGTGCATCTGCTGAAGGAAGATGGGGAAGTCTGACCAAGTGTGGGGTTACGGAGTCCATGACGGTCCGTCGTGTCTTTGACGGTCCGTCCTGCAGGTTTGTCATGAAGTTCAGAGAATTAGTCCCAGTACCCATATTTCAAGAGTTTAAGTGTTTTGAAACGAAGACCCTCCACGGACCGTTGTGCCTGTGAAGATCCGTCATACTTGTCGTTGAGGGTAATGAAGAAAGCAGTAGAAGAAATTGCACAAGTATGGGACGACAGAGTCCATGACGGTCCGTCGTGACCACGACGATCCGTTGCGAGGTCCGTCGACCCAGCCGCGTTTTGACAGATTTCGAGCAAATAGAATCCTTGTTTACTTAGGTTTTCATTTTCTATAAATAGTTCGAAAAAACCTCGTTTTTGAGGTTAGACTCTATATTATTGGGTTAGACTCTGGATTATTTGGTTAGGCCTTTGATTATCGTTAGACTTTTTGTGAGATTCTTGATTACTTTGAGATTCTAATAAGTGATTGTTGGTGATTTTTGTTGATAAATAAAGCGAACTTTCGGATTCTACTCTTTTTCATTGAAGTAAGTACATGAAGTCTTATATCATATATTTGAATATTGTGATTATGACTATGGGTAACTAAACTCCATAACTAGGGTTGTGGGAACCATAGGCAAATAATGCGGTAAAATCTAACTAAAATAACAATTTCAGAATAGTGTCTTGCATGTATTAATAATTCTTTCAGTTAGAAGTCTTTTTAACGGATGGCCAACGTTAGAACTCGCCTCAATGCTACTTGCTGGACCAAGGAGGTAGATAATAGGAAAAGAATTAGCAACATAGATTTAGTGTATACTATCTAATAGGCTAGTATTGATTGGTACGAGGTAATAACTTAGTCAAATATCAAATACAATGCTTATATGAGGTAAAGATAAGGGTTAGGATAGAATCACATGTAGCCGGACCAAGGTGCGGATTGAAATTTTCTAGATGTCGGACCAAGAATTTAGAAATTCATAACTTATCACTTTGCATGCAAGATACTAGGAAAGAATTGTTATAGTTAGAATTATCAAGTTATGCACCTGTGGGGAACACGTAAACCCTAGTTACTTTGATTAATTGATTTAACTCCAACATTTGAAGATGTTAAGTGTCTCTTTCAATTTCGTTAGTTATTTTCATTCATTTAGAAATAGAAACCCCCTTTTTATTGTTTTTTGCTTTCCAAGGAAGGAATTGACTGAACAGTAGTAATAATAGATTGAAGTTAAGTCTAAACTATTTTCCTCGTGGGAACGATCCCAACCTCACTAGTTGGGTTATTTACTTGACACGACCGCTTTACTTCTTATTTGAGAAGTAAGTTTGAGTGTATAAAAAGCATAAAACCTCTAGTATCACAATGGGTCGTATCAATAGGAAGAGTGAATAAAAACTTCGAAAAACATAATCAACGCCTAAACTAAGGCTTATTCTATTGGACTTAAGTCTGGTAATTCAGTTTATAATGTGTTAAACTTTCTAAAATGACGTTGGAGAAGTAAAATTCCTAAATACCAAAAGTATTGCTGGTCTAAGGCAAAAACTAGAACAAGGCCAAGCATAGTTAATTATACCATGACACGGCCATCCAAGTCAACTCACTATAATAGAACTAAACACATAATCCCCGACTAGCATGGTACCACACCTAAAATAGAGCTACTGAAGTCTTAAAACATGCTCTCATGAAAAGTAAACAAGAAAAACTACGTACGTGCCCCCAATTCCCTACAAGCAACATGTAATTACACAGTCAACCTCAACATAAAAGAATGAAATTTTTAGTCTACATTTAGGTCGATCTCGCGTGAACTAAATCACAATGTCGGAGTCTTTCCCTTGCGAACACCCTCACAATGTTCTAATGCTATAAAAAAAATAAGATCACAACATCAATACGGTTATTTAAACACCAAACACACATAGGGACAACTTTTGAATTAAATGGGAATCATGGGACCCGCATTTGAAATTATTAATTGAGTTTTTCAAAATGTCTGAAATATTACCTTGAACTTGTGTTACGAAATGGAACACAATTCGAGGCTCATAGCAACAAGAAAACTATCATACAACAACTCAAAATTTATGGCACAAAAACAAGTCATAGCAGCGTACAATAAATGAAATTTACCTCGAGTGGATAACCTTCAATAGTTCGAACCATACGCACACATATCCCCAACATTTCATGATTACAAGACTTCACACTGTTGATAATGGAGTTAAGTTGATAGTATAATTACTGATGGAAGTTGGCACTTAAAGGTGCCTTGCGTTTCGCTCGTTGCTAATGCAACTTAGAGGTGCCGCATATGCAAAGAACAAGAATTTTAACTTCTGCAAATGTGTCACGAATATTTCAAACCCGAAGGCAAGAGAGGTAAGGGCCTGCGAATGCGGTAAGGTCCCTGCGAAAGAAAAGTCCAGAGCCTGAGCCCTTTCAAATGTGTCCTCGACCTCGTCAAGGCGGTGACAAACTCTCATGGTCTCTGCAAACATGCCCCAAGGCTTGAGAAAGCGACTACCAAATTTGGCTTGCACCAACGGATTCATGTCATTTAGTTTTGGCAACTTCAAAAAATTTGACGGGGTATTTTAAATTCGTTAAGAATCTTGTATATACAAACGAAATATTCTACCCTACCAGATTTAATATTTTGGACTTAATGGTACAATTAAAGTTTTCATGCGAGATCATATCGACAAAAAATGGCCCCAAATCATAACTCCATTTAAGCCAACATCCACAAGGAGACTCGAAATTAGCCCAAGAGCCTCGAGATTCATACAAAAGGTCATTCCAGATAAAATTTGATATTCTAGAGCTAACAACACTAAAGGAGTTCTCATCCGAGCGCATTTGCTAAGAATGTTGACTTCAACCAATGTCAATCTTTAGGCCTTAACTTGAAAGTTAAAACGTCTAATTGTACAAATTTGCACCGGAAGCTTTGTTAGTGTGCCAAACATGTTGCTGGCCTAAAATGACCCTTGTGGAGTTGCTGAAATTATCACAATTGGATTCTAAGGTCATATTTCTGATTTTTGATCGAAAATGACTATTTAAGGTTCAAAGATCCTGAACATAGAAATTCACATAAGAACCAAACATCAGACTAACTAGGTGACTTACCTGATAGTCTCAACTTTCATAAATGACTTGAGGTCATGATAAAAATGCTATAAATGATAAATAGATGAAACAAGTACAAAATTTACCTAGAGAATCATTAATATAATAATATTGACTCATTATAAAAGGAATAAAAATGTAATTATTTTCCTAGACAATGCAACGGAAAGTTGTGCTACTTGAGCGGTTAAAAGATATTTTCAATTCTGACCCGACGAAAAGTTTTGCTTGTTGTTTTTAGATAATATAAATATTTCCTTCTATGTTGTTTTCTACTTTATTATTTCTTTTATTTTTAGTTGCTCTTAACCCATAATACACAAGATTTATAAAAATGTGATAATGTAGAAAAATTAATGTTGATAGTTGTTCTGAGTGGTGAAAAATGAAAGGATCATGGTTTCATTGAGACATTGATTCGATTAGAAATATTCAATTGTTTTTGCTTATATTGATTAATGTAGTTTGTGTTTGATGTCATGCGATTACATTGTCAACTAGTAAAACAAATAAAATCAATTACTGGAGAATCGTGTGTTCTCAATTGATTATTTTCTGTCAGTGATATCAAAGCTTATGATTTACTTATTTCCTAGTCATAATCTTCTTCCTCAAAAATCAATATTGTAGGACACAAAGTTATTAATTGTTGATTTATACGAAACAACACAGTAAATTAAATTGTTGGTGATGCATGATTTATTTGGTTTTGAATTTTTTCCAACATGTGTAGTTTACTAAATTAAGAGAAAATTAGTTTTAATTATTTAGTTTAGTGATTCAAGTAACTAATGGATCTATTTAAAAATAAGAAACAAATTAGACCATTAAAAGATGTTATTGTTTGAAGAAGTACAGTAACTGAGATGAACTCTTGATGATTAGAATAGTAAAAGAAGAAGAAAAGGAAAATAAGAAGAAGATGATCTTGAGAATTCTATATTCAATAGAATTGAATCTGTTGTTACAATGAGATGATCAGTACAACTTATATAGGTGTTTAGACCACGATAACCCTAACTAACTTTTAACTATTTTAACAAACTCCTAACCGATAAGTTAATCCTAGTTATATCTAATTACAAATAGACCCTTTAGGGCTTTAAGTAACTCCTTCTTCAACACTTCCCCTCAAGTTAGGCACTGCAAACTCTCAAGTTAGGCACTGCAAATATGTTTTGTATACCTAACTTTGAACTCAAATCATGTTGCACTCTGGATAATCCTTTTGTTAATATATCAACACGCTGCTTACTTATAGGAATCTAGTAAGTTGAAATCAGTCGTTGTATTACAATCTATTTCGATGTGTTTAGTCCTTTTATTGTACACTGGATTTGCAGTTATTTTTATTGCAACCTTGCTATTACTATGCACCTTGAGGGAGGAGTAACACTAATACCAAGTTCGTTTATTAGCCCAATTATCCAAACTATCTCTGCCACAATGGAAACTAAGCTTCTGTATTCTGCTTCAGCTGAGATTATGGAGACTGTTATTTGTTTCTTAGAATTTTAAATGATGAGAGAATATCCCATTTTTTATTGAAAAACCCATTATTTACATTCTATAGTTACGACATGCTACCCATTATGCATCACAGTAGGTTGCTATCACATTGTTCTTATTACTGGATAGTAAGACCCCTTGGCCTGGTTATTGTTTTTTTTTTCTAGATACTTGACTATTCTGAGTGTTGCTTCCATATGAGATTGCTTGGGACCTTTTATATTGTGTTTGATTCTGAACGCAAAATGAGATATAATGTCTAGTCGGTAATATATAGAAGTTTACCTATGAGTCTTTGATACGGTCCTTGATCAGCAATAGGTTCTGCTGCATTAGTGCCTTTGCAAACATGATCACCATACGCCTTAGTTGTTAAATTCACATTAATATCCATAGGACCTCTTCAAGATCACTTTCAAAAACAAATTATAATGCATACTTCGTTTGATGCATTAGAATTCCTTCCTTGGACATGGTAATTCAATGACAAGATAATACCTTAACCCTCCCAAGTTCTTCATTTTAAATGCTTTCTGCAATGCATCTTTGGTTCCTTCAATTAGCTTGAGATTGTCACCTGCAATAAGCATGTGGAGGATTTCTTGAGCTTGCATACTGCGTTATTCTCCCCCTGACTCTGAAATCCCTGAGGTAAATCCATGTAAAGCTCATCAAAAAAGTCAACTTGTAGAAAGACATTAAAGACACATAATACTCAGGGTATGAACACATTGGATTTGACTTTTTTTTTACATGTAGTTCCCTTGTCTATATGTCATTATTTTCCATAAGTTGCTGTACTTGCATGATATAGAGAATCATTGGTGTTATAAGTTTTTATTTTTATAAAAAATTATATATGTGTTATATAATTTTTATTGTTAATATTCAAATTAAGGAATTTTAGAGAACTGTTCCTTAATTTATTATCTTAGATTCTTTTTCATATTTGGATTTAGATCATGATTAAAAACACAGTGAAAATTTTACTACAGATCTAATGTTAAACAAACTTTAATATAGTTGGTTACTTTAAGGATTAATATAATTATGAATTTTAGATGTAATATTAATATGATGTAGAAGAACAGAAGACTTTAATGGTTTTAGATGTGTCTATGATACCTCATAATATATTTCCAAATTAATGCAGTTTTTTTTAAAAACAATCTAATGTTATTCCACATGAAAAATTGGATCTAACGGAAAGATATGTATCTTTCTATGATATTAAGAAGAGTAAGATATGTATCTTTCTATGATATTAAGAAGAGTAAGGGGGTTAAAATCCCATAGGTACAATTTTAGACTATGCATTTATAATGTAATTTGTGCTTGATAGCATGTGATTACGTTGTCAACTAGTAAAAAAAAATAGAATGTATGTGGAAGAATGGTGTGTGCATGATTAATTTCTTTTTCAACTACTTATTTTACTTTTATTTTTATGAGCTTATTATAGCTATATATATATATCAAGATTCAATCTATTGTCTGTGTGGAATTTTGATTTCCCCTCTTTGTTAGTTACTTTTGCATTTAAAGTTCTATTTTTTAATATATTGTGTGTACAGTATCACGTTTGATATTCGCCTACCATACTACACTAAATGGGTCTAAAGTTGAAATACAAAGGTAGTCGAAAGATCAAAAAAAGGGGGTTGGACAATCAAACTGAATCTTAAAAAAAATTCTTAGTGTTACATTGTTTATTTTTGACATATTACTCTGCCTTTGTCCACCATATCATCCATTATTTTTAAGAAATTAAACTTATAGTTGATAATTCTAATACTTTGTTTGATTTAGAAGTTGTTGTGGAAATATATTTTGCACAAGGAGAAGATGGAACCATGTTTTGATGAGAGCAAGAAGAATTGCCTGTTGATTAATAGAAATATTCCTTCTTTCTTTACTATAATGATTGAAGAAGGTTTCTTAGAAGTTCTGGTAAAATGTGGTTTCTTATGTATGCTTGTTTGCTCAACTATCTACTTGTTTATGTGAAATTTTGAGCAACCCTATATACACAATACAATTGTGATTTTAAAACTAATCCTTAATTTCCTTTTAAGCTCTGTAAAAGCAGATTGATGTGAACTCAGAAAATCACACGTTTCTTCTCGGCTATAATAACCAACTCTTAGGAGTAGAGTCAGTGGCATAGCCGCATGTAGTGAAGTGTGCCCAATAGAATATTCTTTGATGAAAAATTATGGTATATAAATAGAAAAATATATGAAGTATATAGGTAAAAAGTAACTTTTCATATGTATCGACTAAATATTAAATACTCTTAATGAAATTTTTTTTATTTCACTTATAGGAATTTTCAAGAAGAAGAATTTTCTACAAGTTAATAATATAAGAGTTTTGAAGTCACTGTATCTTTTAAATGCAAAGTGTGAACGAATATATTGCTTAATGTTTTTTTCTTTCATGATTTATTTTGGCCTCATGATCACTATCCTGTTTTAAAAGGCCACTTTTCAGTTTTCAACGAACTTAAAACAAAGGTGGAATGTTTTAAGTTTGTAAAATTAAGAAAGAAAAAATTGTGTATAGAATTTGTGTTATAAGAAATTGTACCACCCAAAACCCAAAAGACTTCCAAGTATAGTCGTAAACTTGTTTTATATATCAATATGTGGTTTTTCTTAGTTTAATTTAAGCAAAACAATTTCAGTTATTTCCTTTAAAGTTTGCTAAGTCAGTTTCACATCGGATTGATGGAGAAATCAATCTAGAGGACTCATGTGGAATATTATAGAGGTAATAGTATGTAAGTATAACGGTTCACTGGCTATTAAACAAGGATGGCCGGAGTTTTCATCAGGACATGATGTGAAAGTGGGTTAATTCATAGTGTTTCAGTATGTTTCGAGTGATAAACACTTCATTGTTCAAATATTTGGAATAAGCGGTTGTGAAAGGAGGACTCTTCTGAAACCAATTAGCCTGGTGGTTGAGTTGCATCAAGTAAAATATAATCTAATAGAGGACAATCATGGTATGTTTACTATTCACAACACTTCATTGTTCAAATGTTTATGTTGTGTTGTCTTAAACATTCTATGGTTTCAGCTTTTCTTAATGTTATGTTTTTTTGTAGTTATGTAATGAAAATGTTGATAGAAGTGAGCCTTCTGATTCAAAAGACACACCATCCCTTAACATAATGAACTATTGGTGTTTGGTAGATGTTCATGGTCAGAATTTTCTTGTAACAAACATCATTCCTTCTGTCATTTTGGTGGATTGTAATAATCTTAATGTTTGATTGAATAGTTATCAGTCTACATTGCTTGAGTTTCAATATGCTTCAAGCTAGCCCCTATGAAGCAGGATATTCAAAAGATGACACTAATGTTTCTTTAAATCAAAAGAGAATGACTAAATGTTTTCTAATTGAGTATGTCCTTGAAGAATTGTGAGGTTTGATTTTCTCAAAGTAGATGAATCAATTCATTAGTAAGATCTCTGTTTATCGTGTTTGTTTTTTTTTAATCAAAGCAACTAACTGATTTTCATTCTTAATTAAGTGTGCAAAAATTTTGATGCCAATAATAAATATTACTTCTTCGATTATAATCTAAAGAGGAAAATTTCATTTAGAAGCATTAATTTTCTTTTTAGAAAATTCTATGTTTACATCGTTCTTTCGGAGAATTCTATTATCATTTAATCTTAAATTATATTGATATTATTGAGTTTCAATTTATTCTCTTCTTCCGTGATTTTAGGCGGAATTATTCTTTATTTCCTATCTATGTATTTCTCTTTGAATCTAAACAACCTTTATGTTTGTATAGATATTATCAGAATCCTGGCGAAAATATTTACCCAACAGACAAACATTTGGAAGGTGCATTGTTTTTCTTCGAGGGCCAGATAAAAGAATTTGGCCTACCTATTATCATAGCATATCAAAGTTTGAAGTTTTTACAAGTAAATGGGATAAAGTTACTGCAACTTATGACATGAATGCGGGAGATAAATGTCTTTTTCAACTTGTAGATCAGCAGCGACGTCTATTTGATGTACGCAAAGTATTTGGAGTTGATAATCTCAAGCAGTTACAGAAGGAATGAAAGATAAGAGGAGCTATGCTGGTTCTGTTATTCATTTTATATTTCTAACATACTTAAAACAAAACTTTGTAAGACAACAAAGTTTAAGTACATTTTCACAATAGAAATTTAAAACTAGTAGCGAAACAAGAATCAGAATCATATTAAAAAAATATATGAAATATTTTTCTTTAAAAAGAATTGTTATTAATATGTGTCTAAAGAATCTTACTGATTCCAACAAACTTTGCAGAAACACGAAGTTACCAAAGTTTATTGAAACAATGAAGAACAAAAGAATAGAAGAATTGAATTTAATTCACAAATCTAAAATTTGTAACACCTACCAAAATCTGGAAAAAGAATGAAGATCAAGCCCACTAAATGCACAATGTCCCCTTAAGAAAATTATTCCCCTCTAGTCTCCGAGGTTTGAATGGAATGTGTTCTCTCAGGGTAGAATGATCTCAATCACCATGTATTGATACTCAAAACACTGGTGTCAACGAGCCACCCAACGGATGTAAAGTACACTTTGAGTATTAATTTTTTAGTAGTAGAAGAAGTCCGGAAAATTCTATTTCTATATATTTTTAAAATAAGAGAAAATCCCTCAACTTATAGAACAAAGGGTAGTCACAATTTTTTCATAAAAGTCACAAACCTTTGGAAAGTCACAATCCTTTGGAAAGGTCATCACCTTTCATAAAAGTCACAACTTTTCATAAAAGTCACTACTTTTCATGAAATCATAACTTTTCATAAAAATCGCAACATTTTATTAAAAGTCACAACTCTTCATGAAATTCGCAACTACTCATTTTCCATCAACACCTTTTAAAACCCAACAATCCCATGCATGAATGGGGAATGACTCCAAGACAAAAAAACGGACAAGTATGTGTAATTTACAAGCAAGAACTAATTGCATCTGGATAATAGGTTTCCCCTTCGAATTTCTGTAGTGATCATATGTCGTATATACTCGGTCAATAGGTAGATGTGATATCTTTGAACTGTCGATCTTTGGTGTATACCTAGAAAACCATATGTCACACAATTAACAATTTACTCATACTTACGGTTCCGTTAGTTTCAGCCATGAACACCTCTTGGTTTCATGAGTTTATAGAGAGATGAACTTTTTAAAATCATCCTCTTTAAAGCGCCTTAAACTTTACACTCACATAGGTCATCTCTAACAGTGCTATCGCGTATATACACTATTTGGTCAACTCTGCCAAACTTAGAAAATCATTAAAATCACTAAGCTTTATCAAATCATTAACAAGCCTTAATGTTGTATCCTTATCCTTGAACATTGTCTTCATCATGAGAATGAATTGAGTTTTTTGACAATGCCGAACCGTTAGTCACAACTTTGATTTTCTTCTTGAATATAGCTCTTGGGATCTCCAGGCTGCTAGATAGAGTTACCGCCTTGATGACTTGTCCTAAACTTTTCATTCCCTTAGATGATATTTAAACTTTCTCTCTAGTTAGGCCTTTTTAAAGTGGACCGAACACATTATCCTTTGACTTTACATAGTCAATTCGGATACCTCCACTAGAGAGTATTTCTCTACGCTATCATGTTTTTGTCCTATATGACAAGACTTTCTGTTATACATCATGCTCCATGCCCTACCGATTGCATCTTGGCTATCAAAGTGTATGCATACTAATGCCTATGGTTTGAGACAAAAAACAGTATCTATCAAGAAATGTCGGAGTCTTTCAACTTATTCATCGACCTTATCTTGAGCACCTATCTCAAAGATCAATATAGAGCTAGCGATACATGTCTCTTTTGAAATATTCCAAAGAGACTGCTCCTCCAGCAAGAGTAAGTATATATCCACTCATGAATTTTACTTCATTTGTCCGATGATATTTGCATCATTATATCCTTTCAATACTGCTGGATATTCTTATAATGCAAGGCACAGTTTAAAGTATTTTTTAAATACTCCAAAACTCTATTTATTTCCATCTAATGAGTTTGATTGGGATCACTTCTGAACTGACTCAGTTTATTAATAGAAAATTATATACCTGATCACGCACACTTCATGATATACATCACACTTCTCAATACTCTAGAATAATCTGAGGAGAGTCACTTTCACTTTCGTTATTTTGAAATGCAAAACTAACATTTATTGGAGACTTGACAATGTTGACATCCAAATATTTTAACTAGTCAAGTAATTTTTCAATGAAATGAGACCGTGAAAATGCTAAATATTATAGAGTTATAAGTATTCTTATAACTAAGACCGCATCAGCAACTCCAAAATTTTTCATTCCAAACTTACTTTCTAGCATATGTTAGTAGCATTTATGTCATTAGTGTGTCTATTGCTGATCAACATATCACCAATATATACACAAACAATAACCTTGTGATTTTAATGTGAACACATTTATCAGTTTCATATTTCTTAAATCCATTTGCGGACATGGTTTGGTCAAATTTCTTATGTCATTGTTTGGGTGCTTGTTTTAGTCCTTATGTGACTTAACAAGTTCGCACACTTTCTTTTATTTACAAGGAATCACGAAACCGTCGGGTTGTTTTATGTAAATTTCTTCCTCCAATTCTACATTTAAGAAAGTTCTTTTCACATTTATTTGATGAATTTGAAGGTCATATATCACAACTAATAATTTTAGAATTCGAATTGATGTAATTCTAGTTACTCACAAGTATATATATATTGACAAGATCAAAACCTTGTTTTTATCTAAAGCCTTTTGACACAAAGTCTTACTTTATAGTTTTCAACAGTTCCATCAACTGTTATTTTCCTTCTAAAGATTCACTTTGAACCCAAAATTTTATTTTTTTGGAAGTAGATCAATTAACTTCCAATATGGTTTCTCAATATTGCATCAATCTCACTATTGACACCATATTTCCAAAGGATGAGTCTACAATAGACACAAGAAATGTTACACAATTATATTCGAAGGAAGTAAATGTCTTTGATATTTACTAATCCTCTGAATCTATTAATTAAGAACATTATCCTTTTTCCTTTCCTAGGCCTTTTAGACCCTTCACTAGACTACACAAGTCTAATTTTACAGTCTACAGTCATTGGTCTTATTTTAATTCTTTTAGGAATAGGAACTTGAACTTTGGCTAGACACCCCCGCAATTTGAAATATTTCAAATTGGATTTCCTTCCTTTACATTTATCATATGAAAAAGATTGTATCCTCAACAAACAAAATCGCTTTCTTTCTAAAAAGACAAAAATTTATGTTGTTCCCTTTTGCAGTAAGGATAGTTCCTCCACACAAGTTTTGTAGTAGACCCAAACTTTTAAATAATGCATCCATCATTTAATTCAATGTTCAGTTTTTTCATTAGATTGAGGTGAATAGGGCAGTAGTTTGATGGATAATTCAAAACTTTCCAAATATATTTCTTCACAAGGAGATATACACTCTCCATTCTTATCACTTCTTATCTTTTTTTCATGATGATTTTAAACTTCGTATTACACTGTCTAGACATTTCTATTGCGTCATCCTTACCATTCAGCAAATAGACATAGTCATTTCTAATGCAATTGTAAATAAAATTAACGAAATATATTTTTCCACCATGAGATGGTGTTAACTTCATATTACTAATGTCAGTGTAAATCAATTCTAAGGGATTAGAATTCATTTTAAACAGATTTATAAGAATGCTCAACATACTTAGATTCCATAAAAACTTGACATTTATATTTATTGCACTCAAAGTTAGACAAAACGTCTAAGTTGATCACTTTTCCTTACAATATTTTGTAGTTGACATGCCCCAAGTGTTCAGTTCACAAACATTGACTGAAGCAAGTAAGAACAAATAAAAACATTGAGTTCAAAAAAATTTTCGCGAGGCAGCTTTTTCCTCACTAATATTTTATTCCTATTTCTTACAATTTTGTGTGATACAAACATTGTTTAGATTGTCAAATGTCCTTTTCAGAAGGACCTTTCCATATTCAATTGTTATAGGACTACCCATGTACAAAGTTCCATTGGTTTCAAGAAAAGGAATATAGTTCAAATGTTACTTTTACAAAAACATAACAAATGACTATTCACCAACAACATTCATGTCTATGCAAATACTCTTATTATAATTGACATATCTTTTCATGAAAAATCACAATACTTTATGTGATATTTTTTTTTCATAAAAGAACACAATTATTTTGAAAAAGTATATATATACTAGTCACACTATATACTAGTAATAGAGAAATTCAACAACCACAATACAAAATATACTCCAAAAGTTTTGTGGGTATAACAAGTATCATTGAATTTCATATATTTTGCTCCAAAGTTAAATTAGACACCAAGTCTAATCATAAGCAAAGACCCCCCACATTTTAAATGTGATCTCAAAAATATTTTTCAAAAGTATTTGAAAATAATTTTTTTACATACTTTCCTATACTTTCAAAATGTCGTTGACAATGTGAAACCTCTTTTGGAAATATTATGCTACAAAATAATTATACTCCTTGCATTATCTTTGATAATATTTACACAACGTCAAAGTTCATTCCATAGAGGAAAAAATCACAAACTCTAATTCACTGATATTTCTCTTCTATAATAAATAGACATACCACTTAGTATTGTAAATACTAACAATAAGGACAAAAAAATTGTACAATTCATTTCTATATAACATTGAAGCTTATAGAAAATTAAAAGTACAACCCTAACTTATGATGTAAAGTTTTCATATTCTTCTAACCAATTGCATAGTCCAATTTATCTAGAGTAGAAAACCAAAAAAGATTTAGTCTACGAAAATCAGACACACTAACATTTCACATGGAGTACAAAAATACAATAAAAAAATTTCCTTCTCCAAATAGAATAAAACATATTCATAGACTATCACATCAAAATTTTTTTTTTCAAATAGTCTTCCAACTATAACATTTTAACATACTATTTCTCAAACAAAAATATGCATATCTCATTCTGCAAACTAGTAAATTTTTAAGGCAACACTATTTGCCAAAAAATAGTTCATTTAAAAAATATACGATTTGCAGAACTTTTTCCAAATACACACATGATAAATATCAATATTGTTAACCTTTAGAAACTATTTTCCTCCTTAGATAGATAATAAGAAGGTTACTGGGTGTAATCTTAAATCGGAATACCACTTATTTTTTCTGGTACATTCTCACTTCGACCTTTCTAAGCAAAGCAAAAAATTATAGAGATGTAATGCTAAGTAACGACCTGTTTAGTCATTTTGGGCAGCAGATTTTAATTCTGGAAAATTGGCTGAAACGACGGAACCCACGACGGACCGTCACAGGCACGACGGACCGTCGCAGGGTCTCGTTTCAATATACTTAGGAATTCTGAAATTGGGTACTGAAAATCGACTCTCTGTAAATTGTGACGGACCTGCAGTACAAGCCGTCACATCCACGACTAACCGTCGTGAGCTCCCGTTGCAAAACACTTCAACTTTTGAGAATTTGGTACAAGGAACGAGTCTCTGACCGTCATGACGGAAGTGCAGGACGGACCGTCACGAGTGTGACGGACCGTCACAGTGTACTTAGTGAAAAATGGGATTCTAGGCTGTTGCGACGACCTTCGTGACGGACCGTCGCAGGCACGACGGCCTGTCACAGGTTGCGCAAATCCCAGGCAGAATAGGATTCCTCTACACGTTTTAAGGGTCGTTTGGGCCTATTCTTTCCTTAATTATAAACATTGAGGGTTAATATTAATAAGTCTAATTACTTGGGGGTTAAAAGAGGTAACCTTAAGTTAATTAGTGGGTTTTATTGTCCTCTTGTAGTCTTAATTATATGTTAATTAGGGTAAAAGGAAGAGGGTTTGAATAAAACAAAACAGAAAGAAAAGAGAGAGAGAGAGAGAGGATTGATCGATCGAAGAGGGAAGAGGAATAACAAAGCTTGGGAGATTTCTTGTTGATTTCAATTCTTCGGTGGAGGTAGGTTATGGTTTATGTTACGATATTCGTAGTGAACTCTTAATAGTGAATGTTATGTGTTGATAGTATTGTAAACCCTGCTATGTGCTTAAATTGTATGCTTGCATGACTATGATTACGAAATTGTGATGAATTAACAAAGCATGATGAAGCTATTGAATCCCAAATCTTGAAAGAACCCTAATTCGCTTGATATATTATATAATGAGAACGATGATGCCTTAGTGTAAAAGAAGGCTTGATGAATTAGGGGATCGGGTGCCACGTTCCGGTACCAGGATAGAATGAATATGAGGATCGGAGTGTCACGTTCTGACACCAGGATAGAATATGGATCGGGTGCCACGTTCCGGTACCAGGATAGAATGAATATGAGGATCGGAGTGTCACGTTCCGACACCAGGATAGAATATGGATCGGGTGCCACGTTCCGGTACCAGGATAGAATGAATATGAGGATCGGAGTGTCACGTTCCGACACCAGGATAGAATATG
>CM064967.1:58033939-58131754 GCA_032847665.1 Solanum chilense | reverse complement strand
CAAGTCTTGATGCCTTGAACTTCCGGCATGGACTAGCTTTCATTTGTTTTAGCTTCTTAGACATTCTTAGTTTAGTAATTTGAGATAGATGTTCTTGTGATGATGACTTCCAGATTTTGGGGAATAATAGATGTTGAATTTTAATAGTTATTGAATTGGTTTTTATTAATGATGTTAAGTCTTCCGCGTTATTTTCTGTTGTTATACATTGAGATGTTAAGGTTAGATTGGTTGGTTCGCTCACATAGGAGGGTAAATGTGGGTGCCAGTCGCGGCCCCGTTTTTGGGTCGTGACAAACTTGAAAAGCTCTCACGGGGTATTTTGAATTCGTTCAGAATCTCGTATATACAAACAAGATATGCTACCCCACAAAATTTGATATTTTGGACTTAATGGTACATAAAAATTTTCATGCAAGATCATATTGACAAAAAGTGTCCCCAAATAAAAACTCTATTTAAGCCAACATTAACAAGGGGACTCGAAATTAGCCCGAGAGCCTCAAGATTCGCACAAAGGGTCGTTCCAGAGAAAATTCGATATTGTAGATCTAACCACACTAATTGAGTTCTCATCCGAGCAGGTTAACGAAGAATGTTGACCAATGTAAAACTAAAACGCCTAATTGTACAAACTCTCACTGGAAGCCTTGTTAGCCGTGCCAACCATGTTGGTGGCCCAAAATGACCCTCTTGGAGATGATGGAATTGTCAGAATTATATTTTGAGGTCATCTTTCTAAAATTTTTATTTAAAATGAATATTCAAGGTTTAAAATCTCCTGAACATAGAAATTTATATAACAACAAAACACATGACTAACATGGTGACTGACGTGATAGTCTGAACATGTCATAAAATACATGAGGTCACTATAAAAATGTTAAAACAATGAATATATGAAACAAGGACAAAAATTACCTATATAATCATAACAATAGTAATATTGACTCATTATTAAAGGAATTAAAAGGTAATTGTTTTACTGGACAATGCAACGGAAAGGTATTCTACTTGAATGATGGAAAAGATAAGTTCAATCCTGTCTTGATGAAAAATTTTGCTTGTTGTTTTAGATAATATGAATTTTTTCCTTCTCTTGTTAATTTCTACTTCAATATTTATTTTATTTTTAGTTGCTCATAACCCTTGATACCCAAGATGTATAAAAATGTCATAATGTAGAAAATTAGTGTTAATAGATGTTGTGAGTGATGAAAAATAAAAGGATCGCGGTTTCATTAACATATTGATTTGATTAGAAATATTTAATTGTTTTTTATTTCATTGATTAGTGTAGTCTGTGTTTGATAGCATGTGATTACATTGTCAAGTAGTAAAATAAATAAAATGAATCCTAGAAGAATCGTGTGTTCTCAATTGATTATTTTCTTTCAGTCATATCAGAGCTTATGATTTACTTATTTTTTAGTCACAATCATCTTCCTCAAAAATCAATATTGTGGGAGACATGGTTATTACTTGTTGAATTATACGAAACAACACGATATATTAAATTGTTGTTGAAGCATGATTTATTTGGCTTTGAATTTTTTTTTCCAACATGTGTAGTTGATTGAATTAAGAGAAAATTAGTTATAATTATTTAGTTTAGTGATTCAAGTAACTAATGGATCTATTTAAAAATAAAAAACAAATGAGGCCATTAAAATATGTTATTGTTTGAAGAAGTATAATAATTGAGATGAACTCTTGATGATTATAATAGAAAAAGAAGAAGAAGATGATCTTGATAATTCTATATTCATTTGAATTGAATCTGTTGTTACAATGAGCTGATCAGTACAACTTATATAGGTGTTTATCCCACTATAATCCAAACTAAATATTAACTAATTTGAAAAACTCCAAACCGATTAGTTAATCCTATAGTTATATCTAATTACAAATAGACCCTTTAGGACTTTAAGTAAATCCTTCTTCAAAACTCCCCCTCAAGTTAGGTACTTCAAACCCTCAAGTTAGGTACTGCAAATATGTTTTGTATACCTAAATTTGAACTCAAAAACTCATGTTGCACTATGGATAATACTTCTGTTAATATATCAACAGGGTGCTTACTTGTAGGAATATAGTTAATTGAAATCAGTCTTTGAATAACCTTTTTCCAATGAAATTACAATATATTTCAATGTGTTTAGTCCTTTAATTGTACACTTTATTTGCAGCTATTTGTATTGCAACGTTTCTTTTACTATACACGTTGAGGAAAGAGTAACACCAATACCAAGTTCTTTTATTAGCCCAACTATCCAAACTATCTCTGCCATAGTGGAAACTAAGCTTCTGTATTCTACTTCAACTGAGCTCTTGGAGACTGTTATTTGTTTCTTAGAATTCCAAATGATGAGAGAATCTCCCATTTTTATTGCATAACCTGTTACTGACATTCTAGAGTTAGGACATCCAACCCATTATGCATAATAGTTGGTTGCTATCACATTGTTCTTATTACTAGATAGTAAGACCCCTTGGCCTGGTTTTTTTTTTTCCGAATACTTGACTATTGCAAGTGTTGCTTCCATATGATACTTCTTGGTACCTATTAAATACTGACTTAGATTCTGAACGCAAAATGAAATATCATATCTAGCCATGGTAATATATAGAAGCTTACCTATGAGTCTTTGATGCGATCCTTGATCAACAATAAGTTCTGCTTGATTAGTGCCAGTGAAAACATGATCACCATACTCCTTAGTTGTTAACTTCACATTAATATCCATAGGATTCATAGAAGGCTTTACCGTTCCAAGGCCACTTTCACAAATCAATTCTAATGCATACTTCATTTGATGCATTAGAATTCCTTCCTTGGACCTAGGTAATTTATGGCAGTACAATACCTTAACCCTGCCAAATCCTTCATGTTAAATGCTTTCTGTAATGAATCTTTGGTTTCTTCAATTAAATTGAGATTGTTACCTTCAATAAGCATGTCATCGATATAAACTAATACAATGATTATACCTTTTGTTCTCCTTTTATGTAAGAGAGAATGATCATATTAACTTTGTTGAAAATGCCTAGGTTCTTGTTTTAACCCATAAAAGGATTTCTTGAGCCTGCATACTGCCTTATTCTCCACTTGACTCTGAAATCCTTGAGGTAAATCCATGTAAATCTCATCAAACAAATCACCTTGTAGAAATGGATTAAAGACATCCATTTGATGAAAGAAGACACCTATTACTCAGGGTATGAAAACAGTGGATTTGAGTTTTATTGTAAATGTGGGGCCATTGTCTATATGACTTTACTTTCTATAAGTTGGTGTACTTACGTGATATATAGATTCATTGGTGTTATAAGTTTTTATTTTATTAATAAATTATATATGTGTTATATAATTTTATTGTTAATATTCAATTTAAGGAATTTTAGACAAGTGTTATAAATTGATTATCTTAGATTCTTTTTCATATTGTGATTTAGATCCTGATAAAAACACAGTGAATATTTGACTATAGATCTAATGTTAAACAAACTTTAATTAGTTGGTTATTTTAAGGATTAATATATGTATGCAACTTTTACTCCAAAAAATAGGCATAAATATCTCAAAATACTTAATATGTTTTCATCGATATGTCAACTGCTATGAGAATATTGATCTCCAAAATTCAGTGAAAAGCTAAACGGTTACGTAATATAAATATGATCTAGAAGAACAAAAGGCTTTAAAGGTTTAAGACGTGTCTATGATACCTCATATTATATTTCCAAATTAATGAAGTTTTTTAAAAAGCAATCTAATGTTATTCCACATGAAAAAATGGATCTAACAGAAAAGACATATATCTTTCTATGATATTTAGAAAAGTAAGGGGTTATGTTCTCATATGTATAATTTTAGACTATGCATTTATAATGAAATTTGTGCTTGATAGCATGTGATTACGTTGCTGACTAGTAAAAAAAATAGAATGGATCTTGGAAGAATGGTGTGTGCATAATTAATTTCTTTTTCAATTTCTTATTTTACTTTTATTTTTTATGAGCTTATTATATCTTTATACTGCATATCAAGATTCCATCTATTATCTGTGTGGAATTTTGATTTCCCCACGTTTTTAGTTGATTTTGCATTTAAAGCTATATTTTTTAAATATATTGTGTGTACAGTATTACATTGGATATTCGCCAACAACACTAAAGTACATGGATCTAAACTTGAAATACAAAGGTAGTCGATAGATCGAAAAAAGGGGGTTGGACAATCAAACTGAATCTTAAAAAAAATTCTTAGTGTTACATTGTTTATTTTTGACATTTTACCATGCCTTTGTCCACCATTTCATCTAGTATTTTTATTAGTATTATATCTATGATATTAAACTTCTAGTTGATATTTTCTATTACTTTGTTTGATTTAGAATTTGTTCTGGAAATATATTTTGCATAACGAGAAGATGGAAGCATGTTTTGATGAGAGTGAGAAGGACTTCCTATTGATTAATGGAAAGAGTCCTTCTTTCTTTACTGTAATGATTGAAGAAGGTTAATTAGAAGTCCTGGTAAAGTGTGGTTCTTTATGTATGCTTGTTTCCTCAACTATTTACTTGTTTATGTGAAATTTTGAGCAACCGTATACACACAATACAATAGTGATATTAGAAATTATCCTTAATTGCCTTTTAAGCTCTGTAAAAATAGAATCATGTGAACTCAAAAAATCACATGTTTCTTCTCGGCTATGATAACCAACTCTTAGGAAATAGAGTCAATGGCATAGCCGCGTGTAGTGAAGGGTGGCAATTAGAATATTCTTTGACGAAATATTATAGTATATAAATAGGAAATAATATGAAATATATAGGTCAAAAATAATTTTTCATATGTATCGACTAAATATTAAATACTCTCAACGGTTTTTTTATTTATTTCACTTATAGGAATTTTCTACAATTTAATAATATGAGAGTTTTTGAAGTCACTGACACTTTTAAATGACAAAGTGTGAACAAATATATTGCTTAATGTTTTTTCTTTCATGATATATATTTGGCCTCGTGATCAGTATCGTGTTTTAAAAGGACACTTTTTGTTTTCAATGAGCTTGAAACAAAGATGGAATGTTTTATGTTTGTAAAATTAAGAAAGAAACAATTGTGTATAAAATTGGTATTATAAACAATTGTACAACCCAAAACCCAAAAGACTTCCTAGGATATAGTCGTAAACTTGTTTTATATATCAATATGTGGTATTTCTTAGTTTAATTTAAGCAAAACAATTCAGTTATTTCCTCCAATGTTTGCTAAATAAGTTTCACATCTGATTGATTAAGAAATCAATCTGGAGGACTCGTGTGGACTATTATGGAGGGTAGCAATATGTAAGTATAACGGTTCACTGGCTATTAAACAAGGATAACCGGAGTTTTCATCAGGACATGATGTGAAAGTGGGTGAATTCATAGTGTTTCAGTATGTTCCGAGTAATGAACACTTTATTGTTCCAATATTTGGAACAAGCGGTTGTGAAATGAGGACTCTTGCGAAACCAATTAGCCTGGTGGTTGAGTTGCATCAAGTAAAATGTAATCTAACAGAGGACAATCATGGTATGTTATCTTTTCACAACACTTCAATATTCAAATGTTTATGTTTTGTTGTCTTAAACATTCTGTGCTTACAACATTTTCTTACTATTATTTTTTGTTTTTGTTATGTAATGAAAATGTTGTCGGAAGTGATCCTGCTAATTCAAGAGATATACCATCCCTTAACACAATCAACTATTGGTGTTTGGTAGATGTTCATGGTCCGAGTTTTCTGGTAACAAATATCATTCCTTCTGTCATTTTGGTGGATTGCAATATTTTTGATGTTTGATTGAATATTTATCAATCTACATTGCTTTTGTTTCAATATGTTTCAAGATTAGCGCCATTGAAGCAGGATATTCCAAAGATGACAATAATGTTAATTTAAATCTAAAGAGAATGAATAAATGTTTTCTAATTGAGAATGTCCTTGAAGAATTGTAAGGTTTGATTTTCTCAAAATACATTAATCATTTCATTAGTTAGACCTCTCTTTATCGAACTTTTTTTAATCAAAGAAACTAATTGATTTCCATTCTTAATCAAGTGTGCAAACATTTTTTTGCCAATAATAAATATAGCTTCTTCGATTTATAATCTAAAGAGGAAAATTTCATTTAGAAGCATTAATTATCTTGTAAGGAAATCTATGTTTACATTGATTTTTCTGAGAGTTCTATCATCACTTAAACTTACATTACATTGATATTATTGAGTTTCACTTTATTCTCTTCTTCTGTGATTTTAGGCTGAAAAATTATTTATATCCCAGTCTATGTATTTCTCATTGAATCTAAACTGCTTTTATGTCTGTATAGAAATTATCAGAATCCAGGCTAAAAATATTTACCCAACGGACAAACATTTGGAAGGTGCATCGTTATTCTTCGAGGGCCAGATAAAAGAATTTGGCCTACCTATTATCATAGCAGATCAAAGTTTGAAGTTTTAACAAGTTGATGCGATAAAGTTACTGCAACTTATGACATAAATGCAGGAGATAAATGTATTTTTCAACTTGTAAATAAGCAGTGACGTCTATTTGATGTACACAAAAGTATTTGGATTTGATAGCCTCAAGAATTACAAAAGGAATGAAAGATAGCAGATGCTTGTTCTTCATTGATGGTTTTGTTTACAAACATTTAATCATTGTCGCGATAGTTCATATAATTTGTACTATCATTCAATAGTTTCAACTGTTACCTAGTGCTCTTTCCTAATTATCATTTCCTCATACACAAACTTGAAACTTGAATTGTCATCCTGTTAAGATATGATCATGGTAACATGTTTGAAAATTTTAGCATTTCAAACATCTGCAATATTGTAAGACAAATATTTTTTGTGTCTAGTTACAATTTTTGTTTTATTTTGTATTTTGAGGTTCAATTTTAAGTAAACACTAATTGCTTGTTAAAATTCATGTTTTTCTTCTTAAGCTCACATATGCACGATAATCCTATCTTATAAGGAGATGCGAAATAAACATAGTATTTAATTCGATGCTTCTTACGATAAAAAAGAAACTGATATATCTGAATATACTACATATTCAAATAAAAATGCACAGACGCGTTTGAAAAGTCCATCTTTTACACCTTTTCTATCGGGTGGACAAGGACAATAAAATAATTGAAAAATAAAAGCAACAAAGAATAAAATTTTGATGACAATCTTTTCTATTCCTATTTTACCCTCTTTGTTTCCTTCTAATGACACTACAAATGTGGATACAAATAAAACACCTAGAGGCTATGCAACTATTGTTGATCTTGGATCTACTATGTTCTACCAGGGGCGGAGCTATGAAATATATGTTAAATATTGACATTTTTTATATATATATATTAATTATTGCACAACCTTGACAAATAGAGGTAGATAGACCAAGGCTAAGGTTGTGCAGAGCCGCCTCAATGTTTGGATTCAAGCTCAAGCTTAGGAATCTAGTTTGGTTTTCATTATTCCATTTTTCTATTTAAAAAAAGAAGTTCAAGAGTGACCTTTTTTAAGTTAAGAATGTCACAATTGTAATCTAGACCCCAGACGAGACCGGCGTCATTGACCTCTCATAGGTCGCAAACAAGCCTACTTACGTCATCCTTACTTTACATAGGTTAATTTTAGCGAAAAATTTGAAAATTTTGATTCTTTAAGCATACTTGCTAAACATTCTTAACATTTCATAATCGTTCATAATCAACCATCTATCATTAAATATATATGCATTTGAAGGAAATAGTTCATTAAGTCTTAATTGTATAATTGCCAAAATGGCACCAATACAAAGTCTGAATCAAAACAGGAAAGACATGCTAGTGGAAAGTGCTCCACTAGCTCACTCTAAAGCTACTCTAGAATGTAAAATAGTAGAATCCTCGAAAGCATGAGGACCTACCAAACTCGGAATGAATGATGATGTCCCGATAGCTGCAACAATGATCCTGTAGCTCTCTCTCCCACCTAAAATAGTATAGATGTATAGGGTTAGTACACACTTGTACTAAGTATGGGTATATGCAAGCACAAACCAAGGACATGCATGAGAAAGAATAGCTCTTTCCTAATCACATGATTTTTGGAAGTCAAGTTAGTAGACTAGCCAAATTGAGAATAGGAAAGTTAGTGAACTTTCCTAATTGAGTTAGGAACGTCATGCCATGAGAGTAACATGCATCATTATGAATATCGTATTGCACACAAAACATAACATCTTCATATAGCACATATCATAGCACATAACATATACCTTATAGCTTCTTTCATATGATTCATTCATATGCCATGAGACCTTGGAATCATGGACTTGACATTAAGACTTTCCAAAATGAGGGCTCAACATATGGAACCTCAACTAGAGAGTCTTCATTAGCAAACATAGAGTCTGTTTCGTCCATTCATATGTACTTTATTTCATTTCATTCATAGGCCAGTATTAACACTAGCTATACCTAGGATGTAGTTAATGACTTTCATCGGGTTTTATGTGCAATGATCAGGAATGACCTAATGTCATTACCTGAGTCTAGCTCATCTCTTGATTATCTATCCTAACACCTTCACTATCATTCATTTCTTTATATGCTTCATTTGAGGCTGGCCTCATTCATTCATTGGGAACTATAATTTTAATTGACATAGATCATGTGAGCATCATAAAATCTAGTGTCTCCCCACACCGAAAAGAGGTAGAATTACCGGCCAAATTGACTCAATAACATTCTAACATATATGGGAATTTAACCCTGCTAGATCCCTATATTGGCAGTATAGGTTCAAATACTAGGAGATGTATGGAGACCCATACCTGGCAAGCCGAACAATCTTATCTCATGAGAGTTACGTGAACCTTTGCCCTTCCGGAAAGAAGGCATCACCGCTCACAACTAGCTTATCGGTGCTTTGTATAAAGTTCCATTACATTCAAATCATACATCATGGAAGTTGGCTTCTACTATGAAGACAGCATATCTCATTAGATGATTTCTCATCTCATCATTAGTATTAAGTGTGCTAAACTCAATACTTTCATTAGAGTGTTCATAGAGATTGGTCACTTCATTATTTTACACTCTCATTGGTGAGTACGTATTGGTAACATTTACTTAGGCTCATTTGTGATTGCTCACATCATATACGTTAGCCTCATATCATGTTTTCACCACATTCTTCATTATTAGCACCTTTGCTTTTCATAGTTACTCACCTCTTATTACGTGGATGTTCATTTCATCAAATGCAAATGCACTTGGCCATTTAGTGTATCTTACACTCATACTTAACCCTCCTAGGGTTCATCATTTCATTACGTACATCTTAGGTTCACTTACTTTTGAACATATGTTAGACTTATGTGTCTATACATACAAGCCATGTAGTTTCATTAATAGTTCCTAAAGAAACTCTTACTTTCCTAAGATTATGTAGTACAAGACTTATGTATCTTGTATATATGCCAAGATCTTGATTTTTGATCTATGTAGATGGCATTACTATTGGATATTTTACTCACGTATGATTTATGTATCAATACGGAAGTTTTGGCAAGGGAACCCGAATCTTGAATCACTTGAATATCATTTATATTTTTCATTGATTTTATATATAATATTCATAACATTAGAACTCTAAATTTAATCTTAACACTAACATTTAAGGATATATTTTCTATTTAATTTTTACTCTTTGATTTTTCTTTTAATTTCGCTGTGAGGAGGTGGGTTCGAACCACCACAGCGTGTCTATCTTTATTTTATTTAAATTTGGTGAGTGGCAGTGAGGTTGTGGGATCAAACCCCACAGCCTCACTTCATTTTCTAATTAATTTTGCTTCTTCCTCCAACCTTGAGGTCGTGGGTTCGTTTCCCACGTCTCGCGTTTTCTTTTTCCTTAGTTTCTTTTCTTTCTCGGGTCGTGGGTTCGAATCCCACGCCTCCCATTTATTAGTTTAATTAATTTTCTCCTCTTTCTCCCCACAGATTGCAAGTTCAATTCCCCTAGTCCCATTCTTTTTTTTCTTTGAGGCGGAATCAGTAGCTAGGATTGAATCCCGCAGCCCCCATTTTGTTTTTTTTGCCTCGCGAAACTAGTAGCTAAGGGTTTCGATTCCCCTTAGCTCCTTCACGTTTTTTTTTTTTTTCAGCCATCTCAACATGTGAGGTCTTGGGTTCAATTGCCATTCACCTCATTTATTTAATATTCCCTTTTAACACCCACATTTCAACCTTGTTATAGAGTACCATAATCTGGAAAATTCTTGTCATTATTCAACTCATTTTTAGTAACACTGTTCATAAGTTTAGTTGGCTAAAAGATGGTTATTTAAATCAACTATATTTCATGGTAATGAACATCACATTGTACACACATTGTACACATAAAATACATAAGAAATACATGATTTATACAACCCCAAAACAGTGGCCAAAGCCACTGCCCACATGCACACACATACAAACTTTTCAATCACACTTTGAATATCATTTTCGTAATTTCCCTCACATAAGCATGTTAAAATTTAATATAAATACATAATTCATGCCTAAATCTAGCAGCACAACATACCCATCCTACGAATTTGTTTGGGAGCTAAGGACAAGGACATACAAAGGGGAAAAACCTTAATTTCAAGACCTTGAGAATCGTTCAAAGGAAAATACTCTTGGAGAAAGAATTCCAGGAGAGAAACCCATACCTTTTGATGTTGTTCAAGTCTCCTCAACGTACACACCACTCGACGAACAACCTCCCTTTACCTTGACGTTTTTGATTACCTTGCTTTTCTTAAAACTTTTCGTGTGTTTTTCAAGTGTGAAGAACAATTGTTACTAAAATGTTCTTTAAATTTCTTGTTAGTCAGAGCGTGAGAGAATGAGAGTTGAGACACGTGAAAGAGAGTTGAGAAACGTGAGGGAGAGAGTTATTAGGATTAGGAGACTAAATTCAAGACTTAGTCAAAATAGGATTTTTAATTAAATTAATATCAAAATCTGATTTATTTTAATTAATACATGAAAGGAACATTTTACTTTTAATTAATAGATTTTAATTGATGATTAAATCATCATTTCCTTGCTCCTAGTGGGGCTCGAACCCGAGTGGCACGCCATTTGCGAAATGGGTCACTTCGGGTCGCCCCACTCTGAATTGCTCTTTTAATTAAATTAATTGATTAATTTATTAATTCGTCAGGGTTATTACAATATTACCGTTGTCCAGGAAAAGACCATTTTACCCTTGGACTCTCAAACCTTAAAATTTCCTCTTTTAAGTCCGGCAAAGACTCCTTCGATTAAATCTTCGTTATTGTGAGCCTTACTTGGTTGGTTCCAGCCTTTACAATCTCAAATAAATCCCCAAGTTAGTTGACTTTGTCGTAGTACGGGTTCTGAGGTCTGGTTCTACACGTATCAGTTCGTGTGAAACTTGGTTTAATCGGAATCATTATATACAGAAAAACAAAAGGTCTTCTTTTGAGTTTTCTTAATTTAAAAATTTCACGACCCAAATCTACCCCTAGACGTGGTCGGTACTCAAGAACCGTTGCTGGTCCCCAAGCAAACCCTCATCCTGGTTGACTATAAGTGAAAGAATAACTTAATCACACAAAAGCTTTAAAACTGAAATAAAGTTCATAAAAGTTAAATACAAACTTTAAACAAAAGAAAACTTTGAACAATCAAATATATAATAACCTACAAATAGGCAACTAAAGTCTTTATAAGATTTAATAAAATAAATGAATAATACAGAATCGTAAACTATACTAACTATCTATGAAAACTCTAACTAACAAAGATTGAATTCGGGACAAGACCCACGATATCCTGACTAAATCGAAAGTAAATAAAATCCTTCTGAATCAAGGAGCCTCACCATAACTAATTCAAACTCTTAATGTATCAACGAAGCTTCTCTTGATGATCTTGAATACTCGTGTCTACATCATGAAAAGATACAGGCTAAATGGCTCAGTACATAGAATATACGAGCATATAAGGGGAATTCTAAAGCTTAACATAAGCTTGAAACTTGATAAATATTAAAAACATACTTACAATTTTTCAAACTTTATGCTCAACTCAAGGAGTACTCAACGATATTCAAAACTAGTCAACTTACTAAGACTCATTCTACTAGACTTAACTCTGCTACTTCATTTTATAATGGGTTAAACCGTCTGAATCAGCCCAGGAAAATTGGTCAAGTGTTGGTCAACAGACAGAGTTACGGTATGTAGGTCAGAATACGATCCATAGTCCATGACCGTTGATCGAGACTGCCTTCACCCACTCTCTGACAGGACCTACGGATGACCAGCATGGTCTGTAGGTCTGAGCGTAGGTGGGAAATTAGCATATAGTTAATGGGAAATGTAGTTAGGTCAACTTTAAATGGTCATAACTATTAGCACAAAATGAATTATGTGTCCCATGACCTACCCACAGATAGATAATTGAGTTATCTTTCCATAGTTATTAATATTGCTAAAAGCAGAGCTCCAAGTAAAAAGTTATGCCTATTTAAGTAAAAACTTGTCGAAGAGCCTCAATTGATGGAGCGTCAATTAAACGACGGACCTTCTATCCTAGTCGTCATTTGGTTCGATAAAAACTTTCCCAGGGGTCTCCTAGAACTTTCCCACTTCATTTAAACCATAATTTACGTCGTTTTAACCCTAAATCATTAGATTTTAGTCAGTTTAAGCCTATAAATATAATCAAAACATATCTAAGTCAAATCATTAAATCAAAACATAGAAAATTAGAAGCAAGAGAGAAGAAAAAGCTCAAGAACCCTAGTTCGAGAACCCCACAAGCTCCAACAGTTCCAACCTCAAAACATAAGTATTTTTTAATTGGATTTCATCACCACGTATGCGGGATTTCACTATTGGGTTTCTTTCACCAATTGGGTCCCTAGTTTTTAGTCAGATTCTTGATTCACTTGTCATGATTAAACCTAGGGTTTCTAGAACTTTGATAAAACTTCATGAATTTATTAAATATATGTTCCAAATCGTATTATCATGTTATTACTCGGAGTATTGCATGGATTTTAGAACCCTACCTTTGTATTTCTTTAATTCTTGAATTACACATGCTTGGTAAGATAATTCAGACACATTAGATATACATGTCTCAGTTATAAATTCATAATTACCAGATTAATTGTTGCATTATTAGTTAGCAGGTTCAGCTTCGAGCTATCCAGTATTTACAGAAACTCAAACATAATCAGTAAATTTACAAAATTTATTGGGAGTAGCATAATACAGAGTTTGACTAGGGTTTAGCATACCCAATAGTCGCAGAACTACTAGCCAAGTAGGTTGTAAGTCCCATATGTGGGCAATCACTTTAGTGATCACGCCACCATGCCTTTATACCTTTGGCAGGGTATATTGGGTCCTCTTAATGGAGTGTATATATCGTACTACACATTTAGCTCATGTGGTTTTATTATCGTATATTTATCAGTATATTCAGTTTCAGTATGTTATATATTGGTCATTACATACAGTTAGCTCAAAATTCAGTTTTTTATGTTAGATCATTATACTTGCTTTTATGCTAGTTCAGTTATGTTTTATTTCAGCTTTACTGTATCATCCATGCTCAGTACCTTTCAAGTACTAACACATGCGTGCACTACATCTTCTCGTGATGTAGGTTCATGTTCTCAGCATCCAGATCAAGCATATATCGATTTCCCAATTTCTACTTCAACAGATTCAGTGGTGAGTCCCGATTCTCCGAGAACAACAGTCAGGAGCTTCTTTTCAGTATTTTGTCATTTAGTTTCAGTTTTTGCTAGATTTAGATGGGGCTTGTCCCAGTATTTCTAGTCCAGTTTAGAGGATTATTTCAGACATAGTTATTTAAGCTTAGTGTTGAGTTAGTAACTTCATTGTATTAAACTCATTAGTCTTCATATTATATCAGTTTTAGCATATGGGTATTCCCCATCTTTTCATTATAAATTATGATTTATCTTTCGCATCAATTTATTATATTTAGTATGCTGATGTCATGCCAACAAGGTTAGCTTCTGATCACTAGTGGTCCTAGGTTCCGTGTTTGCGTCTCTGGTGTAGCTTAGGGCATGACAAAACCTTGTATCAGAGTACTAGGTTCAAGAGTCTTAGGATGTCTTAAAAGACGAAATAAGTAGAGTCCTTTTCATGGGTGTGAAGTGCACCACATCTAATTAGAGGGAGGCTAAAATGTTTTTAGGAAACCTTCACTTTTTTGTTACTCTTATCGTTCATAAGGTATGATCTTATTCCTATCAAACTTGACATTCTACGCTTCAGATCATTCCTTCTCGTAGAGCTTAGGCATGGAATGCTAATGCACACAATGATAATGCAGTTTCTCTTATACCAGATAAGGAAGTTCCAATGTAGAGTTTCAGAATGCCAATTAAGCTTTTGTCTCAGAGTATGACCTACCAGAAGATTTGAGTTCCAACTTATAACAATGGTGTATCAGTGGCAGCTAGTATTCAATATTTGATTAGAAAGATTCACCTGGTTTTCAGGGTCCCAAGTTGTGTGAGAACCCACATAAGTTCATTGATTAGGTCAATAAAATATTTGGAGTTATGCAAGTAACTTGTAGTGATAGGGTGAAATTGACGTCCAACCTACTTAAGAATTTGACTCACATATGGTTCACTCATTGTAAAGACAACGGAGACTACTTTGTCTTTTGTGACTCAGTATAGAACTAATCTTTAGTATTAGTCTAGATATTCTCTTAGAACCTTTCTCTGTCTCTACTCCAGCTGGTGACCCAGTTATAGCTAGAAAGGTATATAGAAATTGCCTTGTCACAGTCTCTTAGAAAGTCACCTCAGTAGATCTGGTAGAGTTAGAAATGGTAGACTTTGATATCATCTTAGCCTTGGTTTTGTTACAAACCTGCTATGCCTCAGTCGAATGTAGAACTAGGATTGTTCATTTTCAGTTTCCATATGAACAAATCATAAAATGGAAGGGTAGTAGCTTAGCGCCTATGGGTCGATTTATTTCTTATCTTAAGGCCAAAAAGATGATCTCCAAGGGTTATGTCTATCATCTAGTTCGGGTTAAGGATTCTATATCTGAAACCCCAACTGTTTAGTCCATTCCAAAAGTCTGAGTTTCTAGAAGTATTTCCAAAAGATCTTCTCGGGTCCCTCCCGAAAGGGAAATCGACTTTGTAATTGATCTCCTACAAGATGCCCAACTTATTTCTATTTCTCCTTACAGAATGGCTCTATCAGAGCTTAAGGAATTGAAAGATCATTTGAAAGACATTCTACATAAAGGCTTCATTAGACCTACTATTTCACCATGAGTTGCACAAGTGTTGTTCGTAAGGAAGAAAGATGGTTCTGTCAGAATGTGCATTGACTATAAATAGTTGAACAAGGTCACAATAAAGATTAAGTATCCCATCCCCAAGATTAATGACTTGTTTGACCAACTTCAGGGTTCTAGTTACTTCTCAAAGATAGACCTCCGATCGGGTTATCATCAGCTTAAAGTCAGAGATAGTGAAATTCTAAAAAACAACCTTTAGAACTCGGTATGATCATAACAAATTTGTAGTTATGTATTTTAAACTAAGCAATGCTCATGCAACTTTCATGGATTTAATGAACAGAGTGTTCAAATAATAACTAGACTTGTTTGTTATCGCCTTCATTGACCACATCCTCATTTACTCTAGGAAAAAGGAAGAACATGCGTGTCATTTGAGAATTATTTTACTGACTCTGAAGGATCTTCAGTTATTCGCTAAGTTTAACAAATGTGATTTCAAGTTACAATCCTTTTTTTCCTTGGTCACATTGTATCTAGTGAAGGGATCCGAGTGGATTCCCAGAAGATAGAAGCACTGAAACAATGGCCCACACCTACCTCTGTTGTAGATATAAGAAGTTTCTTAGGTATAATGACTTATTATAGAAGGTTTGTGGAAGGATTCTCCGCCATAGCCTCACCATTGACTAAGTTGACTCAGAAGATGGTGAAGTTTCCATGGTTAGATCATTGTTAGAAAAGCATTGCAGAATTGAAAACTAGATTGACTACAGCTCTTGTCTTAACTCTACTAGAGGGTTCAGATAGTTATGTGATCTATTGTGATGCATACAGAGTTGGCCTAGTTTGTGTGTTGATTCAGCGAGGTAAGGTGATAGCTTATGCTACTAGAGAAATTAAAGTTTATAAGAAGAACTATCCTAGTCATGACCTCTAGCTTGCAGCAGTGGTGTTTGCATTCAAGATTAGGAGACACTAAGTGTATGGTGTTCACGTAGAAGTGTTCACTAAACATAAGAGCCTTCAGTATGTGTTCACCCAGAAATATTTGAATCTTCGCTAGAATAGATGGCTTGAGTTCCTTAAGGATTATGATATGAGTGTGCATTATCATCCCGGTAAGGCGAATGTAGTAGCAGAGGACATTCATAGATTATCTATGGGTGGTGTAGCCCATGATGACGAAGAAAGGTAGGAGCTAGTGAAGGATGTTCATAGGCTTGCTCTCTTAGTAGTTCACCTTATGAACATATCAGACAATGGTGTAACAGTTCAGAATGGGGAAGAATCTTCTTTGGTAGTGAAGGTTAAGAAAAAGCAAGAAAGTGATCAAATTTTGCTTGAACTTAAGAATGCAGTCAACAATTAGAGAGTAGAGGTTTTCTCCCAAGGGGGGAGATGGTGTACTTCTCTACCGTGGTAGATTGTGTGTTCCTGATGTGAGCGAGTTGAGACAACATATTCTTGCAGAAGCGCATAACTCTAGATATTCTACTCATCCAGGTGCCACTAAGATGTATCGCCATCTGCGGGAAGTCTATTGGTGGAATGGCATGAAGAGAGATATAGCAGAATTTGTGAGTAAGTTCCCCAAAAATTTCCAGCAAGTCAAGGTAGAACATTAGAAACGAGGAGGTATGACTCAAGAGATCGACATTCATACTTGGAAGTGGAAGTGATCAATATGAATTTCATCACAGGGTTACCGCATACTCGCAAACAACATGACTCCATTTGGGTGATAGTTGATAGGATGACTAAGTCTTCTCTCTTTTTGGTGGTCAAGACTACAAATTCAGCAGAGGACTACGTCAAACTTACATTAATGAAATTGTGAAATTGCATGGGGTTCCATTGTCTATCATCTCAGATAGAGGTCCTCAGTTAACGTCTCATTTCTTGAAGTCATTTCAGAAGGGTCTTGGTACTCAAGTTAACCTTAGTACAACATTTCATCCACAGACGGATACGAAGGCAGAGCGTACCATTCAGAACCTAGAGGATATGTTGAGAGCTTGTGTGATCAATTTCAAAGGTAATTGTAATGGTCACCTTCTTCTTATTGAGTTTGCTTACAACAATAGCTACCATTCCAGCATTCAAATGGCCTTTTATGAGGCTTTATATGGAAATAGATGGAGATCTCCTGTTGGTTGGTTTGAAGTAGGTGAAGCATCTTGATAGGGTCACATTCAGTCCTTTATTCTATGAAGAAAGTGTAACTCATTAGTGATAGACTTAAGACACCCCAGAGCATCAGAAATCTTATGTAGATCTAAGGAGAAGGGAACTAGAGTTCCAAGTTGATGCTTGGGTTTTTTCTGAAAGTCTCACCTATGAAGACGGTGATGAGATTTGGAAAAAAAGTGAAGCTCAGTCCTAGATATGTAGGCCCTTACAAGATCATGAAAAGGGTTGGAAAGTTTGCACATGAGTTAGAGTTTCCAGCAGAATTAGCAGCAGTGCATCCGGTCTTCCACATCTAACTTTTGAAGAAGAATGTGGGTGACCCAGCATCTGTAGTGCCATTAGAGAATGTGGCAGTGAAAGATAGGCTTTCTTATGAGGATGTAGCAGTTGATATTCTTTACCGTCATGTTAGAAGGTTGATATATAAAGAAGTCACTTTAGTCAAGATTTTGTGGAGGAGTCAGTCCGTATAGGGAGCTACTTGGGAAGAAGAAGCAGCCATGAAAGACACGTATCCTCACCTTTTTCCTTCCGATTCCACTCCATCTTGAGGTAATAGTTCCTCTTTAGTTTTACAGTCATGCATGCATAAATTCAGTCTTACAATCATGTTCCCTCAGTTTGTACTTGAATTTTCAGTTTATTTTTAATGTTGTCAGAACTCAATTAAGTCAAAAACTCAGTTCTCAGTATTTAGTAGTAGGGTTTGCAGCTATCCTCCTCTATTTCAGCTAGTTTAGTTTTCATTCGGGGACGAATGTTCCTAAGGGGGAGATAATGTAACACCCCTTAGCCAAAACAGACCAAAAATTAGTTTTTCAGAAAAATTTGCAGGTACAATTGACGTTACCATCGATGGACCATAGCCGACCCATGGTTCGTCTTGCACAACCTTCGATGGGATTAGAAACTCCAAAAAATCTCAGCCCACAAAAATTAGTCAAATGTTGGTCGACGGACGGACTTACGGTCCATGACTACGGTCTGTAGTCCATGACCGTCGATCGAGACTCACTTTGACCATTCTCTGACAAGAGCTACGGATGACCAGCACGGTACGTAGGTGGACCTGCGGACCGTAGGTGGGAAATTAGTAGACAGTTAAATGGAAATGTAGTTGGGTCAACTTCAAATAGTCATAACTTTTAGCACCAAATGAATTAGGTGTCCCATGACCTACCCACAGATAGATAATTGAATTATCTTTCCATAACCACAAATTTTTCTAAAATAAGACCTCTGAGCAAAATGTTATGCTCATTTTAGTAAAGGTCTGTCGAACTGGAAAAACCAACGGACCAACCGATGAGGCGTCGGTCAAATGATAGACCGTCTGTCGTGACCGTCATTTGGTCCAACGGCAACTTTCCAAGGGGTCTTTTGGACCTTTCTCACTTCATTTAAACTTTACGTCGTTTTTATCCTAAATAATCATATTTTAGTCAATTTAAGACTATAAACATAATTAAAACATATCTAAGTCAAATCATAAAATCAAAATTTAGAAAATTAGAGGCAAGAGAGGAGAAAAAGCTCAAGAACCCTACTTCAAGAATGACATAAGCTCCAGCAGTTCCAACCGAAACTTATGTATTTTTCCATGGATTTCATCACCATGTATGTGGTATTTCACTAGTGGGTTCCTTTCACCTATTGGGTTCCTAGTTTTCAGTCAAATTCTTGATTCACTTGTGATGATTAAACCTACGGTTTCTAGAACTTTGCTAGAACTTAATGAATTTATTCAATACATGTTTCAAATCTGATTATCATGACATTACACAGATTATCGCATGGATTTCTGAACCCTAGCTTTGTATTTTTTTAGTTATTAAATTACACATGCTAGGTCAGATATTTCATATACTTCAGATATACATGCCTAAGTTATAGATGCATAATTACCAGACAAACTGTTGCATTCTTAGCTTGCATGTTCAGTTTCGAGCTATCCAATATTTACAAAAACTCAGATTTAATCAGTAAATTTAGAAAATTCATTGGGAGTAGCATAATACCTAGTTAGACTAATGTTTAGCGTACCCAATAGTCCCAGGACTACTAGCGAAGTAGCTTGTAAGTCCCCTATATGGGCGATAAGTTTAGTGATCGCGCCAGCATGCCTTTATACTTTTGGCAGGGTATATTGGGTCCTCTCGATGGGGCGTATACATCGGACTCCACATTTAGCTCATGTCGTTTTGTTATCGGTTATTAGTAGCTTACACAGATCAGTCAGACTCTCTACATTAACCATTTATCACTATATTTAGAATTCAATTTTAGCATGTTATAAATTAATCATTGCATCCAGTTAGCTCAGAACTCAAATGATGTCAGATTATTATACTTGCTTTTATGCTTGTTCAGTTATGTTTTATTTCAGCTTTACTGTAATCTCCATTCTCAGTGCCTTTCAAGTACTGACACATACGTGCACTACATCTTTTCGTGATGTAGGTTAAAGTTCTCAGCATCTAGACAACGCATAGATCGATTTCCCAATCTCAAGTTTAGCAAATTCAGTGGTGAGTCCCCATTCTCTGAGGACAACAGTCGGGAGTTTCTTATTAATATTTCGTCATTTAGTTTCAGTTTTTGCTAGATTTAGCTGGGGCATGTACCAGTATTTCTAGTCGAGTTTAGAGGATTATTTCAGACATAGTTAGTTTCATCTTAGTGTTGAGTTAGTAACTTCATTGTATTGAACTCATCGGTCTTCATATTATATCAGTTTTAGCATATGGGTATTCCCCATAATTTCATTATAAATTATGATTTATCTTCCGCATAAGTTTAATATCTTTATTATGCTCATGATCATGCCACAAGGGTTAGCTTGAGATTACTTGTGATCCTAGGTTCCATGTCGAAGTCTCGGGTGTAGCTCAGGGCATGACAAAATAAGTCTTAAAGACAACAAGTATCACAGGTCTAAGGAAAAAACTAGTCTAGTCATAAACTAAGGCCAAGCATGCTTAATTATACCATAGTAACAACATCCAAGTCAACTCACAAAAGTAGAACTAAACACATGATCCCTGACTAGCGTGGTACTACGCCCAAAATAGAGTCAATCAAGTCATATAACACGCTATCAAGAAAGTAAATAAAAGAACTAGCTACCCATCCCTAATTCAGTCTAATCAACATGTTATTACACATTCAAACTCAACCTACGAGAAGGGAAGTCATAGTCTACCTTTAGGCTGATCTCGGGTTCTCAAAAATCAGAATGTCAGAGCCTTTCCCTTGTGAATGGGCTCAAAATGTTGTCACACTATTAAAAATAGGATCACAACGCCAATACGGTCATTTCAACACCTAATACACATGAATGAAAATAGGACAACTTTTGAATTAAATGGGAATCATGTGTCTTCCAAAATGGAACATAATAGGGGCCACGAAGCAGTCAAAAGAACCAACATACAACAATTCAAAATTTACGGCACAAAAGCAAGTCATGACAACCTAAAATAGCTCGAATTTACCTCGAATTGAGAGCCTAAAATAGTTTCCGACAATCGACTCACAAAAACTTTTATTTAACCATCATTGACAACAAAGTATAATTTGTTGGGTAAAATTACCTCTCTATGATAGTCTTACTCAAATATTAATTGAGTAATACTCCATCCGTGGCATTTTATGTGAGGTTGTTTGAATCGATACAGAGTTTAAGATAGAAACGAAGACTTAGAAAAATTGTGGCCCATAATTAATGATAAAAATATGTGTGGCTGTAAATCATTTCGTTAAGGGTAAAATAGACATTTTATAGTTAAATAATTACTTAATAGAAATATATCATTCTTTTTGGGACGGACTAAAAAGGAAAGTAAGTCATAAATTGGGACATAGGGAGAAATATTTCGTAAAAGATCTATTACATATTAGGATAAAATATTGAAATACTTATGGTAATCCTTATTAGTGCATTCCACATATTAAATTTCAAGTATGCATATTTAAGAGAAAATTTGCACCAATGTGGGGGGGGGGGGGTGGAAGCGGAATTGTAATTTTAGAGTAGAGAGGAGATTGTTGGATGAAGGATGTTTTATTTATGAAGGCAAATGCCTCTTATATAGACATACATAATGACCTTTCATCCTTGCTAAAGGACGATTGGCCTTTACTATTTACACAGTTACTTGACTCTTACTATTTACACAGTAACTTGACTCTTACTATTCATGATTACTATTAATGAATAGGACACTAACACTATTTACTTTACGACTTTTTTACAAAAAACAAAATAAACTTTGGCCAAATGGCCGACATACTATTTTCTTACTTTATTTAATGGCCTTTACTTTTTTACATATGGCCGACAATAATTATGACTAATTTGTACATATATCTTTATGTCTATTTTTCCTTATCTTCTTCTTCTCATCTTACTCCAGTTGTACGTCTGGGATTATGTCATCACCTTTGTTGCATTTGGAACATATATGGTCTGGATATTTGTGTCCAATTAGTTTGCAATATCTTGTCATTAGTTCTTCGGAGATGAATCCTTGTTTTAGTGCTCTAGTTGTTGGAGTAGCTTCTGGTTTTAATAAAGATAAAATCCATTTCTGGACTTCCTCCATATCTGTTTGTCTTATCTCTCGTGAATTGGCATATATCATTAAATGGTCTCTTGAATAATAGCTCCATATAGCATTTCCTTGTAGATAGTTGTTAGCTAATTCCTGTATGATAGTTGATAACCCAATTGTTCTTTTATTTGCATAAAAACTGGGTATCTCAATTTTTGGTATCTCTGGTTGTTGCCCTATGTCTTCCGGTATTATCATTTCTCGCGTTAATCCAATTTTCACTATCTGGATTATTGGTTTTATCTCATCATAAAGTATCTCAGCTGGTGCTGTATAAAATTTTATAAAAAATAAATTTCCTTTTGTAATTCTTTTGAATATTAAAAAGGCCTTGTGGATCTCCGGGATTCCACTTATCTCTGTACCATCATATGTATATACTGTATTAAGTAATCCATAACTGTAACAGGTTTTAACTATGTTTGGATTGGTTTTAGGTTGTGCGATTAATTTATTATAGCCTTGTAATTTTTGGGTTAAATTATCCTGGGTTTTTTCTGTGGTTGTGGTAGATTTGGGTTTAAGATTTAAAAAGTTTGTAATTTTGTATAGGTTTTCAATGTAAGTTTGGGATATATGGTTATATATTTTCTTTTCTTTGTGTAGGCTGGCTGCATATGTAGATATTTGTGGTGCTGGGGTATCTACTATCTGTGCCTTTGGAATAAATGGTTTTGTAAATAAGCTGTTTAAGTTTGTATTTTTTGATGTAGTTTTTTCCATAGCTGTTGTACTTGTACCTGCAATACTAGCAATGTTAATGTTATGGGTTTTAGGGAGTTTCCCAACGTCTCCTTGTAGCTCTGGAATTTTAGCGTCTTCCGATCGACGTAGCTCCGCATGTTTATAGTCATGCTGCTGACTATTAGCTTTCAAATTTTGTAACTCTTTTCCCATACTGTCCACCTTCGTAGAAAGTGTAGTAATGGCTTTGAGTATTTCTTCTATTGTATCTGGTTCAGTTTGAGTTCCTTTTTCTTGATAGATAGTCTGCAACGAGATTCTTGTCAGTCTTAATTATTTCAATTGTAAATGTAAAATTTAATATATTTAATACTAATCTCCTTATTTCTTTTGTTGTAACTGAATCATCTAATTTTTTCGTTATCCACCATTTTACCTGTGTATTATCTGTTCTTACAATAAATTTATTGTAAACAATGTATGGTTCAAATGCTAATAAACATTTATATAATGCAAATAATTCTTTTCTATTTATTTCCCATTTTATTTGTGCTTCTGTATAAGATCCTGAATAATATCTACAATGGTGTTCTATTTTTTCTTTTTCATATTTATATTTTAAAACTCCTCCGTAACTATGATCACTCGAATCTGTTTCAACAATATAAGTAAATGTTTTATTTTAATCGGGAAAGTATAGTTTTTGTAATTTTTTACATAAATTCTTAATATTTCTTATATGTTCTTTATCTTTATTGTCGAAATGATATTCTACATCTTTTTTAAGTTTTTTATGTAATGGTTTTAGATGTTCTGCTAATTTTGGTATATATTCTCTTACCTGGTTTACTAATCCTAGAAAAGATTGTAATTTCTTTTTTGTATCTATATTTTCATCAATAGTAATTATTTTTTGTACTATATGGGTTTGCATTTTTATTCCATTTTTATCTATTTGTATTCCTAGAAATTCTATCTGTGATTTCATAATTTCTGCTTTTCTTTTACTTAGACTTATGCCTGTATTTTTTACTATATGTATGAATTTTTCTAATAATCTTATATGTTCATCTTGTGTTCTGGAATATAACAATATATCATCTATGTATACGATACAGTTTTCTAGCTGGTTAAAACAGTTATCCATAAAATGTTGGAATCTACCTGGTGCATTCTTATATCCAAAAGGTAAAACGTTCCATTCATAGAAACCTTGCGGTACTGTGAATGCTGTTAATTGTTTAGATTCTTCTTCTAGTTTTAAGTGGTAAAATCCTGATTTACAGTCAAATTTACTGAAATAATTATATCCTTGTATTTGTCTTATTTTTAGTATTTTGTTTGGTATTGGATAATTGTATGTTTTAGTTTTAGCATTTAGATTACGATAATCTATGACGATTCTACTTTTACCACTTTTTTGTTCACTATGTTTTATAACTATAAATGCTGGACTTGTATGTTTACTATTGCTTTTTTGTATGTAATTATTTTCTAATAATTCATCTATATGTATTTTAAATTCTTTTAAATCATCAAAGTTATATTTTAATGGTTTCTGTGTTATTATGCTATTTTCATCTATTAATTCAATTTTTACTTTTGTCTTATGTTTTTCCCATCCTTGTAATGGATTTTCGCTATATAATTGTTCTAGTTGTTCATTAATTATTTTAATTTTGTCTATAGCAAATATAATAATTTCTAATTGTGTTATTTGTTTATTATTTATATTTTCCATTTCTTGGTTTTTTTTTCACTTCCTTTTATCCATTCCATAGGTTTTCGTTGTTTATTATTTACTCTTTTTGCTCCTATTTTGTTTCCGCATGGTGTGGTAAATTCAAAATTATACATTTCTTCTATTGTTAGTATCTTATCCCATATTTGTATTTTTATGTTTTTTGCTTTATATTTAATCATACTTCCTTCATTATTAAATCCTGTTACTACCATTGGTGTTTTTAATTTTTCCCATTTATCTTCTGGTAAACAGTTATATTTACATATATTCGCTTCTGCTCCTATATCTATCATAGGGGTATAATATCTGTTGTGATATCCTTCTACAATAATTTTTGCAAGTATAAATATTTTCATTAATCATTTTGTTCTTTTTATAATTATTTTCTTATTTTGACAAGTTATTGTTAATTGTTCATTATCTATGTTGTATCGTTTAACTTTTTCTAACCATTTATTCCTAATGTAATATTATGGTTTCCTTGGTATATTTTAAATTGTATTACTAAGGGTATTCCTCCTATAATTATTTCTTTTTCTGTTGTTTCTTCATTTGTGCTTACTATCTCACTAGGTAATCCAGGGCATGTATGTCCTGTTCTTATAATTTCTTCTTCTAATACTAACTCTCTTGTTATATAATTTTCTTCTTGTCCTGTATTTATTAAGATTTTATATTTTCTTTGGTCTATTATTCCTGTTATGAAATAATGATATGGTGTTATTTCTTCCTTATCTAATAAGCTTTGTGGGATTTCATATTTTCTTTTAGATGTACTCATTCTTGATGAGGTAGTTCTTGTTAACATATTTGGTGCGCTTGAAGTGCTTAATCTTTCTTTTACAATCTCTAAATCTTCTTCTATGTCAATTTCCTTATAGCTATAGTCATTATTGTCTATTACAGTAATTATTTTTTCAAAAGGATTTTCTATTTTTATTTTATTAATTTTATTTCTTGCTGTTATTTTATGCTTTGTTGTTAATATATATAGATTTTTGCATCTTGCTGTAAATAATTTGCTTCCTGGTGCTAGTTCTATTCCAGACATTTTCCAATATAGAACTAATGATTTATCTATATTTTTATCTGTTAATGGTACTGTATAATTAGCACTTATTGTAAATTTAAATTTTTGATATATCAAGTTTCCTTTTACTGCACTAATTATGCTTTTTTCTATAGGGTGTACAATTCTATCATCTGCTAAATATATTTCTATAGGTGTATCTATTCCTTCTCTAAAACAAGCTTTTATCAATATTTCTGTTCCTCCTAAATGTACATATTTTATTGGTGCTTTAGCTTTTATATCTTATATTTCTTTGTTTATCATTCTTTTATTTATTATAGGTATATATGCTTTTCCTCTCGTATATCTGCAATCTATAATATGTTCTTTCTGACTAACTACATAGTATTCTTCTTTTTGTCTTTTGAACCAATTTCTTAAAATAGGTATTTCTAGTACTTTTTCAACACTTAAATCTAATTCTTTTCCTTTTATTTGTTCAAATATCGTATTATCCAATATAATCTTTTGTTCTGATGATTCTTCATCTTGATAATCTTCTTTAGATATTATTTTTATTTCATTTTCAGACATTATATTTCTTCATCTGTTTTGTTATTATCTAGGTTAATATTTTCTTCTTCATTTCCAGTTTCTATATCTGATACTTCATATATACTATCATTTTCATTTAATTCATAATCTATGTATTCTATTTGCATATATTTTTCATCATCTATGATTAATTCTGCTATCTGTTTTCTTTTTGGATTTTTAGGTAATTTACAATCTTTAGCTATGTGTCCTATCTTTCCGCAATTATAACAAGTACATTGGGATATCTTTCTTTTTGGTCTGTATGGTCTTTTTATTTTATAGTTTTTTACATAATACCTTCGTCATGGTTGTTTATACTTATATATAGTTTTATTTTTTCTATAATTTTTATATCTTTTAGATTTTTGTTTTTTATTTGTACATCCAAATTGTGGTGCCATTTTATTTTTGCAACATGCTAAATTTTTATTTAGTACTTTTTCCATTTTTAATTTTTCTTGTTGGTTTTCACATAATTGTGTAAACCATTGAGATAGAAATTTTATTCTAGCTCCTAAAGTATCTACCATTCCTTGATCATTCCAATCCTTTATTACTTTTGTGCTAAATGGTTCTGGTAATTTTGTAAAATATTGTTTTCTCATTTCTTTTGCTTCGTCTAAATTGTATTTAGCTTTGTAATAATATTCTTTGAATGCACAAGTATATTCTTCTATATAACACATTTTACATATAGCTAATTTTGTCATAAGTTGTCTATTTACTATTTTTTCTCTATTTTGTACCCTTATATCTGTGGTCATACCTCCAAATTCATTTCTTATTGCTGATTCATATTTGTCTAGTATATCTATATTTGTTGCTGATGCAGATCCATCCATTTTCTTATCATTCCTAAGTACTTCTAAACTTTCTGAGGGTAGATTTTCTATCCATAATTTTGTTGTTCCTACGAATGTTCTTTCTATGTATCTTGGTGTTTTTGTTGTGTCTATTTTGTTATCTATTAACTGTTTAGACATATTTCCTATCCATAATAATATTGCTTTATTTATATCTGTGACACAATCTAAATCTAAGAAATTGTATTGTTCGTTTGCTGGTTTAGGTGTCCAATTTTTATTTAATCTACTGTTCCATATTGCATTATTTCTATCTGATTGTTGATAGCTTTCTGTATAATAAGTTGGTGGTGTCCTCCTAGGACTAACTCTAGGACTATTTCTGGGACTATTATCTGGGGTTTTGACTCTTGACGTACTAGGTCTATTCATATCTCCTGTGTTTATTTCTAATTTTTTCGGTTTATTTATCCTTTCTAGAATTTCTGTATATGTTTCACTTATATCACTTATTTCTGATTGTTGGTCATTTTCATTTCCATCTATTTCATTTACTTCAATATCTTCATTTAAATCTTCATTTAGTTTTTGTTCCATTTCTTTTATTTCATTTGTTAATTTAAGCTCTTTATCTTTTTCTTTTTGTTTTTGTTTATTTTCATATAATAATTTTAATCTGGCTAATTCTTTTTCTAATTTACTTATTCTTTTATTTTTTATTTCTTCTAAATGTTGTACTTCTTGCTTTGCTTGTGTTTTTATTTTTTCAATTTCTCTTGATTTATCTATTTCTTCATTTTCTTTTGTTATTCTTACCATAGCCGTTAAACTATCTTTTAATTTTGCTGTTTCTTTTTCTAGCATTAAATGTAAGTTATTTCCTATTTTCTTATATCTTCTCCCTAAATTTGAAAATACTATTTTTATTATCATTCCGTCTTGGTTTTCATATGTCTTTTCGTCTACTGCAAACTCCTCTTTGTTCATTATAATCTATGTATTATATTATGTTATAATTCATATTCAAGACAATCTAATTCTAACATAAATATAGTTTTTCTTTGTACTAGTATTGATTTATTACATACTTCTGCTAATATATTTTCTTCTATCCTTCTTTTTCTATGTTGTAATTCTTGTTCCTTTTCAGTTATTTTTTCCATTATTTTTTCTATTAATTGTTGTTTATATTTTTCTTCGTTCATACTGTTTTTTCAAATAGCAAACATATTTGTATTCTGTTTTTGAAATTATATTTATCAAATGATCTTTTTTATCGTTATCTGTTTTGACTAGTTGTGATAGTTTATATTCTATATATAAGGATTTTAATTTTTTCCATATTTTTCTTACTTTTTTGTCTATCTTAGTTTTTGTTATTTTAGTTTCTTTGCTTGATGTTATATTATTCCTCATAAAATGTCTTTCTATAATATTCTCTTTTAAGTAGATCTAATCGTTGTATTTCATTAGCATTTGTTATAATATATTCTTGATATTCATTTTCTCGAGTTCTTAAATAACCAAATAAATTTTCAATCAGTAATTTTTCATGTAGATCTATGTTTTCTATAGTTTTTACCCAATATTGTAAATATTCGTAATTTATCATTGATCTCTGAATATATCTATATCATCATATAAATCATATATGTCAAAGTAAAGTTCATCTTCTATACTTTGTATAGTTAACTCAGTCCAACCTTGGGTTGTTATTTCTATTATTTCATATGTTAATAATTTATCATAAATTGCTCTTTTTATATCAGTGTTAAGACTTTTTAATATATAGAGTAGTAATATCTTATAATCAACATCATCGTCTAGTAGGTAAGTTTCCATTTTTATCATTTTCATTTTTCACTAAAATTTTATTCCTTCCAACCTCTTAATAAATTATACTTGTTTATTATGCAAAAATAATGATTTAATAATCATCTCGTCTGGTCACTACTACAGTTTTCTTCTTTGATTAGTTACCCTAACAGCGCCTCAACTTTGTTTACTCCCCTAAACGACCTTCTCTGCCTACCGGTTTCAACCTTAGCATGGCATAGTCTGGGCATACTTATTTCAAGAATATTTTTGTAGCAAACTTTCTAAAGATGGTTATTATAACATTATTCAAACATGATAAACAATTATAATTAACAAGAGATTTTCAGGAATAAATTAATTTAGCTACTCATGACTGTAAAATGGTATACCTGCTCTTGTAGATCATCCGTCATAGTTGATTTGTTTTCCACATTTTCTAAATGGGTATTTTTTTTTCTATTTTTGGATTAGATTTGTTTACAAAATTCGGTGAATTAAGAAATACTACTACTAAAGAAATATGGCTTTCTCCAATATTTAAACTTTGAATTTATTTTGAATTGTTTTAATGATATCTGGACATTTTGATCTAAAAACTATAAGTAACACTATGACAATATTTTTAATTATAATTATTTACTAAAAACGTCTGTCTTTTATAATATCGTATACTATATACATAATACACACGTGCGTGCAGTGAAACTAGTATATATATATATATATATATATATATATATATATATATATATATGCACATAAGTTTAATTAATAAAATAGACCTTAAGGATTAGTGTATATTAAAATAAATTAATAAACACCGACCTCAAGAGGCTAGAATATTTAAATTATTATTTTATTTAAAACTAATCGACTTCATGATGTCAATATTTATTAAATATTTGTAAAAATAGATAATTGTATTAAAAGATACCGACATCCTGTGGTCGGTAAATTATCACCTATTTTTAAAAAGAAATGATGACTAATTTCCCTTTTCACTCAAACCCTACCTACTTCACTAGTGCGTACCCATGCCCCTTGATCGACCATTGCGCCACGCCAGCGCCGCAGCAGCAGGAGGGCGTCACAACACTGATGGTCGCAGGCAGCAGGTAATTTTAACTTTCAAAAATTCATTTTCAGTCCTTATTTAAATCATATCTATTGTTGTATGTTGGTCGTATTGCTGCTCTAAGCCTCAAATTATCTTCAATTTTGGAAAACATGTTCAAGGTAATAATTTACACCTTTTGACAAAGTCAAACATTACATTTGGATGCGGATCCCATGATTCCCATTTGATTCTAAAGTTGGACCATTTTCATTTATGTGTCTTTTTTGTTTATATAACCGTATTGATGTAGTGATCTTAGTTTTTATAGCGTGAGAATATTCTGAGGCTGTTTGCAAGGGAAAGGCTCTGCCATTGTAATTTAGAGCACGTGAGATTGACCTAAAGGTATAATACTAATTTCATTCTCTTAGATTTAGGTTGAATGTGTAAATACATGTTGAGTAGAGGGAATTGGGGGTACATACCTAGTTTTGTTATTTACCGTTCTTGATGGCATGTTTTAGGACTTGAGTAGCTCTATTTTAGGTGTGATACCATGCTAGTCGACGATTATGTGTTTAGTTCTATTTTATTGAGTTGAATTCAAAGTTTTTATTATGGTATATTGAAGTATGCTTGGCCTTGTTCTAGAACTTGACTAGTTTTTGCCTTAGACAAACGATTCCTGTGTTATTTAGGACTTTTACTTCTCCGACGTCGTTTCAGATGGTTTAACTCATTATAAACTGAAATAGAAAACATAAGTCTAATAGAATGAGTCTTAGTTTAGGAGTTTATTCAGGTTTTCAAAGTTTCTATTGACTCTTCCAATTTCTATGGCCCATTACGGTACTAGAGGTTTTATGATTTATTAGGTGACTCAAGATTGTAGTCGTGCAAGCGGAGAGCCTTTTAATGATTCCTTGGGTTAAATGTTGTTCCGATATAGTTTGTGTTATAGATGATACATGATACTTCGATGTTCTTATTGGTTCCCATATGTTTACTCTTGCTAACTGGGCTAGTGCCCTTGGGAACTTACTATCTGTTGGGCAATGGTCTTATTCGTACCCTGCGTTTAGTCTTGCTAGCTATAACTCAAAATTTGGAGCATAAAAACAAGTCATGACAGCCTACAGTAACTCAAATTTTCCACAAATGGAGAGCCTACAATAGTTCCAACCATCCACACACATATCCCGAACAGTTCATGATTACAAGACTTCAATCCACTAAATATGGAGTTAAATTGATGGTATAATTGTTAATGGAACTTGGTACTTAAAGGTGCCTTGAATTTTTATCTTTGCTAACGCAACTTAGAGATGCCACAAATGCAAAAATCCAGATGTTTAACCTTTGCAAATGTGGCAAGAATCCTTCGAACGCGAAGGCAAGAGAACCTAAGGGCCTACGAATGCGGTCGAGTCCCTGCGAAAGTGAAACCCATAGTCTAACCCTTTTTAAATGTGGACTGAACCCTGCAAAGTCCGTGATCAAATCTCGTGGTCTCTGTAAACACAACCCATGTTTTGAGAAAGCGAAGACAGAATTTGGCTTGCACCAACGGATACATGTCAGCTAGATTTTGCAACTTGAAAAACTCTGACGGGGCATTTCGAATTCGCTAAGAATCTCGTATATACAAACGAGATATGCTACCCTACAAAATTTGATATTTCAGACATAATGGTACATAAATATTTTCATGCAAGATCATATCGACAAAAAGTGGCCCTAAATGAAAACTCCATTTAAGCCAACATTCACAAGGGGAGTCGGAATTAGCCCGAGAGCCTCGAGATTCACCCAAAGGGTCATTAAATATAAAATTCGTTATTCTATAGCTAACCACACTAATGGAGTTCTCATCCAAGTACATTTACGAAGGATGATGGTTTCATTAACGCATTGATTTGATTAGAAATATTTAAGTGTTTTTTATTTCATTGATTAGTGTAGTTTGTGTTGGATAGCGTGCGATTACATTGTCAACTAGTAAAATAAATAAAATGAATCCTATGGAGAATCGTGTGTTCTCAATTGATTCTTTTCATTCAGTGATATCAAAGCTTATGATTTACTTATTTTTTATTCACAATCTTCTTCCTCAAAAATCAATAATGCAGGAGACATAGTTATTACTTTTTGATTTATACAAGACAACACGATAAATTAAATTGTTGTAGAAACACGATTTATTTGGCTTTGACTATTTTCCAACATGTGTAGTTTACTGAATTAAGAGAAAATTAGTTATAATTATTTAGTTTAGTGATTCAAGTAACTAATGGATATATTTAAAAGTAAGAAACAAATGAGACCATTAAAAGATGTTTATGTTTGAAGATGTACAATAACTGAGATGAACTCTTGATGATTAGAATAGAAAAAGAAGATAAAGATGATCTTGAGAATTCTATATTCATTAGAATTGAATCCGTTGTTACAATGAGCTGATCAGTACAACTTATATAGGTGTTTAGCCCACTATAACCCTAACAAACTATTAAGTAATATAACAAACTCCTAACTGACTAGTTAATCCTAGTTATATCTATTTACAGCCCTTTAGGACTTTAAGTAACTCCTTCTTCAACTTGCCCTCAAGTTAGGTACTGCAAACCCTCAAGTGAGGTACTGCAAATAAATTTTGTATATCTAACTTTGAACTAAAAAACTTATGTTGCACTCTGGATTATCCTTTTGTTAATATATTAACAGGATGCTTACTTGTAGAAATCTAGTTAATTGAAATCAGTCCTTCAATACCTTTTTCCAATGAAATGACAATCTATTTCAATGTGTTTAGTCCTTTAATTGTACACTAGATTTGCAGCTCTTGTATCGCAACCTTGCTATTACTATACACGTTGAGGGAAGAGTAACACCAATACCATGTTCCTTTATTAGACAAACTATCCAAACTTTCTCTGCCACAGTGTTAACTAAGCTTTTGTATTTTGCTTCAGCTGAGATCTTGGAGACAGTTATTTGTTTCATAGAATTCGAAATGATGAGAGAATCTCCCATTATGCATCACAGTAGGTTGCTATCACATTGTTCTTATTACTGGATAGTAAGACCCCTTAGCCTGTGTTTTTTTCCAGATACTTGACTATTCTGAGTGTTGCTTCCATATGAGACTACTTGGGACCTTTTAAATATTAACTTAGATTCTGAATGCAAAATAAAATATCATGTCTAGTCATGGTAATATATAGAAAAGTTTAATTATGAGTCTTTGATACAATCCTTGATCATCAATAGGTTCTTCTTGATTAGTGCCTTTGAAAACATGATCACCATACTCCTTAGTTTTTAACTTCACATTAATATCCATAGGAGTCATAGAAGGCTTTACGACTCCAAGGACACTTTCAGAAATCCATTCTAATGCATGTTTAGTTTGATGCATTAGTATTCCTTCCTTGGGCCTAGGTAATTCAATGGCAAGATATTACCTTAACCCTCCCAAGTCATTCATGTCAAATTCTTTCTGTAATGCATCTTTGGTTTCTTCAATTAGATTCAGATTGTCACCTGTATTAAGCATATCGTCGATATAGACTAATACAATGGTTATATCTTTTGTGCTCCTTTTAGTAAAGAGAGAATGATCAATTAACTTTCTTGAAAATGCCTAGGTGCTTGTTTTAACCCATAAAAGGATTTCTTGAGTCTGCTTACTACCTTATTCTCTCCCTGACTTTGAAATTGAAATCCTTGAGGTAAATCCTTGTAAACTTTATCAAACAAATCACTTTGTAGAATGACATTAAAAACATCCATTTGATGAAAGAAGATACATATTACTCAATGTATGAACACATTGGGTTGGGGTTTTATTTTTACATGTGGTGCCATTGTCTATGTGACATTAATTTATATAAGTTGGTGTACTTGCATGATATATAGAATCCTTAATGTTATAAGTTTTTATTTTTATTGAAAAATCATATATGTTTTATGTAATTTTTATTGTTAATATTCAATTTAAGTATTTTTAAAAAGTGTTTCTTAATTGATAATCTTAGATTCTTTTTGATATTTGGATTTAGATCATGATTAAAAACACAGTGAACATTTAACTACAGATCTAATGTTAGACAAACTTTAATATAGTTTGGTTATTTTAAGGATTAATATATGTATGAATTTTTTACTACAGAAAATGTACAGAAATAACTTAAAATAGTTAATATGTTTTCATCGATATGTCAACTGCTATGAGAACATTGATCTCCAAACTTAAGTGAAAAGTTAAACGGTGACGTAATATCAATATGATCTAGAAGACCATAAGGCTCTAAAGGTTTTAGATGTGTCTATGATACCTCATTATATATTTCAAAATTAAAGAAGTTTTTTTTAAAGTAATGTAATGTTATTCCACATGAAAAATTGGATCTAACGGAAAAGACATGTATCTTTCTATGATATTTAGAACAGTAAGGGGGTTATGTTCTCATATATATAGTTTTATACTACGCATTTATAATGTAATTTGTGCTTGATAGCATGTGATTATGTTATTCGAAGTTTTGATGATTTGAAAAAACACATTTGACTACCAGCTGGAGAAAGTATAAATAGTTGGTGTACAGGTTCCAATAGTGGTAGAAGCGTCAAAAGTCTTAAACAATGGAATGAGTTTAAGGATAGTGACCTTTCTATACAAAGACAGCATCTCCATACACTTCACTCAGTTTTTGAAACTTGTAAAAGCACATTAAAGAACTCTTACAAATGCCCAAAAAATTAAGAAGAAGAAATATTCCAAACAACTCAATCTCAAGAGAACATAGTGTGTATTTTTTTAGAAATACTTTCTTTCGATCTTACTTTGTGAACTGATCCTAAAATTATAAAGAACTCAGTGTGGTTTGATCTAGAAATTCTAAGTTAGTTAGTTAAACTAATTTAGTGGGCAACCTGTGTGTTGCTTCGGAAATTCATAATAATTAGTAGGTTGATGGTTTAGTGGGAAGTCTGTACGATTGCTTAGAAAATTCTATGTTTTCTAGTGTGATAGCTTAGTGGGTAGAGTAATATCTACTTAGGCTCATTAAGCAATAGAGCTATTGCTTGATAGTGAGACTAAAAACTTTTTCTCACATTTTCCATAGCCGGTTTCCTTTTGCTTGTGAGGATTAGTGAAACGGTTTTTAAAATCCTTTGAGACAGGTCGTGGTTTTTCTCCCTTGAGCAAGAAGGTTTCCACATAAAACTCCTTGTGTTATTAAACTGCATTAACTTACAACTATTACATTTTTGTGTGTCAAGGTACATGGTCCATTGACTTGTTATGGATGCACATATTCTAACAAGTGGTATCAGAGCAAGTACTCTCTATATGGTCAATACCAAGAGATTGATTCCTGTTCTAGAATGGCTGCTCCACTCAATCTGGTAGAGGGTCAGTTTTTGACTTGACCTTCTCGTTTCAATGGCCACTTCTATAGCTAGTGGAAAGTTAGAATGCATGATTTTCTTATGGCTGAAGACAGTGAACAAGAAGATGGACCATTTGTTCCAATGTGTGAAGAAGAAGATGCTGACAGAAAGAAGTTCAAAAAGGCTACAAAGCAAAAAAGTTGCTTGTCTGTGGTATAGGTCATGCTGAGTTTAATCGTGTCTCAGCTTGTGAATCAGCAAAGGAGATTTGGGATTGCTTGAAAACAGTTCATGAAGAAACTGACAAGTAAAGGAGTCAAATATTGATATACTTACCTCTCAGTATGAAATTTTCAAAATGAGAGAAAGTGAAACCATTCATGAGATGTTAACCAAACTGTCATCAATCACAAATGATTTAAGATGTCTTGGAGAACCCATCAGTATGAGCAAACAGGTCAGGAACGTTCTTCGAATCCTTTCCAAGTCCTGGGAAAGCAAGGTAGATGCCATCACTGAAGAAAAGGATATGAATGTGTTGACAATTAATGCTTTTATTTGAAATTCAAGACTCATGAGATGAACCGAAGTTATGATTAGTCAAAGAAGGAAGCCAAGAAGGATAAGTCTTAAATGCTGAAATACAGGTCTGAAGAAGACCCTAGTGAAGATGATGATATGTCTTACCTCATCAAAAGGTTTCAGAAGATTGTGAAGAAAAACAAGGGATTCAGAAAGCGAGCAAATGTTCCACGAACTGCAAGTCCAAATGATACATGTCACAAGTGTAGAAAGGATGGACATTTTATAAGAGATTGTGTATTACTCAAAGCTGAAAACAAACAATATCAAATAACAAGAGTCAATAGAAAAAAGCGCAGGGACCTGGTACTTGATAAAAATGATCAATCAGTTGCAGCTGATTATGTGGTCAAGAAAGCTCTTCCTCATGAGGAGGTTCATCAAGTATTTTAGAAGATTCTGATGAACCCAATGATGCATCAATGGTGGTGGTTCATGATGAGGATAATATATTCAATGAAATGTTTGCTTTCATGGCTCAGTTAGATGATGAAGATGATGAGGATAAGGTAACTCTTCTTTATTTTAAGCAAAATCTGAATACTTATTCTCTTAAAAAACTAAGAAAATTAGCAAATGTTTTGATTGAATCTGTGATTGAGTTAACTTCTGAGAGAGATTCCATAAATGTTGAGTTTGAAAGTCTAAATGAAAACAAAGATAAAATGGGTGAGAAAATGTCACTAATTAAAGACAAAATGGCTGTTCTAGAATCTAAAAACTAGAACTCTAAAAAAATTTGCATCTAATGACTAAGAAGTCCAAAAAATAGAGAGGAAAGTGTACTAGTTTACTAGTTGAACTGGAAGATAAAAAAATGAAAACTATTGAGACTAACTTTGGTTTAGCTTTGGAAAAGAGCAATAGCCTAGAGAGAGATATTGCCAACCTTAAGGATGAACTTGCAAATTCCCATAAATGGACATAATCCTCTGGTTGCTTTCAAATGTGACAAATCAAAGCAACTACAACAGAAAGGGTTTAGAAAGCTTGAATATTACTCCTCTTTTCAATCCTCCCAGCAAATATGCATTTGTATCTGATAATTTGTTGTGTCTTCACTGTGGTAGAAATAAGCATTTAAAAAGGAAATGTACATCCTGGAGAGAGTCGCATGAAAGATTCTCAAATTATACAGAAAAAAAAATTCAAAGGGGAACCTCAAATTGAAATGGTTTGCCAAGTCTAATAAGTGATTTTTGTTGCAGGTTAGTGAGAGGAGTAACAGTCAATGTTGGTACATTGATAATAGATGCTCCAAACACATGACAGGAGAGACAAAAAACTTCCTCTCGCTCAAGGCACTTCAAGATGGAGGTGTCTCTTTTTGTGATGGAAACAAGGGGTATATTTCAGGTGTTGGTAAAGTGGTAAAAACTCTTGAAGAATCCATTGATAATGTGTACCATATCAGTGGGTTGAAGTACAATCTTCTGAGTGTGTCTCAAATATGTGACAATGTAAATGAAGTAAAGTTTACATCTGAGAAGTGTATTGTAGTTAATCTAACTACAAACAAAATGATTCTCACAGCTCAAAGATGTAAAAACATGTATGTGTCAAACTTAGAAACATCTCATGGAGGTGATCTAACATTTCTTAGTGCTCATAATGAAAATGATGATATGTGGCATTGAAGACTAGGTCATGTAAACTCATCTTTATTGAATAAGCTGGTTTCTAAGGACCTGGTACTAGATCTGCCAAAATTGAAATTTTGTGAAAGTAAAATCTGTGAAGCGTGTGTAAAAGGAAAACAGATCAGAACGTCTTTTAAGTCAAAGAAGCAAGTGACCTCATCAAGAGTATTAGAGCTGCTGCACATGGATTTATGTGGACCCTTGAAAGTTCAAAGTCGAAGCGGAAAGAAATACATTCTTATATAGTTGATGATTACTCAAGGTTCACATGTACAAGGTTTTCAAGATCAAAGGCAGAAACACCAGATGAGTTGATACTGTTTTTCAAAATGATTCAAATAAAATTGAATCAAGTGATAGCTGGGATCAGGTCTGATCATGGAACTGAGTGTTAAAACTCAAAAATTGATCAATTATGTCTGAAAAACGGCATAAGACACAACTTCTCAGCTCCCAGAACTCCTTCGAAAAACTGAGTAGTGGAAAGGAAAAACAGAACCTTGGTAAACATTGCAAGAACCATGTTTATTGAGTCAAATCTTGCATAAAATTCTTGGGCTGAGGAAGTCAACAGAATGCCATGTAACAAAAAGGTGTTTGATAAGGTCATTGTTGAATAAGAATCCCTATGAACTACTCAACAATAGGAGACCTATGGCGAGCTATCTAAGGGCATTTGGATGTAGGTGTTTTATCTTGAACAATGGTAAAGATGATCTTTGAAAGTTTGATCCTAGAAGTGATAAAGAAGTTTTTGTAAGATACTTTTCATCAAGTAAGGCATACAGAGTATTCAACAAGAGAAGTCAATGTATTTAAGAAAGTGTTTATGTAGTCTTCGATGGATATGAAAATTTGAAAAGGAAAGCATCAAATTATGAAGATGATTGAGATGAGTTGTTTCAAGCTCAACAAAGTGAAAGAAGTAAAGCTGAGATATGTAATCAGTTGAAAATTGATAATGTTGATCGAAGTTCATCTGAAAAGACTGATGAATTTGATAAGCCTGAAAAGGAACTTGGTCCCATTCAAAACTCCAATAAAGATATCACTCACTCTCCAGAAAATGAGGGTTCTATCGATGAAGATGAGGACACTGATCAGTTACATCCGTTGACATCAATACCAGGATGGAAACATAGTCCATCTCATCCACTTGATAATCTCGTTTCACCTCTGAACTATGGAATACATACTAGATGAAAAACACGAAATCTAGTTGCATTTTCAACTTTTATCTCATCAATTGAGCCTAAAAATGTAAAAGAGTCTTTGTGTGATGCAGACTGGGATAACTCAATGCAAGCAGAACAACATCAGTTTGAGAGAAGCAAGGTATGGTACCTGGTCCCACAACCTGCTGACAGAACATTTGTAGGAACCAGGTGGGTTTTCAAAAGTAATCTTAATGAATATGGTGTGATTACAAGGAACAAATCCAGATTAGTTGTTCCAGAATATAATCAAGAAGAGGTCATAAACTATGATGAAAGCTTTGTACGAGTTGCGAGAATGGAAGCTATCAAAATTCTTATAGCCTTTGCTGCTTTCATGGGTTTCAAGCTGTATCAAATGGATGTCAAAAGTCCGTTCCTAAATATAGACTTGAAGGAAGATGTGTTTGTTAAATAAACTCCTTGTTTTGAAGATGCTGAGCTGCCAAATCATGTGTTCAAATTGAATAAGGCCTTGTATGGGTTAAAAAAAGCTCCCAGAGCTTGGTAAGAAAGATTTTCAAAATTCCTGTTGAAAAATGGCTTCAAAAGGGGGAAAATTGACAATACCTTGTTCTTAATGAAAAGTGAACAGGAACTACTTATCATACAGGTATATGTGGATGACATTATCTTTGGAGCTACATCGGAGCACTTGTGTTAAGAATTTTCATCATTTATAGGAAAGGAGCTTGACATGAGCATGATGGGTGTTTCTACAAATTAAGCAATCCTCAGAGGGAATCTCAATCAGTGAAGAGATGTATTCAAAGAAGTTGCTGAAGAAATTCAACATGTTTGATTCCAAACCTATAGATACTCCTATAGGAACAAATTCCAAGCTTGTAGCAGATGAAGCTGATCTTCTTGTGAATCAAATCATGTATAGGGGAATCATTGTATCGTTCTTGTATCTAACTGCTAGAAGATCTGACATCGTATATAGTGTTGAAATGTGTGCTATATTCCAAAGAATGTCCTCGAGATTCACATTTAAAGGATGCCAAATGGATTCTGAGATACTTGAAGAAAATAGGGGACCTTGTCCTTTTCTATTCAGCTGGTGACTCGTTTGACCTTGTATGCTTTGTAGATGCTGATTTTGCAAGATATAAAGTATACAGGAAGAGAACTTAAGGGATGACATGTACTTGGTTCCTCTCTTATTTCTTGGGGAACGAAGAAAAAGAATTCAGTTTCTTTTTCAACAGCTGAAGCCGAATATGCAACAACAACTGCATGTTGTTCACAACTATTGTGGATTAAGCAACATTTAGAGGACTTTGGAGTAAGCATCAAGTAAATACCTTTTATGTGTGATAATACAGGTGTTTTCAGTATGGGAAAGAATCCTCTTCACAATAAGAGAACCAAGAACATTGATGTGAGACATCATTTCCTGAGAGATAATGTTGAAAAAGGAAATATTGTGCTGACCTACTGCCCAAAAAGGAACAAATTGCAGACATCTTCACCAAGGCTCTCAGCAAAAATCAGTTTGAGATGTAATAGGTTGAAGTTGGGCATGCTGAATTTAAATTGATCTCAAAGTCATTCAGGCATGAAATTTCCTTGGTGGCTAAAATTTACAGTGCAGGTATCCTCTTTATTTATAATAATTTGTCTTAGTAAGATCAATGTTGTACCTATTGCAGGTATACATTCATAAAAGATTGGTGAAAGCAAAAACATGGCCAGAGCCATTCAGGAATGATGCTTAAGTTGCATTAAGGGACCTGGTCCCTACAGAGGTTAGCTTTCTTTACATTAATTTTAAACTGGTTTAAAGAGACCGTTTATATAGCCACGTGTCAGTCATCGGTCATTCTGACCAATAGTCCCATCGCTTGAAGTCCAAGTGACGCGTCAAATAATAGGGACCTCGCACTGTTTCACTTTTTTTTGTTCATCCCTTCTCTTTCCAAAACCTCTTCATAATTGTTTGTAATTTCTCTTTTGAAGACCCTAAAAATACTCTCTCTCTCTCTCCCTCTCTCTCTCTTCTCTCTGTTGTTGCTCCTTTACACTTCTTCTCTCCTTGACTAATAAACATGTCGAAATAATCATCCTCATCAAAGAAGATGCTCGCATCTCTGAGTGAGATTTACCCAGTATCTTTTAACAATCCATCATCTTCAAGGTCAAAATCCAAAGTTCCAAAAACCTTCGAAATCAGTCCTTCTTTAGATGATCCTCAAAACCTCTTTCATTCTATCGATCTAAATAGTCCTAGTCTTCCTCTTGGACCTGGTCACTATCTAGAAATGCTTTCAGATACCCGCTTTGAGGTTAACTTAACAAAGAACAAGACATCTGAGTCAAATATCTTTGCGACGAGTGAAGGACTGGTTATGGAGAGTCTCACTATGATGAGAGAAAAAGACATACTAGAGGAATGTTAAAACCATTGTATGACAACATCAGAGAAACCCAAACTGTTTTTGACAAAACTCTAGATTTTGGGCAATATCCATCTCCGACTCTTCTAACATAGAGGATGATAATCATCTTATTCAGTGGTAGATGTAGAAGAGAGTTGAGAATGTCTCTAAAAAAGGAAAGGAAAAGGTAGTTGAAGGTGATTCTATACGAAGACCGTTTACTAGATCCAACTCGAAGAAAATGCTGGCTGCTGCTACGAAAGCCAGTGCTTAATCGACAACCAGAAATCAAAGTGTAAGAACCTTTAGAATGTCAAAATTCGAAATGTCTTTTTCTTCTGTGGTGGAAGTCTCTGGAGGAGAGTCTGATGGGGAATCTGGTAAGAAAAATTTAGGAAAAAGGAAACAAACTGTACAAAAGAAGTCTGAAAACACGAAACCCACAAAGGTGGCAGTGAAAGGGAAAAGGAAGAGAAAGACATCTGTAACAAGAATGAAGAAATCTGAACAGGGACCTGGTCCTCAGGTGCATGTGGATGAAAGGTTGGTCAACAACCAAGAAATTGTTGATAATTTGAGTAATCAAACTGTCTTGACTGGAACGGTGTTTGACATGAACATTGTTAATAAAACTGGAATGGACTCTCTTCATGATATTGTAGAGATTCAATCATATATACATTTATTTGACTTTAAGTCTCCCGTTCTTCGTGAGGAAGAGGTCCGTGAATTCTATTACAATATTTCATTTCATTAGTATACATACTAGAGTGAAAAACATTGTTGTTCATTTTGATGAAGACCTACTGGAACAATTCTTGGAGTACCTCGAGGAGGTATCAGATCCGTAGTTAGAAAGGCATGTCCGGTGGAATTTGCAAAGACTTATTCTAAGCTTCCTACTACCCGATGTTCTGGACTGTTCAAGAAATTGATGAACAGTGAATACCAGTTGGTATTTGAGTTTGTCAAACAACAACCTCCTTCCAAGAACTGATAAAAGAGGACTTCAACAACTTCTGCTGATTTTTTAATCATGGAGTTGTTGTACAAATTTAAATCTCTAGATCTTCGAGTACTTATGCTCGAACACATGTACAAAACTGTCATTGAGCGGAAATAAAAGCATGGGATGGGTTATGGATACTTTTATAATAAAGCATTCAAACACTTCAAAATTCCGCTTGATGTTGGAAAAGTTGATACTTTGAAACAATCTTTCTCCGAGTCTACTTTGGTTGAATGTGAATGCATAGAAAGGAACGAAAATCGTAAGAGTAAAGTGGCTCAACTTGTTGAAGACCAGGATCAACTAAAGCACGAAGTGGAAGACATGACTATGAGGTTGAGTAGTAAGGATGCAGAAATTGCTATTCTTAAGGCCGAGCTACTCAAGGCGCAGATTGATGGACCTGCTACCTCTGTAGTTCAAGAACTGAAGCAGGACAATGCAAATTTGAGGGGCAAGATTGTTTCTTAACAGGAGAAAGCTATCAAGGACAATGATGATGCTAATGTTTTAATTACTCTTATCATTCAATCCCTTTCCCATCAGCCTCCCCCTTTATAGTCCGTCTTGTATGTCTTTTGTGTGGCTTATCTACTAACTCTTTTGAATCCCAGTTTAATTTTAATGTATTGAATTTTCTTTCTGGATTCCTATTAATGTTATTCCTCTTTTGTTCTGGCCAATGTCCATTATAAAATGCACTCTTTTATGCTTGATTGCCCAAAGGCTATGATCTTACCTAGCTATATTATTGATAATATTGGTTTACTGTGTCTCTTTTTTATGATTCAAAAAGGGGGAATTTTATGTGTGGGTGATTAAGGGGGAATGGGAAAATATGTGCTTCAGGGGAAACAACATTGGTGTGTTGGTGTGTGTTACGGCTGGTCTCTGGTTTTGTGAGTTTTCTTCATTTCTGGTGTATGGACAAGCAATCCAGGGGGAACAATAAAAATTGTGATAGTGTGTGATGTTGTCTTGAAGTCTGGAGTATAGTTTGTCATCGTCAAAAAGGGGGGAAATGTTATTTGAAGTTTTGATGATTTGACAAAACATAGGTACCTTATAAAGGTACCTGGTTCTCATTTCAAACTTCTTTTTCACTGCCAGCTGGAGAAAGTACAAATAGTTGGTGCACAGGTTCCAACAACGTCAGAAAATCTTAACAAGCATGGGTTTAAGGATAGTGACATTTCTATACGAAGAGAATATCTCTATAGACTTCACTCAGTTTTTACAACTTGTAAAAGCACATTGAAGAACACTTGCAAAGGCTCAGAAAATCAAGAAGATGAAATATTCCAAACAACTCAAGCTCAAGCGAACATAGTGTGTACTTGTTTAGAAATACTTTCTTCCGATCTTACATTGTAAACTGATCCTAATACTATAAAGGACTCCATGTGGTTTAATCTAGAAATTCTAAGTTAATTACTTAAACTAATTAAGTGGGCAACCTGTGTGTTGCTTAGAAAATTCTAAATCATTAGTAAGTTGATAGTTTAGTGGGCAGTCTGTAAGATTGCTTAGAAAGTCTTAAGTTGTCTAGTGTGATAGCTTAGTGGGTAGAGTAATATTTACTTAGGCTCATTAAGAATTAAAGTTATTGCTTGATAGTGAGATTAAAAACTTTTTCTCACATTTTGTGTAGCCGGTTTCCTTTTGCTTGTAAATATTAGTGAAACGGTTTTGAAAATTCTATGAGGCAGGCCGTGGTATTACTTTCTTGAGCAAGGAGGTTTACATGTAAAACTCCTTGTGTCATTAAACTGCATTTACTTACAGTTACATTTTTGTGTGAATAGACCTGGTCCATTGACTTATTGTGGACGCACGATTCTAAAAGATTACGTTGTCGGCTAGTAAACAAATAGAATGGATCGTTGAAGAATAGTGAGTGCATGATTAATTTCTATTTCAACTTCTTATTTTATTTTTATTTTTATGAGGTTATTATAGATTTATACTACACATCAAGATTCAATCTATTATATGTGTGGAATTTTGATTTGCCCCCATTGTTTGTTGCTTTTGCATTTAAAGTTCTATTTTTTTAATATATTATGTGTACAATATCACGTTGGATATTCTCCTACAACACTACACTACATGGGTCTAAACTTGAAAGTCAAAGGTAGTTGAAAGATCGAAAAAAAGGGGTTGGACAATCAACAGAATCTAAAAAAAAATTCTTAGTGTTACATTGTTTATTTTTGACAATTTACTATGCATTTGTCCACCATTTCATCCATTATTTTTATTAGTATTATTTCTATGAAATTTAACTTCTAGTTGCTATTTTTATAATACTTTGTTTGATTTAGAAGTTGTTGTGGACATATATTTTGCACAATGAGAAGACTGAAGCATGTTTTGATGAGAGCGAGGACTGCCTATTGATTAATGGAAAGAGTCCTTTCTTTATTGTAATAATTGAACAAGGCTTCTTAGAAGTTCTGGTAAATCATGGTTCTTTATGTATGCTTGTTTCCTCAACTATCTACTTCTTTGTGTGAAATTTTGAGCAACCCTATACACACAATACAATTGTGATATTGAAACTCATCCTTTATTGCCTTTTAAGCTCCGTAAAAGCAGATTCATGTGAACTCAGAAAATCACAGGGTTTCTTATCGTCAATGACAACCAACCCTTATGAAATAGAGTCAATGGCATAGCCAGGTGTAGTGAAGGGTAGGAAATAGAATATTCTTTGACAAAAAATTATAGTATATAAATAGAAAATTATATGAAGTATATAGGTCAAAAATTATTTTTCATATGTATCGAGTAAATATTAAATACTCTTAATGGAATTTTTTTGTTTCACTTATAGGAATTTCCTACAAGTTAATGATATGAGAGTTTTTGAAGTCACTGTCACCTTTAAATGACAAAGTGTGAACGAATATATTGCTTATTTTGTTTTTCTTTCATGATTTGTTTTGGCCTCGTGATCACTATCCTGTTTTAAAAGGCCACTTCTCAGTTTTCAACGAGATTAAAACAAAGATGGAATGTTTATGTTTGTAAAATTAAGAAAGAAAAAATTGTGTATAAAATTTGTATTATAAACAATTGTACCACCCAAAACCCAAAAGACTTCCAAGGATATAGTCGCAAACTTGTTGTATGTATCAATATGTTGTATTTATTAACTTAATTTAAGCAAAACAATTTTAGTTATTTCCTCCAAATTTTGCTAAATCAGTTTCACATCTGATTGTTCGAGAAATCAATCTGGAGGACTCATGTGCACTAGTATGGAGGGTGAAAGCATATAAGCATAACGGTTCACTGGCTATTAAACAAGGATGGACGGAGTTTTCATCAGGACATGATGTGAAAGTGGGCGTATTCATAGTGTTTCAGTTGTTCTGAGTGATAAACACTTCATTGTTCAAATATTTGGAACAAGAGGTTGTGAAAGGAAGACTCTTCCAAAACCAATTCCTGGTGGTTGAGTTGCATCAAGTAAAATATAATCTAACAGAGGAAAATCATGGTATGTTTTCTGTTCACAACACTTCATTGTTCAAATGTTTATGTTGTGTTGTCTTAAACATTTTGTGCTTTCAGCATTTTCTTATTGTTATTTTTTGTTGTTGTTATATAACGAAAAAGTTGTCGGAAGTGAGACTGTTGATTCAAGAGACACACCATCCTTTAACACAATAAATTATTGGTGTTTGGTATATGCTCATGGTCCGATTTTCTGGTAACAAATATCATTCCTTATGTCATTTTCATGGAATGTATTATTCTTGATGTTTGATTGAACATTTATAAATCTACATTGCTTGAGTTTCAATATGTTTCAAGCATATCGCCTTTGAAGCAGGATATTCCGAAGATCACACTAATGTTTCTTTAAATCTAAAGAGAATGACTAAATGTTTTCAAATTGAGGATTTCCTTGAAGAATTTTGCATTTTGATTTTCTCAAAATATATGAATCAGTTCATTAATTAGACCTCTCTTTATCGTACTTTTCTTTTATCAAAGCAACTAACTGATTACCATTCATAATCAAGTGTGCAGACATTTTGTTTCCAATAATAAATATTATTTCTTTGATTTATAATCGAACAAGGAAAATTTCATTTAGAAGCATTAATTTTCTTGTAAGAAAAATCTACGTTTATATAGTTTTTTTCTGAGAGTTCTATCATCACTTAAAATTACATTAAATTAATATTATCGAGTTTCAGTTTATTCTCTTCTTGTGTGATTTTAGGCTGAAATATTCGTTATTTCCTAGTTTATGTATTTCTCGTTTAATCTAAACTGCCTTTATGTCTGTATAGAAATTATTAGAATCATGGAGAAAATATTTACCCAACGGAAAAACATTAGGAAGGTGTATTGTTTTTTTTTAGGGCCATATAAAAGAATTTGGCCTACCTATTATCATAGCAGATCAAAGTTTGATGTTTTAACAAGTGGATGGGATAAAGTTACTGCAGGTTATTACATTAATGAGGGAGATAAATGTCTTCTTCAAGTTGTAGATCAGCAGGGACGTCTATTTGATGTACGCAAAGCGTTTGCAGTTGTTCGACTCAAGCAGTTACAAAAGGAATGAAAGATAACAGGAGCTATGCGGGTTCCTCATTGATGGTTTTGTTTACCATAATTCAATTATTGTGGCGATAGTTCATCTATTTTGTACTATCATTCAATAGTGTCAACTGTTACCTAGTACTCTTCCCAAATTATCATTTCATCATACACAAACTTGAAACTTGCATTGTCATCCTGTTAAGACATGATCATGGTAACCTGTTCAAAAAAATTTGCATTTCAAAATATTTTAAGACAAATATTTTTTTTGTCTAATTACAATGTTTGTTTTATTTGGTATTTTGAGGTTCAATTTTAAGTAAACATGAATTGTTTGTCAACATTCATGTTTTTTTCTTCTTAAGCTCATATATACACGGTAATCCTATCTTATAAGGTTAATCAACATAAATATAGTATCTAGTTAGATGCTTCTTAAGATAAAAAAGACACTAATACATCTGAATATACTACATATTCGAATAAAAATGCACAAACGCGTTTGAAAAGTCCATCTCCTAAACCTTTTCTATTAGTTGGACATGGAAGATAAAATAAGTGAAAAATAAAAGTAACAAAGAATAAAATTTTGACAACGATCTTTGCTATTCCTATTTGACCACCTCTTTGTTCCCTTTTAATGATTCTACAAATATGTCTACAGATAAAACACCTAGAGGCTATGCAACTATTGTTGATCTTGTATCTACTATGTTCTACGAGGGGCGGAGCTATGAAATATATGTTAAATATCGAAATTTCTGATATATATTAATTATGGCACAACCTTGACACAATAGAGGTAGATAGATCAATGGCTAAGGTTGTGCAGAGCCGCCTTAATGTTTGGGTTCAAGCTCAAGTTTAGGCATTTAGTTTGGTTTTCTTTATTCCCTTTTCTATTTAAAAAGAGAATTTAAAAAGTGACCTTTTTTAAGTTAAGAATAACAAAAGGTCTTCTGTTGACTTTTATTAGTTTAAAAACGTCACCACCAGAATCTACCCCTGCACGTGGTCGGTACTCAAGAACCGTTACTGGTTGACTATAAGCAGAAGTCTAACTTAATCACACAAAATCTTAAAAACTAAAATAAAAATTCATAAAAGTTAAGTACAAACTTTAACCCAAAAGAAAACTTTGAATAATCAAATATATACTAACCTAAAAATAGGCAACTAAGGTCTTATAAGATTTAATAAGATAAATGAATAATAAAGAATCGTCAACTATACTGACTATCCATGAAAACTCTAACTAACAAAGATGGAAGTTGGGACAAGACCCACGATATCCTGACTAAACCGAAAAGTAAATAAAATCCTCCGGAAGCAAGGAACTTCACCATAGCTAATTAAAACTCTGGATGTATCAACGAATCTTCTCTTGATGATCCTGAATACTCGTGTCTGCATCATGAAAGAATGCAGGCCAAATGGCTCAGTACGTGGAATGTATGAGCATGTAAGGGGAATTCTAAAGCTTACCATAAGCTTGAAACTTGATAAAAACGGAAACATACTTACCAATTTTCAAACTTTAAAGTCAAATCAAGGAGTACTCAAGGATATTCAAAACTAATCAACTTACTAAGACTCATTCTATTAGACTTATGTCTATCACTTCATGTTATAATGAGTTAAACCGTCTGAAACAACATCGAGAATAAAGGCAAAATAAAGCCAATCAATAATGCTTAAGTATACCATAAAGACAACAAGCATCGAAGGTCTAAGGTAAAAACTAGTCCAGTCTTAAACTAAGGCCAAGAATGCTTAAGTATACCATAATAGCAACATCCAAGTCAACTCACAAAAATAGAACTAAACACATAATCCTCGACTAGCATTGTACTACGCCCAAAATAGAGCCAATCAAGTCCTACAACATGGTATAAAGATAAATAGATAAAAAAACTAGCTACCCGCTCCCAATTAAGTCTAATCAACATGTTACTACACATTCAAACTCAACCTAAGAGAAGGGAAGTCATAGTCTACCTTTAGGATGATTTCGGGTTCTCTAAAATCATAATATCAGAGCCTTTCCCTTGTGAACGGCCTCAAAATGTTGTCACACTATCAAAAATAGGATCCAACACCAATAAGGTCATTTCAACACCAAATACACATGAATGAACATAGCACCAATTTTGAATCAAATGGGAATCATGTGTCTTCCAAAATGGAACACAATAGGGGCCACGGAGCAGTCAACAGAACCAACATACAAAAATTTAAAATTTACAGAACAAAAGCAAGTCATGAAAACCTAAAATAACTCGATTACCTCGAATTTAGAGCCTACAACAGCTTCCGACCATCGACTCAGAAAAACTTTTATTTAACCATCATTAACAACAAAGTTCACTTTGTTGGGTAAAATTACCTCTCTATGATAGTCTTACAAAAAAATTTATTGAGTAATACTCCATCTGTCCCATTTTATGTGAGGTAGTTTGAATCGGTGCAGAGTTTAAGAAAGAAAGGAAGACTTTTAAAACTTGTGGCCCAAAATTAATGATAGAAATATGTGTGCCTGTAAATCATTTCATTAAGGGTAAAATAGAATTTTATAGTTAATTAATAACTTAGTATAGAAATATATCCCTTTTTTGTTGACGGACTAAAAAGGAAAGTAACTCATATAAATTGCGACATAGGGACAAATATTTTGTGAAATATCTATTGCATATTAGGATAAACTATTGAAATACTTATGGTAATCCTTATTAGTGCCATGCACTTATTTAATTTCAAGTATGCATATTTAAGACAAAATTTGTACTTAAGTGATGTACATCATTTATGTTCATAACCTCAAGAGGAAAGGCTATTGGCCACATTTTCCAAATGGGTATTTTTTTTTTGTATTTTGTGGATTAGATTTGTTTACAAAATTCAGTGAATTAAGAAATAATACTACTAAAGAATGTCGCTTTCTCCAATATTTAAACTTTTAATTTATTTTGAAATATTTTAAAGATATCTGGTCATTTTGATCTAAAAACTATAAGTAACTCTTTTACAATATTTTCAATTATAATTATTTACTAAAAAACTTTAACTTAGTAATGCTTACTATATTTTATAACATCGTATACTATATACATAATACACACGTGCAACACACGTGCCGTGAAACTAATATATATATATATGCACATAAGTTTAATTAATAAAATAGACCTCAAGAGGCTAGTGTATATAAAAATAAAATAATAAACACCGACATCAAGAGTCTAGTATATTTAAATTATTATTTTATTTAAAACTAATCGACTTCATAATGTCAATATTTATTAACTTTTTGTAAAAAATAGATAATTATATTAAAAGATATCGACATCCCGTGGTCGGTAAATTATCACTTGTTTTAAAAAAGAAATGATGACTAATATCCCTTTTCAGTCAAACCCTACCTACCTCACTAGTGCACACCCATGCCCCTTGGTCGACCCCGGCGCCACGCCAGTGCCGCAGCAGCAGAAGGGCATCCCGAACACTACTGATCGCTGGCAGAAGGTAATTTTAACTTACAAAAATTCATATTTAGTCCTTATTTTACACATATGTATTGTTGTATGTTGGTCGTATTGCATCTCTAAGCCTCGAATTGTGTTCAATTTCGGACCATAAGTTCAAGGTAATATTTTAGACCTTTTGAAAAAGTCAAACAGTAAATTCAGATGTGGATTCCATGATTCCCATTTGATTCTAAGGTTGGCCCATTTTCTATTATATGTCTGTTGTGTTTAATTAACCTTATTGATGTTGTGAACTTATTTTGTGATAGAGTGAGAACACTCTGAGGCCGTTTCAAGGGAAAGGATCCGACATTGTGATTTAGAGCACGCAAGATCGACCTATATGTAGACTACGAATTCCATTCTCTTAGTTTGAGTTGAATGTGTAACTACATGTTCATTAGAGGGAATTGGGGGTGCATACCTAGTTTTTCTTATTTACTTTTCTTGATAGCATGTTTTAGGACTTGAGTAGCTCTATTTTAGGTATGGTACCAAGCTAGTCGAGGATTATGTGTTTAGTTATATTTTAGTAATTTGAATTCAATGTTGTTATCATGGTATAATTAACAATGATTGGCCTTATTGTAGGACTAGACTAGTTTTTGCCTTATACCAGTGATCCCTGTGGTATTTAGGACTTTTACTTCTCCAATGTCGTTTTAGATAGTTTAATTCATTATAAACTGAAGTAGCAAACTTAATTCTAATAGAATGAGCCTTAGTTTAGGTGTTGATTCACTTTTTTAAAGTTTCTATTCACTCTTCCAATTTCTATGGCCCATTGCGATACTAGAGGTTTTATGCTTTATTGGGTGACTCAAGATTGGAGTCGTGCAGGCGGAGAGCCTTTTATAGATTCCTTGGGTTAAATGTTGTTTCGCTGTAGTTTGGTTTATAGATGATACATGATATTTCGAAGTTCTTATTGGTTCCCACATGTTTACTCTTGCTAACTGGGCTAGTGCCTTTGGGAGCTTACAATTTGTTGGGCGATGGTCTTATTGTTACACGGAGTTTATTCTTGCTATCTATAACTCAAAATTTAGAGCATAAAAACAAGTCATGGCAGCCTACAATAACTCAAATTTCCTCGAATGGAGAGCCTACAATAGTTCCAACCATTCACACACATAGTCACAAAAGTTCATGATTACAAGACTTCAAATCACTAAAAATGGAGGTAAATTGATAGTATAATTGCTGATGGAATTAGGTACTTAAAGGTGCCTTTTAATTTTCTCTTTTCTAATGCAACTTAGAAATTCCACAAAAGTAAAAATCAAGATGTTATCCTTTGCAAATGTGGAAAGAATCCTTCAAACGCGAAGGCAAGAGAAGCTAAGGGCCTGCGAATACGGTCGAGTCCATTCAAAAGTGAAGGCTAGAGCCTAACCCTTTTTAAATGTTTCCTGGACCCCTAAAAGGAGGTGACCAAATCTCGTGGTCAATGCAAACACAGCCCAAGACTTGAGAAAGCGAAGACCAAATTTGACTTGCACCAACGGATCCATGTCAGCTAGTTTTTGCAACTTTAAAATTTCTGACGGGGTATTTCAAATTCGTTCAGAATCTCGTATATACAAACGAGATATGCTATCCTAAAAAATTTGATATTTTGGACCTAATGGTACATAAAAATTTTCATGCGAGATCATATCTACAAAAAGTGGCCCCAAATCAAAAGTACATTTCAGCCAACATCCTCAAGGGACTCGGAATTAGCCCGAGAGCCTCGAGATTCACACAAATGATCGTGCAAGAGAAAATTCGTATTCCAAAGTTAACCACACTAAGTGATTTCTCATCCGAGCACGTTTACGAAGAATGATGACCAATGACATACTTTAGGCCTTAACTTGAAAGTTAAAACGCCTAATTTTACAAACTCGCACCATAGGCCTTGTGAGTCATGCCAACCATGTTGCTGGCCTTAAATTACCCTCTTGGAGTTGATGGAATTGTCAGGATTGGATTTTGAGGTCATCTATCTTAAAAATTTTGATCAAAAATGACTATTCAAGGTTCAAAAGCTCTTGAACATAGAAATTCACATATAACCAAACATAAGACTAATACGGTGACTGACCTGATAGTATCAACATTTCATATATAACTTGAGGTCACTATAAAAATTCTAGAAATGATAAATAGATGAAACAAGCACAAAAATTACCTACATAATCATTACGATAGTTATATTGACTCATTCTAAAAGGAATAAAAAGGTAATTATTTTCATGGACAATGCAACGGAAAGTTGTTCTACTTGAATGGTGGAAAAGATAGTTTGAATTCTATCCTGATGAGAAGTTTTGCTTGTTGTTTTTAGATAATATAAATTTTTCCTTCTCTTGTTGTTTTCTACTTCAATATTTATTTTGTTTTTAGTTTCTCTTAACCTTTAATACACAAGATGTATAAAAATATCATAATGTAGAAAAATTAATGTTAATAATTTTTCTGAGTGATGAAAAATGAAAGGATGGTGGTTGCATTAACACATCGATTCGATTAGAAATATCTAATTGTTTTTTATTTCATTGATTAGTGTAGTTTGTGTTTGATCGCATGTGATTGCATTGTCAACTAGTAAAACAAATAAAATGAATCCTAAAGAATCGTGTGTTCTCAATTGATTATTTTCTTTCAGTGATATCAGAGCTTATGATTTACTTAATTCCTAGTCAAAATCTTCTTCCTCAAAAATCAATATTGCGGGAGACATAGTTATTACTTGTTGATTTTTAAGAAACAACACAATAAATTAAATTGTTTTTGAAGAATGATTTATTTGGCTTTAAATTTTTCCAACATGTGTAGTTTACTGAATTAAGAGAAAATTGGTTATAATTATTTAGTTTAGTGATTTAAGTAACTAATGGATCTATTTAACAATAAGAAACAAATGAGACAATTAATAGATTTTATTGTTTGAAGAAGTACAACAATTGAGATGAACTCTTGATGATTAGAATAGAAAAAGAAAAAGAAGATGATCTTGAGAATTGTATAGTCATTAGATTTGAATCTAATGTTACAATGAGTTGATCAGTACAACTTATATAGGTGTTTATCACACTATACCCTAAATAACTATAAACTAATTTAACAAACTCCTAACCGATTAGTTAATCCTAGTTATATATAATTACAAATAGACCCTTTAGAACTTTAAGCAACTTCTTTTCAGCACTGCCCTCAAGTAAGGTACTGCAAACCCTCAAGTTAGGTACTGTAAATATGTTTTGTATACCAAACTGTGAACTCAAAAAATCATGTCGTACTCTTAATAATCCCGTTGAAAACATATCAACACGCTGCTTACATTTAGGAATCTAGTTAGTTTGAATCAGTCCTTGAATAACCTTTTTCCAATAAAATGACAATCTATTTCAATTTGTTTAGTCCTTTAATTGTACACTGGATTTGCAGCTATTTGTATTGCAACCTTGCTATAACTTTACAAGTTGAGGGAAGAGTAACACCAAAACAAGTTCCTTTATTAGCCCAACTATCCAAACTATCTCTGCCATAGTGGAAACTAAGCTTCTGTATTCTGCTTCAGCTGAGCTCTTGGAGAATGTTATTTGTTTCTCATAATTCAAAATTATGAGAGGATCTCCTATTAAGCATCATAGTAGGTTGCTATCACATTGTTCTTATTACTGTATAGTAAGACCCCTTAGCCTATTTTTTTTCCAGGTACTTGACTATGCTGAGTGTTGCTTCAATATGAGACTGCTTGGGACCTTTTAAATATTGACTTAGATTTGTAACGCAAAATGAGATATTAAGTCTAGTCATGGTAATACATACAAGTTTAGATATGAGTCTTTGATACGATCCTTGATGAGCAATAGGTTCTGCTTGATTAGTTCCTTTGAAGATATGATCACCAATCTCCTTAGTTGTTAACTTCTCATTAATATCCATAGGAGTCATAGAAGACTTCACCTCTCCAAGGCCACTTTCTTAAATCAATTATAATGCATGCTTCCTTTGATGCATTAGAATTTCATCCTTGGACCTAGGTAATTCAATGGAAAGATAATACCTTAACCCTCCCAAGTCCTTCATGTTAAATGCTTTCGTAATGCATCTTTGTTTTCTTCAATTAGATTGAGATTGTCACCTGCAATAAGCATGTCATCGATATAGACTAATACAATGGTTATACCTTTTGTGCTCCTTTTAGTAAAGAGAGAATGATCATATTAACTTCGTTGAAAATGCCTAGGTGCTTGTTTTAACCATAAAAGGATTTCTTGAGCCTGCAGACCGCCTTATCCTCCCCCCGATTGTGAAATCCTTGAGGTAAATCAATGTAAATCTCATCAAACAAAAAACCTTGCAGAAAGGAATTAAAGAAATCCATTTAGTGAAGGAAGACACCTATTACTCAGGGTATGAACACATTGGATTGGACTTTTACTTTTACATGTGGAGCCATTATCTACATGACATTATTTTCTATAAGTTGGTGTACTTGCATGATACATAGAATAATTGGTGTTATAAGTTTTTTTTAAATAAAAAATTATATGTGTTAGATGATTTTTATTGTTCATGTTCAATTTAAAGAATTTAAGACAAGTGTTCCTCAATTTCTTTTCTTAGATTCTTTTTCATACTTGGATTTAGATCATGATTTAAAAAAAAAAGGAACATTTGACTACATATCTAATGTTAAACAAACTTTAATTTAGTTGGTTATTTTAAGGATTAATATATGTAAGATTTTTTGACTCCAGATAATGTACATAAATATCTCCAAATAGTTTATATAATTTCATCGATATGTCCACTGCTATGAGAATATTGATCTCCAAACTTAAGTGGAAATCTAAACGGTAACGTAATATCAATATGATCAAGAAGAACATAAGGCTCTAGATGTTTTAGATATGTCTATGATACCTCATAATATATTTCCAAATTAGTGAAGTTTTCTTTTAAACTAATATAATGTTATTCCACATGAAAAATTGGATCTTACGAAAAAGACATGTATCTTTCTATGATATTTAGAACAGTAAGGGGGTTATGTTCTCATATGTATAATTTTAGACTATGCATTTATAATGTAATTTGTGCATGATAGTATGTGATTACGTTGTCAACTAGTAAAAAAATGAATTCAATGATGTTATTATGGTATAATGAAGTATGCTTGGCCTTATTCTCTGAAGTAGCAAACTTATGTATAATAGAATGAGCCTTAGTTTAGGCGTTGATTCAGTGTTTCGAAGTTTATATTCACTCTTCCAATTTCTATGGCGCATTGCGATATTAGAGGTTTTATGCTTTATTGGGTGACTCAAGATTGGAGTCGTGCACGCGGAGAGCTTTTTATCGATTGCTTGGGTTAAATGTTCTTCCATTGTAGTTTGGGTTTAGATGATGCATGTTACTTCGATGTTCTAATATATTTCCACATGTTTACTCTTGCTAAATGGGCTAGTGCCCTAAGGAGCTTAGTATCTGCTGGCGATGGTCTTATTGGTACACTGAGTTTATTCTTGCTAGATATAACTCAAAATTAAAGCATAAAAACAAGTCATGACAGCCTACTACAACTCAAATTTTCATCGAATGGAGAGCCTATAATAGTTCCAACCATTCGCACACATATCCCCAACAATTCATGATTACGAGACTTCAAACCACTAAAAATGGAGTTAAATTGATAGTTTAATTGCTGATGGAAGTAGGTACTTAAAGGTGACTTGTATTTTTCTCTTTGCTAATGCAACTTAGAGGTGTCGCAAATGCAAAAAGCAAGATGTTCAACCTTTACAAATATGGCAAGAATCGTTCGAACGCGAAGGCAAGAGTAGCTAACACCTTGGAATGCGGTCGAGTTCCTGTGAAAGAAAAGGCCAGAGCCTAACCCTTTTCAAATGTGGCTTGGACCCTGCAAAGGCGGTGACCCATTCTCATGGTCTCTGCAAACACAGGACAAGGCTTGAGAAAGCGAAAGCCAAATTTGGCTTGCACCAACGGATGCATGTCAGCTAGTTTTTGTAACTTGAAACTCTGACAAAGTATTTCGAATTCGTTCAGGATCTTGTATATACAAACGAGATATGCTACCCTACAAAATTTGATATTTTGGACTTAGTGGTACATAAAAATTTTCATGTGAGATCATATCGACAAAAAGTGGCCCCAAATCAAAACTCCATTTAAGCAAACATCCACAACGGGACTCGAAATTAGCCCAAGATCTTCGAGATTCGCACAAAGGGTCGTTCAAGAGAAAATTTGATATTCTATATCTAACCACACTAATCGAGATCTCATCCGAGCATGTTTACGAAGAATGTTGACCAATGACAAACTTTAGACCTTAACTTGAAAGTTAAAACACCTAATTGTACAAAGTCGCTCCAGAAGCCTTGTTAGCCGTGCCAACCATGTTGCGGGCCTAAAATGACCCTCGTGGAGTTGATGTAATTGTCAGAATTGGATTCTGAGGTCATCTTTCTATTTTTTTTAATCGAAAATGACTATTCAAGGTTCAAAGTTCCTAAACATAGAATTTCACAAAATAACAAAAAGCAGGACTAACATGGTGATTGACCTGATAGTCTCAACATGTCATAAATGACTTGCGGTCACTATAAAAATGCTAGAAATGATGAATAGATGAAACAAGCACAAAAATTACCTACAGAATCATTACAATTGTAATATTGACTCTTTATAAAAGAAATAAAAAGGTAATTATTTTCATGGACAATGCAACGAAAATTTGTTCTAATTGAATGGTGGAAAAGATTGTTTCGATTCTGTCTTAATGAAATGTTTTTCTTGTTGTTATTAGATAAAATAAATTTTTCCTTCTCTTGTTCGTTTCTACTTCAATATTTATTTTACTTTTAGTTGCTCTTAGCCCTTAATACACAAGATGTATAAAATTGTCATAATGTAGAAAATTAATGTTAATAATTGTTCTGAGTGATGAAAAATGAAAGGGTGGTGGTTTCATTAACGCATTAATTCAATTTGAAATATTTAATTATTTTTTATTTCATTGATTAGTGTAATTTGTGTCTGATAGCATGTGATATCATTGTAAACTAGTAAAACAAATAAAATGAATCCTAGGAGAATCGTGTGTTCTCAATTGATTATTTCCTAGTCACAATTTTCTTCCTAAAAAATCAATATTGCGGGAGACATAATTATTACTTGTTGATTTATACAAAACAACATGATAAATTAAATTGTTAAAGCATGATTTATTTGGCTTTGAATTTTTTCCAACATGTGTAGTTTACTAAATTATGAGAAAATTAGTTATAATTATTTAGTTTAGTGATTCAAGTAACTAATGTATCTATTTAATAATAAGAAACAAATGAGACCATTAAAAATGAAGAATTGCAATAATTGAGACGAAATCTTGATGGTTAGAAAAGAAAAAGAAGAAGAAGATGATCTTGAGAATGCTATATTCATGAGAATTGAATCCGTTGTTACAATGACTTGATCATTACAACTTATATAAGTTTTTAACCCACTATAACCCTAACAAGCTATTAACTAATTTAACAAACTCTAAACCGATTAGTTAATCCTAATTTTATTTAATTACAAATAGACCCTTTAGGACTTTAAGTAACTCCTTCTTCAACACTCCCCTCAAGTTAGGTACTACAAACATTCAAGTTAGGTACTGCAAATATGTTTTGTGTACCTAATTTCGAACTCAAAAACTCATGTTGCACTCTTGATAATCCTGTTGTTAAAATATTAACAGGCTACTTACTTGTAGGAATCTAGTTAGTTTAAATCACTCCTTGAATAATCTTTTTCTAATAAAATGACAATCTATTTCAATGTGTTTAGTCCTTCAATTGTATACTAAATTTGCAGCTATTTGTATTGCAACCTTTCTATTATTATACATGGTTAGGGAAGTGTAACACCAATAGCCCAACTATCCAAACTATCTCTGCCATAGTGGAAACTAAGCTTCTGTATTCTGCTTCAGCTGAGCTCTTCGAGACTGTTATTCTTAGAATTCAAAATGATGAGAGAATCTCCCATTATGCATCACATTAGGTTGCTATCACATTGTTCTTATTAGTAGATAGTAGGACCCCTTAGCATGGTTTTTTTTTTCCAGATCCTTGACTATTCTGAGTGTTGCTTCCATATGAGACCACTTTGGACATTTTAAATATTAACTTAGATTCTGAACACAGAATGAGATATAAAGTCTAGTCATGGTAATATATAGCAAAATTTTACCTATGAGTCTTTGATACGATCCTTGATCAGCAATAGGTTCTGCTTGATTAGTGCCTTTGAAAACATGATCACCATACTCCTTAGTTGTTAACTTCATATTTCTATCCATAGGAGTCATAGTAGGCTTTACCGCTCCAAGGACACTTTAAGAAATCAATTCTAATGCATGCTTCGTTCGATGTAGTAGTATTCCTTCCTTGGACCTAGGTAATTCAATGACAAGATATTATCCTAAACCTCCCAAGTAATTCATTTAAATGATTTCTGCAATGCATCTTTGGTTTCTTCAATTAGATTGAGATTGTCACCTACAATAAGCATGCCATCGATATAGACTAATATAATGGTTATACCTTTTGTGCTCTTTTAGTAACGAGAGAATGATCATCTTAACTTTGTTGAAAATTCCTAGGTTCTCGATTTAACCCATAAAATGATTTCTTGATCCTGCATACTACCTTATTCTACCCGTGACTTTGAAATCTTGAGGTAAATCCATGTAAATCTCATCAAACAAATCACCTTGTAGAAAGGCATTAAAGACATCCATTTGATAAAATAAGACACCTATAACTCAGGGTATGAACTCATTGGATTTGACTTTTATTTTTACATGTGGTGCCATTGTCTATATGACATTATTTTCTATAAGTTGGTATACTTGCATGATATATAGAATCATTAGCGTTCTAAGTTTTTATTTTTATTCAAAAATTATATGTGTTATATAATTTTATAGTTAATAATCAATTTAAGGAATTTCAGACAAGTGTTCCTCAATTTCTTATCTTAGATTCTTTTTCATATTTGGATTTAGACCATGATTAAATACACAGTGAACATTTGACTACAGAACTAATGTTAAACAAACTTTAATTTAGTTGGTTATTTTAAGGATTAATTTATGTATGAATTTTTGACTCCTGAAAATGTACATAAATATCTCAAATTATTTAATACATTTTCATAGCTATGTCAACTGCTATGAGAATATTGATCTCCAAACATAAGGGAAAAGCTAAACGGTGATGTAATATCAATATGATCTAGAAGAACATAAGGCTCTAGAGGTTTTAGATGTGTGTATGATGACTCATACTATATTTCCAAATTAATGCAGTTTTTTTTAAACAATCTGATGTTATTCCACATGAAAAAAATTGGATCTAACGGAAAACACATGTATCTTTCTATGATATTTAGAAGAGGAAGGGGTTATAATCTCATAGATACAATTTTTTACTATGCATTTATAATGTATTTTTTGCTTGATAGCATGTTATTAAGTTCTTGACTAGTAAAAAAAATAGAATGGATCTTGGAAGAATGGTGCGTGCATGATTAATTTCTTTTTCAACTTCTTATTTTAATTTTATTTTTATGAGGTTATTATAGCTTTATACTACATATCAAGATTCAATCTATAATCTGTGTGGAATTTTAATTTCCCCCCTTTGTTAGTTGCTTTTGATTTTACAGTTCTATTTTTTTATATATTGTATGTAAAATATCACGCTGGGTATTCGCCTACAACATTACACTACATGGGTCTAAACATGAAACAAAGGTAGTCGAAAGATCGAAAAAGGGGTTTGGACAATAAACAAAATGTTAAAAAAAAATCTTTGTGTGACATTGTTTATTTTTGACATTTTAGTATGCCTTTGTCCACCATTTCATCCATTATTTTTATTAGTATTATTTTTATTAAATTATACTTCTAGTTGATATTTTCTAATACTTTGTTTGATTTAGAAGTCGTTGTGGAAATATATTTTGCACGAGTAGAAGATTGAAGCATGTTTTGATGAGAGCGAGAAGAAATGCCTATTGATTAATGGAACAAGTCCTTCTTTCTTTACTATAATGATTGAAGAAGGTTTCTTTGAAGTTCTTGTAAAGTGTGGTTCTTTATGTATGATTGTTTCCTCAACTATCTACTTGTGTATGTGAAATATTGAGCAACCCTATACACACAATACAATTGTTGTCATGAATAGAATCTAGACCCCAGACGAGACTGGCGTCGTTTACCTCTCAGAGGTCACAAACAATCCTACTTATGTCATCCTTACTTTACATAGGTTAATTTTAGTGGAAAATTTGAAACTTTGGATTCTTTAAACATACTTCCTAAACATTATTAACATTTCATAATCATTCATCATCAACAATCTAACATTAAAGAGATAAGCAACTAAAAAAAATAGTTCATTAAGTCTTAATTGTATAATTACCAAAATGTCACCCATACAAAGTGTGAATCAAAACAGGAAAGAAACGCTAGTGGAACATGCTCCACTAGCTCAACAATTAAAGTATGCTAGAGTGTAAAACAGTAGCATCCTCGAAAGCATGTGGACCTACCAAACTCCGGATGAATGCTGACGTCCGAATAGTTGCAACAACGAACCTGTAGCTCTATCACCCACTTGTACCTGCACCAAAAATAGCATAGATGTATAGGGTTAGTACACACTTGTACTAAGTATGGGTATATGCAAGCACACACCAAGGACATGTATGAGAAGGAATAGCTATTTCCTAACAACATGATTTATGGAAGGTCAAGTCAGTGGACTTGCCAAATTGAGATTAGGAAAGTTAGTGAACTTTCCAGATTGGGTTAGGAAGGTCATGCCATGACATGCATTATTATAATTATCGTATTGCACATAACACATAACATCTTCATATAGCACATATCATAGCACATAACATATAACACATAACTTCTTTCATATTATTCATTCATATTCCGTGAGACCTTGTCATCATGGACTTAACATTAAGACTTCCCAAAATGAGGGCTCAACATATGGGACCTCAACTAGGGAGTCTTCATTAGCAAACACAGAGTCTGCTTCATTCATTTATATATACTTCATTTCATTTAATTCATAGGCCAGTGTGAACACCAGCTACACCTAGGATATAGTTTAAGACTCTCATCGGGTTTGTTGTGCAATGATCAGGAATAACCTAATGTTATTACCTGAGTCTATCTCACTTCTTGATTATCCTATCCTAACACCTTCAGTATCATTCATTTCTTTATATGAATCATTTGAGGCTGGCCTCAGTCACTCACTGGGAACTTTAAATTTAACCGACATAGATCATGCGAGCATCGTGAAATCCAGTGTCTCCCCCACACCGAAAAAAAGTGGAATCACCGGCCAAAGTGACTCAATAACATGCTAGCATATATGGAAATTTAACCCCACCAGATCCTTATATTGGCAGTATAGGTTCAAATACTAGGATATTTATGGAGACCCATACCCGAAAAGCCGGACAGTCTCATCTCATGAGAGTTACGTGAACCTTTGCCCTTCCAGAAAGAAGGCATCACCATTCATAGCTAGATATTAGTGCTCAGTATAAAGTTCCATTACATGCAAGTCATACATCATGGAAGATGGCTTCTAGTATGAGGACAACATAGCTCATTAGATGATTTCTCATCTTATCATTAGTATTAAGAAAGTTAAACTCAATACTTTCATTAGAGTGTTCATAGAGACTGGTCTCTTCATTATCTTACACTCTCATTGGTGAGTATGTATTGGCAACAATTACTTAGGCTCATTTGAGATTGATTTCATCATATACATTAGCATCATATCATGATTGTAACCACATTATTCATTATTAGCACCTTTGTTTTTCATAGTTACTCACCTCTTATTACGTGAATGTTCATTTCTTCATTTCCTAATTCATCCCATCATATGCCAATGCACTTTGGAATTTAGTGTATCTTACACTCATACTTAACCCTTGTAGGGTTTATCATTTCATTACGTACATATTAGGTTCACTTACTTTTGAACGTATATTGGACTTATGTGTCTATACATATAAGCAATGGGACTTCATTCATAGTTATCTAAGTGATTCTTACTTTCCTAAGATTATGTATTACAAGACTTGTGTATCTTGTATATATGCCACGGTATTGATTTTAATCTAAGTAGATGGCATTACTCTGTGATATTTTACTCACGTATGACTTATATATCAATATGGAAGTTTGGGCACTGGAACCCAAATCTAAATCACTTGGATGTCATTTAAATTTTTCATTGATTTTATTTCTAATATTCATAACATTAGAACTCTAAATTAAATCTCAACATTTACATGAAATGATTAATTTTCTATTTTAAATAGAATTCTAAATTAAATCTCAACATTTACATGAAATGATTAATTTTCAATATTAATTAGAATTCTAAATTAAATATCAACATTTACATGAAAGAATTAATTTTCTATTTTAATTAGAATCCTAAATAAAATCTCAACATTCCCATAAAAGAATTAATTTTCTATTTTAATTAGAATTCTAAATTAAATCTCAACATTTACATGAAAGATTTAATTTTTTATTTTCAATTAGAATTTTAAATTAAATCTCAACATTTACATGAAGGGCTTAATTTTCTATTTTAATTTTACTCTTAGTTAACCGATGGGTTGGGGATTCAAGCCCCCTCAACCCCTTTGACTTTTAGAGTTAAATTCACTAAAATAGGTAGGTTGTGGATTCGAACCCCCATATCCCCCCCTTTTTTTTTATTTCGCTAAGGATGAGGCTGTGAGGTGGTGGGTTCGAACCCTCACAGCCCCTCTATCTTCATTATATTTAAAACGAGCGAGTTGCAGTGAGGTTGTCGGATCAAATCCCCACAGCCTAACTTCTTTTTCTTAATTAATTTTGCCCCTTCTTCCACTTAAGGTCATGGGATCGATTCACACGCCTCGCATTTTCTCTTCCTTATTTCTTTCCCTTATTTCGCGCGTATCTGAAGGTCGTGGGTTCGAATCCAACGTCTCCCATTTATTTGGTTAATAATTTTTTTTCTCCTCGTCCTTCCCCCAGGTCACGTGTTCGATCCCCGCCCCCAGCCCCATTTTCTTTTATTTTCTGACGCAAGACAGGCCAAGGGTGAGGTCACAGGTTCGAATCCTGGTGGCCTCACCTCCTTTAAATATATAAAATTTCAAGATTTCAACCTCCCTTTTGAACAAAATTAAGGACACTAAGCTGGAATTTCATTCAAAATTTTTAACTTCCCTTCATCAACCTTTTTATGTTAGCTTCTTAGGGCTTTTCACCAAACATTTAGTGCATTGTTAGGTGTCGTGTCCTAATTATATTAATCAAGCTTTTTCACTCCAAACTTAGTAACTTCACACACCATACAAACATCACATTATGCACAATTTTAGCACATAAAATACAAAATTAACATGCCTTTGCACACCTCCAAATAGTGACCAATTTCACTATCATACACACACACACACACATCACTTTTCCACATAATAAACATCAAGAAAATACATTTCATCCCTAATTTGTACCATCAAACATACCCAACCTAAAGTTCAATGGGAGCTAGTGACAGGGACATGCAAGAGGGGAACAATCCTAGTTTTCGGGGTGCATATCTTGATTCGTAAAGGGTCTCTTAGGAAAGGAACCAAGAGGAAAAAAACCCATACCTTAATTTGCTTGATCAAACGTGAAGTTTCTTCCCAATATCTTTTCCAAAACCACGTTCAACTCACCTAGAGTTTCACCACCAACTTGACGTAATCTTCTCTTAGTCTTGACATTTTGATTACTTTGTCTTTTACTTAAAATTTCTCGCGAGTTCTTCAAGTGTAAATAACTCTTGATGTATCTTCTGGTTTTTGTTTCGTTTGGCAGAATAACGTGAGAGAGAGAGAGAGATGGAGAACGTGAGAGGGAGAGTTGAGAAATGTGTGAGAGAGAGAGAATGTTATTAGGATTAGGAGACTAAACTCAAGACATAGTCAAAATAGGATTTAATTAACTTAATAAAAATCTAATTTATTTTAATAAATACGTGAAAGTACCATTATGCCCTTAAAAATTTAGATTTTTAAATAATAATTAAATCACCTTAAGTACTTATTTATTCGATTTTTTAAGGATTGTTACATTATCACCCCCTTAGGAACATTCGTTCCCGAATGACACTACCATTACACATCGTAATGCCAATCAACTCATAACTTCATAGCTATGCACAGTCAGCCAATAGCAACAAAACACGAACATATAAGGAACTATAGCCTTACGAGTAGGAAGTCTAACGTCAAGATCTGAAAAGATGAGGATAGCAGGATCTCAAGTCGTCCTCAGCCTCCCACATAGTACCCTCAACAAGATGATTTCTCCACAATACCTTCACTGTGGCAATCTCCTTATTCCTTAGCCGCTTGACCTGTCTATCTAAGATCTCACAGGTGCCTCCTCATAAAACAAGTCTTCACCAACCCCCAAACTTTCAACAGGTAGGATTGATGCTGGATCTCCTAGGCACTTCTTCAACATAGAGACATGAAAGACTAGATGAACAGAAGTTAGCTCCGCTGTCAATGCTAACTCATAGGCCACCTCACCCACACGTTGTAGGATCTCATATGGCCCCACATTCCTCGGACTCAGCTTCCCCTTTTTACCAAATCTCATAACCCCTTTCATAGGTGATATCTTCAAATAAACCTGGTCACCAACATTAAATTCTTAGGGCCACTTTCTGTTGTCTGAATTTTATTTCTTTCGGCTGAAAGCAGTAGAAAACCTATCCCTGATCACTCTAACTTTCTCCAAGGAATCATGAATGATCTCTGGACCCAAAATGGATGATTCTCCAACCTAGAACTACCAAACTAGAGATCTACACCTCCTACCATACAATGCCTAAAATGGTGCCATCCCAATGCTGTAGTGATAACTATTATTATAAAATAACTCTATCAAAGGAAGATGGTGATCCCAGTTAGCTATGAAGTGAATCACACATGCTCTCAACATGTCCTCCAATGTCTGAATGGTGCATTCTGCCTGCCCATTGGTCTGAGGATGAAAGGCAGTGCTAAGCTTTATCTGTGTGCCTAAAGGTTTCTTGAAAGATCTCCAGAAATGTGAAGTAAACTAAGCTTTTCTATCTGAAATAATAGACAAAGAAATCCTATGCCATCTCACAATCTCATCAATTTAAAGTCTCGCATAATCCTCGGCTCTGTAAGTAGACTTCACAGGGATAAAGTAGTAAGACTTAGTCAATCTATCTACAATAACCCATATGGAGTCATGTTGCCTCCTAATCCTCGGAAGACGAATCACGAAGTCCATATTAATGGCCTCCAACTTCCAAGTTGAAACTTCTATAATCTGAGTCAGACCACCAGGCTTAAGATGCTATGCCTTAACTTGTTGAAAATTAGGACACTTAGCCACATATTTTGCAATATCTTTCTTCATTCCATCCCACCAATAAATCTGCTTAAGATCATGATACATTTTGGTGGAACATGGATTTATGGAATATCTGGAACAATAGGCCTCTGCCACAATCCTTGTTCGTGAATCATCCACATCTGGTACACAGAACCTGTCCTGGTATCTAAGTATCCCATCATCTCCCAAATCGAAACACTAATTCATTTTTAACAACACTGAGTCCTTCATCTTCTTCAACACAGGTTCAAGATGCTGACCCTTTTTGACTTCAACTATCAGGGATGATTCAGAACTAGGACTTCAACTATCAGGGATGATTCAGAACTAGGGTGAACTGAAACACCCCCACAAGTAGAGTTAACCAACCGCACACCCAATCAGACCAGTCTGTGTACCTCTTTTGCCAACTCCATCTTCTCTTCCTCAATATGGGTTTTACTCCCCATGCTCATCCTGCTCAAAGCATCAGCCACACCATTAGCCTTACCTAAATGGTAGTGCAGATTCATGTCATAATCCTTCAAACAGCTCCAACCATCTGCGCTGACGTAGATTCAACTCCCTCTGTGTGAACACGTACTGGAGACTCTTATGATCCGTGAACACATAAACATGCACTCCATACAGATTATGCCTCCATAACTTCAATGCAAACACAATAGCTGCCAACTCCAAGTCATGAGTGGGATAATTCTTTTCATGAACCTTGACCTGTCTGGAAGCATAGGCTATCACCCCACCAACCAGCATTAGAACACATCCCAAACCAACCCTAGATGCATCACAATAGACAGTGTAATTCTTGCATCTCTTAGGCAGAGTAAGCACTGTGGCTGAAGTGAGTCTATCCTTGAGCTCATGTAAACACTTCTCACAAGTATCCGTCCATTAAAACTTTGATATCTTCTTCGTCAAATTTATAAGTGGGGCAGCAATGGAAGAAAATTCCTCCACAAACCTGCGGTAGTAACCTGCCAATCCTAGAAAGCTATGGATATCGATGGGAGTAAGAGCATTTGCCCAGTTCTTAACAGATTCAGTCTTCCTGGGGTCCACTTCTCCACCTTGATCGGACACAACATGGCCCAGAAAGGTCATTGATCTCTACCAAAATTCACACTTGCAGAATTTGGCATACAATTTATGGTTTCATGGTATCTGCAAGGTTAGTCTCAAATGTTGTTCATGATCTTCCTTGGTCTTAAAGTAGATGAGAATGTCATCAATGAATACTATGACGAAAGAGTCAAGGTATTCATGGAAGACTCTATTCATGAGATCCATAAATGCAGCAGGTGCATTCGTTAGACCAAATGACATAACCAAAAACTCATAATGACCATAATGGGTAAGAAAAGCTGTCTTTGGGATATCTCCATCCCTAACTCTAAGTTGATGATACCCTGAACGAAGATCAATCTTAGAGAAGAAACTAGACCGTTGGAGCTGATCGAACAAATCATCAATTTTGGGAAGTGGACACTTGCTCTTTATAGTACTTTGTTGAGCTGTCGATAATCGATACACATTCTAAGGGTCACAAACAACACTGGAGTACCCCAAGGGGATATGCTTGGCTGAATAAAACCCTTATCAGTGAGAAATTTTAACTACAACTTCAACTCTTTGAGTTCAGCTGGATCCATTCGACACTAAGGAATTGAGATTGGTTAGTATAGAGTTCTAAGTCGACACCAAAGTCAATATCTCTAACGGGAGGGTCTGCAGGAAAATCTTCAGAAAATACGTCTGGGAACTCATTCACTGTGGCCATTGAGTCTATGGAAGGAATGTCATAATTTAAATCATTAACACTCACAAGATGACGTTGTAACCCCTTGGACATCATTTTATTGGCCTTAAGATTTGAGATCAAGGGGATTAGGACGACTCGAATCGTATCCCTCCCAAACTAACTCTTCTTCATCAGGGAAGCAAAATCTCATCACTCTACTACGACAGTCCAAGCAAGCAGAACAACTGTGAAGCCAGTCCATGCCAAGAATAATATCAAAATCATGCATGGGTAACTCAATCAAGTTTGCACACATAGTCTTACCACTTACAACTATTGGGCAATCCTTGTATACCCTATATGTTCTTACATTTTCTCCTAAAGGCGCACTAACCATTATAGGAGCATGCAGAACATCAGGTAGTATTTCAAAAGTAAGGGAAAGCAGAGGAGTCACAAAGGAAAGCGTAGACCCTGGATCAAGTAAAGCATAAACAGAAGTTGAGAATACTTACAGCATACTTGTGACAACATCTGCGGACTTCTCCTTCTCCTCTCTGCCCTTCAAGGCATAGAATATGTTCCTCTTGGGAGGCTCGGCTGCTGCTGCACTCAGTGGTTAGGCCTAAGCTGAGCGTTACCTCCACCCTAACCTCTATTCTGTGGACAATCTCTGACCATGTGTCCACTCTTAACACAACCGAAGCAGGCATTAGTGCCCTATCTGCACTCTCTTGTGTGAGCTCGGCCACACTTAGCACAGTTCTTATTAGGATTCTGCATCTCACCTCCATTGCCCCTCTTGGGTTCACATCTGCCTCATCTAGTTGTTGCATTCTCTGAGGGTTAGAATTCCAAGAACACTATTGCCCCTTCTTGAATCTGGGCTGCTCACGGATGCAAAAATTGTTTCTATGGCCTCCACGGCTGGGACCTGCCTGATCTAGAGGCCTAGGCCTCCTAACATCATGAACAACTCTCCTCTTCCAGTTGTCCTCTACCTGCTGGACATGCACCATTTAACCTGGAAAGGTCCATATTGTCATGGAGCATCGCAGACAGACACTCCTCCTCCAAGTCTCCATTGATTCCCGTGAGGAACCTGCTCATCTCATCCCTGCTGTTCGGAACAAGGGAAGTAGCATACCTGGATAATTCCAACAAAGTTAAGTACTCTCCTCATTCTTGCTATTAAATATTAAGGGAAGTAACATACCTTGATAGCTTAACAAACTTCAGGGAATACTCCCTGACCGTCATAGATCCTTGTTTAAGGTTGATGAACTCCTCAACCTTGGCCTCCCTCATCTCTCTGGGGAAGAATCCCTCTAGAAATGTTGTCTTGAATAGCTCTCATGTGACTGGCACTCCACCTAAGACACGGCTATCTTGCCACATCTTCCACCAAGTCTGTGCAACATCCTTGAGCTAGTAGGAATCCAGCTCAGCCTTCTCAATATCAGTGACCCCCATAGCCACCAGGATCTTATGGACCTCGTCTATAAACTCTTGAGCATCCTCTGAAGTCTTAGCCCCTGTGAATATAGGAGGATTCATACCAATGGGTTCTCCCTCTGAACAACCTGCCGGTTGACTTGAGCAGTCATAGACTGAGCCTACATCGTGATGGCCTGTGCCATCTGGCTAGAGATTCCCTCACCTCAGCATCAGTCAACCGAGCTAGGTTAACTGGCATGGCCACTCCTTCAGCTTGAGGCTAGGGTGGATTCTGATAACCCCTAGTTGCTGCTCCTCCCCTCCTCAGACCCTTAGTTCTCTAAGTGTTCATTCTTTGAAAACAACAAGGATTTATGTTGGACACATTCATAACACCGAGAATTCAGACATTAGGAAAAACACGATAAGATCAGAACAAGGGAAATTTTTCCTATGCATCATGTAGTCTCAAACCCATGATAGTGTTGCACTTTACTACCATGACTTAAAAACTACTCAATGTGGTTGATGTGAACTCATTATTCTAAGAATTTATCCTTGTGCTCTAATACCTGCTTTGTCACGACACGAATCTAGACCCCACATGAGACCGGCGTCGTTGACCTCTCAATGGTCACAAACAAGCCTACTTTCGTCATCCTTACTTTACATTGGTTAATTTTAGTAGAAAATTTGAAACTTTAGGTTCTTTAAACATACTTGATAAACATTCTTAACATTTCATAATCGTTCATCATCAACCATCTAACATTAAAAATATAAGCAACTGAAAAAAATAGTTCAGTAAGTCTTAATTGTATAATTACCAAAATGGCACAAATACAAAGTCTAAATCAAAATAGGAAAGAAACTCTAGTGGAACATGCTCCACTGCTCAACTTTAAAACTATAATAGAGTATAGAACACTAGCATCCTTGAAAGCATTAGGACCTACCAAACTCCGGATGAATGCTTACGTTCGGATAGATGTAACAATGAGCCTGTAGCTATATCGGCCACCTGTGCTTGCACCTAAAATAGTATAGATGTATAGGATTAGTACACTAATATTTCTTGAAATCTAAAGAGAATGACTAAATGTTTTCTAATTGAGGATGTTCTTGAAAAATTATGAGGTTTGATTTTCTCAAAATAGATGAATCAATTCATTAGTTAGACCTCTCTTTATCGAACTTGTTTTTTTATCCAAGCAACTAACTAATTTCCATTCATAATTAAGTGTACAGACATTTTGTTGCCAATAATAAATATTGCTTCTTCGATTTATAATATAAAGAGGAAAATTTCATTTAGAAGCATTAATTTTCCTGTAAGACAAAATCTACATTTACATTTTTTTTTCTGAGAGTTCTATCATAACTGAAACTTACATTACATTGATATTATTGATTTTTAGTTTATTCTCTTCTTCTGTGATTTTAGGCTGCAATATTCTTATTTCCTAGTCTATGTATTTCTAATTGAATCTAAACCGCCTTTAAGTCTGTATAGAAATTATCAGAATCCTGGCAAAAATATTTACCCAACGGACAAAAATTTGAAAGGTGCATTGTTTTTCTTCGAGGGCCAGATAAAAGAATATGGCCTACCTATTATCATTGCAGATTAAAGTTTGAAATTTTAATAAGTGGATGGGATAAAGTTACTGTGGCTTATGACATAAATGTGGGAGATAAATTCCTTTTTAAACTTGTAGATCACTACTGACGTCTACTGGATGTACGAAAAGTATTTGGAGTTGATAGGCTCAAGAAGTTACAAAAGGAATGAAAGATAACAGAAGCTCTGTTGGTTCTTCATTGATGATTTTGTTTACCAACATTTAATCATTGTCGCGATAGTCTATATATTTTATTCTATCATTCAATAGTTTCAATTGTTACCTAGCACTCTTCCCAAATTATCATTTCATCATACACAAACTTGAAACTTGCATTGTGATCCTGTTAAGACATGATCATGGGAACCTGTTTAAAAAATTTTGCATTTCAAACATCTGCAATATTTTAAGACAAATATTTTTTGTGTCTACTTACAATGCTTGTTTTATTTTGTTTTATGAGGTTCAATTATAAGTAAACATGAATTGATTGTAAAAACTCATATTTTTTTCTATCAGGGTGGACATGGACGATAAAATAAGCGAAAAATAAAAGCAACAAAGAATAAAATTTTGGATAACGATCTTTGCTATTTCTATTTGACCATCTCTTTGTTCCCTTCTAATGATTCTACAAATATGGCTACAAATAAAACACCTAGAGGCTATGCAACTATAGTTGATCTTGGATCTACTATGTTCTACCAGGGGCGGAGCTATGAAATATATATTAAATATCAACATTTTTGGACATATATAAATTATTGCACAACCTTGACACAATAAAGGTAGATAGACCAATGGTTAAGGTTGTGCAGAGCCGCCTCAATGTTTGGATTCAAGCTCAACTTTAGGTTAGTTTAGTTTTCTTTATTCCATTTTTCTATTTAAAAAAGGAAGTTCAAAAGTGACCTTTTTAAGTTAAGAAAAACAAAAGGTCTTCTTTTGACTTTTCTTAATTTAAAAAAGTCATGACAAGAATCTACCCCTGGACGTGGTCGGTACTCAAGAACAGTTGTTGATTCACTGTTGCTGATCCCCAAACGAACCCTATCCTGGCTAATTATTAGCAGAAGACTAACTTAAACACACAAAAGCTTAATAACTGAAATAAAAGTTCATTAAATTTAATAACAAACTTTAACCCAAAATAAAATATTGAATAATCAAATATATACTAACCTAAAAATAGGAAACTTAAGTCTTTATAAAATTTAATAAAATAAATGAATAATACAGAATCGTCAACTATACTGACTATCTATAAAGCCTCTAACTGACAATGATGGAAGTCGGGACAAGACCCACGATATCCTAACTAAATCAAGAAGTAAATAAAATCCTCCAGAAGCAAGAACGCTCACCATAGCTAATTAGAACTCTAGATGGATCAATGAACCTTCTCTTGAATATCCTTAATACTCGTGTCTGCATCATGAAAAGATGCAGGACAAATGGCTCAGTACGTGGAATATACGAGTATGTAAGGGGAACTCTAAAGCTTAACATAATCTTGAAACTTGATAAAAATGGAAACATACTTACCACTTTTCAAACTTTAAACTCAACTCTAGGAGTACTCAAGGATATTCAAAACTACTCAACTTACTAAGACTCATTCTATTAGACTTAAGTCTGCACTTCATTTTATAATGATTTAAACTGTATGAAACAATGTCGGAGAACAAATAAGTCCTAAAGACAACAAGTATCGTAGGTCTAAGGCAAAAACTAGCCTAATCATGAATTAAGGCCAAGCATGCTTAATTATACCATAATAACAACATCCAAGTCTACTCACAAAAAAATAGAACTAAACACATAATCCTCCACTAGCATGGTACTACGCCCAAAGTAGAGCCAATCAAGTCCTATAACATGGAATAAAGAAAAGAAAATACAAAAACAAGCAACCCGTCCCTAATAAAGTCTGGTCAACATTTTATTACACATTCAACCTCAACCTAAGAGAAGGAAATTCAGAGTCTACCTTTAGGCTAATCTCGGGTGATAGAATCTTAGTAATTCTACAAGTTGATATAAAATTAATGTTTTGATGATAGACAAGAAATGCAGGCAAATATATAAGTCAGCAAATTGATGCAGCCACAAGTAGTAAAATAACGCAGCTAGAGATTGAAGTATTTGTTACGTAACAATTCAAGATCAGCAGATTGACACTGTTGTTCAATTAATGCTAAATATATAAGTTGATACGAATAAGGAAACCTTAATTATTAAAGATACAAGTTGATACAAATAACGAAACTTTAATATTAAGGAAGGAAGTCGTGTATAAAAGGGATTGTACAAAATAAGGTAAAAGAAGTAATCCTTTTTTAAATACAATTACAATTTCCTTACCTTATTTGATAAGGAATCAAGGCAGCAGGAATATCTATAAAAAGAGGACATACGCAGAATAGAAGACTACAACTTCACATAGAGAGAAAAGTGAGAATCACTCATTGAGTAGAAGTCTTCAAATCGATATGTCTTGTTTTGTTCTTCAGTATTAGTTACGATTCTTTGTACAAGAAGTGAGTTTGACTTTTTGTATAGTTGAGCTTAGTGAGGTTTGTAACAAAAGGTGGGTTTGACCTTTTGGAGAGTAAAAGCAATCGGTTGTAGTCAATCGAGAGTTGTAGTAGTGGTAAGGCTTTTTGATTATTGAGTTGTAATCACAAAATCTTATAGTTGAATTAATAAAATGGGGTTTTTCCTTCCTTGAGTGAGGAAGGTTTTTAATTAAACAAGTGTTTCTGTCTTGACTTAAAAGCAACTTACAAGAACCTGGTTCTTGTTCTAGGGCATAGGTTTCTTCAATTGGTCTCAGAGCAGGTCTTTTCGATAAAAGATTCACACCTTGAAAACATTCAATGGCAGCACCACCTACCCCACAAGAGGGAGCTTCACAAACACGACCACCACTATTTAATGGCAAATATTATGGATGGTGGAAAAATCGTATGATGGATCATCTTATTGGCGAAAACCCTGATCTATGGGGAGTAATTCTAGATGGACCAACTATACCTATGAAAACTGCAACTGATGGAATGACCAAAATCCCAAAGGAAAGAAAAGAATGGAATGCTGAAGATAAGCTTGCAATCCAAAACAATGCCAAAGCCAAGAAAATTCGAATCTATGGTATAGGACTAGACGAATACAATCGAATCTCGTCTTGTCAAGATGCCAAAGCCATATGGGAAACACTACAAACCGCTCATGAAGGAACAACGCAAGTCAAGAAGTCCAAAATTGATAACTTGAACAGACAATATGATTTGTTCAAGATGGCAGAAGGGGAGACCATACAAGACATGCATACCCGGTTCACTTCAATCATCATTGAGATGTACTCCTTGGGAGAGATAGTTCCTAATGGAAAGGTAGTAACAAAAACTTGAGTGTCCTTCCAGAAACTTGGGAAAGCAAAGTCGAGGCTATCACTGAAGCCCGTGACCTAGATACAATGGCCATGGATGAGTTAATTAGTAATATTATCATGTACGAACTCAAGAAAAACCAAGAAAGGGAAATCGGAGGAAAAAGGAAGGAAAGAAACCTGGTTCTAAAGGCTACTGCATCAGATGATTTTGAGGATGAAAATATTGCCCTCATAACCAAAAGGTTCATCAGAATGCTAAAGAGAGGACAGGCCTTTCAAAAGAAAACTCCTCAAAAATCATCTGAAAACACTAAAGACCATGTTTGTCATAAGTGTGAAAGCCCAGAACACTTCATCAAATTCTGTCCACTTTGGGCTTTAGAGCAGAAAAAGACAAACTCTAAGAAAGGAAAGATAAGTTTGTTCCCTCAACAGAAGAATGACAACTCAAGAGGCAGATATCTCAATGAAAAGGGCCTTTGCAGCAATGGGGAATTCATCTGATGAAGAATCTGAGGATAATGAGACAGAAAAAAAATCCCTTCTTGAACTAGAACAAGAAGATGATTATGACTCTCTTGCTCTTGTAGCAGTGGAAACCAAGGAAGAAAAGGAAACCTGCAGATCACAAGAAACCATATTAGCACTCATGGCTGGATCAGATTTTAAAGAGGACAAAGAAGAAGAAGATATGAATGAAAAGGTTAGTCTTAATCACATACAAGACAATCTAAACTCTTACTCAAAAAGGGAGCTAGAATCTTTACTCTACACTCTCATTGATGCATATAAAACCATAAACTCGAAAAGGGAATTGATAATGGAAGACTATGCATCACTAAGAGAAGAAAACAAGAATCTTAAAAAACAAAATTTTCATCTTTTATCCAGGAATACTGAGCTAAGTAAAAACCTAGACTTGGTAACTAAAAGGAATGAAGCACTAACCAAAGAGCTTCTTGTGACTAAAACTGAAGCTGAAAATGGAATGAGATGGACTACGTCCTCCATATTGCTTGACAACATTCACAAGAATCGTACATCTGAGAAACATGGGATAGGCTTTGATAGAACTAGATCTCAAGTAAAAAATCCCAATATAGATTGTCTATGCATGCACTGTGGGCTGATAGGGCATAAAAGTCATGATTGTCAAAGAAAACAAACTGCTCATAACAAAAACTTGAAATCTTTGAGAAAACCTCATCATGAGAAAACCAATGAGCAAAAACAAATCCCTACAGTCAAATCTCTTCCTAGATGGGCCAAAAAAATCTCATTCATCCATTCTCTAAGCATAATTCTAAGTGGATTTGGGTACCGAAATCTAACCCCCAAAATTAAACTGTTGGGACCAGTGAGAAGGAAGCAACAACAATGGTACTTGGATAGTGCATGTTCCAGACACAGGATTGGAGATAAAAGAAGCTTCCTCTCACTCAAGAACATCAAAGGAGGAAATGTTGCCTTTGGTAATGGAAAAAGTGGGGAAATTCTGGGAATTGGAAAGGTTGGGTCAATGGATACTCATGCAATTGAGAACTTATACTATGTGAATGGCCTACGACATAATCTATTGAGCGTATCTCAAATATGCGATAAAGGAAACAATGTTCTCTTTACAAAAAAGGAATGCAGAGTAACAAACTCAGTGACTTGGAACCTGGTTCTACTAGGTAAGAGACACAGGAATGTGTACAAATCCAAGATTGGTTACTCCAAGGAAGATACTCTTAAATGTCTAAGTGTAGTCTCTAGTTGCTCCTTGCTCTCGCACAAAAGAATGGGACACATTAGCATGACAACAATAAATAAACTCATATCTAAAGACCTGGTTAGGGGACTGCCAACCAAAAGTTTCAGGGACAACCAAGTATGTGGAACCTGCATTCAAGGAAAACAGGTTAGAGCATCCTTCAAACCAAAGTTGACAGTGAGTACTACCAAGCCATTAGACTGCTTCACATGGATTTGTGTGGACCAATGCGTATACGAAACAGAGGTGGGAAAAGATATGTGTTTGTAATAGTTTATGACTATTCAAGATTCACTTGGATATTGTTTCTTGCAACAAAGGATGAAACATTCACTATGCTTGAAATCTTTGCAAAGCTGGTTCAGAAAAAATTCAACAAAGAAATAATTAGCATCAGATCTGATCATGGGCTGGAGTTTGAGAACTCACAATTCCTACAATTTTGTACTACAAATGGGATTGACCATAACTTCTCAGCACCTAGAACACCACAACAAAATGGTGTAGTTGAGAGGAAAAGAGAACACTGGAAGATATTGCAAGAACAATGTTAACCTCAAGCAAGCTTCCAAAATTTTATTGGGCTGAAGCAGTAAACACAGGATGCTATCTGATAAACAGATGCATAATCAGATAAGTGTTAAAAAAAACACCATATGAGCTGCTAAAGGGAATAAAACCAAACTTAGCACATATTAGGGCCTTTGGGTGTGTATGCTTTATACACAACAATGACAAGGACAATTTGGGAAAATTTGATGCCAAGATTGATGAAGGAATTTTTCTGGGTTATTCGTCACAAAGCAAAGCCCACAAGGTACTGAACAAAAGAACAAACGGTGTAGAAGAAAGTGTTCATGTTGTCTTTAATGAAAATTGCAGTGAAGTTGAAGGAAATTCAGAGGATGAACAGACTGAGGGAACCTGCTCCAAGCCATCAGAACAAAAAATATGGGAAGAAGAATACATACCCTCTCATAAAACACCTGAAATAGGAGATAAGTCTACTAATGAAACTGGTTCTTTTGCATCTCAAGAGCCAGTAAACATCACAACTCACAGCTGGAAACATCAAAGCTCTCACCCTTTACAAAACATTCTCACTCCTCTTAACTCAGGCATCTCTACAAGATCCAAATTACGTAGCATGTGTGCATTCTCTGCATATGTATCCCTGATTGAGCCAAAAATATAAAAGAAGCACTACTAGACTGTGATTGGATTAGTGTCATGCAAGAAGAACTTAATATGTTTGAAAGAAGCAGAGTATGGAACCTGGTTCCAAAACTTCAAAACAAGATGGTAATAGGAACAAGGTGGGTGTTTAGAAATAAGCTCGATGAGCAGGGTCAAATAGTACGCAAAAAAGCTAGGCTAGTTGTACAGGGATACAACCAAGAAGAAGGGATAGACTACGATGAAACCTTTGCACCCGTTGCAACAATTGAGGCAATCAGAATATTGATTGCATATGCCGCCTACATGGAATTTAAACTCTATCAAATGGATGTCAAAAGTTCCGTTTTAAACGGTTATATGCAAGAAGAGGTGTATGTGAAACAACCCCCAGGTTTTGAGAATACAAAGTATCCTGATCATGTATACAAAATAGACAAAGCACTCTATGGGCTAAAACAAGCACCTAGAGCATGGTATGATCGATTGTCCACCTTTCTTCTCACACATGGATACACAAGAGGAAAAATTGATAATACACTGTTTTTTAGAAAACAAGGTGAAGATTTGTTCATAGTCCAGGTATATGTAGATGATATCATATTTGGAGGAACTAATGATTTACTTGGAGTAGAATTTACTCAACTAATTAACAGTGAATTTGAGATGAGTATGATGAGAGAGCTAAACTTCTTTTTAGGACTCCTAATTAAACAAACCCCAGTTGGAACATCAATTCATCAACAAAAGTACATCAAGGAATTACTGAAGAAGAATGATATGAATGAAGCTAAGTCAAATGACACACCCATTGGGACAACAAATCTTGATAAAGATGAACCAGGTTCACCAGTTAATGACACTAGATATAGAGGTATGATTGGATCACTCCTATACCTCACTGCCAGTAGACCTGATATAGTGTTCAGTGTTAGTCTATGTGCACGGTTTCAGTCCTGTCCCAAGGAATCACATCTAAAAGCTGTCAAATGAATCTTAAGATATTTAAAAGGCACAATGAACCTGGTTCTCTGTTATCCAACCGGTGACTCTTTTGATCTAAAGGGATTTGCTAACGCAGATTATGCAGGACATATAGTAGATAGAAAAAAGTACCTCTGGGATGGCACACTTTTTAGGACCATGTCTAATATCTTGGGCAACTAGAAAACAAAATTTGGTTGCTTTATCTACTGCTGAGGCTGAGTATGTAGCAGTTGCTTCATGTTGTGCCCAACTTCTTTGGATAAAACAATAATTTAAAGACTTTGGCATAAAAACAGGTTGTATTCCTATTCTATGTGATAATACAAGTGCTATGAACATGGCTAAAAACCCAGTTCAACACAAACGCACCAAACACATAGATGTTAGACATCACTTCCTTCATGATAATGTGGAAAAAGGAAACATAGTGATGAAGTTCTGCAAAAAACTGAGGATCAAGTTGCTGATATTTTCACCAAGACACTAGGAAGAGAATCATTTCAGAAAAATAGACTTGAGTTAGGGCTCATCTTTTTAGATTGATTTCTGTCCAACCAAGTTCTAAGAACCAGGTCCAGTCTAGTTGGTTCTACAAGTTCTTTACACTTAGCAGTCAAATTTTTTTTAAAAAAAAGGGAAAGAATTTCTTCTTCTCTCTCCTATGTCAAGTCTCTGAAAATCAGGTGCAACCGTCAAAGCACACGTCTCTTCGATGTCAATCCCCCATAATTACTAAAACTCTTTGAATATAACATCAAAACCGTTCCCAATAAAGCACTCTCTCTAAACAAGCAACCAACTTTTTCTCATCTTCCATTTTTCAGAAAAAATCCCCAAAAATCATTATGTTCAATCCTCTTGTTGCTTACTGAGATGATGAAAATTCATATGACAATGCATCTTTTCAGGGGGAAGAGAACCCTGACATTGATACAATATTCACTCAGGGGGAAGAAAGCCAGCCCACAACCAAACCATCTACATCCTCCCCCAAACCAGATCCGTCTGCATATCAACCACCACCAGTTACAGATACATCTCCACCACCACCAATTACAGAAACATCTCAACCACTACCACCAGTTAAAGAGTCACCATCACCACCTGTCACATAGTCATCACCATCACCTGTCATAGAGTCACCTCCACCCCCTGTCATAGAATCACTATCACCACCAGTCAAAGAAACTCCATTACCACCAAACCCAGAAACACCCATAACCACTATCCCAAAAAACCCTTCTTCGTCCCCAACTCAAAAAACTACTCCGCAAAATCCACCACCATCCCCACATTCTCTTAACAATGATGACATCCTTCTCAGCACCCTTCACCCTAAAAAACCAAGACGGCCAAGAAAACACATTGCAGTCAAAAAAGTTCGTCCGCACAGGCCAGTAACTCGGAGTGTGAATGTAGTCAAATCAACTGATGGTGCGACATCCAGTGTGAAGCGTCGTCGTCTGGGTAAGTCTCCTTTTCACTCATTTGTTTCTCCAATGATTCTTGATTCTGAAACTGATGATGTCTTTGAGGGTAAACATTCTGAAACCCCTCAGTCAAAGTCAAAATTTGTAAAAAGAAATGTGGATAAATTTCTCAAAGTTGGAAAGAAAAAATATTTTCAAACCAAAAAAATGCTTAGGGTAGAACTTTTCATCCTGATATACTATCAATGGACATAGTCAAGCAGGTTTGTGAGTTACTAAGGTTTCAGGTGTGGGAGGAGTTACTTCTTGAACCTAATCTGATTTATGAACAAGTAGTGGTAGATTTCTATACAAATTTGGTAATTTTGGAAGGAGATGTGGTATCATCTAATGTGAAGGGAGTTGACATTGTTTTTGATACAACTAAACTTGGGGAAATCTTGCATATACCATCTGTGGGTATTAATGACTATCATTGGGGTTTTGATGAACATTCCAGCCTGCGAGTTAAATTCTCTCAAGGAAGAGTCAATTCTAGGGCACAGAATGTTTTAAAGGGCATTATGAGATCATTGCATAAGCTTCTCTTTGAGATAGTACATAAGGTGATACTGCCTAGAGGCCACCAACGTCACATTGCCTCCATAAGAGACATGGGACTTATGAATGCTCTTTAGTGTAAAGAACGCATTGACTGGCCCACACTGATCATCAAACATCTTGGTAGAATTGTTGATCCTAAACTAGGTTCTTATCAATTAGCTTTTGGAAATCTGTTAACTAGAGTATTTAATGCATTTGAAGTACCATTGGGAGAAGGCATGATTTTAACTCGTGCAGATATGTTTACTCAAACAATTCTTGCTGATTGTGGCATTCCCATGGAGTCGTAGCAGGTTGCTAATACTTCTCCACGTACATCTGGTCCTGTTGCTCAGTTACTCAGGGAACTCAAAGTGGCAGAAGAAAAATATGCCACTCTTAAATTGGAAAACCAGAATTTACGTGCTGAATTTCATACTTCAAATGTTGATATTCAAAGGTTGAAAGATCAGTTGGTGCAGCAACAGCTTGCTAACAATGCAAGGGTTGATAGAGTTCTGGATATGCTTGCTTCTGCCTCAACAAAGCCCAATTAATCTTCAACTTGAAAAGCATCTTGTTTGCACCTGGTTCTTTTGGATTGTTTAAACTCTTTGTTGATATTACTCTTTATCCAGAACATTTTATGTTGCTCAAACTGGCTGAGCATCAATTGTTGATATGGATGTTATCTGATTATGTATTAGCAGTTATTGGAATCTTTTTTATTTGTCAAAAGGGGGAAGATATATATGTTGTATGTTGCATTTTACGGGTTTGTCTTCATCAAAAAGGGTGAATTTGATAGAATCTTAGTAATTCTACAAGTTGATATAAAATTGGTGTTTTGATGATAGACAAGAAATGCAGGCAAATATATAAGTCAGCAAATTGATGCAGCCACAAGCGGTAAAATAACACAGCTAGAGATTGAAGTATTTGTCACGTAACAATTCAAGATCAGCAGATTGACACGGTTGTTCAACTAATGCTAAAGATACAAGTTGATACAAATAAGGAAACCTTAATTATTAAAGATACAAGTTGATACAAATAAGGAAACTTTAATATTAAGGAAGGAAGTTGTATATAAAAGGGATTGTACAAAATAAGGTAAAAGAAGTAATCCTTGTTTAAATACAATTACAATTTCCTTACCTTATTTGATAAGGAATCAAGGAAGCAGGAATATCTATAAAAAGAGGACATACGCAGAATAGAAAACTACGACTTCACATAGAGAGAAAAGTGAGAATCACTCATCGAGTAGAAGTCTTCAAAATCGATATTTCTTGTTTTGTTCTTAAATATTAGTTACGATTCTTTGTACAAGAAGTGAGTTTGACTTCTTGTAGAGTTGATTTTAGTGAGGTTTGTAACAAAAGGTGGGTTTGAACTTTTGGAGAGTAGAAGCAATCAGTTGTAGTCAATGGAGAGTTGTAGTAGTGGTAAGGCTTTTTGATTATTGAGTTGTAATCACAAAATCTTATAGTTGAATTAATAAAACGGGGTTTTTCCTTCCTTGAGTGAGGAAGTTTTTTAATTAAACAAGTGTTTGTGTCTTGACTTAAAAGCAACTTACAAGAACCTGGTTCTTGTTCTAGGGGATAGGTTTCTTCATCGGGTTCTACTCACAATGACAAAGCCTTTCCCTTGTGAATGGCCTCAAAATGTTGTCACACTATCAAAAATCTGATCACAACGCCAATACGGTCATTTCAACACCAAATACACATGAATGAAAATAGGACAACTTTTGAATAAAATGGGAATCATGTGTCCTCCAAAATGGAACACAATAGGGGCCATGGAGCAATCAGGAGAACCAACATACAAAAATTCAAAATTGACAGCATATAAACGAGTCATGACAACCTAAAATAACTCGAATTTACCTCGAACTGAGAGCCTATTATAGTTTCTGACCATCGACTCACAAGAACTTTTATTTAACCATCATGAACAATAAAGTACACTTTGTTGGGTAAAATTACCTCTCTATGATAGTCTTACTCAAATATTAATTGAGTAATGCTCCATCCGTCCCATTATATTTGAGGTAGTTTGAATCGATACAGAGTATAAGAAAGAAAGGAAGACTTCTAAAACTTGTGGACCAAAATTAATGATAGAAATATGTGTGGCTGTATATCATTTCATTAAGGGTAAAATAGACATTTTATAGTTAAATAATTACTTAATATAGAAGTATATCATTCTTTTTGGGGCACACTAAAAAGGATAGTAAGCATATAAATTGGGACATAGGGAGAAATATTTTGTAAAAGATCAATTACATATTAGGATAAAATATTGAAATACTTACGGTAATCCTTATTACTGTCATGCACATATTAAGTTTCAAGCATGCATATTTAAGACAAAATTTGTACTTAAATGATGTACATCATTTATGTTCATAACCTCAAGAGCAAAGGCTATTGGCCACATTTTCTAAATGGTTAATTTTTGTCTATTTTGCGGATTAGATTTGTGTAAAACATTCAGTGAATAAAGAAATAATACTACTAAAGAAATGTCACTTTCTCCAATATCGGAACTTTAAATTTATTTTGAAATGTTTTAATGATATCTGGTTATTTTGATCTATAAACTATAAGTAACTCTTTGACAATATATATATATATATATATATATATATATATATATATATATATATATATATATATATATATATCCCATAAGTTTAAATAATAAAATAGACCTCAAGAGGTTAGTGTTTATTAAAATATATTAATAAACACCGACCTCAAGAGGCTAGTATATTTAAATTATTATTTTATTTAAATCTAACTGACTTCATGATGTCGATATTTATTAAATATCTGTAAAAATATATAATTATATTAAAAGACACCGACATCCCGTGGTCGGTAAATTATCACTTGTTCTAAAAAATAAATGATGATTAATTTTCATTTTCACTAAAACCCTACCTATCTCACTAGTGCACACCCATGCCCCTTGGTCGACCCTGGCGCCACACCAGCACTGCAGCCGCATGAGGACGTCGCAACACTGCTGGTTGCCGACAGCAGGTAATTTTAGCTTTAAAATATCATTTTAGTCCTTATTAAACACATATCTATTATTGTATGTTGGTTGTATTGCTTCTCTAAGACTCGAATTGTGTTTAATTTTGGAACACAATTTCAAGGTAATATTTTAGACATTTTGACATAGTCAAACAGTATATTTGAATGCGGATCCCATGATTTCCATTAAATTCTAAAGTTGGCGCATTTTCAATTATGTGTCTTATGTGTTTAGATAACTGTATAGTTGTTGTGATCTTATTTTCTGATGGCATGAGAACATTCTGAGGCCGTTTTCAAGGGAAAGGCTCCGACATTTTGATTTAGAGCAAGCTAGATTGACCTAAAGGTAGACTACATGTTTATTAGAGGGAATTGGGGGTGGTTACCTAGTTTTTATTATTTACTTTTCTTGTTAGCATGTTTTATGACTTGATGGATCTATTTTAGGTGTGATACCATGCTAGTCGAGGATTATGTGTTTAGTTCTATTTTAGTGAGTCGAATTTAATGTTGTTATTATGGTATAATGAAGTATGCTTGTCCTTATTCTAGGACTAGACTAGTTTTTGCCTTAGACTAGCGATACTTGTGGTATTTAGGACTTTTACTTCTCCGACGTCGTTTTACATGGTTTAACTCATTATAATCTGAAGTAGCAAACTTAAGTCTAATAGAATGAGCCTTTGTTTAGGCGTCGATGAAGTTTTTCAAAATTTCTATTCACTCTTCCAATTTCGATGGCCCATTGCAATACTAGAGGTTTTATGCTTTATAGGGTAACTCAAGATTGGATTCGTGCAGGCGGAGAGCCTTTTATTGATTCCTTGGGTTAATTGTTGTTCCGATGTAGTTTGGGTTATAGATCATACATGATACTTTGATATTCTTATTGGTTCCCACATGTTTACTCTTGCTAACTGGGCTAGTGCCCTTTGGAGCTTACTATTTGTTGGGTGATGGTCTTATTGGTACCCTGCGTTTAGTCTTGCTAGCTATAACTCAAAAATTAGAAGATAAAAACAAGTCATGGCAGCCTACAATCACTCGAATTTTCATCGAATGGAGAGCCTACAATAGTTCCAACCATCTACACACATATCCCCAACAGTTCATGATTACAAGACATCAAAGCACTAAAAATGGAGTTAAATTGATAATATAATTGCTTATGAAATTTGTTACTTAAAGGTGCCTTGTATTTTGCTCTTTGCTAATGCAACTTAGAGGTGACGGAAAAGCAAAAAGAAGGATGTTCAGCCTTTGAAAATGTGGCAAGAATCCTTCAAACGCGAAGGCAAGAGAAGCTAAGGGCCTGCAAATGAGGTCGCGTCCCTGCATAAAATGAAGGCCAGAGCCTAACCCTTTTCAAATGTGGCCTGGACCCTGCAAAGGCGTTGACCAAATCTCATGATGTCTGCACACACAGCCCAAGGCTTGAGAAAGAGAAGACCAAATTTGTCTAGCAACAACGGATACATGTCAGCTAGTTTTTGCAACTTGTAAAACTCTGATGGGGTATTTCGATTTCGTTCAGAATCTCGTATATACAAACGATATATGATACCCTAAAAAAATTGATATTTTGGACTTAATGGTACATAAAAATTTTCATGCGAGATCATATCGACAAAAAGTGGCCCCAAATCAAAACTCCATAAGCCAACATCCACAAGGGGACTCGGAAATAGCCCGAGAGCCTCGATATTCGCACAAAGGATCGTTCAAGAGAAAATTCGATATTCTCGAGCTAACCACACTAATGGAGTTGTCATCCGAGCACGTTTATGAAGAATGTTTACCAATGACAAACTTTAGGCCTTATCTTGAAACTTAAAACGCCTACAAACTCACTCCAAAAGCCTTGTTAGCCGTGCCAACCATGTTGCTGTCCTCAAATGACCCTCGTGGAGTTGATGGAGTTGTAACAATTGGATCATATTTCTAATTTTTTTATCAAAAATTACTATTCAAGGTTCAAAAGCTCTTGAATATAGAAATTCACATAATATCCAAACAGAGGACTAACATGGTGACTGACCTGATAGTCTAAACATGTTATAAATGACTTGAGCTCACTATAAAAATGCTAGAAATGATGAATAGATGAAACAAGAACCAAAATTACCTACAGAATCATTAAAGTAGTAATATTGACTCATTATAAAAGGAATAAAAAGGCAATTATTTTCATGGACAACGCAACGGAAAGTTGTTCTACTTGAACGGTGGAAAAGATAGTCTAAATTTTGTCCCGATGAAAATTTTGCTTGTTGTTTTTAGACAAAATAAATTTTTCCTTCTCTTGTTTTTTTCTACTTCAATATTTATTTTATTTTTAGTTGCTCTTAACCCTTAATACACAAGATGTATAAAAATGTCATAATGTAGAAAAATTAATGTTAACAATTGTTCTGAGTGATGAAAAATGAAAGGATGGTAATTTCATTAATGCATTGATTTCGATTAGAAATATTTAATTATTTTTAATTTCATTGATTAGTGTAGTTTTTGTTTGATAGCATGTGATTACATTGTCAACTAGTAAAACAAATAAAATAAATCCTAGGATAATCGTGTATTCTCAATTGATTATTTTAATTTCAGTGATATCAAAGCTTATGATTTTCTTATTTCCTAGTCACAACCTTCTTCCTCAAAAATAAATATTATTGGAGACATAATTATTACTTGTTGATTTATATGAAACAACACAATAAATTAAATTATTCTTGAAGCATGATTTGTTTGGCTTTGAATTGTTTCCAACATGTGTAGTTTACTAAAATACGAGAAAATTAGTTAACATTATTTAGTTTAGTGATTCAAGTAACTAATGGATCTATTTGAAAATAATAAAAAAATGAGACCATTAAAATTGAAGAAGTACAATAATTGAGATGAACTCATGATGATTAGAATAGAAAAAGAAGATCTTGAGAATTCTATATTCATTAGAATTTAATCCATCGTTACAATGAGTTGATTGTTGGGTATGTAGCAAGAATTGATGGGAAATAGAGGGAAGGAGAGGAATTTGAAAGGTTTAGAACTTGAAAGGTTGGGAACTTGAAAAGTCCTCTAATGCTTTATTGAAAAAGGCAATAGTCCCTCATCGGTAATGGAAAGGAAAATAGGAGAGTTTAAATAAATAAACACTCCTATTAATTGTTAAAAGGGTTGGAAAGAGGGACCCCCCTCGCGCCGTCGTCGTCGTCATCGGTAATGGAAAGGAAAATAGGAGAGTTTAAATAAATAAACACTCCTATTAATTGTTAAAAGGGTTGGAAAGAGGGACCCCCCTCGCGCCGTCGTCGTCGTCGCTCGCTCGCTTCAGCTTCGGCTTCGGCTTTGGCTTTGGCTTTGGCAAATGATCGATCGAGAGATAATTTTTTGGACAAAATTTATTTTAATTATTTATTAATTAATTTAAATGGCCAAAAATTATTTATTAACTAAAATGTTTTCAACTTTTTAGCTAACCCCACCCGACTCGGATCCCCGCGAGTGACCCGTTTTAATTTCTGTTATATTCAAAATTTCCCGCCATGACTGTTCTGAAAGGTTGCAACTTTCAGGAACAGTCAATACCATTTGAAAGTTTGCAACCTTTCATTAATGGTCGTGTTAATTCTGAAAGGGTTGCAACCTTTCAGAATATATTCTTCTTGCCTATAAATACCATTCAGTCTTCAGAATATTTTCAACGAATTTTCTGATCTTCCTTCTTCTTAAATTTCTTCGTGTACTTTCCTGCTGTGGATTGATTCGCTGACAGTAGAGTTTTTGGTATCTATACTCCACTGATTAAAATCATTTTACCCTGGGAGGTTATATTCCAAATCAAACCTCGGATACTAGAGGGGAATAATTTCCTCAAGGGGACACTGTGAATTCAGTGGACTTGATTTTCTTCCAAAATTTTCAATAAGAGTATTCCAGATTCTGGTACGTTTTTACAGATTAAATTATTTTTACAAATAAATTTCTGTTCATCTTATTTACTGGTTATAAAAATTCTCAGTTACTTCGTGTTTCTGAATGATTTATTAGAACCAGTAATTTCTGATTTTATAACACAGATTGGAAACAATCTTAAGGAAATTATTAATCTGTGTTTCTGGTGGAGACAAAAATCTTTGTGATTTTATACTCCTTTAAGTCTGCAATTATATTTTTATTGCTTACTTATATTGTATCAATTTGTTTATCAGAAATGGAAAACACTGGTGTTACAGTGGCTGTTGCTGCACCAACCCGACCTCTTGTATCACAAGCAGAGAAACCGGGTAAATTCACAGGTGTGAATTTTAAAGGATGGCAGCAACGAGTATTTTTCTGGCTTACCACTCTTGGTCTGCAGAAATTTACAAGTGAAGATACTCCAATTCCTGCTGATGATATGCCAGACAGGGAAAAATTTATGATTGTTGAAGCATGGAAACAGTCAGACTTCCTATGTAAAGGTTACATTTTGAGTGCTTTAGAGGATGACTTATATAATGTCTATAGTGCAATAACAACTTCAAAAGAGTTGTGGAATGCACTTGAGAAGAAATATAAGACAGAAGATGCATGCTTGAAAAAGTTTGTGGTCGCAAAGTTTTTAGACTATAAAATGACAGATAGTAAAACCGTTGGATCACAAGTGCAGGAACTTCAACTTATTCTCCATGATCTGATTGCTGAAGATATGGTAGTAAATGAAGCTTTTCAAGTGGCTGCAATGATCGAGAAGTTGCCTCCTTCGTGGAATGATTTCAAGAATTATCTAAAGCACAAGCGTAAAGAAATGAAGCTTGAAGATCTTGTGATTCGGCTCAAGATTGAGGAAGATAACAGAAATGCCGAAAAGAAGTCACGTAAGAGTTCAACAATCATTGGAGTTAATATTGTTGAAGAAGCTCCTACCAAAGACAAAAAGAAAAAGAAGTCCAACGGGCAGAAGTCAGAACAGGCCAAGAAGAAATTCAAAGGCAACTGTTATAATTGTGGCAAGGATGGTCATAGATCTTCTGATTGTCATGCTCCAAGAAAGGACAAAAATAAAGGCAAATGCAAAAATCAAGCAAACATCGTGGAAAAAATGGAAGATGCAGATGACTTGTGTGCAATGATATCGGAGTGTAACTTAGTTGGAAATCCCAAGGAGTGGTTTCTCGACTCAGGTGCCACTAGACATATTTGCTCTGCAAAAGAAGCCTTTGCAACATACACTCCTGCTGAGTACGATGAAGATTTATTCATGGGAAACACAGCAACAGCAAGGATTGCAGGAACTGGCAAAGTAATGTTGAAAATGACATCCGGCAAAGTGTTGACTTTAAACAATGTTCTGCATGTCCCTACTATTAGGAAGAATTTAGTTTCTGCTGCACTACTCGTTAAGAACGGGTTTAAGTCTGTCCTAGTTAGTGATAAAGCTGTAATAAGTAAGAATGAAATGTTCATAGGAAAGGGCTATCTCAATGAGGGTCTTTTCAAACTAAATGTAATGGTTATTGACAGTATCAATAAAAATTCTGCTTCTGTTTACTTATTGGAGTTAAGTGATTTATGGCATGCCCGTTTGGGACATGTAAATTACAAAGCCTTGCGAAAATTAGTTAATTTAGAAGTATTGCCTGATTTTAAATGCGATAAGTCGAAATGTGAAATTTGTGTGGAAAGTAAGTTTGTTAAACATCCTTACAAGTCTGTTGAAAGAAATTCTAAAACTTTAGACTTAATTCACACAGATATATGCGATATGAAGTCAACACCATCTCGTGGTGGAAAAAAGTATTTTATAACTTTTATTGATGACTGCACTCGATTTTGTTATGTATACTTGCTTAATAGTAAGGATGAAGCAATTGATGCATTTAAGCAATACAAAAATGAAGTGGAAAACCAATTGAATCTAAAGATAAAAATGATTCGGAGTGATAGGGGTGGAGAATATGAATCTCCTTTTGCAGAGATATGTTTGGAATATGGTATTATTCATCAAACTACTGCACCTTATACACCACAGTCAAATGGTTTGGCAGAACGGAAGAACAGAACATTAAAGGAAATGATGAATGCCTTAATGATCAATTCTGGTTCACCGCGAAATCTTTGGGGGGAAGCCATCCTTACAGCTAATAAAATACTCAATAGAGTACCCCATCGAAAAACACAATCAATTCCATATGAGTTGTGGAAAGGAAGAAAGCCCAACTTGAAATATTTTAAAGTGTGGGGGTGTTTAGCCAAGGTAGAGGTTCCTTTACCTAAGAGGGTTAAAATTGGACCCAAAACAATAGATTGTGTCTTTATTGGATATGCTGTGAATAGTAAAGCCTGTCGATTTTTGGTTCACAAATCTGATAATCCTGAGATTCATGTTAATACGATAATTGAATCAGATAATGCAGAGTTTTTTGAAAACATTTATCCGTATAAAACTGAAAGTGAGTCAACAAGTGAAAGATCTAAACGACCACGAGAAGAATCAATGGAAAATATTCTAACTAGTGAGGAACCTAGGCGAAGTACTCGACAACGAAAATCTGTTTCTTTCGGACCAGATTTTGTAGCACTATTGCTTGAAAATGAGCCTCAAACATTTAAAGCAGCTATGTCTTCGTCAGAGTCAACTTATTGGAAAGAAGCAGTCAATAGTGAGATTGAATCAATTTTAAGCAATCACACTTGGGAATTGACTGATCTTCCTCCAGGAAATAAACCTTTAGGATCAAAATGGATCTTTAAAAGGAAAATGAAACCTGATGGGACTATTGACAAATATAAGGCTAGACTGGTAGTCAAAGGGTACAGACAAAAGGAAGGTCTGGACTACTTTGACACATATTCTCCAGTAACAAGGATAACATCAATTAGGATGTTAATAGCACTTGCAGCAGTGCATGATCTTAAAATCCACCAAATGGATGTAAAGACAGCCTTCTTAAATGGAGAGTTAGAGGAAGAAATTTACATGGAATAACCTGAAGGGTTTATAGTTCCTGGTAAAGAAAAGAAAGTGTGCAGACTTGTGAAGTCACTTTATGGACTCAAGCAAGCACCCAAACAATGGCATGCTAAATTTGATCAAGTAATGTTGGCAAATGGATTCAAGATTAACGAATGTGACAAATGTGTTTACATCGAAAATGTTATGAATCATGAAGTCATTGTTTGTTTGTATGTTGATGACATGTTAATAATGAGTAAAGAAATTGATGATATAAATGCTACTAAGCGCATTTTGTCCAACAAGTTCGATATGAAAGACTTAGGAGTTGCTGATTTGATCTTAGGGGTCAGGATTATCAAAACTCCCCAGGGACTAGCATTATCTCAATCTCATTATATTGAAAAAGTATTGGATAAGTTCAATTACTTGAATTTCAATGTAGTCAAAACTCCAATTGATTTAAGTTGTACATTTAAAAAGAATGAAGGTCAAAGTGACTCTCAATTGGAATATGCCAGAGTGTTGGGAAGTTTGATGTATATTATGAATTGCATACGACCAGATATAGCATGTGCTATTAGTAAACTGAGTCGGTACACTAGTAATCCGAATCAAACTCACTGGATGGCTATGAAACGTGTGTTGGGTTATCTAAAATGGACACAACATTATGCTTTGCATTATAATAAATATCCTGCTGTGATTGAAGGATATAGTGATGCAAATTGGATCACCGGGTCAAATGATGTAAAATCCACGAGTGGTTATGTATTCATACTTGGTGGAGGAGCTGTCTCTTGGAAATCTTCCAAACAGACATGTATTGCTCGCTCCACAATGGAATCTGAATTCATTGCTTTGGATAAGGCTGGTGAAGAAGCAGAATGGCTCCGGAATTTCCTAGAGGATATTCCATTCTGGCCCAAACCTGTCGGACCAATTTGCATACATTGCGATAGTCAAGCAGCAATAGGTAGGGCAGGGAGCGTTATGTACAACGGGAAGTCTCGTCATATACGACGTAGACATAACACCATAAGACAACTGCTCTTTAGTGGAATTATCACAATTGACTATGTAAAGTCAAGCGATAATGTGTCAGATCCACTAACGAAAGGCCTAGTGAGAGAGGCAGTTGAAAGATCATCTAAGGGAATGGGTTTACGGCTTAGGACAAGTCAGCATGACGGTAACTCTATCTAGCAGACTGGAGATCCCAAGAGCTAGATTCAAGGAGAAAAACAAAGTTGTGGCTGACGGTTCGACATTGTCAAATAACTCAATCCATTCTCATGATGAAGACAATGTTCAGGAAAAGGTTAAGACTTTAAGGCTTGTTAATGAGGTAATAAAGCATAAAGTTTTTAATGATTTGCTAAGTTTGGTAGATTTGACCAAATAGTGTATCTACGAGATGACACGGTTAGAAATCACCTATGTGAGTGTGAAGTGGAAGCCGCTTCAAAGAGAATTTATGTCAAAAGCCTATTCTCTATACACTCATGAAACCAGGAGGTGTTCATGGCTGAAACGAACACAACCGTAAGAATCATAAATAGTAAAGGGTTAATTGTGTGACATATGGTTGTCTAGGTATACACCAAAGTTCGACGGTTCAAAGATATCACATCTACCGATTGACCGAGTATATCCGACATATGTTCACTACGGAAAGTCCAAGGGGAAACCTACTTATCCAGATGCAATTAATCCTTGCTTGTAAAGTACACAATTGTCCGTGCATTCCTATGTTATAACTATTCCCCATCAATGTGGGGGATTGTTGGGTATGTAGCAAGAATTGATGGGAAATAGAGGGAAGGAGAGGAATTTGAAAGGTTTAGAACTTGAAAGGTTGGGAACTTGAAAAGTCCTCTAATGCTTTATTGAAAAAGGCAATAGTCCCTCATCGGTAATGGAAAGGAAAATATGAGAGTTTAAATAAATAAACACTCCTATTAATTGTTAAAAGGGTTGGAAAGAGGGACCCCCCTCGCGCCGTCGTCGTCGTCGTCGCTCGCTTCGGCTTCGGCTTCGGCTTTGGCAAATGATCGATCGAGAGATAATTTTTTGGACAAAATTTATTTTAATTATTTATTAATTAATTTAAATGGCCAAAAATTATTTTCAATAAATTAGTTGATAACAGAATTTAACTGAAATGTTTTCAACTTTTTAGTTAACCCCACCCGACTCGGATCCGCGCGAGTGACCCGTTTTAATTTCCGTTATATTCAAAATTTCCCGCCATGACTGTTCTGAAAGGTTGCAACTTTCAGGAACAGTCAATACCATTTGAATGTTTGCAACCTTTCATTAATGGTCATGTTAATTCTGAAAGGGTTGCAACCTTTCAGAATATATTCTTCTTGCCTATAAATACCATTCAGTCTTCAGAATATTTTCAACGAATTTTCTGATCTTCCTTCTTCTTAAATTTCTTCGTGTACTTTCCTGCTGTGGATTGATTCGCTGACAGTAGAGTTTTTGGTATCTATACTCTACTGATTAAAATCATTTTACCCTGGGAGGTTATATTCCAAATCAAACCTCGGATACTAGAGGGGAATAATTTCCTTAAGAGGACACTGTGAATTCAGTGGACTTGATTTTCTTCCAAAATTTTCAATAAGAGTATTCCAGATTCTGGTACGTTTTTATAGATTAAATTATTTTTACAAATAAATTTCTGTTCATCTTATTTACTGGTTATAGAAATTCTCAGTTACTTCGTGTTTCTGAATGATTTATTAGAACCAGTAATTTCTAATTTTATAACACAGATTGGAAACATTGATCAATACAACTTATATAGGTGTTTAGCCCACTATAACCCTAACTTACTATTAACTAATTTAACAAACTCCTAACTGATTAGTTAATCCTAGTTATATCTAATTATAAATAGACCCTTTAGGACTTTAAGTAACTCCTTCTTCAACACTCCCCTCAAGTTAAGTGCTCCAACCCCTCAAGTTAGGTACTGCAAATATGTTTTGTATACCTAACTTTGAACTCAAAAACTCATATTGCACTCTGCATAACCCTGTTGTTAATATATCAACAAGCTGCTTACTTATAGGAATCTATTTAGTAGAAAGCAGTCCTTGAATAACCTTTTTCCAATGAAATAATAATCTATTTCAATGTGTTTAGTCCTTTAATTGTACCCTAGATTTGCAGCTATTTGTATTGCAACATTGCTATTACTATACATGTTGAGGGAAGAGTAACACCAATACCAAGTTCCTTTATTAGCCCAACTATCAAAACTATCTCTGCCATAGTGGAAACTAAACTTCTGTAAATAGTAATACCAATACCAAGTTCCTTTATTAGCCCAACTATCAAAACTATCTCTGCTACAGTGGAAACTAAACTTCTGTATTCTGCTTCAGCTGAGCTCTTGGAAACTGTTATTTGTTTTTTAGAATTCCAAATAATGAGAGAATCTCCCATTATGCATCACAATAGGTTGCTATCACATTATTCTTATTACTAGATAATAAGACCCCTTAGCCTGCTTCTTTTTCCAGATACTTGACTATTTTTAGTTGTTCTTCCATATGAGACTGCTTGGGACCTTTTAAATATTAGCTTAGATTCTGAACGCAAAATGAGATATCATGTCTAGTCATGGTAATATATAAAAGTTTACCTGTGAGTCTTTGATACTATCCTTGATCTACAATAGGTTCTGCTTGATTAGTTCCTTTGGAAACATGATCAACAAACTCCTTAGTTGTTAACTTCACATTAATATCCATAGGAGTCATAGAAGGTTTTACTGCTCCTTGGCAAATGTAACGACCTGTTTAGTCGTTTGGAAAAAAAAAAAAAATTATTTGGGAAAACTGGCTGAAAACGACGGACACCACGACGGAACGTCGTGGGCACGATGGACCGTCGAGGGTGTCCCGTTCCCAGATACTTAGAATTATGAATTTGAGTGTTGAAAACTGAGTCTCTGAACTCTGTGACGGACCGTCACAGTCACGATGGACCGTCGTGAGCCCCGTCGCAAAACACTTAGACTTTTGAGAATTTGGCGTTTGAAACAACTCTCTGACCGTCGCGACGGACCTGCCGGACGGACCGTCGCAGGCGCGACGGACCGTCACAGGCTCCGTCATCCCAGTCGGGGTCAGATTTCTGGCTATTTTTAAAGGGGCGTTTTGGACCATTCCGGCTTTAATTTATAAAGTTAGTGGGTTATTGTTATTAGTCCAATTCCTTGGGGGTTGAAAGACTAACTTTGAGTAACTTGGTGGGTTGGTTTCATTACCTTTGAAACTTGAATTCTTGTGATTTAGGGTAAGAAGAGGAAGAGATTGGAGGAAGAAAGAGAAAGAGAAAAGGGAAGAGAAAGAGGCGATTGAGAGAGAAGGGCAAGGTTTCTTGAAGATTTCTTGCTTGAATACAAATCCTTGGTGAAGGTAGGTTATGGTTTATGCTACTTGTAGTAAACTCTCAATAGCAAATGTTATGTATTGGGTAATCTTGTAAATCCGTCTATATGCTTAATTGTATGATTGTATGAGTATGATTATATGTTTGTGATGAAATAAGTATGATGAATCTTGTGAACCCTAAATCTTGATGAAACCCTAATTTACTTGTTATGAGAATTGTGATGCCTTAGTATAAATGAAGGCTTGATGTACTTGTTATGAGAATTGTGATGCCTTAGTATAAAATGAAGGCTTGATGTACTTGTTATGAGAATTGTGATGCCTTAGTATAAAATGAAGGCTTGATGTACTGTTATGAGAATTGTGATGCCTTAGTATAAATGAAGGCTTGATGTACTTGTTATGAGAATTGTGATGTCTTAGTATAAATGAAGGCTTGATGTACTTGTTATGAGAATTGTGATGCCTTAGTATAAGAAGGCTTGATGAACTATGTGTTGTATTGATAATGCCTTGGTATAAAAGAAGGCTCAATGGATCGGAGTGCCACGTTCCGGCACCGGAATAGAGATGAGGATCGGAGTGCCACGTTCCGGCACCAGGATAGAATATGGATCGGAGTGCCACGTTCCGGCACGGGATAGAATATGGATCGGAGTGTCACGTTCCGGCACCAGGATAGAAATGAGGATCGGAGTGCCACGTTCCGGCACAAAGATAGAAATATGGATCGGAGTGCCACGTTCCGGCACCGGAATAGAATATGGATCGGAGTGTCACGTACCGAGACAAGAGGAAGAAAGATAATGAATCTTGAAAGATGTTATAATGCTAAGTCTAATGAGCCCGTTTTTCCTTAATGAGTATGATGTCGAGGCTTGAGTCCTCCTGGACGAACTTAGTGATATTTATTGATGATTGTAGTATTTGTTGTTACTACATGTTGAGTATTATAGTTGATTTGTGAGATTTATCTGTTATATACTGTTTTCTATTCTGAGTTGGCCGATGATACCTACTCAGTACGTGTGGTTGTACTGACTCCTACGTGTTTGTTTCTTTCTTGTAATTGTGGAGTGCAGCAACCGTTCCGTCGTCTTCAACTCGACAGCGATTCTAGCCAGTCTTCACTGCACCGGATCTCAGGGTGAGCTATGCTTCTAGCTTGGACTGGATCTTCTTCTTCTCGTCTTGATGCCTTGAAGTTCCGGCATAGACTAGCTTTCATTTGTTTAGTTTCTTAGAATACTATTAGTTTCGTAAATTGACTTTAGATGTTCTTGTGATGATGACTTCCGGATTTTGGGGGATATTTATTGTATTTGTTTTTCGTATTGAGTTAAGTCTTCCGCGTTGTATTTTGAGTTAAGTCTTCCGCGTTGTATTTTGAGTTAAGTCTCCCGCGTTGTATTTGTTTGGGTTTAGATTGGTTGGTTCGCTCACACAGGAGGGAAGTGTGGGTGCCAGTCGCGTCCCAGTTTTGGGTCGTGACAATATATGTACTCGCATATGTATATACAATTTTCTCACGCTTTATACAAACAGAAACACAATTTATACATTTCGCTTCTGTTTGTATAAGTGAGAAAGGCGAGGGTTTGCGAGCGAGATCTAGAAGAGGGGAGAAAGGGGAACAAAAATATATGTATTTATACAATTTTCTCTGCTTTATACAAATAGAAACAATTTTTATACACTTGTGTTTGTATAAAAAGTGAGGAAGCGAGCGAGAGATTGGAGCAAGGATGAGAGAGTGGCGAGCGAGATTTTTGAGAGAGAGACGACTGACAAATTTTGGCAAACGTTTGCTATGGAGCACAATTAAATCAAACCCTAGCTACTCCATTTATCTTAGGTTATTAGTTTGTTATTATATACAATTATCCCTTTGAAAAATCCAAACCAATCCGAATATTATTAGGTTTGGTTTGGTTTATAAATTTAAATATTTTATACAAATTATTTGGTTTGATATTTGAAAATCCGAACCAATTCGGTCATATACACCCATATCGGTATATCTATGGGTGTGTTTGGTAGGAAGGAAAATGTTTTCCTAGAAAATATTTTCTGGAAAATAAGTATATTTTTTACTTATTTTCTTATGTTTCGTTGATGAGTAGAAAATATTTTTTGAAAAAGATTTTGTGTATAATTTATGAATGAAAAATATTTTTGAGAAATATCTTTTATTTTTACTAGAGTAGAAAATAATTTTTGAATATGAAAATATTTTTAAAAAACATAATTGATTTTTTTTTGTGGAGGGTCGATGGTAGGGTGAATATATAAAAATTTGAAGTTGAAAATATTTTTAAAAAAAAACTTAAATTTTTTTTTTGGGGGGGGGAGGGAGGGGGGGGGGGGCAAAGGGCCGCTTGGGGGTGGGTGCGGCCCTGGAGGGGGGGAGGCGTTCGAGGATCGGGGTGAAAAAATAAAATTCTGAAGTTGAAAATATTTTTTAAAAACAAACTTAAATTTTTTTGGAGGTGAGGGGGCTAGCTGGGGGAGGGTCGAGGGTAGGGGTGAAAAAATAAAAATTTGAAGTAGAAAATATTTTTTAAAACAAACTTAAATTATTATTTTTTGAAGGGGGTGGGGAACTGGGGGCTATTTTTTTTTTTTTTTTGTGTGTGGGGGGGGGGCATAGGGTGGTGGTGGTGGTAGGGGTGAGGTAAAAAATTGAAGTTAATAACATTTTAAAAAAACAAGCTTTAAATTATTTTATTTTATTTGGAGGGGGGGGGGAGGGTTGGTTTGAGGGTAGGGACAGAAAAAAATTGTAATTTGCAGTTGGAAGAAAGTTTTTGAAAAATATTTTTCTTAAGTTTTGAAAGGAAGTCATTTTCTTTAAATTTGAAGAAAATAAATTGATCCGAAAAACATTTAACCCAACCAAAAATGAGAAAATTGATAAAAAAAAATTTTTGGAAAATGTTTTCCTTCATACCAAACACACGCTATATGTTACTGGACAAAGTAGAGGTCATTTACACACGTCCTCCATTACAAACATTTCATCTAACTTATTACAAAACTAGTTTTTGACAACGTGCGTTGCACGTTTAATTTTTACTATTGTTATATAATTTAAAATTGTGCTATCAAATAGAAAATATTTTAATCAACAATATTAATTTTACCAATTATATCTCATGTACCAACAAAAATAAATAAAAAGGGATTGCGCATTTGGCATCAAGCAAAAAGTATGTGAAATTAATTAATATAATATAGTTTCCTTTAACTTTGTATAAGTCTTTTTTATGATCTAAATATCAGTGATAACCTTTTATAGCCATAAATGGATATTAAAAATACATGTGTTAAGCATATAGCTAGCGTTCCTTCGTAGATCTCCGGATTTCATGCACAGTTATTGATAAGATTGCCTATTTTATTTTAACGAGAAACAATAGAGCGAAATATTTACATTATTTAAGTAAGGTTCTAAAATTAAAAGACAGTGCTATCAAAATTATATAAGATTAAAAGCAATTACATTTAAAATATAAAACTGACAGATA
>CM064967.1:58010739-58030739 GCA_032847665.1 Solanum chilense | reverse complement strand
TTATACAATTTTTATTGTAAATATTCAATTTATGTAATTTTAGACAAGTGAACCTCAATTTCTTATCTTAGATTCTTTTCATATTTGGATTTAGATCATGATTAAAAACACAGTGAAAATTTGACTACAGATCTAATGTTAAACAAACTTTAATATAGTTTGTTATTTTAAGGATTAATATATGCATGAATTTTTTACTCCAAAAAATGTATATATTTTCATCGATATGTCAATTGCTATGAGAATATTGATCTCCAAACTTAAGTGAAAAGCTAAACGGTGACGTAATATCAATATGATCTAGAAGAACAGAAGGCTCTAAAGGTTTTAGATGTGTCTATAACGCCTCATAATATATTTCCAAATTAATGCAGTTCTTTTTAAAACAATCTAATATTACTCCACATGAAAAATTGGATCTAACGGAAAAGACATGTATCTTTCTATGATATTTAGAGGAGCAAGGGGGTTATAATCTGGTAGGTACAATTTTAGACTAGGCATTTATAATGTAATTTGTGCTTGATAGCATGTGATTACGTTGTCGACTAGTAAAAAAAATAGAATGGATCTTGGAAGAATGGTGTGCTCATGATTAATTTCTTTTTTCAACTTCTTATTTTACTTTTATTTTTATGAGCTTATTATAGCTTTATTCTTTATATCAAGATTCAGTCTATTAACTGTGTGGAATTTTGATTTCCCCCCTTTGTTAATTGCTTTTTCATTTAAAGATACCCTTTTTTAATATATTAAGTGTACGGTATCACGTTGGATATTCGCCTACAACACTATACTACATGGGTCTAAACTTGAAATACAAAGGTAGTCGAAAGATCGAAAAAGGGGGTTGGACAATCAAACTGAATCTTAAAAAAAACTCTTAGTGTTACATTGTTTATTTTTGACAATTTACTATGCCTTTGTCAGCCATTTCATCCATTATTTTTATTAGTATTATCTTTATGAATTTAAACTTCTAGTTGATATTTTCTAATACTTTGTTTGATTTAGAAATTGTTGTGGAAATATATTTTGCACAAGGAGAAGATGGAAGAATGTTTTGATTAGAGCGAGAAGGACTACCTATTGATTAATGGAAAGAGTCCTTCTTTCTTTATTGTAATGATTGAAGAATTTTCTTAAAAGCTCTGGTAAAGTGTGTTTCTTTATGTATGCTTGTTTCCTCAACTATGTACGTGTTTGTGTGAAATTTTGAGCAACCCTACACACACAATACAATGATATTAAAACTCATCCTTAATTGTCTTTTAAGCTTTGTAAAAGCATATTCATGTGAACTCAGAAAATCACGGGTTTCTTCTCGGTTATGATAACCAAATCTTAGGAAAAAGAGTTAGTAGCATAGCCGCGTGTAGTGAAGGATGGCCAATAGAATATTCTTTGACGAAAAATTATAGTATATAAATAGAAAATTATATGAGGTATATAGGTCAAAAATTATTTTTCATATGTATTGACTAAAAATTAAACACTCTTAACAGGATTTTTTTATTTCACTTATAGGATTATCAAGAAGAAGAATTTTCTACAAATTAATAATATGAGAGTTTTTGAAGTCACTGTCACTTTTAAATGGCAAAGTGTGAACGAATATATTGCTTAATGTTTTTTTCTTTCATGATTTATTTTATCCTCGTGATCACTAAACTGTTTTAAAAGGCCACTTTTCAGTTTCCAACGATCTTAAAACAAAGATGGAATGTTTTATGTTTGTAAAATTAAGAAAGAAAATGTTGTGTATGAAATTTGTATTATAAAAAATTGTACCATCCAAACCCAAAAGACTTCCAAGGATATAGTCGTAAACATGTTTTATATATCAATATGTGGTATTTCTTATTTTAATTTATTTAAAACAATTTCAGTTATTTCATCCAAAGTTTGCTTAATCAGTTTCATATCTGATTGATCGAGAAACCAATCTGGAGGACTCATATGGACTATTATGGAGGGTAACAGTTTGTAAGCATAACGGTTCAATGGCTATTAAACAACGATGGCCGGAGTTTTCATCAGGACCTGATGTGAAAGTGGGTGAATTCATAGTGTTTCAATATGTTCCGAGTGATGAACACTTCATTGTTCAAATATTTGGAACAAGCAGTTGTGAAAGGAGGACTCTTCCAAAACCAATTAGCGTAGTGGTTGAGTTGCATAAAGTAAAATATAATCTAACAGAGGACAACCATGGTATGTATTCTATTCACAAGACTTCATTGTTCAAATGTTTATGTTTTGTTGACTTAAACATTCTCTGCTTTTAGCATTTTCTTACTGTTATTTTTTGTTGTTGCTATGTAATGAAAAAGTTTTCGGAAGTGAGCCTGCTGATTCAACAGACACACCATCCCTTAACAAAATCAACTATTGGTATTTGGTAGATATTCATAGTTGGAATTTTCTTGTAACAAATATCATTCCTTCAATCATTTTGGTGCATTGTAATATTCTTGATGTTTGATTGAATATTTATCAATCTACATTGGTTGAGTTTCAATATGTTTCAAGCCTAGCGTCTTTGAAGCAGGATATTCCAAAGATGACACTAATGTTTCTTGAAATCTAAAGAGAATGACTAAGCTAGCGTTTGGCCATAGATTTTCAAATATTCTTGACAAATATTATTTGAGTGAAAATTTGGGTGAAATTTCGCCATGTGTTTGGCCATAAAATTTGGGAAATATATTTCACCTTTTTAGAAAAGTATGATTTTGACACACAAGTTTTAAAAACTATCAAAACTAACTAAAAGTTTGTATTACAAGTCAATTGAATGTTCGTTACAACAATAACAAATAGTGTCTATGATATTAAAACAATGTGGTAATTTGGAGTGAGTGCAACAAGAATTATTCCATACATCGTGAAGTAGACAAATCACATGACTTTGTTACCTAGAGTCGATTTTTAATAATTTTCATCAACAATCATATCATTATTTTATATTCACTAAATATTTTATCACTATTTTGGTGTTCACATAAAAAATTATGTAATACAACGCAAACAACTACTAGAGATGATATTTTTGTAAAAGATAAAAGATTGGGGTAAAATTTTAATTTTTAAAATATCCCAAATAATGAGATTTGGTCCAAATATTAGAAAAAACTAGTATTTGGAAATTTGGGATATTTGCCAAAAATATTTGCCAAATAATGACAAATTGTATGGACAAACATTATTTGCCAAATTTTTCCCAAATATTATTTGGAAAATTTATGGCCAAACGGGCCCTAAATGTTTTCTAATTGAGAATGTCCTTGAAGAATTGTGACGTTTGATTTTCTCAAATTAGATGAATCAATTCATTGGTTAGACCTCTCTTTATCATACTTGTTTTTTTTTTGTCAAAGCAACTAACTGATTTCCATTCTTAATTAAGTGTACAGACATTTTGTTGCCAATAATAAATATTGCTTCTTCGATTTATAATATAGAGAGGAAAAATTCATTTAGAAGCATTAATTCTCTTGTAAGAAAAATCTACATTTACATTTTTTTTTTCTTAGAGTTCTATCATCACTTAAACTTACATTACATTGATATTATTGAGTTTTAGTTTATTCTCTTCTTCTGTGATTTTAGGCTGAAATATTCTTTGTTTCCTAGTCTATGTATTTCTGGTTGAATCTAAACTGCCTTTAGGTCTGTATAGAAATTATAAGAATCCTGGCAAAAATAATTACCCAACGGACAAAAATTTGGAAGGTGCATTGTTTTTCTTCGAGGGCCAGATAAAAGAATTTGGCCTACCTATTATCATAGCAGATCATAGTTTGAAGTTTAAACAAGTGCATGGGATAAAGTTACTGCAGTTTATGACATGAATGCGGAAGATAGATGTCTTTTTTAACTTGTAGATCAGCAGGGACGTCTATTTTGATCTACGCAAAGTATTTGGAGTTGATTGCCTCAAGCAGTTACAAAAGGAATGAAAGATAACAGGAGCTATGCTGGTTCTTCATTGATGGTTTTGTTTACCAACATTTAATCATTGTCACGATAGTTAATATATTTTCTGCTATCATTCAACAGTTTAAATTGTTACCTAGTACTCTTCCCAAATTATCATTTCATCATAGACAAACTTGAAACTTTCATTGTCGTCCTGCTAAGACATGATCATGGTAACCTGTTCAAAAAATTTTGCATTTCAAACATATGCAATATTTTAAGACAAATATTTTTGTATCGAGTAACAATGTTTGTTTTATTTTGTATTCTGAGGTTCAATTTTAAGTAAGCATGAATTGCTTGTAAAATTCATGTTTTTTTTTTCTTAAGCTCACATATGAATAGTAATCCCATCTTATAAGGTGAAGAAACATAAACATAGTATTTAATTAGATGCTTCTTACGATAAAAAAGACACTAATCTATCAAAATATACTACCTATTCGAATCAAAATGCACAAACACGTTAGAAAAGTCCACCTCTTAAACCTTTTCTATCAGAGTGGAAATGGACGATTAAATAAGTAGAAAATAAAATCAAAAAAGAATAAAATTTTGATGACGGTCTTTGCTATTCCAATTTTACCACCTTTTTGTTCCCTTCTAATGATTCTACAAATGTGGCTACAGATAAAACACCTAGAGTCTAATCAACTATTGTAGATCTTGGATCTACTATGTTCTACCAGGGGAGGAGCTATGAAATATATGTTAAATATCGACATTTTTGGATATATATTAATTATTGCACAACCTTTACACAATAGTGGATAATAGACCAATGGCTAAGGCTATGCAAAGCCGCCTCAACGTTTGAGTTCAAGCTCAACTTTAGGCATTTATTTTAGTTTTCTTTATTCCTTTTTTCTATTTAAAAAAAGAAGTTCAAAAGAGACCCTTTTTGAGTTAAGAAAAACAAAAGGTCTTCTTTTGACTTTTCTCAATTTAAAAATGTGACGACCAGAATCTACCCCTAAATGTGGTCAGTACTCAAGAACCGTTTCTGGACCCTAAGCGAACCCTCATCATGGCTGACTATTAGCGGAAGGCTAACTTAATCACACAAAAGCATAAAAGCTTAAATAAAAGTTCATAAAAGTTAAATACAAACTTTGAATAATCGAATATATACTAACCTAAAAATAGGCAACTTAAGTCTTTATAAGATTTCATAAAATAAACGAATAATACAAATCGTCAACTATACTGATTGTCTATGAAGCCTCTAACTGACAAAGTTGGAAGTCAGGACAAGACCCAAGATATCCTTACTAAACCTAAAAGAAAATAAAATCCTGATGAAACAAGAAGGCTCACCATAACTAATTCGAACTCTGGATGTATCAACGAAGCTTCTCTTGATGATCCTGAATACTCGTGTATGCATCATGAAAAGATGCAGGCCAAATAGCTCAATAAGTGGACGTACGAGCATGTAAGGGAAATTCTAAAGCTTAACAAAAGCTTGAAACTTGATAAAAGTGGAAACATACTTACCACTTTCCAAACTTTAAACTCAACTCAAGAAGTACTCAAGGATATTCAAAACTACTCAGCTTACTAAGACTCATTCTATTATACTTAAGTCTGCTACTTCATTTTATAATGATTAAACTGTTTGGAACAATGTCGGAGAACAAATAAGTCCTAAAGACAACAAGTATCGCAGTCTAAGGAAAAAAGTAGTCTAGTCATAAATTAAGGCCAAGCATGCTTAATTATACCATAATAACAACATCCAAGTCAACTCACAAAAATAGAACTAAAGACATAATCCCCGACTAGCATGGTACTTCGCCCAAAATAGAGCCAATCAAGTCCTATAACATGGTATCAAGAAAATCAAATAAAAAAACTAGCTACCCGCCCCCAATTTAGTCTAATCAAAATGTTATTACACATTCAACCTCAACCTAAGAGAAGGGAAGTTATAGTGTACCTTTAGGCTGATCTCGGGTTCTCTAAAATCACAATCTCAGAGTCTTTTCCTTGTGAATGGCCTCAAAATGTTGTCACACTATCAAAAATAGGATCACAACGCCAATAAGGTCATTTCAACACCAAATACACATGAATGAAAATAGGACAACTTTTGAATCAAATGGAAATCATGTGTCTTCAAAAATGGAACACAATAGGGGCCACGTAGTAGTCAAGAGAACCAACATACAACAATTCAAAATTTATAGCACAAAAACAAATCATGAAAATCTAAAATACTCGAATTTACCTCATATTGAGAGACTTTAATAGTTTCCGACCATCGACTCACAAAAACTTTTATTTAAGCATCATTAACAACAAAGTACACTTTGTTGGGTAAAATTACCTCTCTAAGATAGTCTTACTCAAATATTAATTGAGTAATACTCCATCCGTCCCATTTTATTTGAGGTAGTTTGAATTGATACAGAGTTTAAGAAAGAATGTAAGACTTTTAAAACTTGTGGCCCAAAATTTATGATAGAAATATGTGTGGTTTTAAATCATTTCATTAAGGGTAAAATAGACATTTTATAGTTAAATAATTACTTAATATAGAAATATATCATTCTTTTTGGGACAAACTAAAAAGGAAAGTAAGTCATATAAATTAGGACATAGGGAGAAATGTTTTTTAATTTCTCTATCACATATTAGGATAAAATATTGAAATACTTATGGTAATCCTTATTAGTGTCATGCACAAATTAAATTTCAAGTATTCATATTTAAGACAAAATTTGTACTTAAATGATGTGCATCGTTTATGTTCACAACCTCAAAAGGAAAGTCTATTGGCCACATTTTCTAAATGGGTAATTTTTTTTCTATTTTGTGGATAAGATTTGTTTACAAAATTCAGTGGATGAAGAAATAATACTACTAAAGAAATGTCACTTTCTCAATATTGAAACATTGAATTTATTTTGAAATGTTTTAATGATATCTGGTCATTTTGATCTATAATCTATAAGTAACGCTCTGACAATATTATCAATTATAATTATTTACTAAAAAACTTTAACTTAGTAATGCTTACTGTCTTTTATAACATCGTATACTCTATACACAATACACACGTGCAACACACGTGTCGTGAAACTAATATATATATATATATATATATATGCGCATAAATTTAATTAATAAAATAGACCTCAAGAGGTTAGTCTATATTAAAATGTATTAATAAACACCGACCTCAAGAGGCTAGTATATTTAAATTATTGTTTTATTTAAATCTAATTGACTTCATGATGTCGATATTTATTAAATATCTGTAAAAATAGATAATTATATTAAAAGATATCCACATCCCGTGGTCGGTAAATTATCACTTGTTTTAAAAAATAAATGATGATTAATTTCCATTTTCACTCAAACCCTACCTACCTCATTAGTGCACACCCATGCCCCTTGGTCGACCCGGGCGCCACACCAGCGCCGCAGCTGCATGAGGACGGCGCAACACTGCTGGTTGTCGGCAGCAGGCAATTTTAGCTTTAAAAATTAATTTTAGTCCTTATTAACACATATCTATTGTTGTATTCTGTTTGTATTGCTGCTCTGAGCCTCGAATTGTGTTCAATTTTGGAACACAAGTTCAAGGTAATATTTTAGACCTTTTGACAAAGTCAAACAGGCGGATGCGGATCCTATGATTTCCATTAAACTCTAAAGTTGGGCTATTTTCAATTATGTGTCATTTGTGTTTAGATAACTATATTGTTGTTGTGATCTTATTTTCTGATAGCCGTGAGAACATTCTAAGGACATTTTCAAGGGAAAGGCTCCGATATTTTGATTTAGAGCAAGCGAGATTGACCTAAAGGTAGACTACGAATTCCATTCTCTTAGATTGAGGTTGAATGTGTAACTACGTGTTGATTAGAGGGAATTGGGGGTGCAGACCTAGTTTTTATTATTTATTTTTCTGGTTAGCATGTTTTAGGACTTGAGTAGCTCTATTTTAGGTGTGATATCAGGCTAGTCGAGGATTATGTGTTTAGTTCTTTTTTAGTGAGTCGAATTCAATGTTGTTATTATGGTATAATGAACTATGCTTGGCCTTTTTCTAGGACTAGGCTAGTTTTTTCCTTAAACCCGCGATACTTATGGTATTTAGGACTTTTACTTCTCCGACGTCGTTTCAAATGGTTTAAATCATTATAAGATAAAGTAGAAAACATAAGTCTAATATAATGAACCTTAGTTTAGGCGTCGATTCAGTTTTACAAAGTTTCTATTCACTCTTCCAAATTCTATGGCCCATTGCGATACTAGAGGTTTTATGCTTTATTGGGTGACTCAAGATTGGAGTCATGCAGGAGGAGAGCCTTTTATCGATTCCTTGGGTGAAATATTGTTCCACTGTAGTTTGGGTTATAGATGATACATGATACTTCTTTGTTCTTATTGGTTCCCATATGTTTACTCTTTCTATCTGGGCTAATGACCATGGGAGCTTACTATTTGCAGGGCGATAGTCTTAATGGTACCCTGAGTCTAGTCTTGCTATCTATAACTCAAAATTTAGAGCATAAAATAAACTCATGGCAGCCTACAATAACTCGAACTTTCCTCGAATGGAGAGCCTACAATAGATCCAACCATCCACACACATATCCCCAATAGTTCTTGATTACAAGACTTCAAACCACTAAAAATGGAGTTAAATTGATAGTATAATTGCTGATGGAAGTTAGTACTTATAGGTGACTTGTATTTTGCTCTTTGCTAATGCAACTTAGAGGTGCCGCAAATGCAAAAAGCAAAATGCTTAACCTTTGCAAATGTGGCAAGAATCCTTCAAACGTGAAGGCAAGAGAAGTTAAGAGTCTGTGAATGCGGGTCGAGTCCTTGTGAAAGCGAAGGCCAAAGCCTAACCCTTTTAAAATGTGGGTTGGACCCTGCAATGGCGGTGACCAAATCTCGTGGTGTCTGCAAATGCAGTCGCTCAAGGGGATCCCACCAATAAGCTTCCTTACGCCTTATGGGTTTACTCGCCTATTGACTTGCATACATTCATACTCCTTGGTCTGTGTTTCAAGATGGGTCGAAGGAGGAGCCCACAGTCCAGCGTCCGGAGTGCGCAGATGCCGAAGCATGCAAGAGGCATGCGTTGCCTGCCATAATCGGGGAGACGGCGTTCCACACGTTTATCGAGGTCTCGGCTTTTGCCTCCCAACCCCCTCTCCAATCCACGCTGGTCCATGCCCCGAGTCGATATGCGAACTGGCTCATCATTGTTCCACATCTGATCGAGGTGCATCAGCGGCCCCCATACGCTTCCCTCCCGATGATTTCAAGCACTCTTTGACTCTTTTTTCAAAGTCTTTTTAATCTTTCCCTCGCGGTACTTGTTTGTTTTTTTGTCTCTCGACCGTACTTAGCTTGGATGGAATTCACCGCTCGATTTGGGCTAAATTCCCAAACAACCCAACTCATAGACAGCGCCTCGTGGTGCGACATGGTCCGGGCACAACGGAGCTCTCACCCTCTCTGGCGCCCCCTTCCAAGGGACTTGGTCCCAGTTCGTCACTGAGGACGCTTCTCCAAACTGCAATTCGGATGACGAAGCCGCTCGATTCTAAGGCCGGGGTGTTCCTGGTTCGCTCTCCCTTACTAATGGAATCCTTGTAAGTTTCTTTTCCTCTGCTCATTGATATGCTTAAACTCAGTGGTTAATCCCGCCTGACCTAGGGTCGCGGTTGGAGGGCCTCGGAAGGCTCAATCAGGGTCTAGGATTCGGGACACGCAACGGGATGTAGCCGCGACAGCAAGAGAGAGTTGAGTTTCAACCACCATTTGCCTCAACGTCCGTCGACATGAACTCGCATTTAGGCCTGCCGCGCGCTCGGGGCGAACGGGAGGCCAACTTTCACCCCTGCACTGAGCCTTGCAGTGTGCAGGGGGAGACGCGATGCGTGTGCCCAGGTAGACGTGCCCTCGTCTAAATGGCTTTGGGCGCACCTTGCGTTCAAATACTTGATGGTTCACGGGATTCTGCAATTCACACCAAGTATCACATTTTGCTATGTTCTTCATCGATGTGAGAGCCGAGATATCCGTTGCCGAGAGTCATTGGTGTTTAGAGAGCAGCGTGTGTCCCCCGCATGATCCGCGAATGGGGCGCGAGGGAGGCCTGTCCATTTTAGTATTCGTTGGCGCTTTCCGCGCCGCGATTCGTTGGTATCACGAAGAGCTTGCGCGTGTCAGGCGACACTAAGGAGTCACGCACCGCCCCCAAGTGTTTAAAACGTGTTCATGGGTCATTCTTCTTTGCAGGTTTCGATAATGATCCTTCCGCAAGTTCACCTACGAAACCTTGTTACGATTTCTCCTTCCTATAAATGATAAGGTTCAATGGACTTCTTGCGACGTCACGGGCAGTGAACCGCCCACGTCTCCGTGATCTGAACATTTTACCGGATCATTCAATGTGTACAAAGGGCAGGGACGTACTGAACGTGAGCTGATGACTCGCACTTACTAGAAATTCCTTGCTGATTACGATCTTTGCTATTCCTATTTGAAAACCTCTTTGTTCCCTTCTAATGATGCTACAAATTTGGGTACAGATAAAACACCTAGAGGTGATGCAACTATTGTTAATCTTGGATCTACTATGTTCTACCAGAGGCGGAGCTATGAAATATGTGTCAAATATCGACAATTATTGATATATATTAATTAGTGCACAACCTTGACATAATAGAGGTAGATAGACCAATGGCTAAGGTTGTGCATAGCCGCCTCAATGTTTGGGTTCAAGCTCAACTTTAGGCATTTAGTTTAATTTTCTTTATTCCGTTTTTCTATTTAAAAAAGAGAAGTTCACAAGTGACCTTCTTTAAGTTAAGAAAACAAAAGGTCTTCTTTTGACTTTTCTTAATTTAAAAACGTCACGACCAGAATCTACCCCTGGACGTGGTCGGTGCTCAAGAACCGTTGCTGGTCCTTAAGCGAACCCTCTTCTTGGCTGACTATAAGCGGAAGACTAACTTAATAACACAAAAGCTTAAAAACTGAAACAAAATTTCATAAAAGTTCAATACAAACTTTAACCCAAAAGAAAACTTTGAATAATTAAATATATACTAACCTAAAAATAGGAAACTTAAGTCTTTAAAAGATTTAATAAAATAAATGAATAATACAGAATCATCAACTATACTGACTATCTATGAAGCCTCTAATTGACAAAGATAGAAATCGAGACAAGACCCACGATATGTCAAATAAACCGAAAAGTAAATTAGATCCTCCTGAAGCAAGGAGGCTCACCAAAGCTAATTCGAACTCTTGATGTATTAGCGAAGCTTCTCTTGAGATCCTCAATACTCGTGTCTGCATCATGAAAAGATGCAGGCCAAATGGCTCAGTACGTGGAAAGTATGAGCATGTTAGGGGAATTCTAAATCTTAACATAAGCTTGAAACATGATAAAAATGGAAACATACTTACCACTTTTCAAACTTTAAACTCAACTCAAGGATATTCAAAACTACTCAACTTACTAAGAATCATTCTATTAGACTTAAGTTTTCTACTTCATTTTATAATGAAATAAACCATCTGAAACAACGTCGGAGAACAAATAGATTCTAAAGACAACAAGTATCTCAGGTCTAAGGAAAAAACTAGTCTAGTCAAAAACTAAGGCCAAGCATGCTTAATTATACCATAATAACAACATCCAAGTCAACTCACAAAAATAGAACTAAATACATAATTCCCGACTAGCATGGTACTACGCCCAAATTAGAGCCAATCAAGTCCTATAACAATGTATCAAAAAAAGCAAAAAGAAAAACTAGCTACCCGCCCCCAATTCAATCTAATCAACATGTTATTACACATTCAACCTCAACCTAAGAGAAGGGAAGTCATAGTCTACCTTTAGGCTAATCCTCGAGTTCTCTAAAATCACAATGTCAGAGTCTTTCCCTTGTGAACGGCCTCAAAATGTTGTCACACTATCAAAAATAGGATCACAACGCCAATACGGTCATTTCAACACCAAATACACATGAATAAAAATAGGACAACTTTTGAATCAAATGGAAATCATGTGTCTTCCAAAATGGAACACAATATGGGCCACATAGTAGTCCAGAGAACCAACATACAACCATTCAAAATTTATAGCACAAAAACAAGTCATGACAATCTAAAATAACTCGAATTTACCTCCATCGACTCACAAAAACATTTATTTAACCATCATTAACAACAAAGAACACTTTGTTTGGTAAAATTACCTCTCTAAGATAGTCTTACTCAAATATTAATTGTGTAATACTCCATCCGTCCCATTTCATGTGAGGTCGTTTATTTCGATATAGAGTTTAAGAAAAAAAGGAAGATTTTTAGAACTTGTGGCCAAAAATTCGTTATAAAAATATGTGTGGCTGTAAATCATTTCATTAATGGTAAAATAGACATTTTATAGTTAAATAATTACTTACTATGGAAATATATAATTCTTTTTGGGACGGACTAAAATGGAAAGTAAGTCATATAAATTAGGACATAGGGAGAAATAATTTGTAAGATATATATTACATATTAGGATAAAATATTGAAATATTTATTGTAATCCTTATTAGTGTCATGCGCATATTAAATTTCAAGTATGCATATTTAAGACAAAATTTGTACTTAAATTATGTACATCATTTATGTTCATAACCTCAAGAGTAAAGACTATTGCCCATATATTTTAAATGGGTAGTTTTTTTCTATTTTGTGGATTAGATATGTTTAAAAAATTCAGTTAATTAAGAAATATACTACAAAAAAAATGTCACTTTCTTCAATATAAAAACTTTGAATTTATTTTGAAATGTTTAATGATATCTGGTCATTTTGAACTAAAAACTATAAGTAACTCTTTGACAATATTTTCAATTATAATTATTTACTAAAAAACTTTAACTAAGTAATGCTTACTGTCTTTTATAACATCATATACTATATACACAATACACACATGCAACACACGTGCGGTAAAATTAATATATATATATATATATATATAAATAAGTTTAATTAATTAAATAGACCTCAAGAGGTTAGTGTATATTAAAATAAATTAATAAATACCGACCTCAAGAGGCTAGTATATATAAATTATAATTTTATTTAAATCAAATAAATGTACCATGATGTTGATATTTATTAAATATTTGCAAAAATAGATAATTATATTAAAGATACCGACATCCCGTGGTCGGTAAATTATTAATTGTTTTAAAGAAGAAATGATGATTAATTTCCCTTTTCACTCAAACCCTACCTACCTCACTAGTACACACAATGCCCCTTGATCCACGCCAGCGCCATGCAAGTGCCGCAGCAGCAGGAGGACGTCGCAACACTGTTGCTCGCCGGCAGCAAGTAATTTTAACTTTCAAAAATTCATTTTGAGTCCTTATTTAACACATATCTATTGTTGTATGCTGTTTGTATTGCTGCTCTGACCCTCGAATTGTTTTCATTTTTGGAACACAAGTTCAAGGTAATATTTTAGACCTTTTAACAAAGTCAAACAGTAAATTCGGATGCGGATCCCATTATTTCTATTTGATTCTAAAGTTGGACCATTTTCAATTATGTATCATTTGTGTTTAAATAACTGTATTGATGTTCTGATCTTATTTTTGATAGCGTGAGAACATTCTGAGCCTGTTTTCAAGGGTAAGGCTCGGATATTGTGACTTAGAGTAAGCGAGATTGACGTAAAGGTAGACTACGAATTCCATTCTCTTTGACTGAGGTTGAATGTGTAACTACATGTTGATTAGAGGGAATTGGGGGCGCATACCTAGTTTTGCTTATTTACTTTTCTTGATAACATGTTTTAGGACTTGAGTAGCTCTATTTTAGGTGTGATACCATGCTAGTCGAGGATTATATGTTTAGTTCTATTTTAGTGAGTTGAATTCAATGTTGTATTATGGTATAATGAAGTATGCTTGGACTTATTCGATGACTAGACTAGTGTTTTCCTTAGACCAGCGATACTTGTGTTATTTAGGACTTTTACTTCTCCGACGTCGTTTTAGATGGTTTAACTCATTATAAACTGAAGTAGCAAACTTAAGTCTAATAGAATGAGCCTTAATTTAGGCATTAATTCAGTTTTTCAAAGTTTCTATTCATTCTTACAATGTCTATGGCCCATTGTGATACTAGAGGTTTTATGCTTAATTGGGTGACTCAAGATTGGAGTCGTGCAGGCGAAGAGCCTTTTATCGTTTCCTTGGGTTAAACGTTGTTCCACTGTAGTTTGGGTTATCGATGATACATGATACTGTTTTAATAAAATATATGGTAAAGAAAAAATTACTATTAACTATGTTTTGAAAAATCAATTAATCTTATGATTTAAGACAAATCAATTTTCCGAATTACAAGACTCGCCACTTAATTTTTAGTAAAAATCAAGAAAAAATTTAAAATTATTTTTCAAAAGATTTAAGACAGATAAAAATCTACTGAGGATGGTTAGAAGTTCAAATGTAAATTCTGAGAAGGTGTTAGGCCCTCGAAATGCTTGTTAACCTGCGTTCGACCGGCGATTTTACTAAAATGACTTTTTTTTTTTTTTATCATTTTTAAGTTTTAACTATGTAAGGAGACTTAATTTTTTTTTTAAAATTTACTATTATTGAACTAAACTTTTTTTTAGGGAAAAGGGGAAATCATTTATAAGGGGGAGTGACATAAAGGGGTTAATAAGACTAAAAATAGAATCAAAGCTAAGTGACTTGTAAAAATAAATTTTTACACGTGTATAGATTATTTTTATTTTCTCTTATTTAACATTATCATTTAAATTAATTATCTCTTTTTAAGAAAAAATAGCTAAGGGAATGACCTAAAGGGATGAACTTAAGGGTTGACAAAGACCAAGAAGTAGAACAAAAACTAAGTAAAATTATATGTATATAAATAAATATATATATAAATAAGAGGAATGTCTATCATAGGAGAATAATTAAATCAAACCAAAATCACACAAAATAATTAGTCAAATATCATGATAAATAAATAAGAAAGGGAGGAGGGCCCAAATTTTGCTGCGGCAGTTTTAGGGCCTTTAGGCCTATTTTCTTTCCAAAGTCATGATACATTTTGAGTGTATAGTCTAAGTATACGCTGTGTATATTGACGAGTTTTTCGCTCCTGAACCTGCAATTTCAACCAAAACTTTGTAGTTTTGCGTTTTTAAATTCCTGGCCACGTTTTCCAACTGCATATTGTACATTCACATTGTATACCAGTGTATACGGTCTGTATATCGACCTATTTTTCGTCTTTTCGGGGACCTGCAAATCAATTCCCAGCAACAAATTTTCTGATTTTGATCTGTACACCAGTTATAACGGTATGGACGACTCGGATACGGTGGTGTGAGCCTTTACGTCTCGATGAGGATGCAATTGGATGAAGTAAAGTCCGCAAGGACCCAAAGAAACTTTTTACATGCAAGAAAATAGAAATGGGTTAGCATATGAAATAATATAAGAAACAAGATATATATTAAAAGAAAGCAAATTTTACTTTTAAAAACAAAGGAAAGCTACTTAAGGGATTTGAATGAGGCTAAAATACATGACTCTAAGAAATATCAAGTGAATAGCACTAACAAAATCTTTAAAAAAAATTATAAACACTCTAGACAGTAGCATGTATTGTGCATGTATGCATACTTAAGAACATACCATGTTCAGGGAACATATAGTCCTTGGATAATATTGAACTCAAATGTATAAAGAGAAAACATGCTGGATATTTATTCCAATGGAACACCTCATGCCAAAGTCAAGATAATTCATTCGGTGAGATCTTACATTGCTAAATCCAACCTTTTAAGCAAGGGAGAAAACTAGTAAGATTTTTTTTTTTTTTTTGCCAAACCATTCTAAAAGGAAGTAAAATATGACTATGAAGAATCAAAACCAAAGGAGTTTATTCCTCCGAGCTAACATGTTATGCATAAATGCAAATAGACATAAAATAAAGTATAGAATGCAAGGAGATCATTATTAAGCAAAGACACCATATAAGTAGCCGAGAAAGATGGCAACTAAAACTAAGATAGATATCTTCAAATGTAGACCAAAGGTTGGAAAACTATTGGTATTCTAACTGACAACATCCTCCAAAAAAGGTTTCTACGCCCCAATATATCAAACAATTAATAGATACTTATGATCCAAACAGAAGTTGCGATTTCTAATCTAGGGATGACAATATGCTGTTTTAAGAGCTTCTAATCGAGCACTAGAGCTGGCCAACATGCTTATAGAGCAGATTGAACCAAGACAAACAGAAGAGGGAAACAAATGTCCATTTCGGATAAGTTTCACGATACTTCAAGGAGCTGACTACAAATAATAAACAACTTTCGACTAAAAAATGAGCAAAACAGGGTTAATCCCAACTCGAACAAAGTTCATATCAAAATGAAGAATGATCTCAAACAAACTGAACTTACACGAATTTACAGAGATGTTTCAAATTTATTCAGCCTCTAAGCATCAAATACGAAAATGTAGCCAACGGAAACGAATTAAACGACAAATAAGCATGGTTTTGACCTCCTTAGAAAATATAAACTAGACTAAAGTAAAGAACAGAGACACACATTTTGATATGTAGATCATGAAATCATTACTGATCCACAGTCTTCACAAGTAACTACTTGAGACAATAAGGAAATAAGATGACTAAAGTAGTGCACAGGCAAGGGTTCGGGGCCAAAATAAACATCATAATTTCAACGAGGTCGTAAACACACAACTTCATGGGCTAATAGGCAGATTGGTCACTGCTTTGCAGCTAACAGTGAGTAAAAAATTTAACACAAGCAACTCACAGTCGAGAGTCGAACGAGCAAACTATAGAAATGGTAGGCACTGGGAGCGAGTGAACTACACGGGCCAAAAGGAGGCCTTTCCTTGCTAGTTGGAATAAAAACCTCAACAGCAGCCTTCATTGAACCCCTTCTTCCTATCCTTGCTACTCAACATTGATTTCGTGCTTGAGTTGGAGGGCTCTCCCTCCATCCATCGAGTCAAGTAATTCGCTATCGGAAATTTCTCCGCCGCGACGAGATGCAACAAGAAGAAAATTAACAGACTATGAAAAAGAATTTCTTCTCATTTACGCTTGTCTCAATCATGGGCGGTTGAGAAGAGTTTCGGAACAAATAATGCTTGAAACGAGGTGAGTATTACCTTTCGAAGTGCAGCAAAACAGGGATCTCTAACGAGCTTGGAAAGCGCCAACTTCCAACGACTCAAAGAAAACTCCGGTGAATGAAGAAACAAGCAAGGCACTCAAACAAGGCCTAAACTCTCACTTTTTTTTTTTGCTTCTGAGAACTAATCCTGAAATAATTGTAGCTGATAGTTTACTATATTTTCCTCTAAAAATTTAACTATTCACTCACCGAAAAAATCCCCCCCCTTTACAATGATGCTTAAGAGAATATCTATATATGGGTTATTAGGGTTCGAATTTTGGGGGGAAATCGGGTGAGGATGGGTCCAAATTAGAATCTCAAAGTCCAAATCTCTTTCATAAATTAAGGGAGACGCTGTTTCCTGATGATTGGGCTCCATTCCGGAAGAGGAAAGGAAACCAAAGGCTTGGATTGACTCGAGCGTCCTTGGGGAATGACGTGGCCCCATCTCAAGGCCACAAGGACGGATTTGCAGCAACTGGTACGAAAAAAGGAGAGGAACGTTGAAGAAAGGGACAAAGGGCCCGTTTGGATGAGCTTAATAAAAGCAGCTTTAAAAAAGTACTTTTTAAAGTGCTGAAACTTATTTTTAAAATAAGCAGTTATGTGTTTGGATAGAAGTGCTGAAGTTGCTATGCCAAACGTGAAAAGGGAAAAATGGAAGAAAGAGATGTTAGGGTTATGTGGGTAATTTGGAGATTGTATAAAAATATTAAGGGCAAAAAGATAAAAATGTGGTCAACTTAAAACAACTTCTAAGCTATAAAAAAAAAAGCACCCCTACCCCAGCTTTTAATTTTTGGCTTAAAATAAGTTTTTTTAACTTAAAATAAGTTATTTTGAGTATTGCCAAACAGCTAAATAAGTCAAAAATCAGCTTTTAAGTTAGTTTGACCAGCTTTTAAGCTGAGCCAAACAAGCTCAAAGAACCAGCTTACTAGTCTCTGCTTTGGGCGTTATTTTTCTGGGAATTGTTACGCTATTTCGGGTCGCTTTGGGGAAGAGATTGGGGCTAGGTCGGGTCTATTGGAATGGGCCGCGTTGAAGGGGAGTTGGGCTGACTGAATCTGAAAAAAAAAGTAGCTGGAAATTAATTCAAATCAACGTAAATGGGCTGACTAAAATTTTAGGAATGGGCCAATAGAAATAGATGAAAAGGGCTCAAATTTTAATCTTAAGCGATTGAAGGATGAAAGGGTAAGGCCATATTTAAATTAGCCATTGGATTATCATTGGCCAAGTGAAATTACAACGTAACAAAATTTAGTTAAATTAGCGAATTCAGCCAAAGTTTAAATAAATTCAATTGACGTTTATTAATTGACGAGCTTTTTAATTAAAACAAGATAAAATAATTACTTAATTATAACTAGGGACTCAAAACATAAGAATACTAATTTAGACAAAATTAATTTATTAAAGTGTTAAGCAAAACTAAAAAAAATTGAGACGATTTTCGAGTATTTTATGAAATAAGTTGATTATATAAAACATATAAAATATATATTATTTAAATTATAAAAAAAATTGACTAAAGCTTCTTTAAGATGACTTTAAGAAAGATATTTTGAGTTTTATAAAGTTATTATTTCAACTCGTTTGGGATGTAAGAAGCTCGTGAATTAAATCCTTTCCGGGAGGGTCAAAATTGGATGTCAACAAACACTTCGATGTTCTTATGGGTTCCCACATGTTTACTCTTGCTAACTGGGCTAGTACCCTTTGGAGCTTATTATCTACTGGGCGATGGTCTTATTGGTACCCTGAGTTTAGTCTTGCTTGCTATAACTCAAAATTTAGAGCATAAAAACAATTAATGGCAACCTACAATAACTCAAATTTTCTTCGAATGGAGAGCCTATGGTAGTACCAACCATCCACACACATTCCCTAACAGTTCATGATTACAAGACTTCAAACCACTAAAAATGGAGTTAAATTAATAGTGTAATTGCTGATGGAAGTTGGTACTTACACTGCCTTGTATTTTCCTCTTTGCTAATGCAACTTAGAGGTGCCGCAAATTCAAAAAACAAGATGTTTAACCTTTGAAAATGTGGCAAGAATCCTTCGATCGTGAAGGCAAGAGAAGCTAAGGGACTGCGAATACGGTGGAGTCCCTGCGAAAGTGAGGGCCAGAGCCTAACGCTTTTCAAATACGGCCTGGACCCTGCAAAAGCGGTGAACAAATCTCTTGGTCTCTGCAAACACAGCCCAAGGCTTGAGAAAACGAAGACCAAATTTGGGTTGCACCAACAGATGCATGTCATCTAGCTTTTGCAACTTGAAAAACTCTGACGGTGTATATCGAATTCATTCAGAATCTCGTATATACAAAAGAGATATGCTACCCTGCAAAATTTGATATTTTGAACTTAATGGTACATAAAAATTTTCATGCAAGATCATATCGATAAAAAGTGGCCCCACATCAAAACTCCATTTAAGCCAACATCCACAAGGGGCCTCGGAATTAGCCCGAGAGGCTCGAGATTCGCACAAAGGGTCGTTCAAGAGAAAATTCGATATTTGAGAGCTAACCACACTAATGGAGTTCTCATCCAAGCACGTTTAGGAAGAATGTTAACCAATGACAAACTTTAGGCTAACCACCTCTTTGTTCCCTTATAATGATTCTACAAATGTGGCTACAGATAAAACGCCTAAAGGCTATGCAACAATAGTTGATCCTTGATCTAATATGTTCTACCAGGGGCAGAGCTATGATATATGTTAAATATCGATATTTTTGGATATGTAACGACCTGTTTAGTCGTTT
>CM064967.1:57854429-58007439 GCA_032847665.1 Solanum chilense | reverse complement strand
ATCCAACTACAAAACCAATCTCGTAAACTAAAAGAACATGACTCGGGGCAACTATCCGGAGTATTAAAATGGTAATTTTATAAAAATAATCTTCAGGTTCATTATATTTCCCCCATATGCATTGCACAAGTAATACAATAGAGTAGTTAACATGCATACATCACATAGCTTAGAAAACAAATAACCATCACCCACCTTGCCTGAATGCTCTGAAGAACTTAAGCTTTTCCCTTTTATAATGCCTTGTAAAATAATAGCCAAATTAAACCTGGATTATTACATAATTCTAACCCTAGGCAAATTTGATGATCATTTTATCCGAACTAGAGTTTTTCCCACCATTAGTTGAAGTTTAAAAAATAAACTATGAAAAATATTATGCATATATCTACTCATATTTAATATTAGAATATTTTATATTTAAAGATTTGATGGATTTTCTATAATTTTAATATCAACAAATAAGCAACATTAAAATAATTTGTATTGGTCGTGAATGCAATGACAAATCCTTTAAAGTCTTAACTTATAATAGACTACATTAACTATTATGTATAAAGAAAAAAGGAAAGTGAATACATATTATTTAATCATAGAAACCTGACCATTCACGTGTGAATGCATTATTATAACAGTAAGATAAATTGAATTGCCTCAAATAACAATAATCACTACACTTCATGTAGTTTATTGTTTTTGTCAGTCAAAATAATTGAATTAATTTGAATTTTTTTACTGTTATAATAAATGCATTTACACTTGAATGATCATTTTTCTACGATTAATAATACATATTCACTTTTCTTTTTCATTATTCGTGATGATTAATATAGTTTGTTTGTAGTTAATGCAATCACTATAGTTCATATAGTTTCTTATTTTTGTTTGTCTAATCAAACCTCTACCTAAGAGTATCACTCTACGTTCTAAGGCTTAAGAATTGAATTGCAAGTTAGGAGAGTAATTAAACATTTATCAAAGAAATTAGTGGAAAAGATGACGAACAGTGTTCTAGGTCGCCTTTTATTTTCCTAAGAATGAAGTTGCATAATAATGAGAGGTTTTGGGAGTTTTCCTCTATTAATACACAACTAACTCATTGTAGTGGCCAACAACCTACTATAGCAGCCCCGCTATAATGGGATCCCATCTTCTATAGTGGCTTGCACGAAGACAAAAACTTAATAATCTTCCCCAAAAGCCTATATTAAGCAATACATCCTCAAATAACCATTTCACGTCAAGTTTAACATTGGGAGTTCTACTCATCCGAATTAATTATAAAAAGTCTTATGGACTCCTTCACGTCTTACATAAAAGATAATCCAACCCAATCATAGATATTATCTACAATCCCTTCTTTGATTACCCTAGACCTCATTTTACTTAGATTTTATTTCAGCTTAGCCTAGCCTAAAGTTTTAAGTGTTAAGACAAACTTTTTTTGACCCAAATCATTCACAATTGATCTACCCCTAATGACCGGCATTGACCATTACAATAGATACAAATTTACCATCGCTTATCTCTGAGTGATCAAACAAGGAAAAAGTGGACCAAGTCAAAAATAGTGTAGTTCATGAATTCTCAAATAAGTTAGGTTACTTGTACCATGTGTCCCTCTTAATTTCTGAAGTAGCTTCCTCAACCGGATGATCCTTCCACTTAACCTTCATTGATCTAATATACTTTTTCCATGATCTCCAAACATCCCGATCAAGAACTGCAATTGAATCCTCTTCATATTGAAGATTATTGTCTAATAATATAGAGTCCCACTTGATAATGTAATCTCCATCCATATAGTACCTCATAAATGACTACGTGGAATACTGGATGATCTTTGGGTATTGACAAACTTCCAAATGACAAATGGGAAGATACCAAAACCCTCAAAGGTCACGAGGATCAGTTGGTGTTGGGGTTTGACCCGTTGAATCAAGATTATAAGGTTCTATGTATTCAAAAAGAAGAGGGATGATTGGATTGTAGGTGATTCCCTTAGTTGCTTTATATGTATCTATTCCTTGTGCAACAACTCATGAAAGAGTTAACCTAATACCTGAATTTCCTTACTCTTGTAGCTTACACAAGTCATTGGTGCCACATATATCAACGGGTTATTTATTGTCTTACTAGACGCCTAGGCGGTATCTTATGCATATGCTCATTTGAGATGGGTAGCGAACAATTTGACGAGATACAAAAAACATATATTAAAAGAGATTTGTCATCAATATATTCTTAAGCACAATAGCCTGTCTCATTTTACTATCTTTTGTTTGTTAAGAAATGCAGTTACTATATTACCTAGAGGTGATGAAACTAGACATGATATTTGTGTTTTGGTTATGAACTTACAGTTCATTGTTGAGGACATTTCCGATTCACAAATTAACAAAGCCTTAATTCAAGTGTTGGACCATTTATAAAGTGTGAGAAGAAATAGAGCATGTGAACTTACAATTTGGTTAATTTTAAAATAAGAAATGTCCATAACAAATAACTGTGATTCCCTAATCAAAACTTGTATATCATCTCGGGATGCAGTACCTACAGGTAATCTAGTGGCTACATCCCTTACCAAACTAAGAATATGTAAACGAGATAGTTGATTATAATTAAGTAAAGGGTGATCACTAACCTTTTGTTAATGATTTAATGTTACATATTTTGTATGTGAGAAATCCTTTCCAAGTACTGCATTGTACCTCTGAGCTTTTTCTGTATGGAAAATAAGCTCTCATTTACTTGAAATGGTGGTTGATCACCCGAGACTATTCTCAACTCTTGAGTCCTTTAGCCTTTCACCCAAATTGGCACATTGCATCACTTCATATGGATGTTTTTAAAAACAACAATATTTTTCAAGGTATCACATGCCCTTTTTTTAGCAAATAAGCAAATTAATCAACCGGTTCCATATGACCAAACTCAAAGGATAAAGAAACTACAAGGGTAAAACTATTAACAGTACAAACTAATAGTGTATAAGAATAATTGACACAATGCTCAACTAATAAATTATAATATTATTCTAATATGTGTCATTCAGAACCTCCTATATAAGTTCATGTCCTTAGTTTTCTAAAGTTCGATCATGTTATGTCTAACCACCTAAGCCTAGAATTATAACTGCCTTAGCCATCAAACTTTGAAAGGTCACCAATTGATCCTCCTTCTTCAAGGATCTCAAATAGGCAAGTACCAACATTAAAACTCTTGCAAAATCCAAAAGTAAGAATTATCTAGAGTTTATGTGCCCTAAATCAAAACCTCCATACATATTGTTATACTCCATTGGAGTATACTCAATCTGATAGTTGAAATCTCCTCTTATGAATAACTTCTTAATGTGTGAAACACCTCTCACCACATCGTCCAAGTCCTCCCTAAAATGCTTTTTGTCCTCCTCATCATTCCCACTTGTAGAGCACAAGCAGTAATAATGTACAATGACCAACTTAATCGTCATCATACTATTGATTTCAATTTTAACCTCAAGCACTTTCTATATTACTTCATCATCTATTACAATTCTATTTCATTCTCACTACTTGTGCTGCCAGAATACCACAACTTATAATTGTCCACATCCCGCGCTATATATCCTACACATTTGGTCTCTTGGATACAAGCTATATTAACCCCCATTTTCCACATCCATGTACTTTCTATCAAAGTACCTATATTCAAAGATAGATAAAATCCATAGAATTTTCATACAACCCATTATACAATTATCATACAATTGGACTGCAACTTTAATCTTTTAACGACTTAAATTTAGTTCAAAACTAGATCAAATGAAACCCCCATATAGCCTCTAATTCCATATTCGAACTCCCCTCGTTGTTGTTTTTTTATTGAGTTATCACCTACTCAAAATGAACTACGTTTGTGTACACTGAATTATATGATCCCCATTGAAAATTTTATTCCGTTCCAACTAGAAGCATTCAATTACTAAGGAAAAAAATGTAAGGACATTAAAAAGGATACAGACCCCGTGAATTACTTTTCAATACATGTAAATAATTTAGGATTTAATGTATCATTCGTATCTTATCTTTCAAATAGACATGAAGAAGGAAGTGTACATTCTTAAGAAGTTGCCTTTAGTAGATGAGATAAGGAGAAATAAAAACAGGGTAGATCATAGTTGAAAGAAGCACTAATTTTACCTATTTAATGTTTGATTTTGATGAACCGAACCTAATGTGTTGAAGGACTAATTTTCATTTTCCCAGATCTACTATGTTTTGTATAATCTAGTTATAATTTGTAAATGAACTTCATAAGAAAGCGAGATTAAGATACATACATGTTAAATCTTCGTATTTATCAATGCAAAAGCTTGCTTCAAATATGATGAACATTCAACATGGTCTCCCTTTCATTTCTTCTCCAATAACTAGCAGTCGAATGCGGCATTTTATATAAGGTTAAAGGGATTAGAGGAAAACTACCCATACTTTTATAAGCATCCAACCCTAGACCTAATGGGCCACCCATAATAGGCTAATAGGTCTTTAACAGGGTCTACACAAACACCAACATATACCACTAGGTGAATTGATGTAGGCCAAAGAAGGAATTCACATTTTATAAACCACAAGTAAGTTAGTATGAGTTAATATTTAGTAAAAACTTACAACATTCTTTTACTTGTAGAATCATTAGCTTATTATCAAAAAAATTTCTAATTTTTAAAAAACTATTATTTTATAAAATTAATCGCGAAATGAACAACAACACAAGTACATAGTTGTAGAATATTATTTCAAACATGACTATCACTATCAAAATTCATTAGTATTTGCATCAATCATTGTGAAAAAATCATCCACAATCACAAGAACTGAAGTTTTACCAACACAGACCCAATTGTGTTGTAGTGTATCAAGAGATAACCAGCATGGACTCCAAATCAAAGTTATTTCATTTAGTCCTCAATGTTTTTCCATAAAAATATGTATCCTACAAGAAAAATTAATGCATATCATCAATATTATATTCTTGAATAACATGTGTTTAACTAGGCATACATGCGATGTCTACTTCGACTCGATGATCCGTTGAGTTGATTTTGGCTAGCTAAGGCAAGTTTGTCAAATGTAATAAGACCCAAGTCACAAATTCAAACTCAGAAGTTGATTAGCACTTACTCGGTGATTTGCCTAATCACCTCTATGAGCTAAGAGAAGCTTAACGGATGTGTAAGTTCAGCCGAATGCCTACTTTTCAAAATTTAAACACAAAATGCAACACTAGCCAGTATCCAATCAATTCAACAAGTTACCCATATGCAACTCTACCCGTGGGTACTCAATGTTCACTAAATTTTCTTACAAAGCATTGTCAATTCAACGATTTCCCCTTAAATCAAAGCATAGTCTTGTTAAATTTATTAAAATCAAAATTACATAATTTGATGTTCAAACTAAATCTGAATTTTTAAATAAAAATTTAATATTTTCTCTGATGTTTGAGAAAAGTTGACATCCCCGTTGATGTTAAAAAGAAATAAAATACTGTTTTTGAGATCTTGATTCTCTTTTTATATCTAGTCATCTTTAATTAAAATAAATTACTATTTCATAAATTTAACGATATAACTCTTTATAGATTGAGAGAAAACCTCCAAGACATTTGACCCAAATTTCAGAAAAATAATGATCAAATTGTAACGATACTTCTTAAAAACTATTTCTTTGACTAGTGATACTTTATTTTAAGCAATCATCCCAGCAATAATAATAGAATTTTTTTTTTTTACTTTCCTTCAAAAGTTCTAATTTAAAAATAAGGTAACAATTGATATTTCAAATCGTAATAATTTAAAAAAAAAACTACATTTTAAAATCACAATAATTATGAAAGATTTTTTAAAAAATAAAACACACAACATTAATACACACAACAAAAACATCATATCAAAATAAATCTACAACTACAACAACAATAATATATTCAGTATAACCTCACAAATTAATATAATATTAATAATTATTTACAAAAAAGTAGAAAACAACACATAATATTTTTCTTACATTTATTATATTTGTTGAACTCAATTTACATGGAAATATATTTTATCTCTCTTGTTAGTTATAAAAAGTTTTTGCGTAGAAAAATACATAAATAACTCCCTTGTCCATGTGTCAAAAAATTAAATAGATCCTCAAAGGTGATTGGGCCTCTACCTATGGGAAAATTGTATGTAATAGCAAATTAATAACCTAAAATAAATGGAGTAGCTAGAGTTTGATTTAATTGTGCTCCATAGAAAACGTTAGCCAAAGTTTGTCAGGTGTCTCTCTCCCAAAAATCTCGCTCGCCACTCTCCCATTCTCGCTCGCCACTCTCCCTCTTCTCGCCTCTCTCGCTTTATACACAAAAGTATATAAATTCTGTTTCTGTTTTGTATAAAATGAGAGAAAATTGTATATACACATGCAAAACATATATTTTCGTGTTATACACTTAATTATACAATTTACAAACATGTTACTTCAATTCAATTGTAGACAAATGCAAATTTTATACAAATATTGCAGAGAAAAAGGCCAACGAATTATACAATTGCGAATTATACAATTGCAGTGAAATACAATTTTCTCTAGCTTTATACAACAGAAGTGTATATATTGTATTTGTGTTTTTGTATAAAGCGAGAGAAAAGCATATATCTTCTTGCTATACACTTATAATTATGCAATATACATACATTTTAATTCGATTCAATTGAATGCAAAGCAAATTTTATAAAAATATTGCAGTGAAATAGGCAGCGAATTATACAACTGTGCATTACACAGCTGCAGTAAAATAGGATAGTGAATTGTACAATTGCAGCGAAATAGGACAGCGAATTATACAATTTAGGCCAGCGAATTATACAATTGTATATGTATAGCGAATTATATAGTTTTATATTTGCTATGAAGCACAATTATGCAAACTTTGCAATAGCATACAAATATGAATTATATGTGAAAGTTTGCCAATAAAACTTTCAATTAGCATAGCCCACATGAATCTAACAACACAAAATCAACAATACTACTTAACCCAGTCAGAATACATCAATACAAATTAAGGGAAACAAAATTAATCTAGAGTTAGGGACGGAGAATCATTGGAAATCACGCACTCCAAACAGGATAAGCAAAGCACATGAACACATGCTAGAGATTAAACAAATATTTGAGGGTGTAGGAAGTGAAAATGCATAAAAAGTTCAAAAGGTGACTTATAAAATTTGAAAAGACTAGACATCATTTCCTTTTAACTTAGATTTAGATAAGAAGAGATCTCACACATTTGAGTCTCCGGTTGTTTGATTGAAACGGACCGAGAAGTAACCGTTTCGAATTAAAGTGGAGAAATTATTTTTCAGGTCCTTCAACACCTTCTTGGACTATTCAACCTTGTTGAAGATCCTTGTTAGCATATCATCGATTTTGTTTCCCTTCGGTCCAGATAATTCTTTTGGCTTGGGATGATCATGAAAGGATAAAAGGTGCTTCTAAAAATAAGTAATTTTTAATAGCAATATCAAACATGCTTTTGCCTCTTAGTCTAAGATTTAGGACAACTTGTCATACGTTTTTAAGTTTTTTATTTTTTCTAGTGACTACATACGGAACTCTTTATACCCAATTTTAATTTCTTTTAGACGTGGGAGTCTTTTGTTCCTCAATACTAGGAAGAACGTGACATTTCAAATTGTGATATTATATATTTAAAAAGAAATTACACATAATATATATATATATATATATATATATATATATATATATATATATACACATATATGTATACATATGATTAAGCCAGAAGTATGTCACAGAAGTAAGCCAGAACTCACACTTTGAGAACTTGGCATACAACTTCTCTTCTCTCAACCTCTGAAGTACAATCCTCAGGTGTCGGACATGGTCCTCCTCAGTCTTAGTTTGTGCATACTGACTCATTACTATTATTATTATTATATTATTATTATTATAATTAAATGTGAAACGTGTTGATCAGCAAGCAATTGAATTTCTTATAGCATCGGCCCATTTACAATTCGGTATTCGAAAATGGGGAATTAATCATGATCGTCAAAGATAAAATCCATGAACATTTTCTGCCTTTTTCATCATGCACACTGGTTTGCATGTTGTTAGTTTTTTTTTTTTTGTTTTTTTTTTAAAAAAAAGTGGACCACTTTGTGTACATATGTTTGGAATTGGAAAAGGAACACATCAGTGGCCAATCATTATGTAATGATGGTCACGTGATTGCTAATTAATTACGATAATCAATTGATAGTTTTGGGTTGTGAATTTTTTGTCGTATGATGTAGTAAAGGTTAGTGTTTATGACATTAATTTTTGGTTTCACAATTTTCTTATAGTATATGTTAACCATAGTATCGTAGTGTTTGGAGAAATTATTACTTAACCCCACACATGAAATTTAGGAAATATGAGATTTAACCTTAGGCTTGAAACTTGAAAAATATGGTAGTTGAAAAGTTAATTGACATCAAGAATTACAAACTTGATTATAAATTTGGGGTGAATTCTTAGGTCAAGGTTAAACACATAAAAGTGTGAGTGTTGTTAGTTCTGAAACCTTATTTGTAAATATATACTTGAATAGATTCCATTGGTTCGGAAGCTCAACGGAAGGGAAAGGCTCAATTCCAAGAATAATTATTTGATTGACTAAGGCAAGTGGATTTCTAAACTCTTGTTAAGTATATGAAATTCGTGTATTTCCTTGTGTGGTGTTGAGAATGATTTGGAGACTTGTTGCTTATTTGTTAGTGTTGTATTCCTTGCTGCAAATTGTGCTTTGTTATAAAAACGGTTATCTCCTCATTTCTCATTTGAGCATGTCATTTGCATTGTATCTGAGACATGATTGTGATAAGAGTTAAGTGATAATAGGATGTACTATTTCGAGGGTCGTATCGCATGCCGCGATGGATATTATATTTCGAGGGACGTATCGCGCGCCGCGATGGTTACTATTATCGAGGGTCGTGTCGTGCGCCACGACAGATGCATGGACAGATATGTCCCCCATGGGTCCCGGTCTGAGAGACAGCTGGTGTGTATCGTTAGGGAAGACATGCATCACTATACTTGACATTGCATCTCATGGCATTACACATTTTATTATTGATGAACTTGAACACGTGTTTTGCTGATCTTGTGAGTGTTTCGTTGTGAAGCTTGTGACTGTTGAATATTGAGTTGTTATTGAGAATGTGTAAACTGATAGAGTGTGGTTATTGAGTTGTGGGTTTGGTAAACTATAAACTATTAGTCTGTAGCGTGGAGGTCTAGATAGGGTGTAAGAAGTACCCGAATTTTGTTCACTTAACTTGTGTTTATAGGTTTGCTTGTTGGGTACCGCGTTGTTTGGTACTCACCCCTTGCTTCTACAAATTTTTGTAGGTTACGAGCCCAAATTTTTGTGATACCTTCCATTCTCTTCGTTTCCGAGGCATCTTGTGGAGGATTGTGAGGTAGCTGTTTGTCATCTCAGCGAACTTTCCTACTCCAGTTTATGATTTTGTTTTTACTTGAAAGACAACTTCATTTTAGACTTCTATTTTATTTCAATTCTAATATTTACATTAGAGGCTTGTGCACGTGACAACCTGGTTTTGGGAATTGAATTAATATGACTTGGTATCATAATAGAAATTGTTGCTGAATTGTCATTACTTCCGCACTTTGTTAGATATTTGGTTTTAGGCTGACTTGTCTTGGTGGGATAAGACGAGTGCCATCACACCCATTTTTGGGTCGTGACAAAATGGTATCAAAGCCCCAGGTTCATAGGTCTCACGTGTATACAAGCCGAGTCTACGTAGAGTCTCAAGGATCAGTACGGAGACGTCTGTACTCATCTCTGAGAGGCGATAAAGATTACTAGGAAACTTTCTTTTGTTCATTCTTTCTCACTGTGCATAGTTACCTTCGTTAGTATTGAATTGTTGTATACTCTTTTGACAGATGACGAGGACTAGAACTAATGTTACTGGTGGTAGAGGGGAGGCACTTCCCGAGGCAGTTGTTGAGGCCCCAGCTAGGGGTAGGGGTAGATCTCGAGCTAGAGGTCGTGCTAGTAGTACGACAGTAGCCGGAGGTCATGGACATGGAGCAGCACCTGTGAGAGGTCGTGCTAGAGAGGTCTCTACAGAACCCCAGATTGATGGTAGGGAGGACTAGGTTCCTTCAGATCCTGTAGTCACACCTTTGCTTCAAGATACACTATTGAGGGTGTTAAGTGTGCTAGAGGGCTTTTCTCAGGGTGGTGGTGCGACTACCACACCACATGACTCTCGTACTAGAGAGGGGGCTCAGACCCAAGAGCAGCAATAAGCTCTAGCTGTTCAGGATGCGGTGGGGCAACTACCAGTAGATCCCGCGGTTCAGAATGATGTTGCACCAACAGTTGGGGGTCAAGTTGCATCGATGGTCGTTCTGACAGAGGATGAGCAGCGTAGGTATGAGAGATTTCGAAAGATGGACCCACCTCAGTTTCAGGGTGGGAAGAGCGAGGACGCTCATGAGTTTCTAACTACCTGCCGAGAGTTACTAGAGGTGGTTGGATTAGCTGAGTCACACGGGGTTCGATATGCTACACTCCAGCTTCGTGGACCAGCGAGAGACTAGTGGAGGACTTATTCGGGATGTTTGCTAGTTTGATCTCCTCCAGTGACTTGGGAGCAGTTTGCTAGCGCATTCCAAGATCGTTTTATCCCATGGAGCGTGAGTGAGGAGAGTCGCTTGAGGTTTGAGAGTCTGAGACAGGATGGTTTATCGGTTATAGAGTATGAGGCGCATTTTTGCCAGTTGTCTAGGCATGCGTTGGCTATTATTCCAAATGAGACAGAGAGGATCCACAGATTTGTGAGGGGATTGACTTTCTCTATCAGGTCAGCTGTGTTTCGGACATCTAGGGAGGGGACTTCTTTCCAGTCAATTGTGACCGCCGCCAAAGAGGCGGAATTGATGGAGAGAGAGGAGTTTGGGGACCCTAAAAGAGCTCGTATATCAGGTCAGTTTCAGGGTGCCTCATCTGGAGGTAAGGGATCACAGAGAGTGAGTGGTTCTTTTCAGCAGCGGGGACCTATTCATGCATCTATGCCGACATTTTGAGGGTGGCCAGACATCTAGGGGTTCTTATGGCCCGGGTCAGGGCTCGTACGGTTCACAGCAGCGACCTACAGGGCGAGGCAATTATAGTGGGTTTTCAGGTCCACACAGCAGTTCCCAGGTCAGAGATTTTGTTTTACTTGTGGAGTCCCGATCATATAATGCGGCAGTGTACTTCTCAAAGGGGTCGTGGTGGGCCTTGACCGAATTCTTCATTCCAGACTAGACCACCAGCACCACAGGTTAGAGGTCGTGGCAGAGTTCAGTCAGGTAGAGGTGATAGAGTTTCTAGTAGTGGTGTTGCAGCTCAGCAGACTGGGGGTAGAGGTACCACCCAGGATGGAGGTGGACGAGGAGGCCACGCTATACTTTCCCCGGGAGACCTGAGGCGGAGACCTCCGATGCTGTTATTACAGGTATCATCCCAGTATGCCATCGACCTGCGTCTGTGTTGTTTGATCCAGGTTCTACATTCTCTTATGTGTCTACGTATTTTGCTGCTAAATTTGATATGATATGTGGTAGCATGACTGTACCTATTCTTGTTTCTACACCCGTGGGTAAGCCCTTAGTGGTGGATCGAGTGTATCGATCCTGTCTTGTTTCTTTGGATGGGTATGACACTTGGGTAGACTTAATCATTCTGGGGATGGTGGACTTTGATGTTATCTTGGGTATGGATTGGCTTTCTTTTTATAATGTTGTCCTTGATTGTAATGCTAAGACTGTGACTTTAGCAATGCCTGGTGTTTCGAGGGTTGAGTGGAAGAGTGTTAGTGGTTCTTATCCTAGAAAGGTCATCTCTTTTATCCGTGCTCATAGATTGGTGGAGAGGGGGTGTTTGTCTTACTTAGCTTTTATTCGGGATACTAGTGTTGAACCACCTTCCATGGAGTCTATTCCCGTGGTTCAGGAGTTTCTCGATGTATTTCCTTCTGATCTTCCAGGTGTTCCTCCCGATAGGGATATTGATTTTGCTATTGATTTGGAGCCGGGCACTAAGCCTATTTCTATACCTCCATATCGTATGGCCCCAGCAGAGTTGAAAGAATTGAAGGATCAGTTGCAAGATTTATTGAGTAAGGGTTTTATTCGCCCTAGTGTATCACCTTGGGGTGCCCTTGTATTATTTGTGAATAAGAAGGATGGGACTATGAGAATGTGTATTGATTACAGACAGTTGAACAAGGTAACAGTTAAGAATAAGTATCCTCTTCCGTGTATTGATGACTTATTTGATCAGTTACATGGAGCATCATTGTTCTTTAAGATTGATTTGAGGTCTGGGTATCATCAGTTGAAGATTAGGGCATCATATATCCCTAAGAAAGCTTTTCGGACCCGGTATGGGCATTATGAGTTTCTAGTGATGTCCTTCGGATGGACGAACGCCCCTGCAGCATTCATGGAGTTGATGAATGGGGTGTTTCGACCATACCTTGATTCTTTTGTGATTGTTTTATCGATGACATCTTGGTTTACTCTAAGACTGAGGAGGACCATGTCCGACACCTGAGGATTGTACTTCAGAGGTTGAGAGAAGAGAAGTTGTATGCCAAGTTCTCAAAGTGTGAGTTCTGGCTTACTTCTGTGACATTCTTGGGACACGTGGTGTCCAAGGAGGGTATTAGAGTAGAACCGGGCAAGATTGAGGCAGTTAGAGGCTGGGCGCGACCTACTTCACCTACTGAGATTAGGAGTTTTGTGGGATTGGCAGGCTATTATCGACGATTTGTTCAGAGTTTCTCTACTATTGCAGCTCCATTGACTAGATTGACTCGACAGGATGTGGGTTTTCAGTGGTCTGACGAGTGTGAGGAGAGCTTTCAAAAGCTCAAGACTTTATTGACTTCTGCTCTTGTGTTGACTCTACCTGAGGAAGGTGTAGACTTTACTGTGTATTGTGATGCTTCAGGAGTTGGTTTGGGTGGTGTGTTGATGCAGAAGGGGAAAGTGATTGCTTATGCTTCTAGGCAATTGAAGTCCCATGAGAAGAACTACCCTACTCATGATCTGGAGTTAGCGGCTGTGGTATTTGTACTTAAGTTATGGCGTCATTATTTGTATGGAGTGCATTGTGAAATCTTCACTGATCATCGGAGTCTTCAGTATATCTTTAGCCAGAGGGATTTGAACTTGAGGCAACGGAGATGGCTTGAGTTGCTGAAGGACTATGATGTGACCATTCTGTATCATCCAGGAAAGGCCAATGTTGTGGCCGATGCTCTGAGTAAGAAGACTCCTAGCATGGGGAGTCTTGCAACGCTTAGTATTGAGGAGAGACCATTTGCTAGAGATGTGCAGATATTAGCTAACAGTCTTGTCCGCTTGCAGATTTCAGAAGAGAGTGATGGGATGATTGCTTTTATTGAGGCTCGGTCTTCTTTAGTCGAGCAAATCCGTGCACACCAATTTGATGATGAAAAATTATGTCTCATTCGAGACAAAGTATTGAGAGGGGAAGATAAGGAGGCAGTCCTTGATTCTGATGGTGTCTTGCGGATCGGAGGCAGAATTTGTGTGCCCAGGACAGACGATTTGATTAGATTGATTTTTGAGGAGGCCCATTGTACTCGGTATTCTATCCATCCGGGAGCGGCGAAGATGTATCATGATCTGAGTCAGCATTACTGGTGGTGTGGGATGAAGAGAGATATTTCAGACTTTGTTTCGAGGTGTTTGACTTGCCAGCAGGTCAAGTGTGAGCACCAGCTGCCCGGGGGTGTATCTCAGAGGATGCCTATTCCTACTTGGAAGTGGGAGCGGATTACTATGGACTTTGTTGTGGGTTTGCCTACCACAGTGGGTGGTTATGACTCTATTTGGGTTGTTGTTGATAGGCTGACCAAGTCTGCCCACTTCATCCCGGTTCGGGTAAAGTATACAGCAGAAAAGTTAGCCGAACTATATATCAGTCAGATTGTGCGACTACATGGAGTTCCTGTTTCTATCATATCAGATCGAGGTTCACTATTTACTTCTCACTTCTGGGAGGCATTACAACATGGTCTGGGTACTCAGTTAGATATGAGTACGGCATTTCACCCCCAGACAGATGGTCAATCTGAGAGGACCATTCAGGTATTTGAAGATATGCTTCGAGCGTGTGTGATCGATTTTGGTGCAAGATGGGATCGTTATTTACCCTTAGCGGAGTTCGCCTCTAATAACAGTTATCACTCTAGTATCAAAATGGCCCCATTTGAGGCATTGTATGGTAGACGGTGTAGATCTCCTTTTGGTTAGTTTGATTCGGCGGAGATGGACTCTTTGGATACAGACTTGCTTAGAGATGCTATGGAACAAGTCCGTATGATTCAGTATAGACTGTTGACAGCCCAGAGTTGACAGAAGAGTTATGCAGACCGGAGAGTTAGAGCCTTGGTGTTTATGGAGGGTGATCATGTTTGGCTCCGAGTATCAACCATGAAGGGTGTGATGAGGTTTGGAAAGAAGGGAAAGCTTAGCCCTAGGTTCATTGGACCTTTTGAGATTTTGAGCCGAGTGGGAGAGGTGGCCAATAAGTTGGCCTTGCCACCTAGTTTGCCGGCAGTTCATCCTGTTTTCCATGTCTCTATGCTTCGGAAGTATATTCCGGATGAATCTCATGTGATTTCACTCGATTCTGTGGAGCTGGGTCCAGACTTGACATATGAGGAGAAGCCTATAGCTATATTGGATAGGAAAATTCGAAAGCTTAGGACCAAGGAGATTGCTTCAGTGAAGGTGCGGTGGAAGCACCGATCGGTGAGAGAGGCAACTTGGGAGACAGAGTCTGACATGCGTTCCAGATACCCTCAGCTTTTTGAAGCTTCAGGTACTTTCTTTCACTTCATGTTCGAGGACGAACATGATTTTTAGTGGTGGATATTGTAATGACCCGCGAGGTTTTTTTTGGAAATTTGGAATATTTGCTTAACTTGAGTTAATTAATGGATGAATAATTGTAGATAATTGATTAAATTAATAGTTAATGGGCTAAAGTGATAAAAAATTTAAGACCTTATGCCCTTTAGAATATATTTAATAAAATATGTAGGTAAAACCTATCACTTTTAGTACTTAATTAATTCAAAAAAAAAGGGAACAAGAAGAAAGGGCGAAGGGTTTTGACGGCTACGGCTTACGAACTGCTCCGAGTAAGTTTCTTTTGCCTTTAGGTGCTCGTTAGTTTCTGCACACATATGCATGTATATAGCAATAATATAGGCAAGTTTGTGCATACTGACTCATTACTATTATTATTATTATTATATTATTATTATTATAATTAAATGTGAAACGTGTTGATCAGCAAGCAGTTGAATTTCTTATAGCATCGGCCCATTTACAATTCGGTATTCGAAAATGGGGAATTAATCATGATCGTCAAAGATAAAATCCATGAACATTTTCTGCCTTCTTCATCATGCACACTGGTTTTTCATGTTGTTAGTTTTTTTTTGTTTTTTTTATAAAAAGTAGACCACTTTGTGTACATATGTTTGGAATTGGAAAAGGAACACATCAGTGGCCAATCATTATGTAATGATGGTCACGTGATTGCTAATTGATTAGGATAATCAATTGATAGTTTTGGGTTGTGAATTTTATGTCGTGTGATGTAGTAAAGGTTAGTGTTTATGACATTTATTTTTTGTTTCACAATTTTCTTATAGTATATGTTAACCATAGTATCGTAGTGTTTGGAGAAATTATTACTTAACCCCACACTTGAAATTTAGGAAATATGAGATTTAACCTTAGGCTTGAAACTTGAAAAATATGGTAGTTGAAAAGTTAATTGACATCAAGAATTACAAACTTGATTATAAATTTGGGGTGAATTCTCAGGTCAAGGTTAAACATTTAAAAGTGTGAGTGTTGTTAGTTCTGAAACCTTATTTGTAAATATATACTTGAATAGATTCCATTGGTTCGGAAGCTCAACGGAAGGGAAAGGCTCAATTCCAAGAATAATTATTCGATTGACTAAGGCAAGTGGATTTCTAAACTCTTGTTAAGCATATGAAATTCGTGTATTTCCTTGTGTGGTGTTGAGAATGATTTGGAGACTTGTTGCTTATTTGTTAGTGTTGTATTCCTTGCTGCAAATTGTGCTTTGTTATAAAAACTGTTATCTCCTCATTTCTCATTTGAGCATGTCATTTGCATTGTATCTGAGACATGATTGTGATAAGAGTTAAGTGATAATAGGATGTACTATTTCGAGGGTCGTATCGCATGCCGCGATGGATATTATATTTCGAGGGACGTATCGCGCGCCGCGATGGTTACTATTATCGAGGGTCGTGTCGTACGCCACGACAGATGCATGGACAGATATGTCCCCCATGGGTCCCGGACTGAGAGACAGCTGGTGTGTATCGTTAGGGAAGACATGCATCACTATAATTGACATTGCATCTCATGGCATTACACATTTTATTATTGATGAACTTGAACACGTGTTTTGCTGATCTTGTGAGTGTTTCGCTGTGAAGCTTGTGACTGTTGAATATTGAGTTGTTATTGAGAATGTGTAAACTGATAGAGTGTGGTTATTGAGTTGTGGGTTTGGTAAACTGTAAACTATTAGTCTGTAGCGTGGAGGTCTAGATAGGGTGTAAGAAGTACCCGAATTTTGTTCACTTAACTTGTGTTTATAGGTTTGCTTGTTGGGTACCGCGTTGTTTGGTACTCACCCCTTGCTTCTACAAATTTTTGTAGGTTACGAAACCGAATTTTTATGATACCTTCCATTCTCTTCGTTTCCGAGGCATCTTGTGGAGGATTGTGAGGTAGCTGTTTGTCATCTCAGCGAACTTTCCTACTCCAGTTTATGATTTTGTTTTTACTTGAAAGACAACTTCATTTTAGACTTTTATTTTATTTCAATTCTAATATTTACATTAGAGGCTTGTGCACGTGACAACCTAGTTTTGGGAATTGAATTAATATGACTTGGTATCATAATAGAAATTGTTGCTGAATTGTCATTACTTCCGCACTTTGTTAGATATTTGGTTTTAGGCTGACTTGTCTTGGTGGGATAAGACGAGTGCCATCACACCCATTTTTGGGTCGTGACAAAATGGTATCAAAGCCCCAGGTTCATAGGTCTCACGTGTATACAAGCCGAGTCTACGAAGAGTCTCAAGGATCAGTACGGAGACGTCTGTACTCATCTCTGAGAGGCGATAAAGATTACTAGGAAACTTTCTTTTGTTCATTCTTTCTCATCGTGCATAGTTACCTTCGTTAGTATTGAATTGTTGTATACTCTTTTGACAGATGACGAGGACTAGAACTAATGTTACTGGTGGTAGAGGGGAGGCACTTCCCGAGGCAGTTGTTGAGGCCCCAGCTAGGGGTAGGGGTAGATCTCGAGCTAGAGGTCGTGCTAGTAGTACGACAGTAGCCAGAGGTCATGGACATGGAGCAGCACCTGTGAGAGGTCGTGCTAGAGAGGTCTCTACAGAACCCCAGATTGATGGCAGGGAGGACTAGGTTCCTTCAGATCCTGTAGTCACACCTTTGCTTCAAGATACACTATTGAGGGTGTTAAGTGTGCTAGAGGGCTTTTCTCAGGGTGGTGGTGCGACTACCACACCACATGACTCTCGTACTAGAGAGGGGGCTCAGACCCAAGAGCAGCAACAAGCTCTAGCTGTTCAGGATGCGGTGGGGCAACTACCAGTAGATCCCGCGGTTCAGAATGATGTTGCACTAGCAGTTGGGGGTCAAGTTGCATCGATGGTTGTTCTGACAGAGGATGAGCAGCGTAGGTATGAGAGATTTCGAAAGATGGACCAACCTCAGTTTCAGGGTGGGAAGAGCGAGGACGCTCATGAGTTTCTAACTACCTGCCGAGAGTTACTAGAGGTGGTTGGATTAGCTGAGTCACACGGGGTTCGATATGCTACACTCCAGCTTCGTGGACCAGCGAGAGACTGCTGGAGGACTTATTCGGGATGTTTGCTAGTTGGATCTCCTCCAGTGACTTGGGAGCAGTTATAAAAACGGTTATCTCCTCATTTCTCATTTGAGCATGTCATTTGCATTGTATCTGAGACATGATTGTGATAAGAGTTAAGTGATAAGAGGATGTACTATTTTGAGGGTCGTATCGCGCGCCTCGATGGATATTATATTTCGAGGGACGTATCGCGCGCCGTGATGGTTACTTTTATCGAGGGTCGTGTCATGCGCCGCGACAGATGCATTGACAGATATGTCTCCCATGGGTCCCGGACTGAGAGACAGCTGGTGTGTATCGTTAGGAAAGACATGCATCACTATACTTGACATTGCATCTCATGGCATTACACATTTTATTATTGATGAACTTGAACACGTGTTTTGCTGATCTTGTGAGTGTTTCTCTGTGAAGCTTGTGACTGTTGAATATTTAGTTGTTATTGAGAATGTGTAAACTGATAGAGTGTGGTTATTGAGTTGTGGGTTTGGTAAACTGTAAATTGTTAGTCTGTAGCGTGGAGGTCTAGATAGGGTGTAAGAAGTACCCATATTTTGTTCACTTAACTTGTGTTTAGAGGTTTGCTTGTTGGGTACCGCGTGGTTTGGTACTCACCCCTTGCTTCTACAAATTTTTGTAGGTTACGAGCCCGAATTTTTGTGATACCTTCCATTCTCTTCGTTTCCGAGGCATCTTGTGGAGGATTGTGAGGTAGCTGTTTGTCATCTCAGCGAACTTTCCTACTCCAGTTTATGATTTCGTTTTTACTTGAAAGACAACTTCATTTTAGACTTCTATTTTATTTCAATTCTAATATTTACATTAGAGGCTTGTGCACGTGACATCCTAGTTTTTGGAATTGAATTAATATGACTTGGTTTCATAATAGAAATTGTTGCTGAATTGTCATTACTTCCGCACTTTGTTAGATATTTGGTTTTAGGCTGACTTGTCTTGGTGGGATAAGACGAGTGCCATCACACCCATTTTTGGGTCGTGACAATTTCTTACCAAAAATAGACTTTTCAAGCTACAAAATTCTCTCTCAAAATTATCAATTTTTATTTTTACTGTGTTTTAACAATAAAAAATTTATTTAGTTTCTTCTTCCATAATAAAACAAATCTTTTTGATCTAAAACTAATAATTAAATTTTGTTCTTCCTTTCCTAATTATTCCTTTGAAATAAAAAATTAAATTCAAATCATAAAATTTTAAATATACAAATAATATATATATATATATATATATATATATATATATGTATATATATATGTCACGACCCAAAACCGAGCCGCGAGTGGCACCCACAATTATCCTACTATGTGAGCGAACCAATCAATCTAACCCCAACATTTCAAACATAATGAACAAAATACAATGCGGAAGACTTAAACTCATTAATGAAAATCAATTCAATAACTTCTAAAAACTCAACATCTATTATTCCCCAAAATCTGGAAGTCATCATCACAAGAACATCTATCCTCAAATTACTAAATTTAAGAGTATCTAAGAAACTAAAATAAATAAAAAGCTAGTCCATGCCAGAAGTTCAAGGCATCAAGACATGAAGAAGAAGATCCAGTCCAAGCTAGAAGCATTAGCTCACCCTGAAATCCGGTGTAATGAAGACAGGCTAGAGTTGCGGTTGAGTTGAAGACGACAGTACGTTTGCTGCACTCCACAAATAACAAAGAAAGAAACATACAAGTAGGGGTCAGTACAAAACACAAGTACTGAGTAGGTATCATCGGCCAACTCAAAATAGAAAACAGTATATATCAGATAACATCATGAAATCAACTACAATACTCAATCTGTAGCAACATCAATACTATAATCATTAATAAATAATGCCAAGTACACCCATGAGGACTCAAGCCTCAATACCATACTCATTTGGGAAATAGGTTCATTAAATTGAGTATATTAACATCTTTCAAGATTCAATATCTTTATTCCTCTCGTGTCGGTACGTGACACTCCGCTCCATATACTATCCTGGTGTCGGAACGTGACAATCCGATCCTTATATACTATCCTGGTGTCGGAATGTGACACCCGATAAATATTCTATCCTAGTGCCGGAACGTGGCACTCCGATCCTCATTCTATCCTGGTGTCGGAATGTGACACCCGATCCATATTCTATCCTGGTGCCGGAACGTGGCACTCCGATCCTCATTCTATCCTCGTATCGGAACGTGGCACCCGATCCATATACTATCCTGGTGTCGGAACGTGACACTCCGATCCTCATATACTATCCTGGTACCGGAACGTGGCACCCGATCCTCTATTACTATCCTGGTGTCGGAACGTGACACCCGATCCCCTAATCTCACTACTTTCGTTCATCAAGCCTTCTTTTATACCAAGGCATCATCATTAAAAAAGTAGATTAGGGTTTTTCAAGATTTAGGATTCAATAGCTTCATCATGCTTATTTTATCGCAATTATATAATCACATTCATGCAAGCATACAATTAAGCATATAGAAGGGTTTACAATACTACCCAATACATATCATTCGCTATTAAGAGTTTACTACGAATAGCATAAACCATAACCTACCTCCACCGAAGATTCGTGATCAAGCAAGCAAATTCCCCAAGCTTTGCTATCCTCTTCGTTCGTCTCTTTCTATCGATCGTTTTCCCTCTCTTGTTCTTTCTATTTTTCTTATTCAAACCCTCTTTCTTTTACCCTAATTAACATATAATTAAGTATAAAAGATGAAAAAAGTAACCCACTAATTAACTCAAGGTTATCTCCTTTAACCCCCAAGTAATTGAATTATTAATATTAAACAACTAACTTTATAATTATAAGTAGGAATAGTCCAAAACGCCCCTTAAAATATTTAACAAAAAACCGACCCAGTCAGGGTATACGCAGCCTGTGACGGCTCGTCGTGCCTGCGACGGTCCGTCCTGCTGCTTCCGTCACAGAGTTCAGAGACTTAAATTTTACCAAGGGTCTGTGACGGTCCGTCCTGCCATTTCGTCGCGAAGTTCAGAGAGTCGATTTCAGTACCCAAGTTTCAGAATTCTAAGTGTTTTGGAACGAGACCTCCTCGACAGTCCGTCGTGCCCATGACGGTCCGTCGTGGGATCCGTCGACTCAGCCATTTTTTCCAGAAATAAAATCTGATGCTCAAAACGACTAAACAGGTCGTTACAATATATATATATATATATATATATATATATATATATATATATATATATATATATATATATATATATTTTTGTGTATATACAAATGCATTTATACAAATATACAGTTGTATATTATTTGTAAAAATGAGGAATGCATATATCATTTTATATGCAATTTAATGTATATAAAATATCATTAACATATTCAATGAATCTCTTTTAGTTGTGCAGAATTACCCTCTTCTGGTTGATTCAAAATATGATTCATACCTTCTAAAGCATTTTTATCTTCTAGTACAAACCATATTTTACGGCTTCAGATGTCGTAATTGTCACCGTTAAGTTCTTCATCTTTGTTTGAGTCAGCAATGATACTTTTTGATGCCATGTCTACTTTGAAATATAATCAGACAATAATTCTATCAATTTAATGTGACATACATATTTAAGCAAATTAATTCTTATAAAGGTTTCATATCTAATGTAAAATAGAAAAGACATTTAAGTATTCAATCATCATCTACAAACCAAATATTTAATCATAATTTAACCTTAATTTCTTATTGTGTATCCTAATGTATTTTAGTCCATTATTACAAGGATTTACATATCTAACAATCAACACCATATGATAATGCATAAAATAATAACAATATACCTAAGCAGAATAGGATAAAACACATATATTCATATTAAAATATAATCAAAGGTGTTTATTACATAATATGAAAAATAAAAATAAATACGAGTATATGAGACCATGATTCTATGTGATCATGCTAGTCATCTAGCTTCAACATTTATTGTGACCATGCATAATGGTTTGTTAGGAGAAAAATCGTGATAGATGTCTGCTAGTCCCTTCTACCAATAATCTGGTAAGGAATTATACAGAATACCTAATCCAATGAAGTCCTTAACATGGATGTAATAATTATAAATTTGAATAATTTTTATCTTAACATTGTTCGAGAAAATCAGGTAATTGGTCAGACAAGTCCATTTTGATTTTTTTTAACTCTTCAAATCATCTTTTTTTTCTTCTCTTTTACATGCTCTTTTATCTATGTTCAGATTTGCAATATCCTTGAGTCATTTCTTATGACTTCTGACTCTAAATATGAATCATTTTCTATTTTGAACTTTTTGTTTCACATCCTTCTACTATTTCATTATGCTTATCTATCAATAACACTCCACTTGGAGCAATTTGAGCATGTTCCTATTCAACCATATTATAAATGAGAACAAAAAATTATAAATATGGTTTAAGACCATTTAATGCGACAACATATCTCACATCCGAGGAGCACCCCCTAAACGTAACAGGTGTTGTCGTCCTCGAAGAGAACTAAGACTAACCTTTTAGCATTCGTAATTACATATTCATAGGTTAAATTGTAGAAAATTTAAAAATTTTCATATACGTCTATCATGTGAGGTTTACATAGACCTCTCGCTTACACATTATATATACATAGAGAATTTACATAGACTCCTCACATAAGAAGCATTACATAAGCTTATACTTTTATTTCACATACATAATATATAAATATATTCTAATAGGAAATGTCTCACATGTAAACCATCTAGAACCAGTACAACATTCGGGCATAACCCATACTTCATTACAACAAAAGCCACATACAAGCATATACAATAATAGTCTTCAAATGAAAGCGAAAGAACTAAATTGTCTTTAAGACTAAAACAATATACAATAACTAGATAGTGGCATCATCCTCGGAAGGAGAGGACCTACCAATCTTGGAGAATGAGAATCCACGTTATCTTCCAATGGCCCTCTAGAAGCTCAATGGCCGGAACCTACATAATTGTAAAAACATAGAATTATGGGTTAATACACCACTTGTACTAAGTATGAAAACATACATATAAAACATTTGAAATCATGATAAAGGGAACATTTATTCAAAAACATGCCAATTTACTTTGAAAACCTTATGCACAATCAAGAATCCATATAAGTCAATAATCACATAGTCCTTAAGAAAAGATCATACACAACACAAGACCAACATAATCAAGTATAACCAAGTTAACATGTGTAATGAGATCTTTGAATACTCATAACATTTCAACATATGCAAGACCCTTACTCATAATCCACCATCATGTCCACAAGTGCAATGACCAAGTAAAGTCCCATAAACTTACTCAACCAAGTAAAATCAACAAAGGACCACAAGCAATGTCTCGAGTCACATTACATAGTATTAGAGTAATCATTATCATATATAGCAATATAGACCAATAACATGTTCATACATGAAACTAACATCATATATGATCAACAACATGTAAAGTCAACATATGCATAACATTTACTTTATAAAACATAAGAACAGCCTTCTAGGACTTTCTGTAAGGCCAACTAGTGCAATGTATAGGTAGATTCCCATACCCCTACATAGACTAAGTCAAACCCCTTAAGTCACCCTAGTTAGTGTTCACTTTATTACTTTATTTTACTTTTGGAAACACTTGTCTTGATCGACATACACCACAAGACTGTGGAATGCGGTTTTACGAAACACTACACTGAAAGAAGGTGGACTACTTTCCAAGGTAGTACCAAAACATGACATAACATTCTAGGTGGATCCACTAGCTAGTACTCCTATGGGGGAAACATAGTTCAACAACTAGGAGATATGCTTGGGACCCTCTTCATGCACATTGCATTATAGTCTACAATCTCATGATTACAATAAAGAACCTACCTTCCCTACTTGGGAAGGGACACTCCTCACTACTAGTTCACTCGGTGCTAAGCTTGAGTCCCTTTTTAAAATGTCTTTAAGTTATCCTTTAACAATCATAACATAGTTTTAGCCATAGGAGACTAACCTCTTGTATATTCATAGTCATTATCTCATTAGGAATTACATGAGAATATCCTTTCTATACAACCCTCATAATAAGGCACATATGCAATTCATAACAACCTTATATCATTACATCTTAAACATAATCTCACACGTTAAAATAATCAAGAAATTTTAATTGCATCATCATACCAACAACTACTTAATACGATCACAAGACATGCTTTAATTGAACTTCCTCACCAAGTATAAGCCATCACAATTGAAGTAAAGGTTTAAAATCACAAAGCCTTACCAATTCTCCTTAAAAAGTCATCATCATTAGTATTACCCTCAACCAATACAATTTCATCCATCAATAGGTTTAATAAAATCATTCAATAGTAATTAATACAAGAACTAAGTCAATTGCATCAAAACTAATCAATTCAGCATGAGTTCATAACCTAAGGTTATGAAATTTGGGTCAATTCATAATCTATTCCAGACACTAGGTTTAACCTTAAAAACTACCATAATTGAAAAACAATACATCATAATAATCATTAATATCAATAACAATACATTTTGAAAGATCAATTTCGAATTTGAAGGAAACCCATATAGAATTCATCTTTTTTAAATCAATTTTGGAAGAACTCTTTGTGGAAAGGAATACTAAAGGTGAAAGGTTCTCATACCTTGTTAATACTTGAACATTGATGTATAAAAGTTATGTTATTGAAGACCCATAACCCTTAGAAATTCCCCTTCAATGGAGTATTCTTTGGGAGAGAGAATGTAGAGAGAAGGTAGAGTAATTTGGGTTTGGGAAATCTGGGTTTTTTAGTTGGGTTTAGGCTTAGGGTAGGTTATATAGTCACTTAAATATATTCTTTTACCACCCCTTAAACCCCTAACTAGATAAGTAATTAGTTGACTCACTTAAGATTTGGATAGTGAAAGTGCAGGCCTGACCTATGTAACCCGGACCTATGAGCCGTAGGTCAGTCGACGGCCACCCTTGGCCCCGTACTTCACATCCGTAGTCTTGGTAAGAGACCATGTTTTTGTCAACTTCATGAATATGAATAATTGTTCATCCATGGAGGCATCTACGCCCCGTCGTTCAGCCTATGGCCCATCAATGGCAAGCGTAGGTAGATACTGTCTTCGACAACTTTTTGGCCAAATAGGGAGGGTCCTCCTCAATGACCCTTAGGGTGGTCCTTGGGTAGTTGTACCCGGATGTTTCGACCCTAAACCTACTCTAATACATTTTTAACACCATCATATCAAATTTCATCAAATTCTGACTCCTAAAACCTCGTGAAATATGCTAAGGCACACTAGCACCTCTTTCACTTGTCTCTAGACGTGATGCACGTTTCTTGACGTCTTGACTCTAAAAATTCCTACATGACTTATGAAAATTCTTTTTGACCTTAAAATAGTTTTACAAACCTTAGACACTCATGTGAGTCTCTAGATTAGGTCTTGGACTTTCGGAGTGTTACAAAATGTGTCACAAATTTCTGGTAGAAGACAGAGCAATTTATATGTATAAGAAAAGAGTTTACTCCTATGAAAATAATTACAAGATCAAATTAATATTTTTCAAAACCATAAAATATTTCCACACATATATAAACATATGTGACATTGATAAGTGTATTAGGAGCATCAACAGTGTTTCGGTAGGTCTTGAGAAGTGGAAGCAATTGTTGAAATTCTATAAAAGGAAGTTTCTCGAGAGCGAGGATCCATTCTTGCTTGGATTGTTGAGGTTCGCCAAGGTTGGCTCTTTCATACAAAATTTGAGGCATATATCTTGTGGGCCTCAAATTTCTACCAAGAATAAATTTTTTGCTAATTCTTTTTACATAAAATTATATTCTTTTGTACTCCTTAATCCCATTCAAAAAGAAAAACTCAATTATTTTTCGCTAACACTCATATTATTTATCTGTTTAAACTCTTTTTTTTTCAAATCTTTGAAAAGATAGAGTAATAGTCTGTCATAAATATGAATCAATGGTCGAAAAGTGTTGAAAAAAGTAAATTACAAATTCTTTTTTTATTTCTTCTTAAATTTTCAAGCAATACAAAAAACATATTAAAGTAGGATAAACCAAGTTATCAACTTCATGAATAAAATTCTATGATTTTAACTCTTGTTTTTATTTGAAGTTTGTAAACTTATTACTACGAATTATATTAACAAATCATATAATAATGGCCTCAGTAAAAGAGTGTTTTCTAATGTTGAATTGATAAAAAATGTTACCTAAAACAAATAATAATAAAAAAAATATTTCTGAAGAAATCATCTACAAAGAAATTTTAAGCAAAGATTTACATCTAAAAACGTCACGTACCAAAATATCATTGTGTTCGGTACTCACACATACATGCTAGTGGGAGAACCACTACTAATATCAAACTAAAACTGCTATTCTAAACTATAATAGACCTTTAAGACCTAAAAAACTTTAAGAATCACCCGATGCTACCTTATACGCAAATAAAGAGCGGTTCGGGCCTTACCTTAGAAATTTTAGGGGTGTTACACTCTTCTTGAATCATTTATGTTTTCTTCTAAGTTTGGATAGTTCAATGTTTAACGCATCCAAGACACTTCATCAAATTCTAAGTGTCAACCATCTCTATTCAATACAATAACCTAACAAAAGGTTGGGGTCGAGTCCCAAGGGAGCGGTTTTGAGAATTAATCAGCCAAGAACAAATTTGTTTGAGCTAGTCATAACAAGAAGACATTAACTATTCAAAATATAACAAATCAATGGGGTGACACGAGTTTCCATAACAAAGGGGAGTTTGTAGTAAAATTAGCAACTAAAAACAGCAAAGTAATAGAGAAACGAATATGAAGACACAATTCTTGGGATGTGATAGGAATATGGGCTTAAATAAACTATCGAGTACATGCTATTGATAGTAAATTGTTGTAAATTTGTAACTAAGCTAGAGTTTAGTGGGATAAATTCTCTCTCGAGCAACTTAGTCGAATCAAATTGGTTTCCATCGAACACCAAAATGCCACAATTATACCCAGCCTTTGCCTTATCCCATTCACTCTCTCGAGCTAAAAGTGTGTGAGACGGTTTAGGACTCACTCTGTTGAGATGAACCTACGACAACCAAATAACCATCGGCTATTGATTCAGTAGTTTTGGTCTTAAGACCTCTCTATCAAGCAAGACAAAGACACGAAGAAGAAATCATATTTGCAACTACAATTCCATTAAGTTCATACATACCTACTAAACAAAATCATATTTTACTAGAAAATTAACTATTAATTAGGAAAACGCAACAGTAAATTCAACCCATATTCACATAATCGCACCCCAAGAATTGAGATTTTAGCTAAGCATGGTAAAGATATAGAAATTGATACCAAAAAGTGTTTCCATCAATTGGGTATGATATAAAGTATCTTTAAACATATTAAGGATGAAGATTCTTTAACACCCCGTTCAAATTTCTTGAAGTTGGGAACCTTCAAATCTTTAAGGCTCAAGAACAATGTCTCCCAAAAACTCGAAGAACTCAAAATAGAAAAAAGGTCTGAAGTCTGAAATCTAAATTCTAAAGTTTTAAAATTGATACTAAGCTACAAATCTCAAAAAGTATTTATAGTTTTTGAAAATTTGTGTTGCGAAGGATCACTCGGTGCAATTAGTTTCGATCGCCGGTCAACTCGGCGATCCGCCCTTTGGTTTGTTACATCGCCATATTGTTTTTGCCTTCAGCATATTTGTGTCCTCTGACTTTGGGTGATATCATACTATTTTGCAGAACTATTTGACAACACGTTGACTGCTCCTTTTCACTGCTGACTTGGTCCTTTCCATCAGGGATCAGCACACTAGAACATTAGGTGCGATTAATGCCATTCATGACTCGCCAGATGGATAAGGTGATCTTCATGCCTTTGATCTTCGTTATTTTTACATACCTTGTTCTTTTTTTCTTTCCATGCTTTGTATCCAGCACCTGATACATGAGGTTTTTCATCAGCTATTGAGACAAAATATGCATTTGAGCACACTAAACGTACCAAAATATAGCCTAAATGAGTCCACGTCATGGACTCATCATTCAGCATAAGTTAAACCATCTTCATCATTGAAGGAAACAAATCTAGTTCCATCCCATCTATTGTTAGTGTTAACTCTCTAAATGTCATTAAAAACAATCAATATCCATGATATCGAAACCTCATCTCAATTGAGAGAACAAGAGAAAACACTTCCTAAACATATTCTAAACGAATAACAAGAATGTTTCATGCTCATAACATGTTTAAAACACAAGATCAAAAGATATTTATATAGTGTACATGTCTTTAGTTTTTTGCTCCCGTTTGATAATAACTATTTTGTTTGGTAATTTATCCATGACATGGCCAAAAGGTCATGATGTGTGCCTTCCAGTGGCAATAATATCGATCGAATAGGCTCATTATTCAACATGAATAGGATTTTGTTTTTATTCTCTTCAAATTTTATGTAAATCATCACATTTTTATTATAATATTTTAAGTATAATTACATTAAATAGCATGAAATAGTGTGTATGTGTTCGAAAACTAGGATAAAAATCATGAAGCTGTAAAACTAATCAAACACAAATTATCTTAAGTAACTATATGGAATATGGCATAAATCTATTTGGATATCTTAAGCTTTTGGGAAGGGGAAAAGGCTTTGATATATCCCTCAACTTTATCAGTTAGAGCTGGTATACCCTTATTATGAAAGTAGCTAATATATACCCTTACCATTATATAAATGACTTACATCTACCCCTATCGCGTTACACAAGGATCTCACATATTGTAACATCTCACAACTATAAAGCAGTTTAAAACCTGTAAATACTTTTTTTTTTAAAGTATAAGGATATTTGGAAAATTCTAAGTTAAAAGTGAGTTTTTGGACAACTTCAAATGGCCATAACTCCTAGATTAAAAGATGAGTTAGGCGTAGTTGCAGATACGGTTGGAAATTCCTTGGAACAATCTTTCCAACAGCGCCAGGTTTGCGCGGTTTCCTCTTCGTATGAGTGAGTTATGCCTTCTGGATGTTGGGCTGTTGGATTAAGGAAATTGTCCGTATCCGGATTTTTAAGAGGTAGTTTGAACTTTTCCCTACCCTATGAATTTATTTCATTTTTGGTAATTTAGTTAGGAATATAAGTTGAACTAGATCATTTTACACTTTTACCAAAAAAGTTAGGGTTTTAAGAAACGAGGAGAAAGGAGAAATGTGTTCAAGATTCGCCAAGATCTTTGAAGTTAACTTGTGGATTTAGTCGGGGGTGATCCCTAAAAAGGTATGTTAGTCTATCTCAACGTTGGGTTTGTTCACCCACGTGCAAGGCATGTTTTGTTTAGTGTGATTTCATCTTTACAAGATTGAATTTTTTAATGTTATATGGTTCTTGAATTGCTTTCGTTCTTGGACATGAGTTGATATTTATGAGTTCATTGATGATTTAGGTGTTGTTCTTGAAATCATTGGGTTATATTAAGGGTGTCAAATGAGTGGGTTATGTTGAAATTTAAGATATTAAATGGGTTGAATAGAAATCAGTTTGGGTTATGTTGAAATTGAAGATAATAAATGGGTTGAATAGAAATCAGTTTGGGTCTTGACCCGCCCAAGATTAATTTGGTCTCAAATGAGTTGGGTTCAAATAGGCTAAAAACGGGTTGGGTCTTAACCTACCCAATTTGATCCGATTAATCTCAATAGCTTTAACAAAGTGATATTTAACTTTTATTATCACAATGTGAATTTCGGATCAAGATTTTTTTGAAAATAAAGTGACAAATTAATAGATAAATACTAAAAGATGTTGAATAGATGATTATTCATATATTTTAATATAGAGACATAACTAAGTAAAATTTCTTAAAACAGGTTGAAATTGGAGATTGAATTGGGCTTAAATGACAATTCTCTTAATATGGGTTAGGCTTGAATGGGTTGAGATTGAACCAATTCAAATAATCTTGAGCCCAACCCTTAAAATTCTGGGAGGTTGTGCGGGTTACCTATGTTTGGGTTTATTTTTGACACCCATAGGTTATATCCTTGTATATATGATATGGATACATCAAATATAAGTGAATTTGAGAAAAATAGAATTAGAACGATTTCAAGTCAAGAAACGACTTGACAAAATTCGTCAGGCGTCACTTGGACAGGGTCAGACGCGGCGCGCCCCATTTGTGTCAAAGGTCCTGGGGCAGCACGCCTGCAATGCACCAGAATGTGGACTCTAAACTTGACCCCTAGCACGGCGCAACCGAACGCGCCTGAATCGGTGTTTTTGCCTAGTTTTTGTTCTGTCTGATAAAGCTTTTCTAAAGTGTTTTAACACTTCCTAATGATTCTAACAACTCTAAATGACTTCCAATCATATAGAAATCATCCGGAAACATGAATCACAACCTTGAATCCATAACTTCAAATCCAACAAAGTTTAGGGCCAAGCCTAGAAAGTTCTTGGAGTCCTTTCAAGAAGTATTTTTCAAATGTTTTTAAACTTTTTTATGAGACTTAAAGATCAAGTTGAATAAATAGTAAAGATAAGAAAAATAATTTCATTTCAAGTTTCATAGGTCTTTCAAAAATGTTTTAATGTCTTTTTAAGACTTAAGTTTGAGTTTAGTTCATAGTAAAGTGAAGTTTTTTCTTCAAAGCGGTGTAGAGGGAGTAAGTATTCCCAAAGCAGTACTAAAATATTTTCATATTTAAAAATAATGGAAACGGAGATTTCCAAAGATCGGGCTATTTTTCATAAAAGAGTATAACTTTCTAAATGAAGCAAGATAGACTTCAAGTTATGTTTTTTAACACTAAACTCAAATCACAGAAGCAATATGTTTTAATAACATAAGAGACAATATATTTTCGAAGTAGTATTGAGCACCGAATCGAGGACGAGCATGAGTTAAGATAACTCACATCTTCATAAAATCATGTAGACACTATGGATAGAAAAATGTCATACTTTTTAGATGAATCCTTTTCAAAGTAGATTAGTTAATCCATTAGGCACTTCTGGTCTTATACTTTCGCTAGGTTTAGGATGCACTGGCAGCGTGAGGTCAGTCGTTGTATCAGCACTATAGCTGTTATGTGATGGTTATCGGTTAGAGAAAATCCCACAGAAGTTATTGTATTTTCAGAGAAACATCTTATTTGTATTATTATATACATCTTATAGTTAATTATATCTATGCATACATACAGAGTGTATAAAATGTTTTTCTAAACAACCTTCTTTATATTGAAATTGTTTTTAAATTGTTATATATTGAAATAAGTCAATTATATAAGTCTAGTTGAACCAGGTATGTTTCCTTCAAACTCTTTCTAGCCTATGTTATTTATCATTCCGACTCCCATACTCGCACATACCATGTACTGATGTCAGTTGACCTGCATCATATTATGATGCAGACGCAGGTAACAAGGTCTCCTTTTTATCGCTTTCAGTAATTTTTCTTTATTACGATGGTTTCTGTCCCAACATCCATCCCAATTTTAGAAGCTTCATAGATAGAAAGTCATATGTTAGTCCTTTAGTCTTTTCATTTCCTTCTATTTGTCAAGACTGGGTTGCCACTTTTGGCTAGTTGAATGTTTTAATATATACAACATTCTCATTTACTATGCTTTATCAGTTCATTTGAGTTTTGATCGTTATAGCTACGCATAGTGTTTTCCACTGAATTAAGTAAGTCATACCAAGGGTCTACTCTAGGCCAGCAATGTTCTTCGAGTACCGGCCACACCTAGAGGATAGGATCGGGGGGTGACACATATACCCTTCATCTAATAGAAGTGAAAAAAATAGTTTTAAATTTATTTTTGAGTTCATCTTTTTTAAAATAATCATGTGGGAATATAATATAATACATAAATATTTTTCAAACACACACACACACACACACACACACATATATATATATATATATATATATGTAAAATAATCATGTGGGAATATATATATATATATATATATTTATGTATATATATTATATTAAAGTTCAATTGTATTTTAATATTTTTCAAACACAATTTTTTTTGACTTCTTTGAATATCATTATTTTCTTTTTTTAGTTTTTTGTTTCATTCTTTAGTGCAAAGTAAAAAAATCCTATTTTGTTGCAACTGTAATTTAGTTTTTGTGTTTGTAAAAAATATGGGGGTATCTATAATAAATTTTATAAGAAAATTACTAAAATATAAATAAATCGTCTCATTAAATTAATAAATTTAAATTATTCATTACAAAAAGAAGTAAAAAAAAAAGTGAGGAAGAGCAAATATACCATGTATGGATTATAGTTTTTACAAAAAGACAATTAAAAATTGAATTAAATTATTTTTTTTATTACATTAGAGGAAAAGGGTATATGTGAGTTATTTGTATAGCATATGAGTTACTTTCATAACGAGGGGTATATCAGCTCTAAATAACAATGTTAAGGAGTATATCAGACCCTTTTCCGTATGGAAAATAAATAAGCTTCAAGAATATCCAATTTTTCATGGGAAGAAATATTTAAGGAGAGAAGAAGAAAAAAATACTTTTGCCAATAAAGAGAGATATATAAAAGGAAAAATTTTAAATATAAAAATCTTGCTAATTAGGTAACTCAATGATTATTAAAAGACTCTTTTTGGAATTAAAATTAAGGTTGTCAAAAAATAGAGAGAAAGATAAAAGGAAAACCTTTAACTATTAATATCTGGCTAATTAGGTAACTCAATAATTATTAAAACACCCTTTGTGAAATAAAAATTAAGGTTGTCAAAACAATATCACCCAGAATTTTATCTTCCCGCTCAAGGTTGGAATAAAAAATAAAACCTAATTGCTGTTATAAATAGACTGTTATTGTCTCTTTTTTTTTATTGTTTATCCTTCCAACAATTTCTTCAATGTCTAATCAAAAGTCTTTGCTTAGCCTTAAGAAGACATTCTTTTACAATTTCTTTCCATCAAAAGATGATGAAGAAGCTTGCAAACTTAACAACACTCCACATATCAGTGATTCTTATCTCAATTAGTTTACGAGTCACTACATGTGGAGTGATGTGAAATTTGCAAGCTTATTCCTCAAGAAAAAAATTACTCATGATGAGGTTATTGTACAATTTCCTTAAGAAAGTACTTACAGCATCATACTTATTAGGAATATTCTCCTCTCTTATATCCCACATGCCAAAAGAAACATCGCACTTGTTCTCCAAACTTTTGGCCACATCCAATGTCTAGTATCCAAGAATGTACTCAAATGTGTCGAAAAATGGAATCATTAGCTATCCTACAATAACCTCGTTAGTAATATTTTTTCTTGATCTTCTAGGGCTTTTCCAATTTTTCATGAGGTTATTGTAGGAAAGTTGATGATTTCATTTTTCGAGACATTTGAGTACATTCTTCGATACTGGACATGGGATGCGGCCAAAAGTTTGGATAATGGGTGCGATTTTCCTATTGGCGTGTGGGATATATCAACGGAGAATATCCTTAAGAAGTATGGCGGTGTGAGTGTTTTGTTAAAGAAATTGTACAATAATGACTTTTATCTTTCATGCATCAAATTGTTTCATAGTTGCTGATTAAGCATTGGTGATGAAGTTCGACTTTATTGAGATCCTAGATCGTTAAGTTTAATGTTCAAATTACTTTATCAAGTCCGCGCTTAGTGAAAGGCCCAAGAATTTAGTACAAAAAACAATACTCCAGATTCTTTTTGCTATCATATAGTTGTAATAGATGAAGATTGGAAAATTTGCATTATGGAGTATGACGATTCTTCAAATTACCAATTTAGTTTTTGCAATTCCCTTTTAGTACATGTGTTTTCTTTCCTTGTTATTATAATTATTTTTTAATTTAGATGTGCAATTTCGCAAACTAATAGTTGCTCTACTGATTGATTTCTCCTCTAAGTTGCAAACTAGAATAAAAACCTCTTTGGTATGATTTTTTGCACCAATTGTATTGAGATCGAAAAGTATCATGATCGTTCACATAAATTTTGTTATCCCAACAAGTAGTATATTATTTGTTTCCATCGAATTCTAGAACTAACTATTCAGATCAATTATATCTAGCAACTATATCATACTTGGACAAGAACTTGTCATTTCTATGATTATAAATAAGACCTATATTTTCTGTGTGAAAACTAATATATATTAATTGAGGGGCGTATGTTCAAGCATAAACTCCAAATTGTTGGAATTCTATGAAAGCTTTGAAATCCAAGATAGATTCTTGCAAGTCTTGTTGAGCTTCTTCATGTGACAGACACATGACCATCAAATGCCTCAAATATTTGATTTCCCCTCATCACCATGATCACAATGACGATTGTCTGATTTCAATTCAAGAAATTTTTCAATTATTTTTTCTATATTTGTGGAGCCATATGAATATGGTTTTTTCCACATGGTTAAATGATCATAACACATACATCTGCTCCAATCGGAGTTAAAAGTTCTTTTTCTTTCTTAAAAAATACTTTTTTCCTTTGCGGCAAAGGGCAACTAGCACGTGCTTCATTTGAATCAATTAACTCCATTTGAATCTTTTGCTTATTAGTGATGATAATCGTTTCCATTGCAAAAGAAAATAAGAAGATGTTTTGGATGAATAAGCCCGAGCAACTTTGAGAGGAACACCAGGGTAATTTACAATAAGTGTACGAGCTTATTTGTCTCTTGTATTGTAACATTATTTAATAGTTTCATATTATGAGTCTATTTGTCACATGTATCGTCACATTATATAATACTCTATATTAAAACTCCACATTAGTTGAGGGACCTATTAAGAGCATCAACAGTGTTCTAGTAGGCTTTGAGAAGCAAAAGAAATTATTGGAAATCTATGAATGAGTTTCGAAAGCCAGGATGCATTTTGCAAGGCTTGTTGAACTTCTCCATGTGACTCGCATCACAATTATATTTCAATTTCATACGACTAGGTGGAATGACCCAAATGTGCCTTTTTATTGTGTATAGATATTATTGGTTTTTTTTCTAAAACTATTCGGCAGCGGAAAAGGTTTAAAATGTCTCTCTTTGGATTTTGGATGTCTTTCAATTGATTTCAACAATTTTATTAAATATTTAGGGGCTTTAAATAGCCAACATAAAATACATAATCTGCATAATTTAAAATTCAAGAATTCTAAAATATCTCAATAACAAAAACAACATAACTAAGATTCAGATTTCAATTTTATCTTAAACTGAACAACCTATTTTGTTGAAAACTCATTATTTGCTTTAGTTAATGCAATTGTAAAAACTGCTCCTCCTCAATTCTTGTCCTCTAGTAGGTGATGCTGATTTTTCGTGGTTATTTTAAGCTTGCACGTTTTTCAAAACTGATATTTCATTTTTTCTTTCTTTTTCTTCTATTGATTTTGTGCTTCAAAAACACTTACCATGAAGTTTTCTTGTGTGAAATTGTTTTTGAAAGTGCTTTTATTTGGAAAATTGTAGGACTCACAAAGTGTAGTTGTAAGTATATTTCTTCCATCACAACAACACATCTGACATATGTTATAATATATGAATTCATTTTCACTAACAAAATATGATAGTTGTATCCAATGAATCTTTTTTGGGCATTCAAAGAAAAATAGCTACTTGATATTGATATTTGTTAAAAAATACTCTTACACTTCGAATATAAGGACGGGTTGAATATAGTAGCCCTAACGCATTAAAATGGATAACAATGGTGTGTAGATCATTTCCTATAGTCACGTTATTTTAAGGCATATTTTCACATTTTGAGCCAACTTTAAGGAATTACGTGATTTTTTTATTTTTCATGCGTATTAGCCGATGAATCTTGCGCCTCTGAGTACCAAAAAAAATTCTAAAAAAACTTCCTAAGGACATTGTAATGAGTTGGAGAACACTACGTATAGTCACACCATTTTTAAGGCATAATTTAGCATTTGGGAATCAACATGTTTGAATTATACATCTTTCTTGATTTTTCATATGTATTATTAGCTCATGGATCTTGCGCCTTGGAGCACTCTAAATGTTTTTTGAAAAAAACTTTATGAAGACCTTTGTAATGATTTGGGGAAACATTACATACAGTCACACCATTTTTATTTATATTTTGGCATTTATGAGTTATCCTATAGGAATTACGTGACTTTCTTTGTTTATAGTGTGTATTATCCCATGAATTAGACGCCTTGAAGCACCCAAAAATATTTTCTAAAACAAATTTATAAAGACCTCTGTATTGAGAGAGGGATCTTACGTATAGTTACACAATTTTTAAGGCATATTTTTTGCAATTACGAGCCAACTTTTAGAAATTACACAACTTTCTAGGTTTTTTCATGTGTATAAGCTCAAGGATATGGCGCCTTGGAGCACCCAAAAAGGTTTTACGTAGAAACATTATGAGGACCTCTGTAATGTTGGGGGTGGAATTACGTATAATTATACCATTTTAAGACATATTTTTGCATTTACGAGCCAACTTTTAGGAATTACACATCTTTCTTGTTTTTTCTTATGTATTAGCCCATGGAATTAGTGCCCTAGAGCACCAAAAAAATATGAAAAAAAAATATGAGGACCTCCTTAATGAGTTGCAGGTAGAATTACATATAGTCACACCATTTTTAAGGCATTTTTTTGTATTTACTAGCAAACTTTTAGGAATTGTGTGATTTTCTAATTATTTTTTTTCTGTGTGTATTATCCCATAGATCTAGTGCCTTGGATCTTCCAATTTTTATTTTAAAAAACTTTATGAGGACCTCTATAATGAGTTAGGGGGTGACATTACTCTTAGTCACACCATTTTAAGGCATATTTTCCCATTCACAAGCCAACTTTGAGGAATTATATAACATTCTTGTTTTTTTTTGTATCTATTAGCCTATGCATCTGATGGCTTGGAGCACCCAAAATAATTTTATAAAACAACTTTATTAGTAATTCTATAATGATTTGGGGGAGTATTATGTATGGCCACACTATTTTAAGGCATTTTTTGCATTTACAAGCCAATTTTCAGGAATTACATATCTTTCTTGGTTTTTGATGTGCATTAGCTCATAGATCTGGCGCCTTGGAGCACGTAAACAAACATTCTGGGAAAATTGGTAGGACCTTCGTAATGACTAGGGGGAGTATTACGTGTGGTTACAACATTTTAAGACCTATTTTTGTATTTACAAGTCAACTTTAGAAATTATGCGACTCTCTAGACTTTTTCGTGTGTTAGCCCATTGATCTGATGCCTTGAGCGCCCAATTTTTTTCTAGAAAGAAACTTTTAGAGGACATCCGTAATGAGTTAGGGAAACATGATGTATGATTACACCATTTTAAGGCATTATTATAACATTTACGAGTCAATTTTTTGAAACTACGTAATTTTCTTAGTTTTTGTGTATTAGCCCATGAATCTGACACCCTAGAGTACCTAGAAATTTTTCCACAAAAAGCTTTAGGAGGACCTCCTTAAAGATTTGGGGGATCAATATGCATAGTCTCACCATTTTAAGTCATATTTGCATTTACGAGTAAATTTGTAGGAATTATGCGACTTTCTTGGTTTTTCGTATTTATTAGTCAATGGATATACCACCTTAGAGCACCTAAAAAAATTATTTGAAAAATCTTTATGTGGACCACCGTAATGAGTTGGGGGAGTATTACATATAGTCACACCATTTTAAGGCATATTTTCACATTTTTTATCCAACTTTTAGGAATTACGCGACATTCTTGGTTTTTTGTGTATATTAGCCCATGGATCCGTCGCCTTGGAGAACTCAAAAATGTTTTCTGAAAAAACTATATGAGGACCAACGAAAGGAGTTGGAGAAGTATTACACATAGTCTTGTCATTTTATGGCTTGTTTTTGCAATTACAACCAAACTTTTAGGAATTATGCAATCTCGGAGAGCCCAAAAACTTTTTTGGAAAAAACTTTACGAGGACCTCCATAATGAATAGGGGGAGCATTACATATAGTCACACTATTTTAAGACATATTTTTGCATTTACGAGCAAATTTTGAGAATTCACATGACTTTCTTGGTTTTTCGTGTGTATAAGACCATGGATCCGGCGCCTTGGAGCACCTAACAAAAGTTTCACAAAATAACTTTATAAGGACCTCTATGAGTGAGCATTAGATATAGTCACACCATTTTTAAGGCATATTTTTGCATTTGCGATCGTGTATTGGTAGATGGTGATGAAAACAAGCTATATTGAAATCCTAGATCTTCAAATGTAGTGTTCAAATTACTTTCTCATAGTTGCGCTTAGTGAAAAGTACAAGAATTTGGGACCAATCCAACATACCAAAGTATGTTTGTTACCTCATTAGGATTGGTAAGGTAAGGCCTAGACCCCCTTTCTTGTACTTATTTCTATTGAGATTTTTTTTAAATCTAATAAAATGCAAGTAGACACTCCATGTAGAGGTAAATTTGCCCCCAAGAAATAAAAATATAGTTGTAATAGTTGAAGATTGAAATATTTGAACTATAAAGTAGGATGATCCTTCAAATTCCCAATTTAGTTTGTGCACATCCCTTTTTGTTTATATGTTTTCATTTATTATATGTATGAGTAATTTTAGGAGAGAATTAGAAAATGGAGAGAGGAAAGATAAAAGTAGATCTGCATACATGAGTATACAAACCCGAAAACAGGTCTTTTCTTTTGGTATACAAATTGTTCATGGGTCCCATAATTTATAGTAAATTATATAAAACTATAGTAACACATAATAGTTAATTAAAATTGTAACCTCGTTGAATATTAAACTAGTAATGTTTGTCAATCCGCCTACTTTTCAAAACATAGATTGCAATAAAAATTTATCTTATTAAGTAATATTTATCTTATATGTATGAATCGTCATATATTGATTTTTTTAAGAATTATGTGTAGTTATATATAATTTTACTTGTCCATAATTATTATAGGGGTATACTTTCAATAAAGTTTGGGCCGGTTCGACTATAAGGCAACGAAAGTAATGACTTGGAGTCTCAATTATTTTTGGGTTTTATTTTTTCCTAAAAAGGAATACACACTCACTCACAATCACAATCACAAAGTACATTCTCATAATGATACAATCAAATCATGATTCATTGCATCCATCATTTATACTTCCTTATTTACAATTAGTGTGATTAATAGTTTGTACATACGCATACATACATTTATCATAATGAAGCAATTACAAACATACATCACACAATCATAGAATCACAATCATAACCTACCTCGAAGCAAGCTTGAAACCTAAGAAACTTGATCCTTCCCTTTCAAGATTCGTTTCGCTTGTTATTGGTCTACAAACATGCCTAATAACAGGAACACCAATAAACAATCACTAATTACCCGAATTACTAACAATTCAATGAACCTTGGATAAAACCCATGATCCAGTCTCCCAATTAGGATTGATTCCATCATAAATTCCATCTTAAAATCCTCCCTCGTTGATAATTACCCATTAAATTACGTTCTATGCATAAAAAAAACATATTCGGTGAGTGAAAATCTTACTTTTAGCCTCAAGAATGCTGAAAAAATGTCAAGAAGAGACATGAGTTCATTCCTTAGCTCTCAAATTTGAAATTTGCACAATAAAAAAAAATTGGGGTTTATGTACGACTTTAAGTCGCATGTGGCCCGCCACATCGGCCCTCACCTTGCTACAGAGGCCTCTCCCTAGTGACGAAATAAACCTCAAAGAGGCTTTAACCAAATGGTGAGCTATTTTAATAATTCCAACACCCCCATTTCACAACACACCTTTAACCAACGACACTCAGAACCTACCAATTTACGTTAAGATCATTCTTAGGAGTTTTACTCACCTTAATTTTATTTGTAAAGTCGTACGTATTCCTTAATGCCTTAGCTATCTACTCATGTAATGAAATTCATATTTTAAATCACTCGATTGTTACCGAATTTCCCTAAACTTTAAATATTCTAATTTCATCCAAATCTGGACTAGGTTGTGAAATTTCAAGTTACTACAAAAAAGTTTTCTAACCCAAAAAATTTCCCGTTGGATTTTCTGTAACGATGGAATCTGGTCATCACAATAGATACGAATTTACCCATCACTTGTTTACAAGTGAAAAACTTCAAAAAAAGGCTAAGGAAAGAATGGAGTAGTACCTGATTCGATGAAAAATCGGGGATACTTGTCTTGCATGTCTTTCTTTGTTTTCCATGTATCTCTCTCTACTGGACGATGCTTTCATTGAACTTTCACGAACTTAAACTCTTTGGTCCTCAACTTATGTACATCATGATCAGGAATTTCAATCAGTTTCTCCTCATGTTGGAGGTCTTTGTCTAACACAATTGAGTACCACTCAATGATATAATCTCCGTCACTATGATATCTTTTCAACATAGATACATGAAATGCTGGATGAAATACCGATTGGTTAGGACGTAAGTCCAATCTGAAGGCCACGGTCCGTACATATTCAAAAACCTCAAGGTTACCAATGTATCGTTCACTTAGCTTTCCCTTCTTTCCAAATATCATCACCCCTTTCATTGATGATACTTTAAGATAAACATTGTCACCGGTCTGAAATATCATGTCCCTTACCTTATGATCTGCATACTTTTTTGTCTACTCTGGGCTTCTAGAGACTTAGCTTGAATACTCCTCACCTTATCTTGAGCATCCTTCATCAATTCAACTCCCAAAGGTTTCACTCTCCACACTCGAACCATCAAATGAGTGATCTACGTCCCCTCTCATAGAGTTTCTCAAATGGTTTCATATCTCTATTGGAGTGATAACTATTATTATAAGAGAACTCACACAAAGGTAGGAACTTATCCGAATGCCCTCCATAATCAATTACGCATGCGCTCTACATGTTTTCTAACACTTGAATTGTCCTCTCTGACTTCCCGTCTAATTGTTGATTAAAGGTTGTACTAAAAGTGAGTTGTGTGCCCAATTCATCAAGTAATTTCCTCCAAAACTTGGATGTGAATTGAGTATCACGATCTTAGATGATAGAAAGGGGCACCACATGCAACCTCACTATCTCTTTCACATAAACCTTAGCCAATTGTTAAGCATTATAATCTACTCTTACCGAAATAAAATGGGTTGACTAAGTCAATCTATCAACCACTACCTAAATATAATTAAACTTCCCCAATGTCTTTCAAAGACTAACCACAAAATCCATGGCTATTCTTCCCCACTTCCATTCAAAAATGGCATTCTTAAAAGCAAACATGCAGGCCTTTGGTGCTCATATTTTACTTGTTATCAATTTTGATAATTAGCCACAAACTACAATATTTCCTTCTTCATGTCAATCCACCAATAAATTCTCTTTAAGTCTTGATACATCTTGGTCGCATGAGATTAATGGAATATCACAAACCATAGGATTCTATCGACAATTTATGGATTAAGCCATCGACTCGAGGAACACAAATTTTTTCTTTAAAACTGAGCAGACCTTCCGCATCAAGAGTATTCTCTTGTTCCTTACCAATAGCACTCTTAAGTTCTTTTAAATTTTTATCCTTATATTTGCTTAGTCTTGATCTCTTCCATAAACCTGACCCTTACTTTGATGCTAAATAACACTCCATCTTTCTCTAGGATTCCTAATTGCATATATTTAAACTCCAAGGTATGAATTTACTTAGTCAAAGGTCGCTTAGCTACACTCAAGCAAGATAAACTACCCATACTTACCGTCTTTCGACTCAAAGTGTCTGCCACTACATGAGCCTGTGGGATTTCAACGGGTCCGGATATGCCACTACATGAGCCTACCGGCTTTCAACAGGTCCGGCTATCCTTTCACCAGTCGGTCAGTTATGGAAGACTCTGCTGGGTAGAAGCCTGAATATCATTAAGAATATCTTATTTTGTGCTAATAACTGATGTTAAATCATTGATTTTATAGGATTATGGATTGAGGATCAAAGCATGAACACTAAGTTTCATAAAGGAACAAAGCGAGCTGAAAGATTGAAGAAAAGAGATTTTGGTGATTGCCAAATCCATTTGGTGAATCACCGTATGGTCACTTAACCACTTAGAGTTTCAGTTTCCAAGCCTCAATGGAAGAATTCAAGTTGGCGAGCGAAAGGAGCCGTCAGCGGATCACCGAAGTGATTCCGTGATCAAAGATATATTGCCCTAAGTTACAAACCATAAGGTTGCTGAAGGCTAAGGCAAAAGGGTGATGAAACTGACAAAAAAGAGGATCGACTTATTGATGGTGAGCCCGACTTTATTCACTAAGTGATTCCTCCAGTATATTTTCGGCAACTATAAATACATATTTGAACATTTAGTAAAAAAAGAAAATTTCAATAATGTTGAGTCCTAAGTTTTAGTTTACAGAGTTAGGAGACAGTTTTCTCTAGTTTTCCCTAAGCTATGGAGATTTGAAGTTTTTCACTTTGAAGAAATTGAAAGTGGATCTTTGATATTTTTGAATTCAAACATTATAAAGACGAAATCAATATTACCCAGTTGATGAAAACATAATTTGGTAACCATTTTTATCTTTTAAAAATGTCTAGCTGAAACCTCAATTATTGGGGTGTGATTATGTCATTATGGGTTGATTTACTTTATGGGTATTGAAAATTGTTATTTATAATGCTATTTAGAAGTGAGTTTAAACATGAATTTTTGATGAAATTCAAGAATTGTAGTTGCAATTGTAGTTCTAGTTTTTGTTGTTGACCTTCTCGATAGAGAGGTTTTAAATTAATGGTAAGTGGATATTGGGTTGACATGGGTTCAGCTTAAGAGAGTCAATTCTAATCCCTTTTCCACACATTCAATTCGAGAAAGTGAATGAACTATGGTGTAGACTGTTCTTATTTTGCATGATTATCGTTGTTCGAGAGAAATCCACTTGATTTGGGGTAAAATGTTCGAGAGAAAGTTTACGTCCTCTATAGTAAAGATTACATACTAATATTAACTGTCTAATAGTTGCAATTACCTATTTTCTACATTGACCTATAACCGAATCACATCCCAAGAACCCATCTCATTATTGTTATTTCGTGATTGTTTTGCTGTTGTTTTAGTTGATAATTAAAACCAAAACCCCCTTATTTGATATTCATGTTCACCCCTTGAATTGAACTATGTTTTTATTTGACAATGTCTATTCCTATGACTGATTTGAACATGTTCACACTTTTCTATTGAATCTTAAACACGTACCGCTCCCTATTATGATTCTACCCAACTCATTTAGTTGGGTTATATACTTACTAGCGACTGTTGACACTTAGAATTGGATGAAGTGTCCTTGAAAAGTTAATAAGTGACGAACCATGCATTGCTCATGAAATGAAGAAAAGAAATACAGTGGCCACCCATGTGAAGGCACAACTCCACAAAGATCTAGACGGGTCATGCTACTTAAGATCGATCGTTTACTTGATCAAGAAGGAAATTCCACATTGTCTAAGTGTGGGTTCATGGAGTGATTGATGAGCATTCTACCCTAGGATGACTCGTAAGTCTGCCCAAAAAGTGTTGTGACATTGTAGTCCTACTTTTAGTAGGATTTATGTTCACAAACTATTTTTAATTACTTAGAAGGCAATCATTGTGACTTAGTGTTCATAATGAAGAAACTTTTGGTTTACTATTATTATAAGTTCCTTATATCATGATTTCAATACTAAATTCTACATTGTTTCTTGAAATAATGAGCGCTAAATACCACATTTCTAGTTATGGGAACCATGACTAAGCCATAACTATGGATTCATAATACAATTAATGTTTCATTGTTAGTTGCACTGATTGATTCTACTTTCATCATGATTTCGTTCTAATGAGTGCGCACATTAGAATATGCATGCATTTATGACTTGTTTTAGAGCAAAGTGTTAACTATGAAAAAGTTAGAGTCATATTCCATTAACTTGTTATGAAGAAGTGTGCTCAAGAGAATAAAGTCTACTTAATAAGTATGCAAGGATAAACATCAAAACACTATAAGACCGAGAGGAAAAGAGTGATATTCGTGTAATAGGGTTGATAAGCGTTTACATGTATCTAAACTTTTAGGAACAAGTAATATTAACAATGGGTAGTTGCTTGTATAGATTTTTAAAATGAATTAAAGGTCATAGGGAACACAATCCTTGTCTCAATAAATCGACTAATCGACTACTAAAATCTTTGAAACATTGTTGTTCTTGTTGACAGTGAAACTAAATTCAACATTAGTTACTTAAACAATAAATACAAAATATGTACTTTCTTTTGGAAATATTAGCCGCAATTGAATAAGAGCGTGAATAAGGTTATTTCTACTGTAAATTGTCACGACCCAACCCAGTGGGCCATGTGGGCACCTACTCTAAAATTTAAGTAGGAGGAACCTTGATCCCCTAGAAATTTAAAACATACGAAAGATTAAGAAAAATATATATAAAAGGAAATTCATGAGATATTTACACAAATAAAAGTTTAAACAATACAAAGTTAAATTTGTAAAATAAATTTAACTCCCCCAAGGATATAGTCTTATCAGGTACAAGAGCTTCTAAGATCTCAGGGTATAAAATACAGTAACTATTGACACTGCTTCCACCACAGGAAAGAAAGAGTAGAAGTTGTTGTAGATTGTCTTAGTCTTCACCTATGAAACATAATTGACCCTGAAGCCATACTATGCCAAAACGCATAACAAGAGTAGTATCAGTACAAACCATAAGAATTGTTGGGTAACATCAACCAACCTGTTGCGCATTGCATAATATAAAGAAATTAACCAACAGGAAACATGCAATAAGAAAGTACACCTCTCAACCTTTCTCCCCTACCTTTACCACTCCCGTACACCTTAAAATACTAGTACACTCGACTCTAATTATATACTCTCTCACCATGCTCGCTCCGTTCTTGAATCCTAGATTAACCATTCTATCTCATAGCGGAGCTCCCTAATACAACCACTACTAACCCAGCCAACTACTTCAGACATGCCCTAGCTTTTTCTGCATCACCATTTTGCCCTTGACCACATAATATACTCTATCGAGACTCACTAACTATTTCTAATACCAATCCCCTTTCCAAGGTAAGGCCTAACTACTTTTGCACCATGAACACTACCCCACTTGTCATTATTTAAGAACACATGCAGCCTCTCTAAAGATAGTTGTTAGTGACAGTGGGACCCTCGATCTCCAATTACAAAACAACATACATAAAGATTGGGCATGATAATTCGAAGTTAATTATAGTAAACGAGGTATTATAAGTAATTACAACATCATAAACACACATATATAGGGAATATAATTCAATTATAATTTTAGGAGCAATATAAAATTCCCCCATATTAAGAACAAGTAGTCACAAATGGTTCTCTCATGGAACCCACAATAGAACTGTTAGTGTGTTGGAATGTGACAACCGATCCAATATATGTGTTAGAACGTTACACTTAATCCATTATATGTGTCGAAAGGCCATAATATGAATTTTACCCAAAGGCTAAACCCCTCGTAAGGTCAACAAAACTCACTTTTTCCATGCATGAAATATATTACGCAATGAGCATGAATTTAGGACTACTCAAGTAAGAAAACCTAGCCTAGCTAGGCGCCAAGAAATTGTAGAGGGATGGTAACAGTAATCCTGACTTTGAGACAACAAGACAGTGGATTTTAATTGGGAATGAGTGAGTTGTGTCGACCTTGCGCTAGAAATCTATTTCTACTTCCATCCTAATCCTATAGAAACTTTTTGAGCATTTGTGGGGTGATCCTTACCTCTTTTTGGCACTTAAGGAAAAAAAGAAAATAAGAGTTCGCTTCATTAAGTTCTGCCCCTAACCATCCTACTCTGGCGCTCCCAGCTGCTGGGGCACCACTGTAGCGGCACCACTCCACTCTGGTGGAACAGTAGGCCCTAGTTACTCACAATGTTTTCCCCTTCATAAGTAATGACGATTTGGTTCGTTACAATATATGTACTAATTTACTCCTTGTTCATCTCGAAACGACAGATGGATGAGTACAATGATCCAATCTAGAATACTTCAAAATGAATGGATCATCCCATCATGGAACAATGAAAGATAATGCTTCCAACGTTTAGGAAAAAAGAAACGTACTTAGGGAATAAAGTAGGGAAACGAGGCAACACGCAAAGGAGTAGAGATGTTCCTATTTGCCTTGATAGACCCCTCTAGAGCGGCAGGATTATCGTTGAGGCAGGACCTGCCGCGTGGTGGGAGATCAAAATCAATTTATAAAGGGGAAAGGGGAATGGTTTCATAATTTCCTCCTATATCTACCCCAAAACTCAAAAAATTCTCGCAGTTGCTTCACTTTGAACATTTACATCCCTACTCTAGTTGCATTAATTTTTGATTAACAACAGTAGAATGAAAACATTCGGTTGGGCAGAATGGGCTTGGGGTAGTTTTTAAAATTCACATGGGTTGCTGATGTACTGTGGTTTCACGCTGCTTTCAATGTTTTTTGCATAAGATTTGTGTGTGTCTAGAGCCCTTTTATATTAGTTCCAACATATTTTTATGTTTGTTTTGCAGGAAATATGTACGGAATAAAAATGCAGAAGGCAGTTGGAAAATAGTGCAGAAAGACGATAAGAAGGCAATCGATGGTTTGTAGGTGGTGATATCATCGATTGCAGTTCAGAATGATGGAAAAGATCGGGGAAACACGACCAAGTGTTGAACTACGAAAGGGATGATAAATGGATAGTACTGGAAAACCATTGATTTTTATCAAAGATAGTTCTAGTACCCGAAGTTGGAGAAATTTTAAAGATGGACAGATGGAGGGCATCGACAGCCCATGTTGTTGGTTTGTAGATTGATTTAGAGAGGGTGTCATTGTAAGGAGTGAAAAATTTTCTAAGTCTAGACTTACGAAGGCCGTCAGTAGGGGTTGTCGATCAATGCCACATTTTATGGAAAAAACATTCCTTATTTAATTTTTTTTTAATTTAGGACAATGTTTTCTATTAATAGGGTTTAAAGCCTCGTATTTTGGGTTAAACATTGTTAGTATTCTTCTTGTTTTGTTTGGAGATTGGCTTTTGAAACCTTGGCAATAATTCAATTTTCGGATTTGGTTTGAGGATTTATCTTGTAATTTCAATTTGATTTTCTGGCTTTATTCTTATTGTTGAAGTAAGTTCATGATTTCTTCCTTAAAAATTATGAATTGTGATCTTGCTTGCAAGAATAACTAAACCCACAATAGGGTTGTGGGAACAATGGGTAATTAACAATGGAAACCTAGTAAATGATCAATTTATCAAATATATTCTGGCATATATTGATAATTCTTTCTCTTAAAAGTTTTTTTAACGGTGACCAACATTAAAACTCGTCTTAATGATGCTTGTCAGACCAAGGAGATGGTAAAATGGAAAAGAATTTCAATAGAAATTTAGTGGGATACTATCTAATAGGCTAGTGTCGATTGTTGCAAAGAAATAACTAAGCCATACATCGATTATGATGTCTATTATGAAGTAAGAGTTAGGGTTAGTAAATTATACACACGTAGCCGGACCAAGGTACGGGGTGAAATTCTCTAGATGCCATACCAAGGATTTAGATATACATAACTTAATCACTTTACATGCAAAACACTAGGGACGAATTGATATTGCTAGGGATATGACATTATGAACCTATAGGAAACACATATACCCTAGTTAGTCTCACAACTTGATAAAAACACACTTTTTCCTTTCGTTCACTTGTTAACTTAGAAGTGTTTAAGAAACTTGTTTCACAAATAACCCCCCCCCCCCTTTAATTACTTGTTTTGAAAAAACCATGGATAAATAGACATACTTGTATATTGAAGTTAAGTCTAATCCATTTTTCTTCTGAGATCGACCCCAACCTACTAGTGGGTTCTTTACTTGATTACGAATGCTTATACTTCTTTAGGGAGGTGTAATTTGAGCGTAACAAATTTTGGCACCTCTGCCGAGGAATCTAGAATTTAGATTAACTTTAAATACATTATTGATATTTAGTCAACAATTTCCTGATTTTTTTATCAATTTCTTTTTGTCTCTTTCAGGTCTATGTTTAGTGAATGCCAACTACAAAAAGACGACGAGAACCACTCATCCGTTTGAACCTTGACTTAATCGTACATTGCGAAGAATTGAAAATAAACATATCCTAATCAATTTAGGTGATGGGGAAATTTGTCAACCTCTATTACCAGTTGAGGCACACAATCAAGTTCATGTTAAAAATCAATTGGATTATGATTTGAAGATGAAGCCCCCAACACCAAGACCACAGGATTACTATAGGGGAAACATTAATATTATTGATTTTGATGGACCTCTTGTCCTACTCTTTGTGCCACCCAAACACACATTTTGGTGACGAGTAGCTTGATGCAGATGCTTACTGCGAGGGTTTTATTCCTAGGACTGCCATTAGAGGACCCACAAGCTCATATAGACAAATTGAGGACTGTGCGTGAGACCTATTTAGGAAGGCCAGACTTGGATATGAATTTTATTGGGTTGTGAGTGTTTCCTCTATCACTGATAGAAGATGCCGCCATATGGTTTATTGAGCTTCCCTACAACTCCTTTTATACTTAAGATCAGCTAAGAGATGCGTTCCTTGCAAGGTATTACCCAGTGTCCAAGAAGCTCAATGACAAAGATAAATTGAACAACTTTGTGGCACTACCTAAGGAGTGTGTGAGTAGATCTTCGGACATATGTACTGCATTTGTGAGAGGCGTCCCAAATCAATGCATTGATAATGAGTCATCAAAAGAGTACTTCTATCGGGGTCAAGATGATAACAATAAAACAATACTCGACACTATTGCAGCAGGTTCCTATGGAGAGTGCACATATACAGAGATCACAAAGAAGTTGGAGATGATATCTTACAACAACAAGGCTTGGAGCACTAGAAAGTCAGACATTGGGAGAAACACTTTTGCAGTACAAGCTACAAACAACCTAACAATATATGAGATGCGTGAAGAGTTGGAACATATAAGAACTAATCTAGGGTTGGTTTTGAAACATGTGAGGAGAGGTGCAGAAAAGGTAAATGCGGTGAACAACTTAACTAAAACACCACCACCTGTAGATTAGAAGATGGAGGGTTTCCTAAAAAACGCCCAAGGCTCGAATTAGGAGAATTGGCGCCAAGGTCAAGGAAATTAAGGTCGGAACTATGGTAACTACAATTGAGAGGTTTAATATGTTTGAGATGGTAACCACAACCGCAACAACAACTTCAACTGGGTAACTATGGTAATAGGAATGACCGGAGTGGGCCCTATATTCCCCCACAAAATTGGGAAGTTGCTCCTTGGGACGGTGGAGGTAGTATGGAACGAGTTGAAGATATGATACAAAAGATCATGAGGAGATTTGATACTATTGATGAGCATGCCAAGGAGATGAGAGGTGATTTATCTAATATTTCGCAAAAGGTAGAGGCACATATAATTTAAATTAAGCATCTTGAGTTACAGATTGCACAATTGTCTACTACTGTGAATCCACGCCAAATTGGCACTCTTCCTAGAAACACCATCCAAAATCTTAAAACGATAGGCATTGTGTGGCGTTCACTACTAGAGGGGGTAAGAAAACCATTGATCCACCTATGCCGCATGTGGTAGAAGATGATATGAGAAAGACAAAGAGGTTGTAGAAACTAGTGAAGAGTTGGTGCACAACACGGTGATAGAAGCAGAGGTGTATCAGAAATTTGTCCCTATTCCTAGACCTCCACCACCATTCTCTCAGAGATTAGTGAAGAAGAATGAGGATGGGAAATACCAACGATTTATCACTATGTTGAAACATATTTCCATTAATGTCCCTTTGATAAAATATTTGGAACAAATGCCCGATCATGATAAGTTTGTGAAGTATATGGTGATAACAAAGTCATCGGTGAGTTTTGAGGATGATGAAAGAATGCAACATTATAGTGCTATTGCTACAAGGTCTCTTATGCAGAAAAAAGAAGATCCTGGCGCTTTCACCATTCTATGTACAATAGGATTGCTACACTGTGCTAAACAACAATGTGATCTTAGTGCAAGCATAAACCTCATGCCTCTTTCCATTTATAAGAAGTTAGGCTTAGGTTACCCAAACCTACTACCATGCGGTGAATGATGACTGATTGAACAGTGAGGAGGCCTATTGGTATACTCCATGATGTGCATGTAAAAGTGGAGTCATTTATATTTCTGGCCAATTTTGTGATTCATGACTGTGAAGTTGATTTTGAGGTTCCCATTTTTCTAGGGAGGTCATTCCTTGCCACATGGTGTGCATTGTTTAGGTTGAACAATAAAGAAGAAACATTCAACATTGTAGGTCCATGAAGCAGAGTGGTGAGCTCCAAACAGTATCTGCTATATCCTACAGAGTTCAGAGTATATCTGAGGTACAAACTGAAGAGCGACTAGGCATCGAGGCACTAGCGGCAGTTATTATGAATTTTGAGAGTTATGGTATTGAATATTATTTTTCCCTAGTGGCTGCAACCGAACGAAATGGATATCGTCAAAATCAAAGAAATTGGAGTTAGATATGAAACATCACGAGCCTCCACCCGTTAAACCGTCTATTAAAGAAGGCTCTAAAATTAGAACTTACGGTTCTACCACCTCATCTGATATATGTGTTATTGGGTAAAGATGTCACTTTGCAAGTGACAATTGTAGTGGATTTGAATTGGCAACAAGTAGAGTGTTTGGTGGAGGTTCAAACGAGCCACTAATTGGACTATTAAGGACATTATTGGGATTCTCCTCTGTATTTGTTAACACAAAATAAACTCATGCCCGACCACAAGCATAGTATTGAGAATCAAGAAAGGTTGAATCCACTTATGCAAGAGGTAGTGAAAAAGGAGATCATCAAGTGGTGGATGCCGGAGTCATTTATCCTATTGCAGACAATAGTTGGGTGTGCCCTGTTTAGTGTGTGCCTAAAAAGGGTGGGATGACAGTGGTGCCTAATGAGAGGAACGGCCTAGTTCTAATGTGTCCAGTGACTAGATGGAGATTTTGTATGGATTACCAGAAGTTGAATGTGTGGACTGAGAAGGACCATTTCCTCATGCCCTTTATGGATCAAATTTTAGATAGACTCGTAAAAAAGGGTGGTATTATTTTCTTTATGGTTATTTGGTTTACAATCAAATCTCTATTGCCCTTGAGGATCAAGTTAAGACCATTTTTACTTGCCCTTATGGGACACTCACATTCAAAAGTATGATGCTTGGGTTGTGTAATGCACCGGACACTTTCTATATTCTCAAATATGGTGGAAGACACTATTGAGGTGTTCATGGACGACTTCTCTGTGGTTGGAAACTCTTTTAATCAGTGTTTAAGAAATTTCGGTGAGGTGATCAAAAGGTGTGAGGATTGTAATCTAGTGCTTAATTGGAAAAAATATCACTTTATGGTGAAATAAGGTATAGTGTTTGTTGACACCCAATTTTGATTCTCCTCAATAAATTAATCATGGAGTTTCTTAATTTCAAATGTTTTAAATAATTGACTTTATAAAATTTAAAAAAATAATTGATTTGCAAATCAGTTGAAATAGTTTTGCACCTTTTTATAACTTTTAAATAACATATATATAAGCTTTATATAATTATGTATATAATTAGTGTATTTTACGAATATTTGAAAAATGTCAAAAAGATTTTAGTTTTAGTTAAAATTTCTCCAATAAGCCTACTTATATAATAGTTTATATTTTTAATTTATTGAATTTGCAATTAAGTTAATTATTTTATTTTGTTAAAAAATTAAGAAAGTTCTTTAGTTAGTTGCATTAATTCGGATTTGTCGTGTTTAGCTAATTTTGGTTACATTTGGCCCAAATTTAAATCCAATTCTATCCTATTCAATTGTAACGAACTAAAGTCTTGGGCATTCTTTCCATTCTCATTGCTGACCCACTTTACCTCAATTGATAGCCCAATTCAGTCAGACCACTAAGATCATCATCAGCCCACTAAAATTAATCCCAACACGTGCATCAATAGAAAAAGCCGAACGACCCATGTGCTCCTTTCTTCTTTTCAATAGCTTCCAGCAAATCCAGACACGAAGAAATTCCAGCGAACAGGAAAATTGCGACCCAAGTCCAAATCGCAAGCCCATCTAGACCTTGTCATTTTTCTTCCTCTCTTGTGCGTCATCCTGTCCTATCCGTACACGATCATTTTAGGTCTAGGCATCTCCTTGCAAGATCGTCCTTCCCTCCTAATCCTATGGCTTTCGTTGATGTACTGTTGAGAGATTGTACAATTTATTACAAATTCAAAATGTTTGGCAACATTATCTTTGGGGGGAGAATTTCAAAATTTGAAAACACACAATTTTCTCCTCCCGTTTCCCCTTTTTTCATCACAATCTTCTCTCTATAAATAAACCCATCTTTTTCATTTGTTGAGGTTCGAGACAAGGGGGTAAATACAGAGAGTTGAAAAAAGAAAGAAGAAGAAAAGGATACATCAGAGGGGCAAAATAAATAGACTAAGAAAGGTCATAAGAAATATATATATACATAGAAACATAGAGAACAAAAAAAAGGAGATACTACAGTGACCGGGGGCCTAAAGTTTTATGTTTCTTTTCATTCTCCAATCACGAAAACTCATCGAAGTTTCATTGTAGCAGCAGTGAGGTCGTCTCTCACTCGTTTCTCGTCCAGTTCACTACCCCAAACAAGGTAAACAATTCATTATCCCTTTGTTGTTTTTATTAGTGTTGACTGAGTATGTAGCTCTTTATGGAATTTAAAAGCGACTTCGTCTGAAGTGTTTGGTATGATACTATTCCCTTTGTCTTATTTTCCGAGATGGTTGGTGTTTTTGTTTCCGAGAAAGTTCAATGCACTCTAAACCTTATCTTTTGTTTGCGGTTTTTTTAGTTATGGTTGTGCTCTTTTTCTTGCGGATTGAGTCTTTTACATGTTAGCATGATTCGGGATTGCTCATTTTAAGTGTTTGGAGGGTACGGTTCAAACCATTGTTGTTCCTTGCTGCGTATGTATTGTACTTAGGTGTTAGCTTTGTTTCAGTCTCCAAAGTTAGTATTTGGGTAAATGAGTATTATCTAGTAATGTCCTTTATTTATACATGTGTTACTTTTGTATACATTTTGTTTTGGAGTAATTTAGAGTCAGTTGTTAGCGTATATATCTCACTCTTCCTCAACTATGAAACCTTTATGGTTCATTTTCTTATTCCCATAATAGCTTAATATAAAAGGACTATCTAGTTGTTTATAGTCATTAGTTCTGATGTTTTCTCATTGTTTTGTCTTATAATATGATTTTAAAATTTAGTAGAAGACTACTCTTACTTACTTACATCATCCGTTCTTTCAACTTCCTCTTCTCTTTTGCACTCGCTGACTTTAAGCTCGTCTTAGTACATGATATACCACTTTCGTGTATGCTATTGTTTGCTTTATTTCTTCCAGCCGAGGGGCCTGTTTCAATGGGAAATAGTTTATCTTGAGACTTCTCTTTAGCATCTCTCAAAAGTCAGGCTAGAATGAGTGAAAAAATTCTTTCTTAATCTTCATGAACCCTATTTCTCTAATTCATTATCTGTAGTTCCGTGTTTGATTTGGTGAGATAGATTTTTGTTGCCAGTACTTAATTGGTCAGTTACTCGTTATTTAGATTACGGTACGTCTGTTCTGAAAACTATATTGTTAGACTGTTTATGTCACTTCTTTGTTGTTGATAATTATATATGGAAATTCATGTTTTTTTTCATATTATATTTTGTTAATATCCATAGAGCCGATTCTTGAATCATAAGTTGTTATCCTTCTTTTGAAGCATGTTCTGTCTATTAGTTTCATGGTTCTTCTCTTGATTATGTTTCTGATCTAATTAGTTTGGGTGATGTTAAGCTTCAATATCCAATCCGTTAAGATACCCAAATAAAATTGTTTCCTCTCTAATTAGTAGACATGTTGTTTCAGTTCTAAATAGATGGGTCAAGAAATATACTCGTGTATTTTGTCTAAAGGTTTAAATCGATTTAACCATAGTGTTTCGCTACTCAAGCATGTTTCCCTTTTCACTCGTAGTTGCAAAAAATGTCAAATTTCCTTCTCTTATTCATGTTAAATTTTCTGCAAATAAGTGGCATGCATTGTTTATCTTGTTTACTGTATTGTTTATGCGGAAAAAAAAATTGTTCAAGTATTAGTCCAATGATACATAGTTTCCTTGACGCGTTAGCCTAACTCCGCATTGCATTTTCAAGCTTAATTACAACAACTAATGGTCTGCTCCATCTTGCTTTTCATGAACTGGTGGTTGACATTTTAGTATCTCTTTGCCTTTATTTCAAAGATTTCTTTTCTGCTTATGTGTTAGTTTATAGGTTCGATATCGGTAGTCTTCTTGATAGATTTTACTTTGTCTTCTTTATCGTGTCCTATCTAAATAGAAAGATAAAAATAAAAATAAATGCAACTTCTTGTCCTTAGCACGATAAATTAGGTTCATAAAGTTCCATTGGTGGATTCATTTTTTTTAATATAGCATGAGATATATTGTTTGTTGAATATGCGATATGATTTTTTCTTATATATTTTGACCTTCAAAATTTCAATGCTCACAAGTATGTATACATGTTTTTTTTTGGTATTTTAGGACTATTTTGTTAGTTCTTGTCATCTACTAATTTAATTTAGTTCCCTTTAGCTATTTATTTATTTGGTTGTTTTATTCATTTTTTTAAAGTCACTTGTTGCTTTTAGATTTAATAGTTGGGTTGGTTACTTATTTGTTTTTTCTTGACTTCTTTATACTTTTCCTTGTTTCTTGTCAGTTGATTTTCTCATTTTAATTGATTTGTGTTTTGTTTAAAACATGTCTTATTTGCATGTGAAATTCGTCTGAGTCCTCATGGACTCTATCTGGCATTTTCAAAGGGGCCACGAGGGCCCCCAAAACTATTTTCATCCTAATCGATCTGCCATAAAGATCGACCAGCAGGTCTTGGAGTGCTAAAAATTTTAAATAGGCCAAGAAGTTGGAGAAGTTGGGCCAAGCGTCTAATTTGTTTATATATTGTATTTTGATAATTTTTGGGTCTAAGACCTTTTTGTATTATATTTACCTTATTAGTTTAGGACAGATACAATCGAATGGGCTTAAGTCTCATAATGAAATCAGTCCAAATATTGGTCAAGGCGTACAGAAAACCCGGATTTGGACCCAACACTCTTTACTTTTCTCTCTCTCCCCCTCTCTTATTTTTTGTTTACTTATCAGCTTTTATTTGTCGATAGTTCTAAAGTTAAAGAATCCAGATCCTCGCAAATGCAGTAAATGTTTCATCGATTTAAAGTTAATTTCAAACAGATTCTAAAATAACAAATAAAATTTCAGACCAATTTTTATTTAAATAGTAAAACTAAATATTTCCTTTTTTGTAAACAACTACAAATAATTCTTACTTAGACAATAAGCTAATTTTCAAAGGAATTTTAAGCAATGTTTATTAAGTTAGATTATTTAGCCAAATAGATTAGTTGTCGGAAAATTGCGTGTTAGCAAACGTCTTAGGTTCTTGAAAGCCTTTCTAAGATGTTATTAAGAATCCCCGAATCACTTTTAAGTTATCAAAAATATTTTTCTCTTTAACTCTTTTGAAACAATAGTTTTCTTGATTTTTCTTAAAAATTAACTGGTGATCCTAAAAGTCAAAAACTTATAAAAATAATATTTTTCTCGTAACGTACAAAACAGTCTTGGGCCATAAATCTCTTAGAATGATATAGTGGTTGATTGAGCTAAAGTCGAAGTTATGGAGAGGCTTCCTCCACCCATCTCTGTAAAAGGTGTGAGAAGTTTTCTTAGACATACGGGTTTTTACCGGATGTTTATCCAAGATTTTAAAAAAAAAACTGGACATCCTTGGTGAAAACTACTTGAGAAGGAATGTAAGTTCCATTTCGATGAATCCTTCCTGAAAGCGTTTGGAGTGTTGAAGGAAAAGTTGGTGTTAGAGCTCATTATTATTTCCCTAGATTGAAGTAAACCATTTGAGGTGATGTGTGATGCTAATGGGGTCGCACTTGGTGTGGTATTAAGACAGAGAAGGTATAAAATTCTTCACCCCATTTACTATACAAGTAAGGCCCTAAATGAAGCTCAAGAAAACTACACGATAATCGAACAAGAGCTTCTTGTGGTGGTGTTTGCTTACGAAAAATTTCACGCCTATTTGCTTAGCACGAAGGTCATTGTACATACATACCACTCTTCGTTGAGGTACTTGATGGAGAAGAAGGATGCGAAGCCAAGTTTGAATAGATGGGTGCTATTACTGCAAGAGTTTGACTTCCAAATAAACGACAAAAAGGGGACTGAGAATCAAGTTGCCAATCACTTGTCTAGGTTAGAGGATGAAGATATACATGAAGTGGGACATAAGGTTGAAATTTATGATCCATTCTCGTATGAACATGTATTGTCCGCTTCTCAAGATTTGATTCCATAGTTCACAGATTTTTGCGAATTATGTAGCAAGTGATATAGTTTCATCGGACTTGTATTTCCATTAGAGTAAGAATTTCATGTATGATGTTAAAAAATTATTTTGGGATGAGCCTTACTTATAATGGAGTTGTGCTGATGGGATCATTCGTCATTTTGTACCGGAATTTGAGATGTTGAGTGTTTTGGAGGCATTTCACTCCTCGCCTTTGGGTGGGCGCCATAATGGTATTCGAACTGCGCATAAGATTTTGCAGCATAGAAAGTATTGGCCAACCATTCACCAAGATTCTCACGAGTTTGCCAAATCATGTGATCAGTGCCAACGAGATGGAAGAATCTCGAATAGGCAAGAGCCCTTTTTAACCCTATTTTCGTGATTGAGTTGTTTGATGTATGGGGAATTGATTTTATGGGCCCATTTATGAGTTCTCACGGGATGAAGTATATACTTGTGCAGTCGACTATGTGTCAAAATGGGTGGAAGCAATAGCGCCTCCTAACATTGAAGGAAAGAGTGTCAATGCGTTCTTGAAAAAGAATATCTTCTCTAGAGTTTGCACACCTAGGACCATTATTAGTGATAGTGGCTCTCACTTTTGTAACTAGTTGTTAAAGGGGATATTGGAGAAATATAGGGTTCACCATAATGTGGCTACTGCTTATCATTCACAGACTAGCGAGCTAGTTGAGGTGTCCAACTGACAAATCAAGCAAATTCTAGCAAAAAACGGTGAAGGATAATCGATGGATTGGTCAAGGAGGCTTGATGATGCTCTTTTGTCCTACCGGATAGCATACAAGACTCCCATATGTATGTCTCCATAACAACTTGTATAAGGGAAGGCCTATCACTTGCCGGTCAATTTGAAGCACAAAGACATGTGAACACAAAGATGGATTGCAATGAAGCAGAGGAAAAAAACTAAATGGGTCGAATGAGCTTCATTAGTTTTGCCTCAAAGTCTATGAAAGTTTATCCATCTACAAAGAGAAGATGAAGATGTACCACGACCAAAGTATTGAAAAGCGAGAATTTGAGGTTGGTAATTTGGTGCTTCTATTCAACTCTAGGCTACGCTTGTTTCCGGGAAAACTCAAGTCCAAGTGGACAGGGCCATTCCTCATCACCAAAGTGTTTTCACACGGAGCGGTTGAGTTGGAGAATAAGGAAGGTGCAAAGTTCATAGTCAATGGGCAAAGGATTAAGATCCCCCTAGGTAATGAGGATATTGTCCATGAAGTGGTTAATGCCTATCACCTTGATGAAGTCTGAGTAATCAAGGAGACTGCGTTGTGCAGCGATGTTAAATCAAGCGATTCTTTGGAGGCAACCCAAGGTGTATCCTTTAGCCAACGATAGGTTTTGTTTTCTTTATAGGAATAGTCGTATTTTTGTATTTCAGTCTGTTTTTAATCTCATTTAATTTTTGCCTGAATAGAGTGGTTGCTAGAGAGTAGTGTAGGGTCTATGTCTCAAAGTGTCTAGAAAAACACAAAAGAATAGCCTAATGGGTGTTACATGTGCAGGGACCAAAACAAAAAAATCTTCTGAAAAATAGTCTGGTGCACAGGTCTACGGACCCCATCAGCGGGCCGTCGTTAAATCAACGGACCTTCGATGGTGTCGTACTTCCCAAGTATGTCCCCTAAATTTTCTAAGTGTAGATGTAAATGACGGTCCCAATCGGTGGACCGTTGACGGGGTTTCATAAGTCGACCCGACCTGACTCGGCCGGTAATATTAAATAACATAACCGTTTATATTAATTCCCACCTTCAAATTCTTTTAAAATTCCCTACCTAATCTATTTTCTTCCATTATTTCCTTCCTTTATCACCAACCATTACACACTTATCTTCCATATCACTCCAAATTCCAAATTCCTAAAATTCCCCAAACTCTCTCTTCCCAAATTCTCTTGTTTCTCCATTGTTCTTCGGCCGGTGATCAAAGTTCGGGTGCGTCGGCTACTGTTCAAATTTCATATCACAACCACGCCACTAGGAACGAAAGTTATTTTGATTTCCTTTACACTTTGAATTATCGTTCATAGTTGTTTACGAAAAATCAATTGTGGGTCTTGACTAAGGGACTAATTTAATTGATATTGTATGCTAATAACTCGTGTATTACGTCCCTCGAAATTAAAGAATGTGGTTGTATCTCTTATTAGTCTGCCTATAATGTGACTTTCTCTATAGTTTTAGAAATCCGACTTAAGTTTCATAGTTTTGATGAATTAGAATACAAATTTTGTGAAATCGGAACTCTAAGAATGACAAATACATTTTTGTGGGTGTTATTATGCTTGTGTACGCTTGATTGGGTCCAGAAATTGTCCAAAAAGTTAATCTTGCAAAAAATCCTAAAGTCTATCTCTGGCCAACAGTACGAGACCCCATCAACGGGCCGTTGATGGGGTATGTTGATTGGATCCACACTTTAATTGTTGAAGTCTAAAATGACAAAAGTGGACTATAGTCCATCGATTATTGCGCATTCGTCCTTTAATTCAGAGAACCTGTTTTCACAAATCTTAAAAATTATTCTAAGTTTTAGACGACGGAAGTTGATTACTGTCCGTTGATTCAGTGACGGGTCTTTTTAAACCTCCCTCATGTTGATTATAGAGGTCTAAGATTTTTTATTAAGTTAAATAATTCTAATTGTACGACGATGGACCCTATCGACGGACCGTCGATAGTGCCAGTCGACCTGAAGTTGGAGAACCGAATTGTGTTGTGAAATTCTTGTTTCTTCGCCTTGATTGTTTCAAGTGTGTAGTATTGTTGAAGTGAGAATAAAAACTGCTCTACAAGTACGGCTCCTAAACAGGATATCGTCTACTCAAGGGGAAAGTCTAAGTCTGTGCCTCATCTCGTCGGATGGTTGTTAACTCCGACAATGAGCAAGATGCATAATACGTTCCCTCGGGTTCCACCACCCCACACCAGATGCAACATTCACTAGTGGTACCTCTCAGAAGGTGGTTCGCAACATAGTCACTACCTCCCAGTCTTATGAGGAGCACACACTGACCAGCTCACCTTCCGGGGCGACCTCTAGCTCGAAGGAGCATCAGGCTCCGAATCATCTTGTGCTTCCGGGTCGGCCCATTTTTTGGGTCAAACATAGACCTTGCTATTACAGAGCCCCCAACTTATCCCAGTCCACGTCCCTATATGCAGCATTGGTCCCTCTAGCACGGTTCCCTAAATTAGAGTCCCAAATGGTCACCCATCTTCGTCAAATACAACCTTGGATGCATAAATCAATTTCTGAGGCAGAGGATCGAATAGAGAAGACGGTGGCCTAGCAGACTAAGCAGAAGATTCAGGCAGTTCACCAGCACCTTGATTCATTTGACCTGCGGGTGCTAGCACGACCAGCCCCTACCATAGAGCTTACTACCCTTCCGGAGGCGCTGGCCAGTTTACGAGAATATATGGATGTCATTCTATAGATAGGGGGACATAGCCAGAGAGTTTGCTTATCGAGCTAGCAGAGGATACAGTGCTTGATGCTTTGTTCAAGCCTTCAACTAAGCCGCAACCTAAGCCACATATTCGTTTCAAGAGGCATTGTTCTAGCTACACTAGATATGCAGGAGATGATGCTCATGCGAGGAAGAAAGAAAGGACGAACCTCAAGGCTGCTAGAAGGGTTTTGTTGGCAGATAAGGAGGCCCACCAAGTTAGGGCACGAGATATTGCTTCTGAGGCGTCTAGTTCCATTCAAGTGATCGGTGGGAGGATCACCACAGATGGTGCAGAGTTTGATGTGGGAACCATTGAGGGTGACTCAAGCACTTATGTTACGGGTTCTGGGAAACCGGACTCGACCGCTTGTTGAGAGATTCTTGACGTTATGTGCCTCAGGTGTGCTTCACCTACCACCCTGTACTTATGTTTTTTATGCATTGCGGACAATGATATTCTCTATTTGTTGGGGGTGGGGTAAATGGAAAGTGAGTGTTAAGGTGAAGTCTGAGTAACCCAACACATTATCCTCTCTCGGGGTTTTCTTGCCTGTGTTCTTTTTCCCCCCAAACGACTGGTTAATTCTCTATTGAAACGACATGTCATTATAAGTACAAAGTAGAAAAACATGAAAGATGAAGCATGATAGCTGAAATTAAAAGATATACCATCGTAGAAATTGCTTGCATGAATAGGAGAAAATAAGTTGAATGTTTTTTATCTAAGCATGACATAGATAGGCACCCACTACATAACCCTCAACTAACACCTAAATTGAGAACTTTGACAATCTTATAGTGTAATTAGGAGTCAAGAGATTGTGAGGAATTTGGAGTGTTCAACAGTTGGTGCCTAGCTAGAACTTGCTTGGTTAGTCCTGCAAGAGGAATCTGTGTTAGAATACTAGGAACGGATCATAGGCCCTTGTTCAAATTAGCAAACATATAACCTTAAATGAAGTTAACCAAAATATAAGCTTTCTCCCTTTTTGATCCAAATCGGTTGAGCATATAATAGACCTAATTTTTTCTCACCAACTCACCTTCCCAGGGTTTAATGTTTTGGACCCTGTCCCTCCTTGGACATGTGCACCTCGACTTACACCAAAAGCCTAAGTTGAGGGTGGCTAATGCATAAAATGACCTCGTCTTGTCCCTGACTCGACCTCGGGTATTGTGTACGACAACTCATGGAAAAGCCATGATTTGAGGGTGGCTATTTTGAGTGAGAATCCAAATAGGTATGAAAAGAGTTGGATGCTGAAAACAAAAGAGAAAGTGAGTGAAATATGTGACTAGATGAAATTATCAATGGGAGTGAAAGAGAAAAGAAAAGTAAAAGAAAAAAAGAAAAGAGTTTGGAAAAGTTAAAAAATAAATATGAGTCATAGCCAAAAAGAAGGGGAGAAAATAAAATATGAGAGCAAAGAAAAGTAGGGCGTAAAAGGCAATGAAAAGAGGTAGGAAGCTTAGAGAAAATGTCAAGGAGGGTGAATAGTCACTAAAAATATACCCAAATGTACCACACCTGACCCTGAGCGTATGTTTCAAATGTGGTGAACTTAAGCAGTGAATATAAGGGCAATTCTATGGGAGAAGTACTAGCTATGTATGAACTTGTTTTCGAGTGTGAGTGTTGAATAAAGATCCTTGTACCTGATAGGCTCAAATTTATTTCTTGGAAAGAAGTAAAATAGTTGCATCAAGTAAAGAACCAAGTAGTGAGGTTGGAATCGTTCCCCCAAGGAAAAGGGTTCAGACTTAAATTTATTCTATTATTACTTCGATTAAGTCAATTATTTCCCGAAAACAAATAACTAAAGGGGGTTTCGATAAATAAAAACAATTAGCTATATTAAAGTAAACAAGTGACAGGTTCAAGTATTGGAGTTTAATCAAGTAATGATAGTAGGGCGTAAGTGTTCCCCACAGGCTCCTAACTCAGTGATTCTAGCTATAACAATTCTTTCCAAGTATCTTGCATGCAAACTGATAATTTAAGTATCTCTAAATCCTTGGTCCGACATCTAGAGAATTTCACTCCGCACCTTGGTCTGGCTACGTGAGTTGCTATACTAAATCTTATCTTTACCACATATTAAGCATCATATTCAATATTTGACTAAGTTGTTACTTCGTACCAACCGACACTAGCCTATTAGAAGTATACACTAAATCTATGTTGATAATTCTTTTCCTATTATCCACCTCCTTGGTCCGGCAAGTACCAGCAAGGCGAGTTCTGACCTTGTCCATTCATTCAAAAGACTTGTAAGCGAAATAATTAGCAATACATGCAAGACACTATTCTAAATAGTTATTTTAGCTAGATTTTACCTTGTTACTTACCCATGGTTCCCACAACCCTAACTATGGAGTTTAGTTACCCATGCTAATAATCACACAATTCATATTGATAATATAAAAATTCATGCACTTACTTTTCTAAGAATTAATAAAATCCATATATTCACTTGAATAATTCACAAAAACACTAACAACTAATTCCGAAAACGTATGATCAAATACAAAAATCAAGAGTCAATACTTAAACAAGAGAACTAAATAATATCCAAAAGTCTAACCCCAAAAATGAGGTTTTTTTTAACAATTTATAATAAAATAAAACCTAGTAAAAGAAGGACTCTATTTAAGGAAAATCTGTCCAAACCACGACTGAATCAACAATCCCTGCAATGGACCGTAATGGACACGATGGACCATCGTGGGCTCCGTCATTCCATACTTTGCATAATTTTCTGCTGCATTCTTCATCAACTTTCTGTTACCCTCGACGGACAGATATGATGGACCATTGCAAGCACGACGGTCCATCGAGGGGTTTCGTTTCACAACACTTAGAATCTCCTCGAAATTGGATACTAGAACTACTCTCTAACAACCACGACGAATACCTAGGACGGATGGTCATGGCTATGACGGTCCGTCATGAGCTTCCGTATTCCGACACTTGGTCAGACTTCTTAAACTTCCTTTAGCAGCCATTTTCTTCTAACTACGGTGCCACCTACGGATCGTAACAGTCACGACGGACCAACGTGGGCTCCGTAGGTGGTCACTTCTACAATTTCTGTACAAAGCCTCCACCTTCTCATTTGGATAGATTTTCTGCAAATAAATAGAAACCTACATCAAAAATCAATACAAATAGGCTTTAGACACACACTAAACTTAAGGAAAATACATTGAAAGTACCGTGAAACCACAGTACATCAGTACCCAAACATAAAATCAGTGAAAAAATGAGGATTTCTTTTGAAGTTAGGGCACTAGTTGCAATGTTGGAAAGTTGGTACCTTGGTGAGAGGCAAAATAGTAGAAGTGTCTGTTCAGGGTGAGCTCGTGTCAATGGTGTGATCTTCATGAGTTAGCGTGTTCAAACATGAGAGCGTAAGCATGCACTAAATCAAAGAAAGAGTCGGGATTGATAGCCTTGTGATTGCGAAAGCTTAATAGAATATACTTTTGTACAAGTGTGGTTTTGAATCATAGTGTATCACTTGAGGACAAAAAATGAATTTAAGTTAAGGGTGTTGATGTGTCATGGTTTCAAGGTGCTTTCAATTCTTTTTTATTAAGAGTTATGTGTGTCTAGAGCCTTTTTATAGTAGTTTTTACATGTTTTTATTTGTTTTTTGCAGGAACGATGTCCATAGTAAAAACGCAAAAGACAGAGAAAATAGTGTATAAAGACGACCTACGAAGGCCATCGATGACCTTTCATTCAATCGATGGTCCGTAGGTGGTGACTGTCAATTGAAGTTCAACTGATGGATAAACTCGGGAAAATCTTATCAAGTGTAGAACTACAGAAGGGATCATTGGTAAACTATTGATATGAACATGAAAAGTTTTAGTACCCGAAGTTGGAGAAATTCTAAGGATGGAGCGACGGAGGGCATCGACGGACTATGTTGTTGGTCCATCGATTGATTCAGAGAGGGTTCCATTTGAAGGAGAGAGAAATATTCGATGTCTGAATTGACGCAGGCATTCGCGACAGTCCGTTAGTAGGGGTCGTCGATCAATGCCGCGTTTTTTTGGACAAAATTTCCTTATTTGAATTCCTTTTAATTTAGGAAAATGTTTTCTATATATAGGGTTTAAAACCTCATTTTTGGGGTTACAAATTTTTAGTATTGTTCTTGTGTTGTTTGGAGCTCTGCTTTTGCAAACTTTGGCAATAATTCAATTTCTGGATTTGTTTTGAACATTTATCTTGCAATTTCAAGTTTATTTTCTTGGTGTATTCTTATTGGTGAAGTAAGTTCATGATTTCTTTCTTAAAAATTATGAATTGTGATCTTGCTTGCATGGGTAGCTAAATCCACAACTAGAATTGTGGGAACCATGGGTAATTAACAAAGTAAACCTAGCAAATAAGCAATTCTCAAATAGGTTCTTGCGTTTATTGATAACTCATTAGCTTAGAAGTCTTTTTTACAGTGGCCAACATTAGAAATAATCTTGTTACTACTTGTCGGACCAAGGAGGTAGTAATAGGAAAAGAATTATCAACATAAATTTTGTTAGATACTATCTAATAGGCTACTGTCGATTAGTGCAAAGTAATAACTAAGACAAACATCTATTATGATGTATAATATGAAGTAAGGTTAAGGGTTAGTAAATTATGCACACGTAGTCGGACCAAGGTACGGGGTGAAATTATCTAGATTTCAGACCAATGATTTAGAGATACATAACTTACCACTCTACATGCAAAACACTATGGAAGAATTGTTATTGCTAGGGATACGATGTTATGAACCTATGGGGAACACATATACCCTAGTTATTCTCAAAACATGATAAAAACTCACTTTTTACTTTTGTTCACTTGTTAACTTAGAAGTGTTTAAGAAACTTGTTTCACAACACCACCACCCCCTTTTAATTACTTGTTTTTGCAAAAACCTTGGATAAATAGACCCAATTGTATATTGAAGTTAAATCTAAACCATTTTCTTCATGGGATTGATCCCAACCTTTTAGTTGGGTTCTTTACTTGATTTTGACCGCTTATACTTCTTTAGGGAGGTGTAATTTGAGTGTATTAGTTGCGTGATTTGATTTGAAAAATGTTGCATAGACATTTCCCTTATGTTTACAATGTCTTCACAACATTTTGAGCGAAAATTTCATGATAATATAGATGAAATGATTACATAATGGGTGGGTGGAATTTGAATATTTTCTTGGTAGAAAACTTGAATTTTTTCACCAATTAGGAGTTGAATGCTAGGGCCTTTGCATATTTAGGTATTCGGGTACTCTAGAAACACTAATCTCAAGAAAATTTTGTTAAAAATGAAGTTTTAGGGAAAAAGACACCATGATCATGCCCTGATGTTGTACCCACCTGAAGGCCGCTCTAGCGGACTCCATCCTATTGTGGAGGCCTTCATCTTGCTATGGCAAACTTCATCTTGTAGGGCGGAACCGGTGTGGCGGGATATTGTAAAATAATGGCCTATTTCCACTTCAAGTAGAAAATATTCCTTCCTTACCCCCGTATTGACTAATTTCATGGAGTTCTAATGTGTACATTTTATGATTTTGGAGGATTGTATAACCGTGGTAAGAATAAATGAAGAAAACTTAGCCTTTGTTCGATTCCCCAATGTTGCAAGTCGGGACATACACCATGATCATAGGAACACAAAATTTTTGTGTCAGAAAGATTTCCACCATGTGGGTTTAGCGGAGCAAGCACCCGGTTTCAATGCCCAAATGATGGAGTATGGTTGAGGTCGATGATAGAGGCTGGTAACGAGAGTTTTATGCACTACTCCTTACCGTCAGCTGGATGATCCTCACCCTACCATCTACGTACGAGGTTTTGAATCTCTTTGAGCACTCAATTCATCAATTAGGTGCTCGAGGTCTCTAAATTAGAGTACGAGACCAGACTAAGGGAGATGAATTTGGGTTGGATGCACGACAGACTTGACGAGGCTTTGCGTCGGGAGAAGGTTTATTGGGATACTATAGAGGGCATCCCAAGTACTCATTTGTCATCGGATGTCAAGAGATGGTTGCACCTATTATCTAGGAGGATCCACCCGTCGTGAAACCACACATACGTGACCTTCCATCGGGCTCTAGTGGTTATTTGGTTTGCGTAGGGTATTGGGCTGAATATGGGGGAACAGATTGTGTCCGAGTGGAAGATATCCTACAGAGGAAACAAGAAGACTTTCTTTCTACTTAGAATAGTGAAAATTATGTGCAAGCGGGTGGGGATGCCACTCTTTGGCACTGATAAGGAACTTACATATGGATCCCTCTTTTCATCTTCTTTTGATTAGGCACCCTCCACCTTGAGTTGAAAAAGAAAAAAGGTGGATGGAGCCATCACTATCAAAACAGCGGATGAGGCAGATGACGTGGGAGGGTGATGATGAGGTCAACGACATCCTCCCTATGTCGTTTGAGCCCCACTACCAGGCGCTCATGTGGAGAAGGACCTGTCAGCCATCCGAAAGAGATTGTGATGCTCTTATGCTAATGTCTCAACTCCAATTCCACCCTCCAAATCCCTCGAGGTTGATATTCTCTACCACGAAGTGAGATAGGAGAATAAAAATAATCTAGAAAGGGACCACCAGATGGGTCGAATGTGGAAGGCCATTAAGTCATTTTCTATTACTTTATCGTCAGACGGAGCTTCCTAGGCTCGAGCCGGATGACTTTGAGGAGTTCACCTAGATTTAGATGATAAAACTCCCCCTCCCCATGGTCCTTGATTTGAGTTTGCCCTGCTAAGGCATGTAACAAATAATATTTCTACTTTTTTAAAGTTTTGTTAAGCACATGGATGCTTGTTTTGCTATTTTCGTAGTCGTAATAAAATGTTATGTGATTATAACATACTTTTCTATTGCGAAGTACTGATTGGACTGCGGAAATTAGTGTGTGCACGATTCGAAGCCCATAGACAAAACTAGGGAAGAACAAGGAAGGCAGGGTTGAGATTCTTTCTTGCTATCTCCTACTCTGGCAGTCCCACCCTGGAGAGTCAATGACGAGATTAGTTTCTGGATAATATTTCTTGGGGTTTCTCCCTGTTTCTAAAGTTTTTCATTTACTCACAGGGCCATAGTTAAGCATTTAGGATATCCTTGTTAGCTAAGATAGGGATTTTTCCACCTCGAGATCAACCTAGCGGTATATAGTAAAACTTTTCCTACTAATTTAACACCACAAATATGCAAGTTCTAAGAATATTCCTATGAATCGCAGTGATTAGAATCGGTTGCGACATACGTCAAGGGAATATTTCATGATAGGAAATTCCACTATTATGCAATAAGAGCCCCTTTTCTGATATGGTTCCCGACCAATACCAACTTTCGTGAAATAGGATTTCCCCTACAATGACAAATCATTCTTTTCCTTTACCATCGTTATCAATAGTAAGTTTATGCACAACTAATAGTTGCATTCCCTATAATAAGTATATCGTATCACTTATCCAGAATCCATTTACGATTCAGATCGTAGCTTATCTCTAGACCTTTACACATAACCAGGTGATGAATCTCTCTCTATGACAACAAGTTCACAAAAACCCAAGCAATCATTACTCACATAATTTCAAACATTTAGGCAAGCACACTACACACACCAACAATTATTCTGACAATTTCAAGCTACATCACAATGGAAAGTCAAAATTCTTAATTAATTCGTTTCATGGGTGACCGTTAACTTATGATTCATAAGTTCATACAAGCTCTAAGGACATATACCAATTGGAACCTTCTCGGTTCCAATTTTCCTTTCTTGCGTCCCTTCAGCTGTGACTACGACATTCAGTTCACTTTGTTGAGATACCAATTAGATTCAACCCACATCACAAGCGACAACCCACACGGAAGGAGAGAAGAAATAGAACGACTTCGTAGAATGCCTCTTAGCTTTTTGAAGATTAGATGTGAACGTCAATGCACTAATCCACAAGAGTCTAATTCACATTTGCTCTTGTACTAGAGACCGACAACCTGGGATTTGATACCATTTTGTCATGATTTAACCCACTTTGTGCGCACCTATTCTAACACCTATGTAGGAGGATCCTCGATCCCCAAGCGATTAAAAACAAGCAGAAGATTAAGAAAACTGGAGACACGAAAATTCATGAGATATGAACATAAATAAGAGTTTAAACAATCCAAAGTTAAATTTGTAAAATAAATTTAACTCCCCCAGGGATCTAGTCTAAAAAGGTACAAGTGCTTCGAAGATCTTAGGGTATAAAATATAATAACTAATGAAATAGCTTCCACCACAGGGAAGGAAGAGTAGAAGTTGTTGGAGATTGTCTTCTTCGTCTTCACTTATGAAATATCACTGACCATGCAACCGGACTATGCCAAAAGACATAACAAAAGTATAATCAGTACAAAGTACATGTACTAGTAGGCATCATCGATATACCCAATACCCACTGCATAATATAAAATAATCGACCAGTAGAGAAAATGAAATATAGAAGTACACCCCTCAACCTTTATCCCCCTTCCTTTACCATTCTTGTATACCTTAAGCGTACTGGTACACTTGATCTAACCCTCTACTTTATCACCCTGCTAGCTTGTTCTTGAATCCTAGCTTAACTATTCTATCTCATTAAGTATCTCCCGAATACAACCATTACCAACCTGACCAACCACTTATGGCATACGCTTACTTCTTCTGCATCCACATTCCTCCCTTGAAAACATGGTATACTCTATCGAGACTCGCTAATCTTTTCGAATACGAATCCCCTTTCCAAGGTAGGACTTAAATAATTTTTGCACCATGAACACTACCCTACCTCTCATTATTTATGAACACAGGCAGCCTCTAAAAAGATAGTTATTAGAAACGCCAGAACCCTCAGTATCGACTTATCAGACAACATACATACAAATTGGGCATGATTGTTCATGGCTAGTTCCAGTAAATGTGATATAACAAGCAATTACAACATCGTAGGGACACATATACACTGAACATAATCCAATTATCATTGAGGAGAAATGTATAGTTGATAATAGGTAGATATGAATGTAGTAGTCATAAATGATTCTTTCATGGAACCCACATCTTAATTGTTAGTGTGTCGGAATGTGACACCCGATCTAATATATATGTGTCAGAATGTGACACCCGGTGTAATATACTATCAAAAAGTGATACCCGATCTAGTATATGTGTTGAAATGTGACACTCAATCCAATATATGTTTTGGAACATGACACTAGGTCAAGTCAAGACAACCACAACTATAATCACACACTCAAGTCACAAGTCTATGGAATGTAGTTGTTAATACTTAGTCGTTTCATTACGTTTGATTCATGCTTCTCTATTCTCATACAGGCACGCATACAATGGAACCATTAACAACCATATATAACACAACTGATAAGTCGAATCAACACCTACCCCTAGTTCACAAGATGAGGCTTCCCCCCATGATACATATCATACATAACAACTAGGCGTACATGTAAAATGGTCACTTTTTTCGTGCTCAAATTCCTAAAAATGAATTCTATCATCAATTAGTAATACATTATGTAGTGAGCACGAATTTACAAAAACTCAAGTAAGTAAACCTAGCCTACCTTAGTCGAGAATCAGTGAGTTGTATTGACGTTATTCTAGAAATCTATTTCTCCTTTCTTTCCAAGCCTAGAGCATCCTTTTGAGGGCTTCTGAGGTGATTTTTGCCTCTTTTGAGAACATAGTGAATAATGAAGAAATAAGACTTTGCATTATTAAGTTCTATCCTAACCTTCCCGCTCTGGCTCTCCTACCCTTCTAAGGCCCAGCCGCCATAGCATCACCACCCCAATTTGGTGGGACAGTGGTCCCCAACTACTCACGGTGTTTTTTCGTTCATAAGTGACGACGGTTCGAGTTGTAACATAAATTCCCTGTGGATCGACTTCAACTCCAATTGAATTTTATATTTGACTTCAACCATTTGTACTTCATAATTGAGGTGTACGTTTGGACGTATCAATCATTCAAGGACAACTACAAACAAGTAACCTGTATTAAACACTCATAGATCATGAAAAATAGATATGAATAAAGATGAAAAAATGGAGAAATAATAAAGAGGTTGCACTCTGGCAAAAAGCTAGAGAAATTTGGATTGCGCATAGGGACTGAAATTCCAAGTACTTCCATGCCAATGGAAGATAAAAATTAGCGACAACACTTCCATTTACACTGAATATGAAATAAATTTGACAGAACCACTACGTATAAAAGTTGAGTTTATCTATGTCTTTAAGGATTTGATGGGGAATAAAGCTACTGAATTGAGATGTTTCAATAATGATGTGGTTAGAGGTGGACCATGTGTCTCTATCATGCAGCAAATAGAGCTCATTAAAGTGGTAAATACTAATAATATATTGGAGTCCATTAAAGATAATACCCAAAGACAAAGCACTAAAAGTTGATGGATTCCCAATTGAATTTTTTTACTAAGAACTAAGAGTATTTTAAAAAAGTTATGTCATTATTATTGTAAGACATTTCTATCAATCTGGTAGTCTATGACCTGCTATTAATACTACATCAGTAACTTCAAATCCCAAAGTTAAAGCTCTAATAAAGGTTAAAGATTACATAACCATTGCTTGTTGGATTACATTATACAAATCTAAGGTTCTACCTAGAAGAAGAAAGCTTGTGATTTGTGGATTGGTTGTTCAAGCTCAATCAAATTTTGTGGAGGGTAGAAGTATAGTTGATAACGTCATGTAAGTTATGAAATATATAAGAGCTACAATAGAAAAGGGATATTAGCTAGATGTCTACTCACGGTGGATCTAAAGAATGCCTATGACACCTTGGAATTTGGATTATTAGTGAATTTCTTAAGTGATCTGGGCTCCTTGCAAAATTTGTCATTGGATCATCTTGTGTGTTTCCACAATGTCATATTCATTTCTCTTGAATGAAACAATTATTACACAATTTAAAGAACAGAGAGGGATTATACAAATGGATTTTACGTCCCCCAATCTCTCTGTCTTGGCTATAGAATACTTTGGGAGATAATTCAAACAAATGGAAAAAATGTAGATTTTCACTATCATCCCAAGTTTGAATGATTTAATAGTATCTACATTTGTTTTCTTGATGACTTGTTGATGTACTGAAGGACTGACATAATGAATGTCAACTAATGCATGTTGCCTTCATGAAATTCTCTGAGGCATCTAGACACAACAAAGCATTATAGATGCCTTGGAATTCACTGTGGGAACTTTGCCACTCAGATACCTAGGTGTGCCTCTAGCATCTCAAAAATTGGGAGTCAATACATACCTTCCCTTGATTGAGAAGATCACGACTAAAATCATATGTTGTTCAGCCAAGTTATTATCATATGCAGGAAGAATACAACTAATTAAAGCAAATATTATTTGAAGTGCATGCTTATTTGGGCTCTGATATTTCTCATCCCTTAGAAAGTCTTCAAGGCAATTGAACAACTTTGTAGGACTTTGTTGTGGTGCGTGACAGTCTCAAAGAAATCTCTAGTTTCTTGGACAAACATATGTCTATCAAGGGTTGTAAGTGGACTCATTAATGTAACAAGTCTATGCACTTAGAATTCTGCAGCAATCCTTAAACTCCTATGAGATTGCATATGGCTGCAATGAGTCCACAACTACTACATCAAGCAGGGAGACATAAGCCAAATCTACATACCTAAGAATGCTTCATGGATGGTGACGAAGGTTCTGGAGTCTAGAGATCAATAAATAATTGGGAAATATAGTCATGAGACAGTAAAAAACAACTGAATAGAGTTCAACTTAGAAAAAAGTTACTCAACTCATAAGATGTATATCTCTTCGATGCCTCTCCACCCTAAAGTACCTTGGAAATACTTAAACATGTATCCAAGAATACATCCTAGACATAGATTTATTCTTTGGTCGGCTATACAGAAGAGACTTGCAACAACTGTAGAAGTTTGGAATAAATATACCCCTTGATTGTTTTTTTTTTGTTGACAAAACATGGAGATTTTTTCACATTTATTCTTTGACTGTACAGTAACCAGTAGCATATAAGTTTTTTATTACAGTGGTTGGGTCGTAAATCGCAAATAAGGAGCTTGGATGACGAAGTGCAATGGATGAACCAAATTGCAAAGAAAAGAGGTGGTTTCGCAGACATAACAAGCTGTGCATTTGAATTAGGTGTGAATATGTTGTGGCCAGCTTGAAACTATATATTTTCGATTTCAAAGGTGATCCTTTCACTAAGAATTGATGATTAATGATGTGGTGTTACATATACACATTAAAGGAAGAAACAATGCGGCATGAAGAGTATCATTGAATGTGATCTCAAAATTATTTTTCAAGTATATATTCAATAAATTTCAATAATACAATTTAATATCAATTAATCATCCCCCCTTTTAAATTATACTAGCTACAGTCTATATTAAAGCGTCATATTCTAGTAGGTGCAGTATAGATCATTTTAGAATCATGATATCAAATAGTATATACCTTATTACTGTTGAAGTGTAGAGGTTGCCGTTAAAGTATACACCAAGAACATGAACAAGTATCGACTGTCTTAATTATCTATATATTTTGATCAACGTTGACTCTACTCAATTATTTAAATTTTACAAAGGTAACAAAGTATAAAATGATACTTTTGCAATGGTAACATTTGTTTTGTTAGTGTATAAAAAGCAGGATTCATGAACTCGTCCATCTTATTCTATTTTAAAATACATGAACATCTTTTATAATTATGTCTCAAGCATGTCACACGTCTAATTTAAAAATGACTTATGTTTGTTGTGGTAATTTAGAAATATAAGGACTTCACACACTAATACAAACCCAAGTCGATAATTCTTTGATTGTGCAATTGATGTGTGCTCTTTATATAAGTGGCTTGAGAATGATTCATCAACGAGCAGCCCATCAAAATTGAGTCTGGGATTCTAGACATCAAATTTTCAAGGCGTTACCAAATTTCAGATATTAGAAAAGCTTCGAAACTCCAAAGAAAATAGGAATTTGCTATTGATTTTGTACAAAGAAACCGAAGAACAGAGGAATCACTTTAAAGGATTGCTAAAAGACACCAAAATAGAAAGGGTTCAACTAAAACAAAGGTGACTCAAAAAAAAGAGAAGGGCCTAAAAATAATGTTGTATGGTCTGTTGTCAGTGGTTCCTTTTAAGAAATGAGTAACGGGGATGCAATAGTACAATCTTATATCTTTTACTCATGTAGTATTACGCTCTATTAATAAAATGACGTACTTCTTATACATATACATTTTCATGTTGATAACTGACAACAATATCCATCAAAACTAAAATAACATTTAAATAATTCAACTATCTAAAAAGGCACTTCAACAATCAATTGTCTTAATATTCAACCACCACAAATTGATTTATCTAAAAAAAAAACAACTATCTTAGTCATCAAAAACCACTTATATAAACAACCAACTTTCTTAATAGTCGACCACTAAAATACAACCATTTCAATCCCCCAATATCTTTATCATCAACCACAAAAAACCAACCATTTCAAAAATCAATGTCTTAAAACCCAATTGAAAAAAAAATATCTTAATCACCATTGAGCTCCATAACAATTTCCATCACATCCACTTCAATTTCTTCTTCTATCTCCTTCTCTTCTTCTTTTTTCTTGATCTTCTACCTGATACTCCTCTTCTTTTTCTTGGTCTTCTAGCTGCTTCTCCTTTTTTTTTTCTTGATCTTCTACCTGATTGTTCTCTTCTTTTTCTTCTTCTATCTGCTTTTCCTCTTCTTTTTATTCTTCTACTTGCTTATCCTCTTCTTTTTCTTCTTATTTATATTGTTCGATCTTCACTTCTTTGTGATCTTTTTCTTGCTTCTCTTCTAGATTTTCTTCTTTTTCTTCAATTTTCTCCTCCTCTTGTTTGTTCTCTTGTATCTTCTTCTCCTCTTCTTCTGTATCTCTTTCCTTCATTCGTCTAAAACTTCATTGACTTCTTCTCTGAATTGCTCATCAACTGCAACGAGATCTTCATGTACATCAGCAACATCACTATTATTATCAACTGTTGGTGATGTATTGTCTTCATTAATTGCCGGTAAATACATAGCTTCGCATTCTTACAAATATATTATTTTTCAAAAGCTATATAAATTAGTCTACTTTCAATTTTCTTGTTCTTTTGAGATCTCCTTAATTTGTCATCTCGTATGAAAGAGACAACTTTCATCATTGATAGTTTAAGGGATGAAAAACACTCACATAAATTATCATTTTTATTATTCTGTCCATTCGAAAAAGAATTGTCACAAGGCTGGTTGGAATTGTTCTCACCCAATATTTGATCCTCCTCTTTCTCTACTGCAACAGTCAGGACAGTAGCACTTTTCAACTTGGCCTTTAAGGCATCAATGGTTGTGTCCTTGACTTCGTCCGTATATTGCTTTAATGTTGCTTATAATTTTGTTTTGTTTCACAAACAATAGGTATAAGGTATGGATGCACAATCTACAAAAAAATAAAATATAAATTTATATGTTTGTACTTCTTCCTCTATACTTAAATAGATCACCTTCGACAACATTATCGCTCTTTGTTGTGTGCCATCTAAGCAAATAGGAAATGGGCAGAGAAAACTCCAATGACTTCTTTGCATACTTCTCAATATGAGGAAAAACCTCATATATCCAAACCTGAAATTAATAAAAAAACAGAGACTATCAAATAATATATATATATATATAAGAGTTTATTATAAATGAAATGCATAATTGATAATCAGTTTCAGAAATGCCCAAGGAAAGTCATATAAAGCATATGATGCATTCCCTCCTTCATTGTACACCTGCATCTACTTCTTCAAATCAATTTTGTTCTTCAAATAATTCAGTGTCAAATCAAAACACTCTTTCCCCACAGATAACTCTTGAAAACTCTAAATTATCAACCATCATAATGTGGTTCGAATCCACAATCATAGATCAATATTGGGCAAGCAACTAAGAGTGGACGAACCAAACTAAGGAGCACTTAAACTTCTGCTCCTTTTTTAATCTAGTACCCTTAATCAAATACATCAACTTTTTACTACTGATATTTTTACTCTTGGTCACTTTATGGTATAATTTCTCACCTTTCTCAAGTACTCTTTTCATTTTTGATTCACGCGATATGCTGAGCAATTCATCCCCATAATCAATGCAAACTCTTTTTAACCAAAACATGCAGGCTTATCATTCACACAAAATCATATCTCATGCAACGTTTTTTTATTATTTTTAACACAACGCAACAACTTATAATGGACCAATTGTCCATTGAACTTGTAGTACTTTGAATATGTCTTAAATGTCCAAAACAAATAGTTTTAAATTCATTATGAATTTTTTTTTGAACAACACAGTTCTAAAATCATGATAAAGGGTCAATATTTCTCTCATATAAATTTTCGCTGGAAAAGACCGCAATTCATCCATCTATGTACTTAGATTAAAAGACAAACTAGAGAAATATCTTGCACAGATTTGCAAGACAGGGGATCGTCATCCTCATCTCAAGTATCTCTGTTGTTTGTGCTACTCTCCTCATCTACACTATCATTTCTTTATAGACTAGATTCACTACTGTCTTCATAGTTATCGATCTCAGTCAGTGTATATGAATTAGAGTTAGACTTAGGCTCTTCAACTAGAACTTTTTTTCTTTTCTGAAGATCATTTTGAAACTTCTTCAGCCTTTCTTTTATTATTTTTAGAAGGCTTAGAAACAAATCTTTTAACACTTCCGTCTGTACCTTTAGGAGTGATGTTGTATTATATGCAAAAACATATTTTTCATATTAAAAAACGACCACTAGTCTATAAATACAAACAAAGTAATGCTTAACAATCATATGACAAAGTATTAGTTCCAATAAAACTTGATAATATCATTGACCTAAACTCCATGATAGTAGACCAACATACAGGGGATTTTCAACATACAGTAAAAGCTTTTAGCCCATTTGACCAGATAAACATAAAAATCAAAAAATTGATAAACATAAAAAATCAAATATTTCTATGCATTGTACAAAGCAAAACGTCACTAATGATTCCAAATAAAAAGCATGAACTAAAACGGGTGAGATTTTGAGAATATTAAGAAAACATTTAAACTTCACGATTTTTAGGACACTATCGCAAAATAAAATGAAATAGGCTAAAAGAAAATAGAAAACATGATTAAACTTACATCAGACTCAGAAGATTGAAAAGAAACTGCGAAGTAGATTGAAAAAGCTTCGACTGAACTTGAGAAGAAGATTGATTAAAATAGACAAACTCGACTTCGTTTTTCAGGAACAACTATAGAATACCTTTTTTCTTTATGTTTTCGATAATGGAAGATGGAAGACGAAAGAATGAATACGAAGGATGAATGGAAGACAAAGGATGAACAATTTTATGAAGGTTTATAATTTTGATAAAGAAGGTTGAGAAGCTTATGGAAGACGAGGAGGGGTCTTATAACGTTTTCAGAGGTTCCTCGGAAAGTGCTAACCTTTTTTATTAAATAATTTTTATATTCCTTGGGATTGTAATAAAATTATTTGGAGGGATGAATTTATTTTATGTTGAAGTGTAGTGGATGAAAATGATATTTTATATATATGTTTCTACCCCATTTTTAAAGTGATGAAATGGCCTATGACCCCAAAACCCAACCCCACTTTTTTGCCTTTTTTAACCCTAACCCTACAAATTAATTAAAAAAAATAAATGGCTATTGTGAAGATTAAGTTTTGGGAGTGTCTCCCATTCCTATTAATCTCTAGAAACTCACCCAAAATTCATTATGAACCTCCCAAACACAATTAAATATGCTTCTGTCTTGAAAATGATACTTCAGACTCAATGAATTCATCAAAATATCCAAATAAGGACACCTTTCCTGATATTGACAATAATAAATTTTAACTTAAGAATCTCCTAATTTTCAGATAAGGACATGAAACCCGTCCAAAAGTTTCAAAAACTGAACCAAACCCAAACAACCATTCAGAATTAGTGAAATCATGAAAACATGGAAATGACAATCCTAACTTCATACGTGGACTAAAGTCAAATTTTAGTCTTAACTATCTCCATATTTTTTTATAATGGATCAAAATAAAAAATAAAAGCCTTAAGACCCAAGCCAACAATACATCTAGACCAAAAACACATTTCACAGCCAAGATAATTGTCAAAATTCTATTTCAAGATTGTTATCACCAAATATTGACTTCAGTAAACTATATTAATCTTTCAACTTTCAAAACACAAAAATATTCCAAAACTCATCTAATTAGTTGAAGACTTGAGCCAATAGTCCTACTAACCTAAAGATCATGTTCTAGTGCTGATGGAACTGGTGGAATTTCATTGTGAGACTCGGACCTCTAAGTGTTGACCAAAATCCACCATTTCAAATGAAAAGCTTCCAAAACTCCAAATCTTTCAAATATCTCAACTTTATGATCCAACTACAAAACCAATCTCGTAAAGTAAAAGAACATGACTCGGGGAAACTATCCGGAGTATTAAAATGGTAATTTTATAAAAATAATCTTCAGGTTCATTATATTTTCCCCATATGCATTGCACAAGTAATATTATAGAGTAGTTAACATGCATACATCACATAGCTTAGAAAACAAATGACTATCACCCACATTGCCTGAATGCTCTGAAGAACTTAAGCTTTTCCCTTTTATAATGCCTTGTAAAATAATAGCCTAATTAAACCTGGATTATTACTTAATTCTAACCCTAGGCAAATTTGATGATCATTTTATCCGAACTAGAGTTTTTCCCACCATTAGTTGAAGTTTAAAAATTAAACTATTAAAAATATTATGCATACATCTTCTTATATTTAATATTAGAATATTTTATATTTAAAGATTTGATGGGTTTTCTATAATTATAATATCAACAAATAAACAACATTAAAATAATTTGTATTGGTCATGAATGCAATGACAAATCCTTTAAAATCTTAACTTACAATAGACTACATTAACTATTATGTATAAAGAAAAAGGAAAGTGAATACATATGATTTAATCATAGTAAACTGACCATTCACGTGTGAATGCATTATTATAAAAGTAAGAAAAATTGAATTGCCTCAAATAACAATAATCACTACACTTCATGTAGTTTATTGTTTTTGTCAGTCAAAATAATTGAATTAATTTGAATTTTTTTACTGTTATAATAAATGCATTCACACTTGAATGATCATTTTTCTACGATTAATAATACATATTCACTTTTCTTTTGTCATTATTCATGATGATTAACATAGTTTGTTTGTAGTTAATGCAATCACTATAGTTCATATAGTTTCTTATTTTTGATTGTCTAATCAAACCTCTACCTAAGAGTATCACACTACGTTCTAAGGCTTAAGAATTGAATTGCAAGTTTGGAGAGTTAGGAGAGTAATTAAACATTTATCAAAGAAATTAGTGGAAAAACTGACGAACAGTGTTCTAGGTCACCTTTTCTTTTCCTAAGAATGAAGTTGCATAATAATGAGAGGTTTTGGGAGTTTTCCTCTATTAATACACAACTAACTCACCGTAGCGGCCAACAACCTACTATAGCAGCCCCGTTATAATGGGATCCCATCTTCTATAGTGGATTGCACGAAGACAAAAACTTAATAATCTTCCTCAAAGCCTATATTATGCAATACATCCTCAAATAACCATTTCACGTCAAGTTTGACATTGGGAGTTCTACTCACCCGAATTAATATAAAAAGTCTTATGGACTCCTTCACGTATTACATAAAAGATAATCCAACCCAATCATAGATATTATATCCAATCCCTTCCTTGAATAACCCAGACCTCATTTTACTTAGATTTTATTTCAGCTAAGCCTATCCTAAAGTTTTAAGTCTTAACACAAAGTTTTTTTGACCCAAATCATTCACAATTTATCTACCCCTAATGACCGGCATGGACCATTACAATAGATACAAATTTACCGTCGCTTATCTCTGAGCGATCAAACAAGGAAAAAGTGGGCCAAGTCAAAAATATTGTAGTTCTTGAATTTTCAAATAAGTGAGTTTACTTGTACCACGTGTCCCTCTCAATTTATCAAGTAGCTTCCTCAACCGGATGATCCTTCCACTTAACCTTCATTGATCTGATATCCTTTGTCCATGATCTCCAAACATCCCGATCAAGAACTGCAACTGAATCATCTTCATATTGAAGATTATTGTCTAATAATATTGATTCCCACTTGATAATGTAATCTCCATCCATATAGTACCTCTTAAATGACTACGTAGAATACTGGATGATCTTTGGGTGTTGACAAACTTTTAAATGACAAATGGGAAGATACCAAAACCCTCAAAGGTCATGTGGATCAGTTGGTGTTGGGGTTTGACCCGTTGAATCAAGATTATACGGTTCTATGTATTCAAATAAAAGTGGGATGATTGAATTGTAGGTGATTCCTTTAGTTGCTTTATATGTATCTATTCCTTGTGCAACAACTCATGAAAGAGTTAACCTAATACCTGAATTTCCTTACTCTTGTAGCTTACACGAGTCATTGGTTCCACATATATCAACGGGTTATTTATTGTCTTACTAGACGCCTAGGCGGTATCTTATGCATATGCTCATTTGAGATGGATAGCGAACAATTTGACGAGATGCAAAAACCAGATATTAAAAGAGATTTGTCATCAACATATTCTTCAGCACAATAGCCTGTCTCATTTTACTATCTTTTGTTTGGTAAGAAATGTAGTTACTATATTACCCAGAGGTGATGAAACTAGAGATGGTATTTGTGTTTTAGTTATGAACTTACAGTTCATTGTTGAGGACATTTCCGATTCACAAATTAACAAAGCCTTAATTAAAGTGTTGGACCATTTATAAAATGTGAGAAGGAATAGAGCATGTGAACTTACAATTTGGTTAATTTGAAAATAAGGAATGTCCATAACAAATAACTGTAATTCCCTAATCAAAACTTGTATATCAACTCGGGATCCAGTACCTACAGGTAATCTAGTAGATACATCCCTTACCAAACTAAGAATATATAAATGAGATAGTTGATTATAATTAAGTAAAGGGTGATCACTAACCTTTTGTTAATGATTTGCTGTTACATCTTTTGTATGTTTAGAAATCCTTTCCAAGTACTGCATTGTACCTTAGAGCTTTTTCTGTATGGAAAATAAGCTCTCATTTACTCGAAATGGTGTTGATCACCCGAGACTCTTCTCAACTCTTGAGTCCTTTAGCCTTTCACCCAAATTGGCACATTGCATCACTTCATATGGAAGTTTTTAAAGACAACAATATTTTCCAAAGTATCACATGCCCTTTTTTTAGCCAATAAGCAAATTAATCAACCGGTTCCATATGACCAAACTCAAAGGATAAAGAAACTACAAGGGTAAAACTAGTAACAGTACAAACTAATAGTGTATAAGAATAATTGACACAATGCTCAACTAACAAATTATTATGTTATTCTAATATGTGTCATTCAGAACCTCCTATATAAGTTCATGTCCTTAATTTTCTAAAGTTCGATCATGTTATGTCTAACCACCTAAGCCTAGAAGTATAACAGTCTTAGCCATAAAACTTAGAAAGGTCACCAACTGATCCTCCTTCTTCAAGAATCTCAACTCGGCAAGTACCAACCTTAAAACTCTTGCAAAATCCAAAAGTAAGACTCAACTTGAGTTTATGTTCCCTAAATCCAAACCTCCATACACATTGTTATACTCCATTGGAGTATACTCAATGTGATAGTTGAAATCTCCTCTTATGAATAACTTCTTAATGTGTGAAACACCTCTCACCACATCGTCCAAGTCCTCCCTAAAATGCTTTTTGTCCTCCTCATCATGCCCGCTTGTAGAGCACAAGCACTAATAATGTACAATGACCAACTTAATCCTCATCATACTATTGATGTCAATTTTAACCTAAAGCACTTTCTATATTACGTCATCATCTATTACAATTCTATTTCATTCCCACTACTTGTACTGCCAGAATACCACAACTTATACTTGTCCACATCCCGCGCTATATATCCTTCACATTTGGTCTCTTGCATACAAGCTATATTAATCCTCATTTTCTACATCCATGTACTTTCTATCAAAGTACCTATATTCAAAGATAGATAAAATCCATAGAATTTTCATAAAACCCATTATACAATTATCATACAATTTGACTGCAACTTTGATCTTTTAACGACTTAGATTTAGTTCACAACTAGATCAAATGAAACCCCCATATAGCCTCTAATTCCATATTCGAACTCCCCTCGTTGTTGTTTTTTTTGAGTTATCACCTACTCAAAATGAACTACGTTTGTGTATATTGAATTATATGATCCCCATTGAAAATTTTATTTTGTTCCAACTAGAAGCATTCAATTACTAAGGAAAAAAATGTAGGGATATTAAAAAAGATACACACCCGTAAAATTACTTTTCAACACATGTAAATATTTTAGGATTTAATGTATAATTCGTATCTAATCTTTCAAATAGACAGGAAGAAGGAAGTGTACATTCATAAGAAGTTGCCTTTAGTAGATGAGATAAGGAGAAATAAAAACGGGGTAGATTATAGTTGAAAGAAGCACTAATTTTACCTATTTAAGGTTTGATTTTGATGAACCGAACCTAATGTGTGGAAGGGCTAATTTTCATTTTCCCAGATCTACTATGTTTTGTAAAATCTAGTTATGATTTGTAAATAAACTTCATAAGAAAGCGAGATTAAGATACATACATGCTAAATCTTCTTACTTATCAATGCAAAAGCTTGCTTCAAATATGCTGAACATTCAACTTGGTCTCCCTTTCATTTCTTCTCCAATAACTAGCAGTCGAATGCGGCATTTTCTATAAGGTTAAAGAGATTAGAGGAAACCTAGCCATACTTTTATAAGCATCCAACCCTAGACCTAATGGGCCACCCATTATAGGCTAATAGGTCTTTAAAAAGGTCTACACAATCTCCAACATATACCAGTAGGTGAATTGATGTGGGCCCAAGAAGGAATTCACATTTTATAAACCACAAAGAAGTAAGTTAGTATGAGTTAATATTTAGTAAAAATTTACAACATTATTTTACTTGTAGAATCATTAGCTTATTATTTTAAAAAAATCTAATTTTTAAAAAACTATTATTTTATAAAATTAATTGCCAAATGAACAACAACACAAGTACATAGTTGTAGAATATTATTTCAAACAAGACTATCACTATCAAATTGAATAGTATTTGCATCAATCATTGTGAAAAAATCATCCACAATCACAAGAACTGAAGTTTTACCAACAAAGACCCAATTGTGTTGTAGTGTATCAAGAGATAACCAGCATGGATCCAAATCACAGTTATTTCATTTAGTCCTCAATGTTTTTCCATAAAAATATGTATCTTACAAGACAAATTAATGCATATCATCAATATAATATTCTTGAATAACATGTGTTCAACTAGGCATACAGGAAATGTCTACTTCGACTCGATGATCCATTGAGTTGATTTCGGCTAGCTAAGAAAAGTTTGTCAAATGTAATAAGACCCAAGTCACAAATTCAAACTCAGAAGTTTATTAGCACTTAGTCAGTGAATTGCCTAATCACCTCTGTGAGCTAAGAGAAGCTCAACGGATGTGTAAGTTTAGCCGAATGCCTACTTTTCAAAATTTAAACACAAAATGCAACACTATCCAGTATCCAATCAATTCAACAAGTTACCCATATGCAACTCTACCCGAGGGTACTCAAAGTTCCCCAAATTTTCTTACAAAGCATTGCCAATTCAACGATTTCCCTTAAATCAAAACATGATCTTGTTAAATTTATTAAAAATCAAAATTACATAATTTGAGTTCAAACTAAATCTGCATTTTTTAAATAAAAAATTAATGTTTTCTTTGATGTTTGAGAAAAGTTGACATCCTCGTTGATGTTGAAAAGAAATAAAATATCATTTTTGAGATCTTGATTCTCTTTTTATATCTAGTCATCTTTAATTGAAATAAATTATTATTTAATAAATTTAACGATATAACTCTTTATAGATTGAGAGAAAACCTCCAAGACATTTGACCCAAATTTCAGAGAAATAATGATCAAATTGTAACGATACTTTTAAAAAACTATTTCTTTGAGTAGTGATACTTTATTTTAAGCAATCATCCCCGCAATAATAATACAATTAATTTTTTTATACTTTCCTTCAAAAGTTCTAATTTAAAAATAAGGTAACAATTGATATTTCAAATCGTAATAATTTAAAAAAAAAGACTATATTTTAAAATCAAAATAATTATGAAAGATTTTTTTTTGAAAAAAAAAACACACAACATTAATACACACAACAAAAACATCATATCAAAATAAACATACAACTACAACAACAATAGTATATTCAGTATAACCTCACAAATTAATATAATATTAATAATTATTTACAAAAAAGTAGCAAACAACATATAATATTTTTCTTACATTTTCTATATTTGTTCAACTCAATTTACATGTAAATATATATTATCTCTCTTGTTAGTTATAAAAAGTTTTTGCGTAGAAAAATACATAAATAACTCCCTTGTCCATGTGTCAAAAAATTAAATAGATCCTCAAAGGTGATTGGGCCTCTACGTATGGGAAAATTGTATATAATAGCAAACTAATAACCTAAAATAAATGGAGTAGCTAGGGTTTGATTTAATTGTGCTCCACAGCAAACGTTAGCCAAAGTTTGTCAGGCGCCTCTCTCCAAAAAATCTCGCTCGCCACTCTCCCATTCTCACTCGCCACTCTCCCTCTGCTCGCCACTCTCACTTTATACACAAAAATGTATTAATTTTGTTTCTGTTTTATATAAAATGAGAGAAAATTGTATATACACATGCAAAAACATATATCTTCATGTTATACACTTTATTATACAATTTACAAACATTTTACTTCAATTCAATTGTAGACAATTGCAAATTTTATACAAATATTGCAGAGAAAAAGACCAACGAATTATACAATTGTGAATTATACAAATGCAGTGAAATACAATTTTTTCTTGCTTTATACAACAGAAGTGTATATATTGTATTTCAGTTTTTGTATAAAGCGAGAGAAAAACATATATGTTCTTGCTATATACTTATAATTATGCAATGTACATACATTTTAATTCGATTCAATTGTATGCAAAGCAAATTTTACAAAAATATTGCAGTGAAATAGGCAGCGTATTATACAATTGTGCATTATACAGTTGCAGTGAAATAGGATAGCGAATTATACAATTGCAGCGAAATAGGCCAGTGAATTATACAATTGTATATGTATAGCGAATTATACAGTTTTATATTTGCTATGAAGCGCAATTATGCACACTTTGCTATAGCATACAAATATGAATTTTTTGTTTGCTATATGTGAAAGTTGCCCAATAAAAATTTCAATTAGCATAGCCCACATGAATCTAACAACACAAAATCAACAATACTACTTAACCCAGTCATAATACATCAATACAAATTAAGGGAAACAAAATTAATATAGAGTTTGGGACGGAGAATCATTGCAAATCACGCACTCCAAACAGGATAAGCAAAGCACATGAACACATGCTAGAGTTTAAACAAATATTTGAGGGTGTTGGAAGTGAAAATGCATAAAAAGTTCAGAAGGTGGCTTTTAAAATTTGAAAAGACTAGACAACATTTCCTTTTGACTTAGATTTAGATAAGTAGAGATCTCACATTTGAGTCTCCGGTTGTTTGATTGACACGAGAAGTAACCATTTGGAATTAAAGTGGAGAAATTATTTTTCAGGTCCTTCAACACCTTCTTGGACTATTCAACCTTGTTGAAGATCCTTGTTAGCATATCATCGATTTTGTTTCCCTTCGGTCCAGATAATTCTTTTGGCTTGGGATGATCATGAAAGGATAAAAGGTGCTTCTAAAACTAAGTAATTTTTAATAGCAATATCAAACATGCTTTTGCCTCTTAGTCTAAGATTTAGGAATACTTGTCATACGTTTTTAATTTTTTTATTTTTTCTAGTGACTACATACGGAACTCTTTATACCCAATTTTAATTTCTTTTAGACATGGGAGTCTTTTATTCCTCAATACTAGGAAGAACGTGACATTTCAAATTGTGATATTATATATTTAGAAAGAAATTACAAGTAACAAAAGGAGAAATCAATATACATTTGCTTTTTTAAAAAATATATAATTTATTATAGCATAAAAAAATACTTAAATTTATTATAAATAAATACTTTACCAATGGAGCATCATTTATAAAAAAAACTCTTCATATTTTTTTATTTATTTATCTCACTTATAATAAAAAGAAAAACATAATTTATTTATTTTTGATTTTTTTAATTTAAATTAATAATTTTATAGTAAAAATATATTACTGTATTTATACAAATAAATATTTCGTTAATGTAGGAACATTTAATAAAGAACTCTCTCTACTTTTTTTTTTGATTTGTTTATCTCACTTTTAATCATGAAATCATAATAATAATTTCTTTTTTACATTTTAAGTATTTTTATTTTAAAATTTTAATTTATTCACTAAGAGTTACTACCCATGATTTGCACCTCTTTAATTTTTTTACTTTTAATGATATTCATAACTCTCATAATTTTTATGTTCATAACTTTCAAGTTAAATTTGTAAGTTTATGATGTCTTATGGTATTCCTTTATTTTTCCTATAAATTCATATTAGTTTCATGAAGATTCACATTCACAATTATCCTTTCTATTTTCATCATACAGGTTCGGTTTGTAACAAAAACGGATGATGCACAAGCACCCCTCAACTTATGCCCGAAATCTCAGTAACACACTTATACTATACTAAGTTCCTATTACCCCGTGAACTTATTTATTTAATAATTTTCTACCCCTTTTCGACCTAAGTGTCACTTTTGTGGGTCCAACGCTGGTTGACTTTTTCTTTCAAGCTAGCATCACGTCGGCCGTAAAGAGGTAGAAAATTACTTATAAAGTAAGTTCAGAGGGGTAATAGGACTTTAGTATAGTATAAGTGTGTCTCTGGAATTTCTGACATAGATTGAGGGGATACTTGTGCATTCTCCCTAAAAAAAAAGAAGTACATTAAGGTAAGAAATATTTCACTAATTTTATTTTTTATTTTCTGTATTTTGGTCTATATAAATTCATATTGGTTTCTGAATAAAACTAACATGTAGCCAAAAAAAAAGTACACGAATTGAATAAATATATCATTTTCAAGTCCTTATTTTTTCATTTCCTTTATTTTGTCTATATAAATTTATATTTATTTTCACGAAGATTCACGTACAAAATTATAATTTCTCTTCTTCATCATACTTTTTTGTGAATTAACTAACATGTAACAAAAAAAGTATATGAAGGTAATCTATATTTCATTTGAATGTCTTTCTTTTTATTTTTATTGACTTAGACATGTCTTAATATATTGTTTTTATTTTTGTATTATAATTTATCAAGTAAGTATTATAAGAAAAATATCTTAAATTTTAACAATATGTTGTTCGTATGCAATTGTTCTTTCTAATAGTTAGTTTTCCATATTTAATATAGTTTGATTATAATATTTGTTAGATTTCAAGAAATAATTGTTATTTAGTATTGTTAGTACTATTAAAAAGATAATATACAAATATATTAAATATAGTTTATATTTCATTCCTTTTTTTGAGATAATTATTTTTTAATTGGTATATGATTTTTTTATTCAGTTGGTTGCATATGATTAAGAGTTTGACATATCAAAACATGATGACAGATCTCTTCGCAAAAAAAGATGGTAGAAGAAAAAAAAATGAAAGCATAATTACAGATTATTTTTTCACTTTGAATTATATTAGCAACTTAGTTGTTTTTGCTAGAGTTTTTTAATTTTGATTTATATAAATAATTTAACTAAGTGTATTATATTATCAATGCTAATTATTTGATCCTTTAGTATTCTACTTTCTTTTTGTTATGAAAAAAAATAATATAATTATTTCATTTTAACAACAATAACAAAATTTATGATGATTAGTTTCATTTTTAATATAACTATAAAAAGTAATTGAAAAATAAAATATTATTTTTATGATATCACTTTTTGCGTATGTAATAATCTATCACCGTTCTTTTTGCTTTGAAATGTATTTATAGTTTTTTTGTAGTCACCAATTACTATATTTTCTTTTTATTTTTTGTATTTTCACCCTTTATTTCTATTTATTCATTTTACAAATAAAATCAATACATAATTAGTAGTAATACATTTGTTGTCTAATAAAATTATATATTTGAATTATTTATAACTCATATCTCTTTATCTTACTTATAACATTTGATATTAAATATTATTCATAACTTTTATGTATTTCATTTTTTGTAAGTCTTACAAATATTTAATTAATGTTTAAAGAATTATAATAAGCAACTGTAATAATAAAATAGAAAAAATCAATTTTGTTTGGACGAAATCAAAGTTTGAACAAAACATTAGTAATCCAACAAAAGGTAGAGCAAACTAAAACATACAAAATATTTTCAACCTAATACAATATATTATTATTTCAACATATTATCTCTTATTCCATTTACTTCATCACGGTAAATATTTTGTTCTAATATTTTATATGTTCTAAAAAATCTTTGATATTGCAGACGAGGAGAAATATTAATATTATCTATATATTCGATACTAACCTAAATATTACATATTTTATATTATTATCTCATAAATATTTTATATAGTCGCGCAAAGCGCGAATAATTTCACTAGTTAAAATATAATTATGGATAAATGTGGCATTAGAAGAATTTATGGTATTATAACTTATACACGAAAATGTCATAAATAACAAAAAAATATAACTAAATAATGCTTTAATGGCTATATTTGATCTAACTACTATACGAGCACGCTGCGAGAATATTTCAAAATGTAATAGTTTTTAAGTTTAAATAACTAGTTGACTTATTATTGAGTTATATGTGTAATCCACTTATATATAGTTGATGTTAACAAAATTTTAGCATATTCAATATACAGTGAAGATATATTCTTCCAAGATACCAGACAATGTTCTAACAACTTCATCAATGAGCCGATGCTTGTGCTAATTAGTTAATTAATTAAATTTTAAATTCATAAAAATAAATTTCAATATGTATTAAAAGTAATTACTACACTTTTAGCTAAAATATAGATATAATTTGCAAAACATATTACAATCTCTTTTGCACGCTATTTTCTTTGAATCCTACAAAATAAAATTATTCCTTTTCATTAAATATAATTTCATAAAACAAGAACACTTAAAAAAATAACATAACTAAAAACGCACCATACATATCACTTAACAAAATTATCTTATTAACTTGATAAGACTAATTTTTTAAAATTTATTTATCAATTTTGAAATGAAAAAATGTTTGATTCACAACTATTTTTATAAGGCTAGCAGGGAAGGAAAAATCATTTCCTCCAACTTATATTTGGCGTAAGATTTTGTATTGTGTGCAATAAAATTCATCAAATATTACTTAACAATATAAAGAAATAGTTAATCCAATTTTAAGTACTTCTGTTGATGTTAATTTGAATGGTGAAAATCATATAATGACGATGCCTTTCATTATTAGAAGTACAAATGCCAATTGGATTAAATAAGTTTTTACATTGTACATCTACTAGCATCATGTTTATGGTAAAAAAAAAAAATGCAAAAAAAAAATTACTTTTTTTTTAAAAAAAAAAAATTGACTTATTAGAATAGGATAGTCTTAAGAACATCAACAATAAATTTGTCATCTTTACAAGATTGGATTTTTTTATGTTATATGGTTCTTGAATTGCTTTCGTGCTTGGACATGAGTTGAGATTTATGAGTTCATTGATGATTTAGGTGTTGTTCTTGAAATCATTGGGTTAAATTAAGGGTGTCAAATGAGTGGGTTATGTTGAAATTGAAGATATTAAATGGGTTGAATAGAAATCAGTTTCGGTTATGTTGAAATTGAAGATATTAAATGGGTTGAATAGAAATCAGTTTGGGTCTTGAAAAGCCAAAGATTAATTTGGGCTCAAATGGGTTGGGTTCAAATGGGCTAAAAACGGGTTGGGTCTTAACCCACCCAATTTGATCCGATTAATCTCAATAGGTTTAACAAAGTGATATTTAACTTTTATTATCACAATGTGAATTTCAGATCAAGATTTTTTTGAAAATAAAGTGACAAATTAATAGATAAATCCTAAAAGATGTTGAATAGATGATATTCATATATTTTCATATAGGGACATAACTAAGTAAATTTTTTTAAAACAGGTTGAAATTGGAGATTGAATTGGGCTCAACTGAGAATTCTCTTAATATGGGTTAGGCTTGAATGGGTTAAGATTGAACCAATTCAAATTATCTTGAGCTCAACCCTTAAAATTCTGGGAGGTTGTGCGGGTTACCTATGTTTGGGTTTATTTTTTACACTCATAGGTTATATCCTTATATATATGATATGGATACATCAAATATAAGTGAATTTGAGAAAAATAGAATTAGAACGATTTCAAGTCAAGAAACGACTTGAGAAATTCGTCAGGCATCACATGGACAGGGTCAGAGGCGGCGCGCCCCATTTGCGCCAGAGGGCATGGGGCAGCACGCCTGCAATGCACCAGAATGTGGACTCTAAACTTGACACCTAGCGCGGTGCAGCGCGGACGCGCCTGAATTGGTGTTTTCGCCTAGTTTTTGTTCAGTCTGATAAAGCTTTTCTAAAGTGTTTTAACACTTCCTACTTATTATAACAACTGTAAATGACTTCCAATCATATAGTAATCACCTGGAAACATGAATCACAACCTTGAATCCATAACTTCAAATTCAACAAAGTTTAGGGCCAAGTCTAGAAAATTCTTAGAGTCATTTCAAGAAGTATTTTACAAATGCCTTTAAACTTTTGTTATAAGACTTAAAGATCAAGTTGAGTAAATAGTAAAGGTAAGAAAAATAAGTTCATTTCAAGTTTCATAGGTCTTTCAAAAATGTTTTAATGTCTTTTTAAGACTTAATTCTGAGTTCAGTTCATAGTAAAGTGAGGTTTTTTCTTCAAAGGGGTGTATAGGGAGTAAGTATTCCCAAAGCAGTACTATAATATTTCACATTTAAAAAGAATGGAAACGGAGATTTCCATAGATCGGGCTAGTTTACATAAAAGAGTATAACTTTCTAAATGAAGCAAGATAGACTTCAAGTTATGTTTTTTAGCACTAAACTTAAATCAAAGAAGCGATATGTTTTAATAACATAAGAGCCAGTATATTTTCAAAGTAGTATTGAGCATCGAATCGAGGACGAGCATGAGTTCAGATAACTCACATGTTCATAAAATCATGTAGCCACTATGGATAGAAAAATGCATACTTTTTAGATGAACCCTTTTCAAAGTAGACTAGTTAATCCATTAGGCAATTCAGGTCTTATACTTTCGGCTAGGTTTAGGATGCACTGGCAGCGTGAAGTCAGTCGTTGTATCAGCACTACAGGTCTTATGTGATGGTTATCGGTTAGAGAAAATCCCACAGAAGTTATTGTATTTTCATATAAACATTTTATTTGTATTATTATATACATCTAATAGTTAATTATATCTATGCATACATACAGAGTTTATAAAATGTTTTTCTAAACAACCTTCTTTATATTGAAAGTGTTTTTAAATTGTTTTATATTGAAATGAGTCAATTATATAAGTCTAGTTCAACCAGGTAAGTTTCCTTCAGACTCTTTCTAGCCTATGTTGTTTAGCATTCCAACTCCCATACTCGCACATACCATGTACTGATGTCAATTGACCTCCATCATATTATGATGCAGACGCAGCTAACGAGGATCGACATCTTGCGCACCATTGATCCAGTTGAGCACACGAAAGTCAGTTTGTGAGCCTCCTTGGATTCTGCAGGACTCCTTTTTAATGCTTTCAGTATTTTTCTTTATTACGATATTGTCTGTCCCAACATCCATCCCAATTTTAGAAGCTTCATAGATAGAAAGTCAGATTTTAGTCCTTTAGTCTTTTCATTTCCGTCTATTTGTCAAGACTCGGGTTGCCACTTTTGGCCAGTTGAATGTTTTAATATTTACAACATTCTCATTTACTATGCTTTATCAGGTCAGTTGAGTTTTGATCGTTATAGTTATGCATAGTGTTTTCCACTAAGTTAAGTAAGTCATACCAAGGGTCTGCTTTAGGCCAGAAATGTTCTTCGAGTATCGGCCACACCCAGAGGGTAGGATCGGGGGGTGACACATATACCCTTCATCTAACAGAACTGAAAAAAATAGTTTTAAATTTATTTTTGAGTTCATCTTTTTTAAAATAATCATGTGGGAATATAATATAAATATAAATACATATACATATATATATATATATATATATATATATATATATTTATATATATATATATATATATATATATATATATATATATATATATATATATATATATATATATATATATATATATATATAGTTTTTGTGTTTGTAAAAAATATGGGGGTATCTATAATAAATTTTATAAGAAAATTACTAAAATATAAATAAATCGTCTCATTAAATTAATAAATTTAAATTATTCATTACAAAAAAAGTAAAAAAAAAAATGTGAGGAAGATCAAATATACCATGTATGGATTATAGTTTTTACAAAAAGACAATTAAAAATTGAATTAAATTATTTTTTTTAATTCCATTAGAGGAAAAGGGTATATGTGAGTTATTTGTATAGCATATGAGTTACTTTCATAACGAGGGATATATCAGCTCTAAATAATAATGTTAAGGAGTATATAAGACTCTTTTCCCTATGGAAAATAAATAAGCTTCAAGAATATCCAATTTTTCATGGGAAGAAATATTTAAGGAGAGAAGAAGAAAAAAATACATTTGCTAATAAAGAGAGATATATAAAAGGAAAAATTTTAAATATAAAAATCTGGCTAATTAGGTAACTCAATGATTATTAAAAGACTCTTTTTGGAATTAAAATTAAGGTTGTCAAAAAATAGAGAGAAATATAAAAGGAAAACCTTTAAATATTAAAATCTGGCTAATTAGGTAACTCAATAATTATTAAAAGACCCTTTGTGAAATAAAAATTAACGTTGTCAAAACAATATCACCCAGAATTTTATCTTCCTGTTCAAGGTTGGAATAAAAAATAAAACCTAATTACTGTTATAAATAGACTGTTATTGCCTCTTTTTTTTTATTGTTTATCCTACCACTAATTTCTTCAATGTCTAATCAAAAGTATTTGCTTAGACTTAAGAAGACATTCTTCTACAATTTCTTTCCATCCAAAGCTGAAGAAGAAGCTTGCAAACTTAACAACACTCCACATATAGCAGTTACTCTTATCTCAATTAGTTTTCGAGTCACTACATGTGGAGTGTTGTGAAATTTGCAAGCTTCTTCTTCAAGAAAAAAATTACTCATGATGAGGTTATTGTACAATTTCCTTAAGAAAATACTTACACCATCATACTTATTAGGGATATTCTCCTCTCTTATATCCCACATGCCAAAAGAAACATCGCACCTGTTCTCCAAACTTTTGGCCACATCCAATGTCTAGTATCCAAGAATGTACTCAAATGTGTCGAAACATGGAATTATTAGCTATCCTACAATAACCTCGTTAGTAATCTTTTTCTTGATCTTCTAGGGATTTTCCAATATTTCCTCATGAGGTTATTGTAGGAAAGTTGATGATTTCATTTTTCGAGACGTTTGAGTACATTCTTTGATACTGGACATGGGATGCGGCCAAAAGTTTGGATAATGGGTGCGATTTTCCTATTGGCGTGTGGGATATATCAAAGGAGAATATCCATAAGAAGTATGGAGGTGTGAGTGTTTTGTTAAAGAAATTGTACAGTAATGACTTTTATCTTTCATGCGTCAAATTGTTCAATAGTTGTTGATTAAGCATTGGTGATGAAGTTCGACTTTGTTGAGATCCTAGATCGTCAGGTTTAATGTTCAAATTATTTTCTTAAGTCAGCGCTTAGTGAAAGGCCCACGAATTTCGGACAAAAAACAATACTCAAGATTTTTTTCGCTATCATATAATTTTAATAGATGAAGATTGGAATGTTTGCATTATGGAGTATGACGATTCTTCAAATTGCCAATTTAGTTTTTGCAATTCCCTTTTCGTACATGTGTTTTCTTTCCTTGTTATTATAATTATTTTTTAATTTAGATGTGCAATTTCGCAAACTAATAGTTGCTCTAATGATTGATTTCTCCTCTAAGTTGCAAACTAGAATAAAAACCTCTTTGGTAAGATTTTTTGCACCAATTGTATTGACATTGAAAAGTATCATGATCGTTCAAATAAAGTTTTTTGTCCCAACAAGTAGTATATTATTTGTTTCGATCGAATTCTAGAACTAACTATTCAGAGCAATTGTATCTAGCAACTATATCATACTTGGACAAGAACTTGTCATTTCTATGACTATAAATAAGACCTATATTTTCTGTGTGAAAACTACATATATATTGATTGAGGGGCGTATGTTCAAGCATAAACTCCAAATTCTTGGAATTCTATGAAATCATTGAAATCCAAGATACATTCATGCAAGTATTGTTGAGCTTCTTCATGTGGCAGACACATGACCATCAAATGCCTCAAATATTTGATTTCCCCTCATCAGCATGATCACAATGACGATCGTCTGATTTCAATTCAAGAAGTTTTTCAATTATTTTTTCTATATTTGTGGAGCCATATGAATATGGTTTTTCCCACATGGTTAAATGATCATAACACATACATCTGCTCCAATCAGAGTTAAAAGTTCTTTTTCTTTCTTAAAAAATATTTTTTCCTTTGCAGCAAAGTTGCAGCTAGCACGTGCTTCATTTAAATCAATTAACTCGATTTGAATCTTTTGCTTATTACTGATGATAGTCGTTTCCATTGCAAAAGAAAATAAGAAGATGTTTTGGATGAATAAGCCCGAGCAACTTTGAGAGGAACACCAGGGTAATTTACAATAAGTGTACGAGCTTATTTGTCTCTTGTATTGTCACATTATTTAATAGTTTCATATTATAAGTCTATTTGTCACGTGTATTGTCACATTATATAATATTTCCTATGAGTCTATCTTTCGTGGTATTTTTGTGTTTATTTTGTTTTTTCATATTTATCATGTGAAACTATTACTAATTTATATATATGACTAGTGTTTGGACATTATGCACTTGTGTCCATGTCATGCAATACATGTTTTTAATACAACATAAATAATAATAATAAATATGGGTATATTAACTAACATAGGCAAACCTTAAAAGTTAAGTTAACTATAATTCATTAGTTAGTTAGGTACATTCATAATGAGTTAATGTTTTAGCGTTATTAGGTATAAACAAGTAATATCATTTTATGATACCTTGGTTCTTCAATGTTGAATCTAAGGCTTCGAAGATTGTATATTTGTTTTTTTTTTTGGAATATAGAACTAACTATTAGGAAAAATTGTATCTAGAAACCATACCATACTTGGAAAAGAACTTATTATTTCTAGGACTATGAAAAATGACCTATGTATTCTATGTTAAAACTCCACATTAGTTGAGGGACATATTAAGAGCATCAACAGTGTTCTAGTAGGCTTTGAGAAGCAAAAAAATTTATTGGAAATCTATTAATGAGTTTCGAAAGCCAGGATGCATTTTGCAAGGCTTGTTGAACTTCTCCATGAGACTCGCATCACAAATATATTTCAATTTCATACGACTAGGTGGAATGACCCAAATGTGCCTTTTTATTGTGTATAGATATTATTGGTTTTTTAAAAACTATGCGGCTGCGGAAAAGGTTTAAAATGTCTCTCTTTGAATTTTGGTTGTCTTTCAATTGATTTCAACAATTTTATTAAATATTAAGGGGCTTTAAATAGCCAACATAAAATACATAATCTGCATAATTTAAAATTCAAGAATTCTAAAATATCTCAATAACAAAACAACATAACTAAGATTCAGATTTCAATTTTATCTTAAACTGAACAACGTATTTTTTTGAAAACTCATTATTTGCTTTAGTTAATGCAACTGCAAAAACTGCTCCTCCTCAACTCTTGTCCGCTAGTAGTTGATGCTGATTTTTCGTGGTTATTTTGAGCTTGCACGTTTTTCAAAATTGATATTTCTCTTTTTCTTTCTTTTTCTTCTATTGATTTTGTGCTTCAAAAACACTTACCATGAAGTTTTCTTGTGTGAAATTGTTTTTGAAAGTGCTTTTATTTGGAAAATTGTAGGACTCACAAAGTGTAGTTGTAAGTATATTTCTTCCATTACAACACCACATCTGACATATGTTATAATATATGAATTCATTTTCACTAACAAAATATGATAGTTGTATCCAATGAATCTTTTTTGGGCATTCAAAGAAAAATAGCTACTTGACATTGATATTTGTTAAAAATACTCTTACACTTCGAATATAAGGACGGGTTGAATATAGTAGCCCTAACGGATTAAAATGGATAACAGTGGTGTGTAGATCATTTCCTATAGTCACGTTATTTTAAGGCATATTTTCACATTTTTGAGCCTACTGCAAGGAATTACGTGATTTTTTTATTTTTCATGTGTATTAGCCCATGAATTTTGCGCTTATAAGTACCAAAAAAATCCTAAGGACATTGTAATGAGTTGGAGAACATTACGTATAGTCACACCATTTTTAAGGCATAATTTAGCATTTGTGAACCAACATGTAGGAATTATACAACTTTCTTGATTTTTCAGATGTATTATTAGCTCATGGATCTTGCGCCTTGGAGCACTCTAAAAGTTTTTTGAAAAAAACTTTATGAGGACCTCTGTAATGATTTGGGGAAACATTACATATAGTCACACCATTTTAAGATATATTTTGGCATTTATGAGTTATCATTTAGGAATTACATGATTTTCTTGGTTTTTAGTGTGTATTATCCCATGAATTTGACGCCTTGAAGCACCCAAAAATATTTTCTAAAAGAAATTTATAAAGACCTCTGTATTGAGAGAGGGGTCTTACGTATAGTTACACAATTTTTAAGGCATATTTTTTGCATTTACGAGCCAACATTTAGAAATTACACAACTTTCTAGGTTTTTTCATGTGTATAAGCTCAAGGATCTGGCGTCTTGGAGCACCCAAAAAGGTTTTACGTAGAAACATTATGAGGACCTCTGTAATGTTGGGGGTGGAATTACGTATAATTATACCATTTTAAGACATATTTTTACATTTACGAGCCAACTTTTAGGAATTACGCAACTTTCTTGTTTTTTCTTGTGTATTAGACCATGGAAGTAGTGCCTTAGACCACCAAAAAAATCTGGAAAAAAAATATGAGGACCTCCTTAATGAGTTGCAGGTAGAATTACATATAATCACACCATTTTTAAGGCATATTTTTGTATTTACTAGCCAACTTTTAGGAATTGTGCAATTTTCTAATTATTTTTTTCTGTGTGTATTATCCCATAGATCTAGCACCTTGGATCTCCCAACTTTTATTTTAAAAAACTTTATGAGGACCTCTATAATGAGTTAGGGGGTTACATTACTCTTAGTCACACCATTTTTAAGGCATATTTTCCCATTCACAAGCCAACTTTAAGGAATCATATAATTTTCTTGGTTTTTTTTTGTATCTATTAGCCTATGCATCTGATGCCTTGGAGCACCCAAAATAATTTTACGAAACAACTTTATTAGTAAGTCTATAATGATTTGGGGGAGTATTATGTATAGCCACACTATTTAAGGCATATTTTTGCACTTACAAGCCAATTTTCAGGAATTACATATCTTTCTTGGTTTTTGATGTGCATTAGCTCATAGATCTGGCGCCTTGGAGCACCTAAACAAACATTCTGGAAAAAAATTGGGAGGACCTTCGTAATGAGTAGGGGGAGTATTACGTGTGGTTACAACATTTTTAAGACCTATTTTTGCATTTACGAGTCAAGTTTAGAAATTATGCGACTCTCTAGACTTTTTCGTATGTTAGCCCATGGATCTGACGCCTTGAGCGTCCAAATTTTTTTCTAAAAGAAACATTTAGAGGACATCCTTAATGAGTTAGGGGAACATTATGTATGATCACACCATTTTAAGGCATTATTATAACATTCACGAGTCAATTTTTTGAAACTACACAATTTTCTTAGTTTTTGTGTATTAGCCCATGAATCTGATACCGAACACCTAGAATTTTTTTCCACAAAAATCTTTAGAAGGACCTCCTTAATGATTTGGGGGATCAATATGCATAGTCTCACCATTTTAAGTCATATTTGTATTTACGAGTAAATTTTTAGGAATTATGCGACTTTCTTGGTTTTTCTTATGCATTAGTCATTGGATATGCCACCTTGGAGCACCTAAAAATTTTATTTGAAAAATCTTTGTGTGGACCTCCGTAATGAGTTGGGGGAGTATTACATATAGTCACACCATTTTAAGGCATATTTTCTTATTTTTTATCCAACTTTTAGGAATTACGCGACATTCTTGGTTTTTTGTGTATATTAACCCATGGATCCGTCGCCTTGGAGAACCCAAAAATATTTTCTGAAAAAACAATATGATGACTAACGAAAGGAGTTGGAGAAGTAATACACATAGTCATGTCATTTTATGGCTTATTTTTGCAATTACAAGCCAACTTTTAGGAATTATGCAATCTTGGAGAGCCCAAAAACTTTTTCGAAAAAAACTTTACGAGGACCTCCATAATGAATAGGGGGAGCATTACATATAATCACACTATTTTAAGACATATTTTTGCATTTATGAGCCAATTTGGAGAAATCACATGACTTTCTTTGTTTTTCGTGTGTATAAGTCCATGGATCCGGCGCCTTGGAGCACCTAACAAATTTTTCTCAAAATAACTTTATAAGAAGCTCTATAAGTGATCATTAGATACAGTCACACCATTTTAAGGCATATTTTTGCATTTATGATCGTGTATTGGTAGATGGTGATGAAAACAAGCTATATTGAAATCCAAGATCTTCAAATGTAGTGTTCAAATTACTTTCTCGTATTTGCACTTAGTGAAAAGTACAAGAATTTAGGACCAAAAAAAACATTCCATAGTATGTTTGTTACCTCATTAGGATTGGTAAGGTAAGGCCTAGACCCCCTTTCTTGTACTTATTTCTGTTGGATTGTTTTTATTTCTAATAAAATGCCAGTAGACACTCCATGTAGAGGTAAATTTTCCCCCAAGAAATAAAAATATAGGTGTAATAGTTGAAGATTGAAATAATTGAACTATGGAGTAGGATGATCCTTTAAATTCCCAATTTAGTTTGTGCACATCCCTTTTTGTTTATATGTTTTCATTTATTATATGTATGAGTAATTTTAGGAGAGAACTAGAAAAAGGAGAGAGGAAAGATAAAAGTAGATATGTATACATGAGTATACAAACTTGAAAAGGGGTCTTTTCTTTCGGTATACAAATTGTTCATGGGTCCCATAATTTATAGCAAATTATATTAAACTATAGTAACACATAATAGTTAATTAAAATTATAACCTTGTTGAATATTAAACTAGTAATGTTTGTCAATCCGCGTACTTTTCCAAACTTAGATTGCAATAAAAATTTATCTTATTAAGTAATATTTATCTTATATGTATGAATCGTCATATATTGATTTTTTTAAGAATTATTTGTAGTTATATATAATTTGACTTGTCCATAATTATTATAGGTGTATACTTTCAATAAAGTTTGGGCCGGTTCGACTATAAGGCAACTAAAGTAATGACTTGGAGTCTCAATTATATTAAGGTTTTACTTTTTCCTAAAAAGGAACACACACTCACTCACAATCACAAGCACAAAGTACATTCTCATAATGATACAATCAAATCATGATTCATTGCATCCATCATTTATACTTCCTCATTTACAATTAGTGTGATTAATAGTTTGTACATTCGCATACACACATTTATCATAATGAAGCAATAACTAACATACATCACACAATCATAGAATCACAATCATAACCTACCTCGAAGCAAGCTTGAAACCTAAGAAACTTGATCCTTCCCTTTCAAGATTCGTTCCGCTTGTTATTGGTCTACAAACATTCCTAATAACATGAAAACCAATAAACAATCATTAAATACCTGAATTACTAATAATTTGATGAACCCTAGATCAAACCCATGATCCAGTCTCTCAATTAGGATTGATTCCATTATAAATTTTAGATTAAGATCCTCCCTCATTGATAATTACCCATTAAATTACGTTCTATGCATCAAAAAAACATATTCGGTTAGTGAAAATCTTACTTTTAGCCTCAAGAATGGTGAAAAACTGTCAAGAAGAGACCTGAGTTCATTCCTTAGCTCTCAAATTTGAAATTTTCACAATAAAAAAACTGGGGTTTATCGACAATTTATGGATTAAGCCATCGACTCGAGAAACACAAATTTTTTCTTTAAAACTGAGCAGACCTTCCCCATCGAGAGTGTTATCTTGTGCCTTACCAATAGCACTCTTCTTCTTAAGTTCTTTTATATTTTTATCCTTATATTCTCTTGGTCTTGATCCCTTCCATAAACCCGACCCTTACTTTGATGCTAAATAACACTCCATCTTTCTCTAGGATTCCTAATTGCATATATTTAAACTCCAAAGTATGAATTTACTTAGTCAAAGTTCGCTTAGCTACACTCAAGCAAGCTAAACTGCCCGTACTTACCGTCTTTCGACTCAAAGTGTCTGCCACTACATGAGCCTGTCGGATTTAAACGGGTCCAGATATGCCACTACATGAGCCTACCGGCTTTCAACGGGTCCGGCTATCCTTTCACCAGTTGGTCAGTTATGGAATACTCTAATGGGTAGAAGCCCCAATATCATTAAGAATATCTTATTTTGTTCTAATAACTGATGTTAAATCATTGATTTTACAGGATTATGGATTGAGGAGCAAAGCATGAACACTAAGTTTCATAAAGGAACAAAGCGAGCTGAAAGATTGAAGAAAAGAGATTTTGGTGATTGCCAAATCCATTTGGTGAATCACCGTATGGCGACTTAATCGCTTAGATTTCCAGTTTCCAAGCCTCAATGAAAGAATTCAAGTTGGCGAGAGAAAGGAGTCGTCAGCAGATCACCGGAGTGATTCCGTGATAGAAAGTTAGATTGCACTAAGTTACAAACGATAAGGTTGCTGAAGGCTAAGGCAAAAGGGTGATGAAACTGACAAAAAAAGGATCGACTTATTGATGGTGAGCCCGACTTAATTCACTAAGTGATTCCTCCCAGTACATTTTCGGCAACTATAATACATTTTTGAACATTTAGTAAAAAAAGAGAATTTCAATAATTTTGAGTCCTAAATTTTAGTTTACAGAGTTAGGAGACAGTTTTCTCTAGTTTACCCTAAGCTTTGGAGAGTTGAAGTATTTCACTTTTAAGAAATTGAAAGTGGATCTTTGATATTTTTCGAATTCAAACATTATAAAGACGAAATCAATATTACCCTGTTGATGAAAACATAATTTGGTAACAATTTTTATCTTTTTAAAATGTCTAGCTGAAACCTCAATTATTGGGGTGTGATTATGTGATTATGGGTTGATTTACTTTATGGGTATTGAAAATTGTTAGTTTTAATGCTATTTAGAAGTGAGTTTAAGCATGAATTTTGGATTAAATTTAAGAATTGTAGTTGCAAATGTAGTTCTAGTTTGTGTTGTTGACCTTCTCGATAGAGAGGTTTTAAATTAATAGTAAGTGGGTATTGGGTTGACATGGGTTCAGCTTAAAAGAGTGAATTCTAAACCCTTTTTTACACATTCAGTTCGAGAAAGTGAATGAACTATGGTGTAGACTGTTCTTATTTTCCATGCTTATCGATGTTCGAGAGAAATCAACTTGGTTTGGTGTAAAATGTTCGAGAGAAAGTTTACGTCATCTATAGTAAAGATTACCTACTAATATTAACTGTCTAATAGTTGCAATTACCTATTTTCTACATTGACCTATAATCGAATCACATCCCAAGAACCCATCTCGTTATTGTTATTTCGTGATTGTTTTGCTGTTGTTTTAGTTGATAATTATAACCAAAACCCCCTTATTTGATATTCATGTTCACCCCTTGAATTGAACTATGTGTTTATTTGACAATGTCTATTCCTATGACAGATTTGAACATGTTCACACTTTTCTATTGAATCTTAAATGCGTACCGCTCCCTATTATGATTTGACCCAACTCATTTAGTTGGGTTATATACAGACTAGCGACCGCTGACACTTAGAATTGGATGAAGTGTCCTTGAAATGTTAATAAGTGACGAACCATGCATTGCTCATGAAATGAAGAAAAGAAATCCAGTGGCCACCCATGTGAAGGCACAACTCCACAAAGAGCTAGATGGGCCGTGCTACTTAAGATCGATCGTTTACTTGATCAAGAAGGAAATTCCACATTGTCTAAGTGTGGGTTCATGGAGGTCTTGATGAGCATTCTACCCTAAGATGACTCGTCAGTCTGCCCAAAAAGTGTTGTGACATTGTAGTCCTACTTTAGTAGGATTTATGTTCATAAACTATTTTTAATTACTTAGAAGGCAATCATCGTGACTTACTGTTCATAATAAAGAATCTTTTGGTTTAATATTATTATAAGTTCCTTATATCATGATTTCAATACTAAATTCTACATTTTTTCTTGAAATAATGAGCGCTAAATACCACATTACTAGTTGTGGGAACCATGACTAAACCATTACTATGAATTCATAATACAATTAATGTTTTCATTGTTAGTTGCATTGATTGATTCTACTTTCATCATTATTTCGTTCTAATGAGTGCGCACATTAGAATATGCATGCATTTATTACTTGTTTTAGAGAAAAGTGATAACTATGAAAAAGTTAGAGTCATATTCCATTAACTTGTTATGAAGAAGTGTTCTCCAGAGAAGAAAGTCTACTGAATAAGTATGCAAGGATAAACATCAAAACACTATAAGACCGAGAGGAAAAGAGTGAAATTCCTCTAATAGGGTTGATAAGCGTTTGCATGTATCTAAACTTTTAGGAACAAGTAATATTAACAATGGATAGTTGATTGTATAGATTTTTAAAATGAATTAAAGGTCATAGGGAACACAATCCTTGTCTCAGTAAATCGACTACTAAAATCTTTGATACATTGTTGCTCTTGTTGACAGTGAAACTTAATTCAACATTAGTTACTTAAACAATAAATACACAATATGTACTTTCTTTTGGAAATATTAGCCGCAATTGAATAAGAGCGTGAATAAGGTTATTTCTACTGTAAATTTTCACGACCCAACGCAGCGGGCCGTGTTGGCACCTACTCTAAAATTTAAGTAGGAGGAACCTTGATCCCCAAGCGATTTAAAACATGCGAAAGATTAAAAACAATATATATAAAAGGAAATTCATGAGATATTTACACAAATAAAAGTTTAAACAATACAAAGTTAAGTTTGTAAAATAAATTTAACGCCCCCAAGGATCTAGTCTTATCACGTACAAGAGCTTCTAAGATCTCAGGGTATAAATAGAGTAACTATTGACAGTGCTTCCACCACAGTAAAGAAAGAGTAGAAGTTGTTGTAGATTGTCTTAGTCTTCACCTATGAAACATAATTGACCCTGAAGCCATACTATGCCAAAATGCATAACAAGAGTAGTATCAGTACAAACCATACGTACTGGTGGGTATCATCAACCGAACTGTTGCGCATTGCATAATATAAAGAAATTAACCAACAAGAAACATGCAATAAGAAAGTACACCTCTCAAGCTTTCTCCCTCTACCTTTACCACTCCCGTACACCTTAAAAATACTAGTACACTTGACTCTAATTGTCTAATCTATCACCATGCTCGCTCCGTTCTTGAATCCTAGCTTAACCATTCTATCTCATAGCGGAGCTCCCTAATACAACCACTACTAACCCAGCCAACTACTTCAGACATGCCCTAGATTTTTCTGCATCACTATTTTGCCCCTGACCACATAATATACTCTATCGAGACTCATTAACCATTTCTAATACGAATCCCTTTTCCAAGGTAAGGCCTAACTACTTTTGCACCATGAACACTACCCCACTTGTCATTATTTAAGAACACATGCATCCTCTCTAATGATAGTCGTTAGTGACAATGGGACCCTCGATCTCCACTTACCAAACAACATACATAAAGATTGGGCGTGATAATTCAAAGTTAATTATAGTAAATGAGGTATTATAAGTAATTACAACATCATCAACACACATATATAGGGAATATAATTCAATTATAATTTTAGGAGCAATACAAAATTCCCCCATATCAAGAACAAGTATTCACAAATGGTTCTCTCGTGGAACCCATAACCAAACTGTTAGTGTGTTGGAATGTGACAACCGATCCAATATATGTGTTAGAACGTTACACTTAATCCATTATATGTGTCGGAAGGCCATAATATGAATTTTACCCGAAGGCTAAACCCCTCATAAGGTCAACACAACTCACTTTTTCAATGCATGAAATATATTACGCAATGAGCATGAATTTAGGACTACTCAAGTAAGAAAACCTAACCTAGCTAGGCGCGAAGAAATTGTAGAGGGATGGTAGCAGTAATCCTGACTTTCAGACAACAAGACAGTGGATTTTAATTGGAAATGATTGAGTTGTGTCGACCTTGCGCTAGAAATCTATTTCTACTTCCATTATAATCTTAGAGCAACTTTTTTAGCATTTGTGGGGTGATCCTTACCTATTTTTGGCACTTAAGGAAAAAAAGAAAATAAGACTTCGCTTCATTAAGTTCTGCCCCTAACAATCCTACTCTGGCGCTCCCAGCTGATGGAGCACCACTATAGCGGCACCACTCCACTCTGGTGGAACAGTGGGCCCTAGTTACTCACAATGTTTTCCCCTTCATAAGTAATGACGATTTGGTTCGTTACAATATATATACTAATTTACTCCTTGTTTATCTCAAAACGAGATGGATGAGTACAATGATCCAATCTAGAATACTTCAAAATGAATGGATCAGCGCATCATGGAACAATGAAAGATAATGCTTCCAACGTTTAGGAAAGAAAGAATCATAAATAGGGAATAAAGTAGGGAAACGAGGCATCACGGAAAGGAGTAGATATGTTCCTATTTTCCTGGCTAGACCCCTCTAGAGCTGCATGATTATCGTTGAGGCAGGACCTTTCGCGTGGTGGAAGATCACAATCAATTTATAAAATGGAAAGGGGAATGGTTTCATAATTTCCTCCTATATCTACCCCAAAACTCAAAAAACTCTCTCAGTTGCTTCACTTGGAACATTAGTATCCCTACTCTAGTTGCATCAATTTTTGCTTAACAACAGTAGAATGAAAACATTTGGTTGGGAAAAATGGGCTTGGGGTAGTTTTTAAAATTCACATGGGTTGCTGATGTACTGTGGTTTCACGTTGCTTTCAATGTTTTTTGCATAAGATTTGTGTGTGTCTAAAGCCCATTTTAGTAGTTTTAACATGTTTTTATGTTTGTTTTGCAGGAAAGATATGCGGAATAAAAATGCAGAAGGAAGCTGGAAAATAGTGCAGAAAGACGAACTAAGAAGGCAATCGACGGTTCGTAGGTGGTGATATCATCGATAGCAGTTCAGACTGATGGAAAATATCGGGGAAATATGACCAAGTGTGGAACTACGAAAGGGATGAAAAATGGATCGTACTGTAAAACAAATGATTTTTATCAGAGATAGTTCCAGCATCCGAGGTTGGAGAAATTTTAAAGATGGAGCGACGGAGGGCATCGACGGACCATGTTGTTGGTCTGTAGATTGATTTAGAGAGGGTGTCATTTTAAGGAGAGAAAATTATTCTAAGTCTAGACTTACGGAGGTCGTCAGTAGGGGTTGTCGATCAATGCCGCGTTTTTTGAAAAAACATTCCTTATTTCAATTCCTTTTAATTTAGGACAATGTTTTCTATTAATAGGGTTTAAAGACTCGTTTTTGGCGTTAAACATTGTTAGTATTATTCTTGTTTTGTTTGGAGATTGGGTTTTGAAACTTTGACAATAATTCAATTTTTGGATTTGGTTTGAAGGTTTATCTTGTAATTTCAATTTGATTTTCTGGGTTTATTATTATTGTTGAAGTAAGTTCATAATTTCTTCCTTAAAAATTATGAATTGTGATCTTTCTTGCAAGGGTAACTAAACCCACAATAGGGTTGTGGGACCAATAGGTAATTAACAAAGGAAACCTAGCAATTGAGCAATCTATCAAATAGGTTCTTGCATGTATTGATAATTCTTTCTCTTACGAGTCGTTTTAACGGTGACCAACATTAGAACTCATCTTAATGATACTTGTCGGACCAAGGAGATTGTAAAAAGGAAAAGAATTTCAATACAGATTTAGTGGGATACTATCTAATAGGCTAGTGTCGATTGGTGCAAAGTAATAACTAAGCCATACATCGATTATGATGTCTAATATGAAGTAAGAGTAAGAGTTAGTAAATTATACACATGTAGCCGGACCAAGGCACGGGGTGAAATTCTCTAAATGGCAGACCAAGGATTTAGATATACATAACTTAATCACTTTACATGCAAAACACTAGGGACGAATTTCTATTGCTAGGGATATGACATTATGAACCTATAGGAAACACATATACCCTAGTTAGTCTCACAACATGATAAAAACACACTTTTTCCTTTCGTTAACTTGTTAATTTAGAAGTGTTTAAGAAACTTGTTTCACAAATAACCCCCCCCTCCTTTAATTACTTGTTTTCGAAAAAACCTTGTCTAAATTGACAAAATTATGTATTGAAGTTAAGTCTAATCCATTTTTCTTGTGGGATCGACCCCAACCTACTAGTGGGTTCTTTACTTGATTACGAATGATTATACTTCTTTAGGGAGGTGTAATTTGAGTGTAACAAATTTTGGCACCTCTGCTGGGGAATCTGGAATTTAGATTAACTTTAAATACATTATTGATATTTAGTCAACAATTTCCTGATTTTACTTTTTCAGTTTCTTTTTGTCTCTTTCAGGTCTATGTTTAGTGATTGCCAACTACAAAAAGACGACGAGAACGACTTATCCGTTCGATCCTTGACTTAGTCGTACATTGCGTAGAATTGAAAATCAACAGATCCCAATCAATTTAGGTGATGGGGCAATTTGTCAACCTCTATTACCAGTTGAGGCACACAATCATGTTCATGTTTAAAATCAATTGGATAATGATTTGAAGATGAAGACCCCAACACAAAGACCTCAGGATTACAATAGGGGAAACATTTATATTGTTGATTTTGATGGACCTCTTGTCCTACTCTTTTTGCCACCCGAGCACACATTTTGGTGACAAGTAGCTTGATGCAGATGCTCACTGCGAGGGTATTCCTAGGATTGCCATTAGAGGACCCTCATGCTCACATAGACAAATTGAGGTTTGTGCGTGAGACCTGTTTAGGTAGGCCAGACTTGAATATGAATGTCATTGGGTTGCGAGTGTTTCCTCTATCACTGATAGAAGATGCCGCCATATGTTTTATTGAGCTTCCCTATAACTCCTTTTATACTTAAGATTGGTTAAGAGATGCGTTCTTTGCAAGGTATTACCCAGTGTCCAAGAAGCTCAACCACAAAGATAAATTGAACAACTTTGTGGCACTACCTAAGGAGTGTGTGAGTAGATATTCGGACATATGTACTGCATTTGTGAGAGGCATCCCAAATCAATGCATTGATGATGAGTCGTCAAAAGAGTATTTCTATCGGGGTCCAACCGATAACAATAAAACAATACTCGACACTATTGCAGCGGGTTCCTATGGAGAGTGCACATATGCAGAGATCACAAAGAAGTTGGAGATGATATCTTGCATCAACAAGTCTTGGATCACTAGAAAGTCGGACATTGGGAGAAAAACCTTTGCACTACAAGCTACAAACAACCTAACAATATATGAGATGCGTGAAGAGTTGGCACAGATGAGAACTAAGCTAGGGTTGGTTTTGAAACATGTGAAAGGAGGTGCAGAAAAGGTAAATGCGGTGAACTACTTAACTAAACCACCACCACCGGTAGATGATAAGATGGAGGGTTTCCAACCAAACGCCCAAGGCTCGAATCAGGAGAATTGGCGCCAAGGTCAACGAAATCAAGGTCGGAACTATGGTAACAACAATTGAGAGGGTCTATATGTTTGAGATGGGAACTACAACCACAACAACAACTTCAACTGGGGTAACTATGGTAATAGGAATGAACGGAGTGGGCCCTATATACCCCCACAAAATTGGGAAGTTGCTCTTAGGGATGGTGGAGGTAGTATGGCACGAGTTGAAGATATGATACAAATGATCATGAGGAGATTTGATACTAGTGATGAGCATGCCAAGGAGATGAGAGGTGATTTATCTAATATTTCGCAAAATGTAGATGCACATGTAATTTAAATTAAGCATCTTGAGTTACAGATTTTTCAATTGTCTACTACTGTGAATCCACGCCAACCTGGCACTCTTCCTAGAAACACCATCCAAAATCTTAAAAATGATAGGCATTGTGTGGCGTTCACTACTCGAGGGGGTAAGCAAACCATTGATCCACCTATGCCGCATGTGGTAGAAGATTGTATGAGAAAAGACAAAGAGGTTGTAGAAACTAGTGGACAGTTGGTGCACAACACGGTGAAAGAAGCAGAGGTGTCTCAGAAATTTGTCCCTATTCCTATACCTCCTCAACTATTCTCTCAGAGATTAGTGAAGAAGAATGAGGACGGTAAATACCAACGATTTATCACTATGTTGAAACAAATTTCCATCAATGTCCCTTTGATAAAAGCTTTGGAACAAATGCCCGATTATGCTAAGTTTGTGAAGGATATGGTGATAACAAAGTAATCGGTGAGTTTTGAGATGATGACAGAATGCAAAATTATAGTGCTATTGCTACAAGGTCTCTTATGCAGAAAAAGGAAGATCATGGCGCTTTCACCATTCCATGTACAATAGGATTGCTACACTTTGCTAAACAACTATGTGATATTAGTGCAAGCATAAACCTCATGCCTCTTTCCATTTATAAGAAGTTAGGCTTAGGTGACCCAAAACCTACTACGGTGCGATTAATGATGTGTGATCGAACAGTGAAGAGGCCTATTGGTATACTCCATGATGTGCATGTAAAAGTGGAGTCATTTATATTTCTTGCCAATTTTGTAATTCTTGACTGTGAAGTTGATTTTGAGGTTCCCATTATTCTAGGGAGGTCATTCCTTGCCACATGGCGTGCATTGTTTAGGTTGAACAATGAAGAAGCAACATTCAACATATCTAGGTCCATGAAGCAGAGTGGTGAGCTCCAAATGGTATCTGCTATATCCTACAGAGTTGAGAGTATATCTGAGGTACAAACTGAAGAGCGACTAGGCATCGAGGCGCTAGCGGCAGTTATTATGAATTTTGAGAGTTATGATATTGAATATTATGGGTCCCTAGTGGCTGCAACCGAGCGAAATGGATATCGTCAAAACCAAAGAAATTGGTGTTAGATATGAAACATCATGAGTCTCCACCCGTGAAACCGTCTATTAAAGAGGCTCCAAAATTAGAACTTACGGTTCTACCACCTCATCTGAGATATGTGTTATTGGGTAAAGATGTCACTTTGCAAGTGACAATTGCAGTTGATTTGAATGGGCAACAAGTAGAGTGTTTGGTGGAGGTTCAAACGAGCCATTAATTGGACTATTGCGGACATTATTAGGATTCTCCTCTGTATTTGTTCACACAAAATAAACTCATGCCCGACCACAAGCATAGTATTGAGCATCAAAAACGGTTGAATCCACTTATGCAAGAGGTAGTGAAAAAGGATATCATCAAGTGGTGGATGCCGTAGTTATTTATCCTATTGCAGACAATAGTTGGGTGTGCCCTGTTTAGTGCGTGCCTAAAAAGGGTGGGATAACAGTGGTGCATAATGAGAGGAACGAGCTAGTTCTAATGTGGCCAGTGACCGGATGGAGAGTTTGTATGGATTACCAGAAGTTGAATGCGTGGACTGAGAAGGACCATTTCCTCATTCCCTTTATGGATCAAATTTTAGATAGACTCGTAGGAAAAGGGTGGTATTATTTTCTTTATGGTTACTTGGGTTACAATCAAATCTCAATTGCCCTAGAGGATCAAGTTAAAACCACTTTTACTTGCTCTTATGGGACATTCACATTCAAAAGGATGATGCTTGGGTTGTGTAATGCACTAGACACTTTCAATATTCTCAAATATGGTGGAAGACACTATTGAGGTGTTCATGGACGACTTCTCTGTGGTTGGAGACTCTTTTAATCAGTGTTTAAGCAATTTGGGTGAGGTGATCAAAAGGTGTGAGGATTGTAATCTAGTGCTTAATTGGAAAAAAATATCACTTTATGGTGAAATAAGGTATAGTGTTTGTTGACACCCAATTTTGACCCTCCACAATAAATTAATCATGGAGTTTCTTAATTTCAAACATTTTAAATAATTGACTTTATAAAATTTAAAAAAATAATTGATTTTCAAGTTAGTTCAAATAGTTTTGCACCTTTTTATAACTTTTAAATAACATATATATAAGTTTTATATAATTATGTATATAATTAGTGTATTTTACGAATATTTGAAAACTGTCAAAAAGATTTTAGTTTTAGTTAAAATTTCTCCAATTAGTCTACTTATATAATAGTTTATATTTTTAATTTATTGAATTTTTAATTAAGTTAATTATTTTATTTTGTTAAAAAATTAAGAAAGTTCTTTAGTTAGTTGCATTAATTCGGATTTGTCGTGTTTAGCTAAGTTTGGCTACATTTGGCCCAAGTTTAAATCCAATTCTCCTATTCAATTATAACGAACTAAAGTCTTGGGCATTCTTTCCATTTTCATTGCTGACCCACTTTACCTCAATTGCCAGCCCAATTAAGTCAAACCACTGAGATCATCAGCAGCCCACTAAAATTAAACCCAACACGTGCATCAATAGAAAAAAAGCGAACGACCCATGTGTTCCTTTCTTCTTTTCAATAGCGTCCAGCAAACCCAGACACGAAGAAATTGTATAACTTACATAGATACCATAGTATAAAATCTAAATTACCTTTTATCCCTATTATTTTTATAATTACATAAATCCCATATTTTTAAGACATTTCAGATACATAATTAAGGATCCGGATACATTATTGTTGATACATTATGTATCAATTTGTTGCACTTCTTAAGGTAATAAAAAGCTGTAAAATCAATTTAAAATCTCATAGAATCCATTTGTTCCACTAATTAAGGGGAAAAGCTGAAAATTAAATTAAGATTCCACAAATTACGTTATTTCATTCAAAATCATTATCAAGAATTCAAAATCCTATAGTGTAACAACCCAAAAAAATCAAAAATTTAAATTTCTTCTTGTTCATCGTTTTCTCTGTTTCATAAAAAATTTTGTTGACATTTTCAAAAGCAGGATGAGTTATGAAGGATTATATGGAATTGTTGTTGGACAAACGATTTCTTTTGTAAATATTCAAGTTCATCTAATATCTTTTTGATTTTGATTCAAGATTGTCGAAAATTTTGAAATTCTAAATTCTTCTCCAGTTCATTGAAGATCCTTTCCGTTTTGATTCAAAATTGATGAAAATTTTGAATTTCATAATTATTCTCCTAGTTCATTGAAGATTCTTTCAATTTTGATTAAAAATTATCAAAATTTTTTAGAAGATACATCATGAAGATTCTTTCAATTTAAATTATAAGTGTTGTATTTCTACTAGGTACACTAAATAAGAAAGTGTCACCCATAAAATTTTAGGTTTGAGATCAATACATTATTATTTGATAATTGTTATGTAACAGATACATTTAGTATAAATTCAAATTTACGTATGATAACTAAAAAATTAGTGCATGATATATTATTATTTACGTATGTTCTTTTGTTTTAGATCATGAAGATCCTTTCGATTTGAATTAATAAATATTGTATTTTTACTAGATACATTAAATAAGTAAGTGTTGTCCATAAGATTTTAAGTTTGAGATTGATATATTATTGTTTGGTCATTGTTATGTATAAGATACATCTAGTATAAATTTGAATTTACGTATCATAAGTAAAAAAAAATAGTTTTGATACATTATTATTTATGTCTGTTATTTTATTTGAGAAATACTACAGTTTAATTTTTTTAAAAAAATACATTATAGTCGATATATTATTGTTTGGTTATTGTTATGTATCAGATACATTTAGTATAAATTTGAATTTACGTATCATAACTAATATAAGCGCTGATACATTAATCGTTCCTTAAGATACATTACATTTTATACATGATACATTAATATGAAGCGTGAGATACATCAATCTGATGCGCTGATACATTAATTTAATGTGCAAAAATGAGGGATTTTGGAAATTTGTAAAACAATAGATTTAAAGCTCGAGCATGTGTCCTTCCTAAATTTCTTCACTCACAAATGTATCACGAATATATTTTGATATTGTGTACGGATACATATTCTTCTAAATTTGAATAACCGTAGAAGATACATAGCAACACTTGATACATGATAAAATAATATATTTGATAGAGACTATTTCGTTTCATTTCATAATGTAGTTTCACCAGCAAAAGAGGATATCCTAAAACTGATTTTTTGGCAAGAAACAATATTAATACGTCATCTCTTTTTACCTTTCCCTTATGCATATTTTGAAGGTGAAATGGAGTAGGATCCGGTAATTCTTTGGAAAAAATTGTGAAGCTAAAATTTACTTGGGTTTTTAAAAAAAAATTGTGGAGCGATATTACAGAAAATAGAGTGAATAAATCTGAAAATTAAAAAATGAAGGAAGTAAAATTGAGGGAGTGAAAATAGGAAGAGATTGAGGGAGTGAAATAAGGAGTAAAAATAGAAAGAGAAACGTGTATAACTTATGTATCTGGAACAATGGGTTTGAAAGGAAAAAGAAGGATTTTTTTAAATATTTTTAAATGGTAGGGAATCATAGACATTATGGAAAATAAAGATGTGTATATAGGTAATTTATCCGAAGAAATTCCAGCGAACAGGAAAATTGCGACCCAAGTCCAAATCGCAAGCCCATCTCGACCTTGTCATTTTTCTTCCTCTCTTGTGTGTCGTCCTGACCTCTCCGTACATGATCTTTTTAGGTGTAGGCATCTCCTTGAAAGATCGTCCTTCCCTCATAATTCTATGGATTTCGTTGATGTACTGTTGAGAGATTGTACAATTAAGTACAAATTCAAGCTGTTTGGCAACATTATCTTTGGGGGGAGAATTTCAAAATTTGAAAACCCAATTTTCTCCCTCCCGTTTCCCCATTTTTTCATACCAATCTTCCCTCTATAAACATACCCATCTTTTTCATTTGCTGAGGTTGGAGACAAGGGGTTGAATACAGAGAGTTGAAAAAACAAAGAAGAAGAAAAGGATACATCAGAGGGGCAAAAGAAATAGAGTAAGAAAGGTCATAAGAAATATATATACACGTAGAAACATACAGAACAAAAAAAAAGGAGATACTATAGTGACCGGGGGCCTAGAGTTTTATGTTTCTTTTCATTCTCCAATCACTAAAACTTATCGAAGTTTCATTGTAGCAGCAGTGAGGTCATCTCTCACTCGTTTCTCGTCTCAGGTCGCTGCCCTGAACAAGGTAAACAATTAATTATCCCTTTGTTTCTTTTATTAGTGTTGACTGAGTACGTAGCTCTTTGTGGAATTTAAAAGCGACTTCGTCGGAAGTGTTTTGTATGATACTATTCCCTTTGTCTTATTTTCCGAGATGGTTGGTGTTTTTGATTCTGGGAAAGTTCAATGCACTCTAAACCTTATCTTTTGTTTGCGGTTTTTTTAGTTATGGTTGTGCTCTTTTTCTTGCGGATTGAGTCTTTTACATGTTAGCATGATTTGTGAGTGCTCATTTTAATAGGTGCTAGCTTTGTTTCAGTCTCCAAAGTTAGTATTTGGGTAAATGAGTATTAGCTAGTAATGTCCTTTATTTCTACATGTGTTACTTTTGTATACATTTTGTTTTGGAGTAATTTAGTGTCAGTTGTTAGCGTATATATCTCACTCTTCCTCGACTATGAAACCTTCATGGTTCATTTTCTTATTCTGATAATAGCTTAATATAAAAGGATTATCTAGTTGTTTATAGTCATTGTTCTGATGTTTTCTCATTGTTTTGTCTTATAATATGATTTAAAATTTAGTAGAAGACTACTCTTACTTACTTACATCATCCGTTCTTTCAACTTCATCTTCTCTCATGCACTCCCTGACTTTAAAGTTGTCTTAGTACATGATATACAACTTTCGTGTATGCTTTTGTGTGCTTTATTTCTTCCAGCCGACCGCCTGTTTCAATGGGAAATAGTTTATTTTGAGACTGCTCTTTAGCATCTCTCAAAAGTCGGGCTCGAATGAGTGAAAAAAATCTGTCTTAATCCTCATGGACCCTATTTCTCTAATTCATTATCTGTAGTTCCGTGTTTGATTTGGTGAGATAGATTTTTGTTGCCAGTACTTAATTGGTCAGTTACTCATTGTTTAGATTACGATACGTCTCTTGTGAAAACTATATTGTTAGACTGTTTATGTCACTTCTCTGTTCTTGATAATTATTTATGAAAATGCATGTTTTTTTTTCAAATTATATTTTGTTAATCTCCATAGAGCCAATTTTTGCAGCATAAGTTGTTATCCTTTTGTTGAAGCAAGTTCTCTCCATTAGTTTCATGGTTCTTCTATTGATTATGTTTATGATCTAATTAGTTTGGTTGATGTTAAGCTTCAATATCCAATCCGTTAAGATACTCAAATAAAATTGTTTCCTCTCTAATTAGTAGACATGTTGTTTCAGTTCTAAATAGATGGGTCAAGAAATATACTCGCGTATTTTGTCTAAAGGTGTAAATCGATTTAACCATAGCGTTTCGCTACTCGAGCATGTTTCCCTTTTAACTCAAAGTTGCGAAAAATGTCAAATTTCCTTCTCTTATTATATTTTCTGTAAATAAGTGGCATGCATTGTTTATCTTTTTTACTGTATTGTTTATGCGGAAAAAAAATTGTTCAAGTATTAGTTCATTGATACATAGTTTCCTTGACGCCTTAGCCTAACTCCGCATTGCGATTTCAAGCTTAATTACAACAACTAATGGTCTGCTCCATCTTGCTTTTCATGAACAGGTGGTTGACATTTTAGTATCTCTTTGCCTTTATTTCAAAGAATTTTTTCTGCTTATGTATTAGTTTGTAGGTTCGATATCGGTAGTCGTCTTGAGAGATTTTACTTTGTCTTTTTTATCGTGTCCTATCTAAATAGGAAGATAAAGACCTGTAGTAGGCTGCTGTCTGGAACGTAAAACATTCAAATTATCTTGTTTTTTTTACTCGAACCCCAAAATGTGACATGTGTTTTAGCATAGAAGGTTTAGTCCTCGAAATGTCAAACATTTGCCGTGTTTAGTCGTGCCATGATTTCTTCAATAATGATTTGGCTGACTGCTGTTCTTTTATTTTTTTAGAAAAATAATGAAATAAAAATAAATACAACTTCTTGTCCTTAGCACGATAGATTAGATTCATAAAGTTCCATTGGTGGATTCATTTTTTTTTAATATAGCATGAGATTTATTGTGTGTTGAATATGAGATATGATTTTTTCTTATGCATTTTGACCTTCAAAATTTCAATGCTCAAAAGTATGTATACATGATTTTTCTTAGTATTTTAGCACTGTTTTGTTAGTTCTCATCATCTACTAATTTAATTTATCTCCCTTTAGCTTTTTTTTATTCGTTTTTTTAAAGTCACTTGTTGCTTTTAGATTTAATAGTTGGGTTTGTTACTTATTTGTTTTTTCTTGACTTCTTTATACTGTTTCTTGTTTCTTGTTAGTTGATTTTCTCATTTCAATTGGTCTGTGTTATGTTTAAAACATGTCTTATTTGCTTTATCATTTCATGTGCTAATTTCTTTCCATTTCATTGCATGTGAAATTCGTCTAAGTCCTCATGGACTCTATCTTGCATTTCCAAAGGGTCCACAAGGGCCCCTATAACTAATTTCATCCTAATCGGTCAGCCATAAAGATCGACAAGCAGGTCTTGGAGTGCTAAAAATTCGAAATAGGCCAATAAGTTGGAGAAGTTGGGCCAAGCGTCTAATTTGTTAATATATTGTATTTTTCTATTTTTTGGGCCTAAGACCTTTTTGTATTATCGTTACTTTGTTAGTTTAGGACAGGTACAATCGAATGGGCTTAAGGCTCATAATGAAATGGATCCAAATATCGGTCAAGGCGTACATAAAATCTAGATTTGGACCCAACTCTCTCTCCTTTTCTCTCTCCCTCCCTCTCTTATTTTTCGTTTACTTATCTGCTTTTATTTGTCGATAGTTTTAAAGTTAAAGAATCCAAATCCCCGCAAACCTCGTAAATGTTTTATCGATTTAAGGTTAATTTCAAACAGATTCTAAAATAACAAATAAAATTTGTAGACCAATTCGTATTTAAATAGTAAAACTAAATATTTCCTTTTTCGTAAACAACTTCAAATAATTTTCACTTAGACAATAAGCTAATTTTTAAAGGAATTTTGAGCAACTTTTATTAAGTTAGATCATTTAGACAAATAGATTAGTTGTCGGATAATTACGAGTTAGCAAACGTCTTAGGTGCTTTCAAACATTCCTAAGATGTTAATAAGAATCCTCGAACCCCTTTAAAGTTTTCAAAATGATTTTTTTGTTTAAGTCTTTTGAAAATAATAGTTCTTTTGATTTTTCTTTAAAATTAAGTGGCAACTCTAAAAAGTCAAAAACTGATAAAAATAATATTTTTCTCGAAACGTGTAAAAGAGTTTTGGGCAATAAAATATTGGAGAATGGGATAGATATTGATCGATCTAAAGTCGAAGTTATGGAGAGGCTTCTTCCACCCATATCTGTAAAAGGTGTGAGAAGTTTTCTTGGACATACGGGTTTTTACCAGATGTTTATCCAAGATTTTTCGAAAATTGGACATCCTTGGTGAAAACTACTTGAGAAGGAATGTAAGTTCTATTTCGATGAATCCTTCCTGAAAGCGCTTGGAGAGTTGATGGAAAAGTTGGTGTTCGCGCTCATTATTATTTCCCTGGATTGGAGTAAAACATTTGAGGTGATGTATGGTTGCACTTGGTGTGGTATTGGGATAGAGAAGGGATAAAATCCTTCACCCCATTTACTATACAAGTAAGACCCTCATTGAAGCTCAAAAAACTACACGATAATCGAATAAGAGCTTCTTGTGGTGGTGTTTGCTCTCGAAAAATTTTGCACCTATTTTCTTAGCACGAGGGTCATTGTTTATACATAAAACTCTGCGTTGAGGTACTTGATGGAGAAGAAGGATGGGAAGCCAAGGTTGATTAGATGGGTCCTAAAACTGAAAGAGTTTGACTTCCAGATAAATGACAGAAAGGGGACTGAGAATCAAGTTTCCGATCACTTGTCTAGGTTAGAGGATGAAGCTATACACGAAGTGGGAGATAAAGTTGAAATTGATGATGCATTCCCGGATGAACATGTATTGTCCGCTTCTCAAGATTTGATTTCATAATTCGCAGATTTTGCGAATTATCTAGCAAGTGATATAGTTTCATTGGAATTGTCTTTCCATTAGAGGAAGAAGTTCATGTATGATGTGAAAAAGTTCTTTTGAGATGAGCCTTACTTATAATGGAGTTGTGCCGATGGGATTATTCGTCATTTTGTATCGAAAGTTGAGATGTTGAGTGTTTTGGAGGCATGTCACTCCTCACCTATGAGTGGGCGCCATGATATTCGGACTGCTTATAAAATTTTGCAGCGTAGAAAGTATTGACCAACCATTCACAAAGATGCTCATGAGTTTTCCAAATCATGTGATCGGTGCCAACGAGATGGAGGAATCTTGAAGAGGCAAGAGCTCCCTTTAAACCCTATTTTCGTGATTGTTGTTTGATGTATGGGGCAATGATTTAGTGTCAATGCGTTCTTGAAAAAAAATATCTTCTCTAGATTTGGCACACCTAGGACCATTATTAATTATAGTGGCTCTCACTTTTTTTTTTTGAAATGAGTTGTTCAAGGGGTTATTGGAGAAATATGGGGTTCGTCATAATTTGACTACTGCTTATCATTCATAGACTAGCGAGCTAGTTGATGTGTCCTATCGACAAATCTAGCAAATTCTAGCAAAAACGGTGAATGATAATCGACGGATTGGTCAAGGAGGCTTGATGATGCTCTTTGGGCCTACCGAGTTTGAATACAAGACTCCCATATGTATGTATCCATAAAAACTTGTATAAGGGAAGGCCTATCACTTTCCGGTCGAGTTAGAGCACGAAGTCATGTGGGCAATGAAGAAACTGAAGATGGATTGGAATGAACCAGCAGAACAAAGACTAAATGGGTTGAATGAGCTTGATTAGTTTCGCCTCAAAGCCTATGCAAGTTTATCCATCTACAAAGAGAAGATAAATAAGTACCACGACCAAAGTATTGAAAAGCAAGAATTTGTGGTTGGAGATTTGGTGCTTCTATTCAACTCTAGGCTACGCTTGTTTTCGGGGAAACTCAAGTCCAAGTGGACAGGGCCATTCCTCATCACCAAAGTGTTTTCACACGGAGCGGTTGAGTTGGAAAATAAGGAGGGTGCAAAGTCCACAGTCAACGGGCAAAGGATTAAGATCTACTTAGGGCATGCAGAGAGTGTCCATGAAGTTGTTGAGGCCTATCACCTTGATGAAGTCTAAGCAATCAAGGAGACTGAGTTGTGCAGCGATTTTAAATCAAGCGCTTCTTGGGAGGCAACCCAAGGTGTATCCTCTAGCCAACGATAGGTTTTGTTTTCTTTGTAGGAATAGTCGAATTTTAGTATTTTGTTCTATTTTTTAATCTCATTTAATTCTTGCCTGAATAATAGTGTTGGCTAGAGAGTAGTGTAGGGTCCGTGTCTCAAAGTGTCTAGAAAAACACAAAAAAATAGCCTAATGGGTGTTACATGTGCAGGGATCAAAACAAAAAATCTTCTGAAAAATAGTCTAGTGCACAGGTCTACGAACCCCATCAACGGGTCGTCGTTCAATCGACAGACCGTCTATGGTGTCGTACTTCTCATGTATGTCCCCTAAATTTTCTAAGTCTAGATATAAATGACGGTCCCAATGGATGGACCGTTGACGGGGTTTCGTAGGTCAACCCGACCTGCCCCGGCCAGTAATATTAAATAACATAACCGTTCATATTAATTCCCACCTTCAAATTCTATAAAATTACCTACCTAAACCGTTTTTCTTCCATTATATCCTTCCTTTATCACCAAACATTATACTCTTATCTTCCATATCACTCCAAATTTCAAATTCCTAAAATTCCCCAAACTCTTTCTTCCCAAATTCTTTTTTTTCTCCATTGTTCTTTGGCCGGTGATCAAAGTCCGGGTGCGTAGGCTACTGTTCAAAGTTCATATCACTACCACACCACTAGGAACAGAAGTTATTTTGATTTCCTTTACACTTTGAATTCTCGTTCATAGTTGTTTACGAAAATTCGAATGTGGGTCTTGACTAAGGGTCTAATTTAATTGATATTGTCTGCTAATAACTCGTGTATTACGTCCCTCATAATGAAAGAATGTGGTTATATCTTTTATTAGTCTGCCTATAATGTGACTTTCTCTATAGTTTTAGAATTCTGACTTAAGGTTCATAGTTTGAATGAATTAGAATACAAATTATGTGAAATCGAAACTCTAACAATGACGAATACATTTTAGTGGTTGTTATAATGCTTGTCTACACTTGAGTGGGTTCAAAAATTGTCCAAAAAGTTAATATTGCAAAAAGTTCTGAAGTCTATCTCAGGCCAACAGTACGAGACCCCATCAACGGGCCATCGATGGGGTCTGTCGATTGGATCCACGCTTTAATTATTGAAGTCCAAAATGAAGAAAGTGGACTATGGTCCGTCGATTTTTTCGCGTTTGTCCTTCCATTCAGAGAACCTGTTTTTACAAATCTAAAAAATTATTCTAAGTGATGGACGATGGAAACTGATTACAGTCCGTCGATTCATCTACGGGCCGTTCTGCACGTCCCTTGTTTTGATTATAGAGGTCTGAGATTTTTCATTAAGTTAAATAATTCTAACTGTACAACGATGGACCTTATCGACGGACCATCGATATTGCCCGTCGACCTGAAGTTGGAGAACTGAACTGTGTTATAAAATTCTTTTTTCTTTGCTCTGATTGTTTCGAGTGTGTAGTATTGTTGAAGTGAGACTAACAACTGCTCTACAAGTATGGCTCCTAAATAGGATATCGTCTACTCAAGGGGAAATTCTAAGTCTGTGGCCTCATCTCGTCGGATGGTTGGTAACTCCAAAAATGAGCAAGATCCCTAATACGTTCCCCGGGTGCCACCACTCCCACAACAGCTTCAAGAGTCACTAGGGGTACCTCTCAGAAGGTGGTTTGCGATGTAGTCACTGCCTCCCAATCTGATGAGGAGCGCACACTGACCAGCTCACCTTCCGGGGCAGCCTCTAGCTCGAAGGAGCATCAGGCTCCGAATTTACTTCTGCTTCCGGGTTGACACATTTTTCTGAGTCAAATATAGACCCTACTATTTCAGAGCACCCAACATATCCCGGTCCACGCCCCCATATGCAGCACAGATCCAGAAATGAGAGGCCCAAATGGTCACCCTCCTTCGTCACATACAACTTTTGATGCATAAATCCATTTCTGAGGCTGAGGATCGAATAGAGACGAGGGTGGCCCAACAGTCTAAGCAGAAGATTCAGGCGGTTCACCAGCGCCTTGATTCCTTTGAGCTATGGGTGCTAGCACGACCAGCCCCTACCATAGACCTTACTACCCTTCAGGATGTGCTGTCCTGTTTAAAAGAAGATATGGATGTCATTCTATAGATAGGGGGGACATAGCCGGAGAGTCTACCTATCCATCTAGTAGAGGATACAGTGCTTGACTCTTTGTTCAAGCCTTCTACTAAGCCGCAACCTGAGCCACGTATTCCTGTCAAGAGTCATTGTTCTAGCTGCACTACAGATGCAGGAGATGATGCTTGTGTGAGGAAAAAAGAAAGGATGAACCTCGAGGCTGCTAGAAGGGTTTTGTTGGCAGATAAGGAGGTCTACCAAATTAGGGCATGAGAGATGGCTTTTGGGGCGTCTAGTTACATACCGGTGATCGATGAGACGATCACCACTGATGGTGCGGATATTGATGTGGGCACCATTGAGGGTGACCCAAGCACTGATGTTACGGGTTCTGGGAAACCGGACTCGCCCACTTGTTGAGAGATTTTCGACGCTATGTGCCTCAGGTTTGCTTCACCTACCACCTTGTACTTATGTTTTTTATGCATTGGGGACAATGACATTCTCTTTTTGTTGGGGGTGGGGTAAATGGACAGTGAGTGTTAAGGTGAAGTCTGCGTAACCCAACTCCCAATCCTCTCTTGGGGTTTTCTTGCCTATGTTCTTTTTCCCCAAAAGAATAGTTAATTTTCAGTTGAAACGGCATGTTGTTATTTGTACAAAGTATAAAAACATGAAAGATGAAGCATGATGGCTGAAAGCAAAAGATATACCATCATAGAAATCGCTTGCATGAATAGGAGAAAACAAGTTGAATGTGTTTGATCTAAGCATGACATAGTTGGCACCCACTGCATAACCCTCAACTAACACCTAAACTGAGAACTCTGGTAATCTGATAGTGTAATGAGATGTCAAGAGAGTGTGAGGAATTTAGAGTGTTCAACAATTGGTGCCTAGCTAGAAATTGCCTGGTTAGTCCTGCAAAGGGAATCTGTTTTAGAATACTAGGAAAGGATCATAGGCCCTTGTTCAAATTAGCAAATATCTAACCTTAAATGAAGTTAACCAAAATGGAAGCTTTCTCCCTTTTTGATCCAAATCGGTTGAGCATATAATGGACCTAATTTTCTGTCACCAAATCACCTTCCCATGGTTTAATGTTTTGGCCCCGGTCACTCCTTGGACATGTGCACCTCGACTTATGCCAAAAGCCTAAGTTGAGGGTGGATAATGCAGAAATGACCTCGTCTCATCCCTGACCTGACATCAGGTATTGTGTATCTCAACTCAAGGAAAAGCCATGATTTGAGGGTGGCTATTATGAGTGAGAATCCAAATGGGTATGAAAAGAGTTTAATACTGAAAAGAAAAGAGAAAGTCAGTGAAATATGTGACCAGATGAAATTATCTATGGGAATGAAAGAGAAAAGAAAAGTAAAAAAAAAAGAGTTTGAAAAAGTTAAAAGATTAATATGAGTCATAGCGAAAAAGAAGGGGTGAAAATAAAATATGAGAAGCAAAGAAAAGTATGGCGTAAAAGGCAATGAAAAGAGGTAGGAAGCTTAGAGAAAATGTCAAGGAGGAAGTAAAGTCACTAAAAATATACCCAAATGTACCACACCTGACCCTGAGCGTACGTTACAAGCCAAGAAAGTCCTACCATGATCCTAGAGTCTAATGTGGTGAACTTAAGAAGTGATAATAAGTGCAATTCTACGGCGACGAGTACTAGTTATGTATGAACTTGTTTTTTTGAGTGTGAGTGTTGAATAAAGATCCCTGTACATGATATGCTCAAATTTATTTCTCGAAAAGAAGAAAAAGCAGTTGCATCAAGTAAAGAACCCAACTAGTGAGGTTGGGATCCTTCCCACGAGGATAATGGTTCAGACTTAACTTTATTCTATTATTACTTTAATTTAGTAAATTATTTCCCGAAAACAAATAACTAAAGGGGTTTTTGATTAATAAAAGCAATTAGCTAAATTAAAGTAAGCAAGTGACAGGTTCAAGTATTGGAGTTTAATCAAGTAATGAGAGTAACTAGGGCGTAAGTGTTCCCCACAGACTCCTAACTCAGTAATTCTAGCTATAACAATCCTTTCCTAATATCTTGTATGCAAAATGATAAGTTAAGTATCTCTAAATCCTTGGTCCGACATCTAGAGAATTTCACTCCGCACCTTGGTCCGGCTACGTGTTTTGCTTTACTAAATCTTATCTTTACCTTATATCAAGCATCATATTCGATATTTGACTAAGTTGTTACTTTGTACCAACCGACACTAGCCTATTAGATAGTATACACTAAATCTATGTTGATAATTCTTTTCCTATTATCTACCTCGTTGGTCCGACAAGTAGCAATAAGGCGAGTTGTAACGTTGGCCATCCGTTAAAAAGACTTCTAAGTGAAAGAATTAGCAATACATGCAAGACACTATTCCAGAATTGTTATTTTAGCTAGATTTTACCTTGTTATTTACCCATGGTTCCCACAACCCTAGTTATGGAGTTAAGTTACCCATGTTAATAATCACACAATTCATATTGGTAATATAACAATTCAGGCACTTACTTTTCTGAGAATGAAGAAAATCTAGAAATTCACATGAATAATTCACAAAAACTCCAACAATTTATTTCGGAAAAGTATGATCAAATACCAAAATCAAGAGTTCATGTCACGACCCAAAACCGGGGCCGCGACTGGCACCCACATTTACCCTCCTATGTGAGCGAACCAACCAATCTAAACCTTAACATTTCAATATAATATCAACAGAAAGTAATGCGGAAGACTTAAACTCATTATTAAAATCAAATCAATAACTATTATTAATATCTCCAAAATCTGGAAGTCATCATCACAAGAACATCTATCTCAATTTACTAAACTAAGAATGTCTAAGAAGCTAAAACCAATGAAAGCTAGTCCATGCCGGGAGTTCAAGGCATCAAGACTTGAAGAAGAAGATCCAGTCCAAGCTAGACGCATTAGCTCACCCTGAAGATCCGGTGTGACGAAGACTGGCTCGAATTACTGCTGAGTTGAAGATGACGGAACGTTTGCTGCACTCCACAAATAACAAAGAAGAAAACATAAAAGTAGGGGTCAGTACAAACCACGGGTACTGAGTAAGTATCATCGGCCAACTCAAAATAGAAAACAAATATATATCAATAATATCATAAATCAACTATAAAACTCAACATGTAGCAACAACAAGTACTATAATCATCAATAAGTACTATCAAGTTCATCCATGAGGGCTCAAGCCTCAATACCATACTCATTTGGGAATTAAGTTCATTATGTTGAGTATATTATCATCTTTCAAGATTCATTATCTTTCTTCCTCTTGTGTCGGTACGTGACACTCCGATCCCCTAAATCTACGTGTCGGTTCGTGACACCCGATCCCCTAATATGTGTCGGTACGTGACACTCCGATCCCCTAAATCTACGTGTCGGTTCGTGACACCCGTCCCACTATTACTATGTGTCGGAACGTGACACTCCGATCCACTAATACTATGTGTCGGAACGTGACACTCCGATCCACTAATCGCATTCTATCAATTCATCAAGCCTTCTCTATACAAAGGCATCATCAATCCCATTACTTTAATTCATCAAGCCTTCTTTTATACCAAGGCATCATCATTAATGAAGTATATTAAAGTTTCTTTCAAGATTTGGGATTCAATAGTTTCCATCATGCTTGTTTTATCAAAATCACATAATCATATTCATGCAAGCATACAATTAAGCATATAGCAGGGTTTACAATACAATCAATACATATCATTCACTATTAAGAGTTCACTACGAATATCGTAAAAACCATAACCTACCTCCACCGAAGAGTTGAATTCAATCAAGCAAATTCCCAAGCTTTGATATCTCCTCTTTGATCGACTCCTCCCTCTCTCTCTGTTCTTTCTCTTTTTCTTATTCAAAACCCTCTTTCTTTTACCCTAATTAACATATAGTTAAGTGTAAAAGATGACAATAATACTCCACTAATTAACTTAGGTTACCTCTTTTAACCCCCAAGTAATTAGACTTATTAACATTAACCCTCTAACTTTATAATTAAAGCAGGAATAGTCCAAAACATCCCTTAAAACGTGTAAAGAAATCCGACCCAACCTGGGATTTGCGCAACCTGTGACGGCCCGTCGTGCCTGCGACGGTCCGTCATGCAGGTCGTCGCAACATATTCGAACTCCAATTTTCTCTAAGGATTCTGTGACGGTCCGTCATGCCTGTGACGGTCCGTCTGCACTTCCGTCACGACGTTCAGAGAATCGTTCCCTGTACCAAATTCTCAAGAGTTGAAGTGTTTTGAGACGGGGCCTCACGACGGTTCGTCGTACCTATGACGGTCCGTCCTGCAGGTCCGTCACAAATTACAGAGAGTCGATTTTAGTACCCCAATTTCAAAATTCTAAGTGTTCTGGGACGAGACACCCACGACGGTCCGTCGTCCCCATGACGGTCCGTCGTGGTATCCGTCGTCTCCGCCAGTTTTTCCAGAAATAAAATCTGCTGCTCAAAACGACTAAACAGGTTGTTACATCGTCACAGTTACGACGAACCGTCGTGAGCCCCCGTTTCAAAACACTTCAACTCTTGAAAAGTTGGTACTGGGAACAATTCTCTAAACGTCGTGACGAAGGTGCAGGACGGAACGTCGTGGGTACGACAGACCATCACAGACTCTTTGAGAAACGTGAGTCTCTGATCGTTGCGACGGACCTGCAGGACGGACCGTCGCAGGCACGACGGGCCGTCACAGGTTGCGTAATCCCAGGCGGAGTCGGATTTCTGTTTAAGTTTTAAAGGGGCATTTTGGACTATTCCTGCTATAATTATAAAATTCGTGGGTTTATATTAATAACTCAATTTCTTGGGTGATAAAAGAGGTAACCTTGAGTTAATTAGTGGGTTATTATTATCATCTTTTACACTTAATTATATGTTAATTAGCGTAAAAGAAAGAGGGTTTGAATAAAGAAAATAAAAAGAACAAAGAAGAGAGAGAGAATCGAACGAGAGAAGAGGGAAACGAAGAGGATAGCAAAGATTTTGAGGAATTGCTTGCTCGATCACGAAATCTTCGGTGGAGGTAGGTTATGGTTTTTACGTTATTCGTAGTAAACTCTTAATAGCGAATGATATGTATTGGTAGTATTGTAAACCCTTTTATATGCTTAATTGTATGCTTGCATGAATATGATTATGTGATTGTGATAAAATAAGCATGATGAAGCTATTGAATCCCAAAATCTTGAAAGAAACCCTAATCTACTTTGTTAATGGGATGAACTAAAGTAATGAGATTGATGATGCCTTGATATAAAAGAAGGCTTGATTAACTAAAGTAATGAGATTGATGATGCCTTGGTAAAAGAGAAGGCTTGATAAATTGATAGAATGAGATTAGTGGATCGGAGTGTCACGTTCCGACACATAGTATTAAGGGATCGGGTGTCACGAACCGACACGTAGAATTAGGGGATCGGAGTGTCACGTTCCGACACATAGTATTAAGGGATCGGGTGTCACGAACCGACACATAGAATTAGGGGATCGGAGTGTCACGTTCCGACACATAGTATTAGGGGATTAGGTGTCACGAACCTACACGTAGAATTAGGGGATCGGAGTGTCATGTTCCGACACATAATATTAGGGGATCGGGTGTCACGAACCGACACGTAGAATTAGGGGATCGGAGTGTCACGTACTGACACATAGTAGTAGGGGATCAGAGTGTCACGTACTGACACAAGAGGAAGAAAGATAATGAATCTTGAAAGATGCTAATATACTCAACATAATGAACCTAATTCCCAAATGAGTATGGCATTGAGGCTTGAGTCCTCATGGATGAACTTGGTGGTACTTATTGATGATTATAGTACTTGTTGTTGCTACATGTTGAGTATTGTAGTCAATTTATGATATTAACTGATATATACTGTTTTCTATTTTGAGTTGGCCGATGATACTTACTCAGTACCCGTGTTTTGTACTGACCCCTACTTGTTTGTTTCTTTCTTTGTTACTTATGGAGTGCAGCAAACGCGCTGTCGTCTTCAACACAACCGTAATTCTAGCCAGTCTTCAATACACCGGATTTCAGGGTGAGCTAATGCTTCTAGCTTGGACTGGATCTTCTTCTTCATGTCTTGATGCCTTGAAGTTCCGGCATGGAAAAGCTTTTGATTTATTTTAGCTTCTTAGAATACTCTTAGTTTTGTAATTTGATCATAGATGTTCTTGTGATGATGACTTCCAGATTTTGGGGATAATAATAGTTGTTGAGTTTTTAGAAGTTATTTAATTGATTTTCATTAATGAGTTTAAGTCTTCCGCATTATATTTTGTTATTACATTAAAATGTTGGGTTTTGTATTGGTTGGTTCGCTCACATAGGAGGGTAAGTGTGGGTGCCAGTCGCGGCTCGGTTTTGGGTCGTGACACTATTCTTCCTATTGAGGGTGTTGGTATTAAGGATAACCTCTCTTATGAGAAAATTCAGGTTCAAATACTTGGTAGGAAATTAAAAAAATTGAGGAACAAAGAGGTTGAATCAGTAAAGGTGTTATGAAAAAATAACCTAGTTGAGGGTGCAACATGGGAGTACGAGACCGACATGAAGTCCTGTTACCCTCATCTATTTCATAACTAAGGTTAGTTGTTCTTATTAATAATGAAAATAATGTCTAAAAATTAAAGTTTCTTGTTTTTGGTGAAGTCTTAAAAAATGTGCAATTTTTTGGCGTCATTATAGTGAAATTAGAGTTAAATGTGCATTTGGACTTAAAAGTTTACAATCCTCCTTTTTTGAATGATGTTGCGCATTTTTTTATATTTTGATTCTTGATGAAATGATATGTATCATGTTGAAAAGATAAGATTTGGCATCATTGACCCATATATGATATGTTGAGCTCTTGTAGTTGTGAGAAGGATAGTCTTCATATTATAATGTTGAACCTTATGTGTGGTCACTGAAGCTTTTGAATTGCCTTGTGTAAATGATATGATTGATGTCATTATGTATTGTTGTTGGTTGGGCTGCTAGTCTTGAGTCTATTCCTTCCTTTCAAAAATTTTAGGGTCATTCGGGAACAAATGTTCCTAAGGGGGAGGGGGTAATAATGTAACACTTTGACAATCAAATATGTGTTTTAGATGTTAACATAAGGGTCATAATAGACACTATTTTAAGGTCTATTTTAAAAAAAATATGTCATTTAGGATGTCTAGAAACTAAAAATGTTCATGACATTCGTAAACTAGTTTAAAGAGCTATAAGTGTGCCTTAGCCTATTAGACTAACTTTTATGACTCAAAAAATAATGAAAATTAGTCCAAGGTTGTCTAACATGTATTTAATTCAATTAATAGTGGAAATGTCCGAGCACAACTCACCAAGTACCAATAAAGGGCACTTGAGAATGACCCTTGCGTTTGGGGGAAAAGGACTGCCCAAGGCATTGTGACAAAAGACTTGTGGTCGACGATTCGTGTGTTACTCGACGAGGATGACCATTTCCTCATGGATGAACACTTATTGTTTTTTCCCAAGACTTTTTTTGTACCAGTGTCTAACAAAAACGACGGACCAACATGAAAGAGGGTCCTATGGTCGTCGTCTTAAAGAGGGACCGTCGATTGGTGTCTCGTCTGTGAGGGGTCTGTTTTGCTGCACGTTATCACTTGAAATAATTATTTAATTAGCTTTGTGAGGAAGTTAATTATGGTTTAGTGGAGGTCTAATTATGTCAGTTAACCAGCTATATAATGTCCTAACATAATTAGATTAACTAAAACTCCCATAATTCCCAAACACAAAACTCTCTTCCTTCTCTCTTCTTTCTCTCACTAGTGAAGAACTCCATTAAAGACCAAGATAGTGGAGGATTTATGGGTAGAAAAAAGTCAAGTTTCTCCGTCAATCATCATTAATTATAAAGGTATGGGATCTCTGTCACCTTTGAGAAATCTTTCCTCAAAGGGTTCCATCAAATTGATTTTAAAAGTTATGTTTTTAAGTGGGTTTCATCAAATACAAAACTGATCTTATGAATTGATTTATTTATTATTTTTTTAGATATTATGAATATATTAACATTTATTTTAACTCTATTATGTAATATCTTGATGAATTGGTCTAGTTTGTACAATATTACATTTACCCCTTAAACGTAGGTTGTGATCTTGATCAGAATTGTGTAATGTTAGTTCAATGTATTTTGTTATTGATTAAATTACTATTACATGATGTTTTTGTATCAATACTAAATATATTAGGTTGAATTATATTTCTATCATTCTAGTTTTTGAGTAATTGAATTAGATTATGACTTTGACCTATGTCTCTTGTTTAAAGATATGAACTACTTTTGGTTTGTGATGTAGTGATTCAATTAGCATTGTTATCATGTTGGTTATGCTTATATTGTGATGCTACACCCTAATTGGGTTGAGTTTAAGGTTTAATGTCAAGAGCTTTATGATATATTATGAAGGATTCTTGGTAAGTCTTGTGATCCCTATTACTTACTTCAATTATTGTTAATAGTGATTAAGTCATGAAGTTCTATTGGAGTATGTCTTGTATTAGGATTTATTGGTGGTATGATGTTGAATTAAAATGGTGTGACTACGGATTGTGAGGTGTTGTTTATGATGTAAATGTTATAAGGATGGTGAATGATTTACCAATGTGTCTTATAATGATATGAAAATGTTAATGTGCTAACATCACCCATATGAATTGTAATGAAATGACAATACTCATGCAATTCTTATTGAGTTATGATAATGATGATGTTTATACAAGGGTTAGACCCTATGACGTACAATAAGTTATGATACTTGATAAAGACATAAATGACGTTTCAAAATGGACTATAGCTTAGCAAACGAGTGAACTAGAGTGAGCAATGTCTCTTCCCACATATAGAATCTAGGATCACTAATTTACTCTTGAGATTGTACACTTTAATGCATGTAGCTTAATAAGGGTCCCATATATATATCCTAGTTCTTGAACTATGGTGCCCCTATAGGAAAAATAGCTAGTGGATCCATGTAGTTTCTATGTTCATGTTTTGGTATTACCTTGGTAAGTAGTCTGCCTTATTTCGGTGTATGGTTCCATGACACCGGATTCCACATTAGCTCATGTGTACTGTGTCGGTTAGGTCATGATATTCCCAAAAGATAAAATGAATTAAACAAATGAACTCTAACAAAGATAACCTAATAGCTGTTTCTAGGTAGGGGTATGGGACACTACTTAAACATTCCACTAGTTATCCTTCACTGAAGTCTTAGGGTGATGTTCTTATGTATGAATATGTATATGATGGTATACGATATGTATATGATTATATTGCACATTGTTGATACAATATGTGTTGATTAGTTTAACTTATATATGTGTTGACTTACATTGTTAAAGTATGATGATATGTACTCTTAAATTCCATGCTATGTGGAGTAGGATGTTTGTGATGATTCTTGGTAAGTTACTTTATTGGGTAAGGTTATAGGGCTTTGCTTGGTTAGGGAACTTGTTGACTTGATAAGGGTTATGGGTAATTTTTTCTTTAGTTATATTGTAGTGAACTCTTATTCATGTTTGTGGATATATATGACTTGATAATCGAGTTACTTGACTATGTATTCAATTACATGATATGTATGTTGTTTTGACAAGATTTGATTTTGTTGGTATTGTGATGTAAATGACTACGACTTAATGAATATGTTCTATTGATTTTGTATGGTCTTGTTGAATGAGCGTAAAGGTTATCAACGTGAAGTGCAAACTTATGGAAATGTCTCTTTTTTAGCATGATTTCAAAGTATGTGTGCATATGGTCTCATATTTATTACAAGTGATGTAGTAACCCCATTTATTTCCTTTCACATGTAAATGCTAGAAAATATATGTTTTTAGCTTAGGATAATTATTGTAGGTTCATTTCTTGGACAAGCTTGTTAATACATAGAAAATTGGCTAACACCCTTTAAGCCAATATTTTTTAATATGCTCAATATTTCTAAATAATAGGCATTGTGATGCATATGTAACCCCAATAACTGTTCTTAAAACTTAATAGGCTCTTCACTAGATGAGTATATTTTATAAAATGTTACACATGTTCTACTTAGTTGAGTATACTTGTTCTGCTGAGTTGAGTAAGCTTTTTGTGGGTAGTCTTAAGGATCTCCTAGGTGTGCATTGAAGGAGGTGTTTAGACGTTTCCTTCATATCTTACCACAGAAAAACTTAGGATAACCTCGATTAGAAAACTTCTACAGAAATGGTCTAACTTCATCATTGGCCATACCTTGGAAGTTCAGTACCTTTGGAGTATTTTTAGTTCACTGTAATGTTTTGTATTGTTCATTGTATTTTGGTTATGTTATTGTAAAGTGCTCAAATCCAAGTCAATCTACTAGGAGCACTAAGTAGGAGTAGGAGTATGGGATTCTACTCTCACATTGTACTTAGTGTGACCTATAACGAGTATTGGAAAAGGTCACTCAAATGAAGTTCGTTAGAATGACTATTTCGATTATTTAAAGCTAAGAGTGTGTATTTGATTATCATATGGGGTAAGCCTATGGTTAGGTGTCTTAAGGATCCCTTTCATGTCACTTGAAGGGGGTATATAGATGGTCCCTTCTTTTCTTACCGTAGGAAATCTTAGGATAACTTGGGTTAGGGAAACATCAAAGAAAAAGGGTTCACATGGCTTGCACTATGCCATTCAATGTAATGTATTCACAATAATAGTCTTGATGTTACTGTAATGTCTTCTTTAATTTATAAATCATGAGATTTTTTTAGTTGTGCTAAATGATGATACTTATATTATTTCAACTCTTAATTCATGAGATACTCTTTATTCAAGTTTTTGTATATGCGAGAGTACATTGTTTTATACTAACCCCATACTTTTTATACTATCTAAATATAGGTTTTTGAAACAAGATTGAAGACTAGAAGGTGAAGCTTGGGAAAATTTCTCTGAAGGCAAAATATGTCTTTATATATTTGTTGGTATAGTCCTTTTCTTAGTTTCTTACTTAAAGATTTATTACGTATTTCTATTTAATTTAAAGGGGAGTGTCACTATGATATTATGTCATGTCTTTAAGTAGTCATGTTTCAATGAGATTCTCCAAATATTTATGAAAGTCTAGTTTTTATTAAATGTCATGAAAAGTTTTAACTCTGCACTACTTTTTATGTCTAATGTAATGAATGAAAGTTGAAGTGCTTGTAAAAGATCGCAAAAGGTCAAGTACACGTTGCCACGAACTAAGGGTTCTCCCTAACTTCTATGGCGTACTTTGGGTCGTAATAGACCTTTTATCAGAGCATAAGGTTGTGGGAATAGTTTAGGGTCTAAAAGTCTCACAAGCCACGTCTTCTAGTATCTTTGTCATTTGTGTAAGTCGCGACACATCCATCAACAAGTTTCTATAGGACAATATATTTTCACTTTCGTCATTACTCTTGAATCGTGCCATAGAACTTAACCACATAAGGAATCTCTCTCTATCTCTCTCTTGTGTTTCATTGTCTGGTGGTCTTATAGGTTTGATTGGTTCAAAGGGAATATGTTTCTATGTTTAAGGGATATAAAGATGAGTTTTGAAGTTATGATTGTTTTATGGCTACAAGATTATATATGAATAAAGTTTTGAAAATTGTCATCTGATGATATTTATGGATAGGTGTGAGTTATGAAATTGGGATTGTTGTGATTAGTAACTTTATCGTAATTTAGTTCTAAGCATGGTAAGAATTATAATTATTGAATTAATTGCCTTTAAGAGCAAATGAGTTATCTTGTAACTAAGTTCAATTATGGTAGAAAGGATTTATGGTATAAATTTTGAGGAATATTGTAAGAATGTGACGATTTGTAGGAGTGTAGGGCAACCCTCTTGTGTGGTTAACGTTTGACTAGTTGTTCCTGTGATTTGGTTGAGTTTCTTGTATACGTTAACACAAAGCAAGAAATGTGGTTTGAATACCTAGTAAAGGAGTTTTGTTCCATGAAATTGAGTTTAGTGATGCCAAAGATTTGAATGAGGTAGTGCTTAAGGGATTTTGTTTAGGCTTGAATCCTAAGAGGTAAGTGTTATGCTTAACTTCAAAGGTTGATGTTCAATTTTGATGTGCATTAGTTGGGGGTAGTGTGAGTTCTTACCTGGTGAGAACTATAGTAGTACTTTGATATTTGAGAACTTGAAGATGATTTTACGCTAAGTGGGGGACAATGAATTTTAGTAGAAAGGTAGTCCATATCCTCATCTTTACTTTTTGTTCATATTCAAGTTTGAGACCAAATCATTAGTAGTTTTGTAATGATTAAGAGTCTTGCATAATGAAGGTCTAGTAGAACTGCATGTACGGTACTTAGTCCAAGAGAATCATCAAGGTTCACTATGTGGGAGTGGTAGTATGGGATACTACTCTCATATTGCACTTATTGGAACTTACCAAGTTTCTTTGGAGTAAGTTAGTATAGTCTTGTCTCTCATATTGTCATGACATAATGTTAAAGTTGCTTTCAAGGTGCGTTATTGAAATTTTATGCATGTGACGCAGTGATGTTTTGAATTCACTATAAGTAAGTCCAATTTTTTTTAGAAAATTGCATTTTTCATGAATTATTGTTTCAATGTATTATGAGATGAGTTTATATGGTATTATACTTCATATAATCATACGTTCTGGATGAATTTGTTTAAGAATAAAGTTTTGAAATTTTAAGCATGCTTAACAGTGTTAAAGTGGAATTCGATGTAAGGTTTTTGAATGTAGAGAAAATTTTTCTTGTCTTTGATTGAAGATTAAATGTGTGTAAAAGTGTTGCATATGAGAATACTCAATGTTGGAGAAGGTAGTTCCTCCATAAGTGAATGATAATAGAAAATTTTGAAATGTAAAGATTTTGCTAAAGTGATAGTGTGGCAAAGTGTTTGAAAGTGTGAAATTACACTTCTTGTAGTATATGCTTTGATTTTGAGTGTTTTGATCATGATTGTAATAAATTATATGATGCTAAATGAGTACTTGTTTTTCTTGAAGTTTTAATGTCATTGGAGGACGAATGTTGTTAAATGTGGGGGAGAATGTAACACCCTAATATGAACTAAGGTTAACTAGAGCTTGCTGAATATTTATTTAGTAAATTTTACGTTAAAATGAGTTATACTAGTGTTATTAGGCAGTGTATGAAATTTGGGTAAATTCAGAGGTTAAACATCCGAGAACGTCCATGACGTTCGCTAAGTGTACCTTATAGAGTGCTTGTGTGTCTTGGTGTGTGTGAGTGATTTTACGTGTTTCTTTTAATCGGGGTTAATGTGGGAAGTTCCTAAGATCTATAAGACTATGGTTAGGGGTTTAAAATTCTTGTACGACTCCATATAGGACCCATTAGAAGAGGACCCCACCTCTTGGCAACAAGCTGCAAAAATAGCGACCAAACGACGACCCAAGGGACGGTCCGTTGGTCAACCAATAGTCTGTCGACAATGGGCGTCGATTGTACCTGGTAGGTCAGTATTCCAGGCTCCAAATGTATCTAAATATCAACAAAGTAGATGCCACCAACGATCCGTCCATTGACAAAGGGTCAGTTGGTTGATCCGTGTGTTAGACTACCTCAAAAGTTGTTAAGAGGCTGCCAAGTCTTGGGGTGTTTGGTAAATTTATCACAAGGCTTTTAGGACCCTAGGAAGAATTTTTTACGGTTTATTAGGAATAATTAAGTGTTTCAACTCGTAATACCTAATTTTAGACTCCTCTTCCTAAAACCCAAGACCCCTCTACCTTAGAAGACTCTCGCAAGTAACCATGGAAGCTAGAGGTCAAGAAGGAACTAGGATGGGATGTAGGTGGTCTTTTTTCTATAAAATAATCATTGGTACTTCTTCAATGTGAGGTGTGGTATCCATCTTTTAAATCTCTACTATTCAAGAAAACCATTTTAAAAGATTTCAAAAAGAGTTTTCAACCGTAATTTCTTCTATCTTCAAATATAAATATGGGTTTTACATGAAAACGTTTTGAACGAATTAATAATGTTGTTTCTAATGTTAGTTTATTATTTAGGTATAAAACCTCAATGAAATCATGATAAAGCTTTTCATAAAATTTTGACTTCAGAAATGGGTTAAATGAGCATGAATTGGTAGGTTTTGAGATTTTGTTTCTAATGGTCGTTATTGTTGTTTAGTTACTGCCCAAATGGCTTTATGATGATTAAATATTGATTAGAATGTTATAAGTGATGACATTTTAGATTAAAGGGTAAGTTGGTTATGTTGTTTACCTTTAATTTTAAACTTCTCTTTAGTGGTATGGTCCACCTTCTTGGTGGCGGTGTTTACTTGAATTGAATGAATATGAAGTTACTTGTTTATTGTGAATAAGTAAATGAAGGATTTTTATGTGAAGTAAGATGATAATAATGTTATTACTGTCAAGTGTGACTTATAAAACTATTATGTGAAGTAGGCTAGAAAATATGCGTGAATGAAGTTATTCGTGTTAATTGTTTGATAAAGCTTGTTATAAGAAGTATGATAAGGAATGTGTCAAAAAGACTTACATGATCATGTGAAGCATGTAAAGTGTGTGATGTGATAAATGAATCTATAAGCATGTATAGAAGTTAAATGTAAATGAAAGGATGTTTATGTGCGGGGTCTGCTCACATGTACAATGACACTCACACTTGAATGAATGAATGAATCTAAATTACGTCCTAAAGGGGAGTTTAGGGGTGAACATTCATCGTGAATTGAGATGAAGTGTTTAGCAGCGACCTCACTACATCATAAGAGCTTTCTAAGATAGGTCGGAGGATGAATTCCCTTCGTGAGTTGAGATTTTGTGTTCACTAGTTATCCTTAACCTATATTTTATTATGTTCAGAATCCGTGGGAAATTATTCCTAGAACCAAGAAGATATGAAGAACAGGTTGTTACACTTCGTGAGTTGAGATGTTTTATTCCAATGTACCTCTTGAGATGAGTACTCTTCATTAGTAGAGAATGAGTTACATAGTAGCTATCACCTTATCTCATAACTATGTGTCCTGCATAGGTATAGCTATTGGACAAGCCAAGTAAAAGCTAAGAGAATCATCTCATTCTTGGAAAGTGAGGAACTCTCATCTGATAGGGGGTTAATATTGAAATTCCATGTCTAGCTCTCATGGTTTATGTCTGTTAAGATAACACCCACAAAAAAATTGAACGAACTAAGTCTTCTAAAAGAACGTACTACATAGGGTAGGTGGAGGTATGGGACGCTATCTATCCATTTGACTAAGTAGGACATTCGTAAACGTAGGACTTGGTGCCAAACCTTCTAAAAGAGTGTACTACATATGGTAGATGGTGGTATGGATGCTATCTATCGATTCCACTAAGTAGTCATTCTGAAAGGGAAGTCTTTGGGTGTTTTTCAAAGTGTTCTTCTAATGTCTTGTGTTTTGAGTAGTAACTTGTTCTACTATGTGGAGTAAAATTTTTGTGGATAGTCTTAAGGATCTCCTTCGTGTGCATTGAAGGTGATTTTTAGATGTTCCATTCATGTCATACCACGGAGAGTCTTATGATATTCTCGGTTAGGAAACTTCTAGGGAAACGAGGTGAATAACTCATTGGCAATACCTTGGAAGTTCAACATCTTTGGAGTCTCTTTAGTTCACTGTAATGTTTCATATTGTTCATTGTAGTTACGTTAATTTATTGTATTGTACTCAAATATAAGGGAATCCATTAGGAGCACTAAGTGGGTGTAGTGGTATTTGATGCTACCGTCTAATTGCACTTAGTGTGACATATAAGTACTATTAGAGAAGGGTACTTATATGAATTTCGTCATAATGAATATTTGGAATATGTTTAGCAAAGAGTGTTGATTTGATTCCCATATGAGGTAATCCTATCGTTGGTGGTATTAGGATCCCTTTTGTGTGACTTGAACGGGGTGTATGGGCGGTCCCTTCTTGTCTTACCTTTGAAAATCTTAGGATAACTTGTTAGGGAAACTTTAAAGGATAAGAGTTCACATGACATGGACTATGCAATTCTCTGTAATGTATTCACTGTAGTAGTTTTGATGTTACTGTAATGTGTTATTTGATTCAAAATATTATGAGATTCTTTTATTATCTGTTAAATGATGATACTTATACTATTTGAACTCTTAATTAATGAATATTATAGTTATTAGGCATGAAAGATTATTTTAGAAAAATGTCTCTTTTTGCACGTTTTTTCATGTGATATAAGTAGTTCATTTTATTACTAACCTCATACTTTTCTATACTATCTAAGTATAGGTTTCGTAAGCAAGGTTGAAGACTATAAGGTGAAGCTTGTGAAAATTTCTCTCAAGGCAAAGTATATTCTCATATATTCGAGGGCATAGTGCTTTTCTTAGTTTCTTTTTTAAAGACTTATTAACTATTTCTTTTTAATATAAAGTGGTGCGTCCCTAAAATATTATGTCATATCTTTAACTTTGTTTGTAACTTGAGACTCTAAAAATATTTATGAAAGACTATTTGTTAATAAATGTCTTGAAAAGTTTTACTTCTCCACTACTTTTCATGTCTTATGTAATGAATGATAGTTGAAGGTCTATACACGACCCCAAAGGGTCATGTACGCCTTGCCATGAACCGAGGGTTCTCCATAACTTTGATGGGGTACTTTCGGATCGTGACACATATAATCTACATAAGCTTGACACATTTAAGTGAAGAACTTAGTGACATCACAGGAAACCTATTCAATGGGCACCAATACATACTTGACCTCACATAAAACCTTATAAGACATTACTCACAATCCCAAGATAAGTTTACTACTGCAATGTAATTGTAAGGCCCCATAACCTAACACGTACTTAGTAAACTTATCATGATATCACAAGCCTTAACATCAAATTCATATATCAACATAGTTAGTTAAGGAAACTTCTTTAATGTCAAGCAATACCTTCCTCATATAGTCATTAAGACAAACATAGTGCACATAAAAACAAGACCATGTCACATAGATCCATTAGGACTCATACCATGCACTTCATCATAACAGGTAGATAATTACTAGAAAGTCATGTATAAGGAATATATACATAGAAAATGCATTACAACACCTTCCTAGACTTCCCTCAAGAGCAAATGGAAATGCATAGGTGAAATCCCATACCGTACCTACACTAAGCAACTCCCCTTAGGTTATCCTAGTTGACGTCCTTACTTTACTTCTGTTGTCCATTTTACTTTTGGGAAACTATAGACTTAACCGATACTATGACCATGAGTGCTACATGAATTTTTGTGTTGTAGAGACTTACAAAAGGAGAAGTTTTTATTATCTATCAAAGGTAGAACATTTACGCATGCTAGCATACTAGTGAAATAACATGCTAGATCCTATGTGGCAAGCATAGTTTAAGCAACTTGAAGGTACATGTGGAAATCCTCTTTTTACCAAATGGCGCATTATAGTTATTCATTTTTGGAAACCATATTTATCCCTATTGAGGCATCGTAGTTATGCACCCCATGAGGATTATGGTGACCTACATTCCTACAATGGTAAGGGACTTCCCTTAACTTCTAGTTAATTTGGTGCTAAGCTAAGTTTCCTTTTTATTAAAAAGCATTTTTTAACTTTATCTTATAAAATTACGCTTAGGAGTTCCATCTCCACATATTCCTAGCTCATAGGTCATATATCGGAGTTTATCAACCCAAATTATGTGAAAAACCCTTAACATAGACATAGCATAGGTACGCATCTATCTAGTTTAGGGTACATTTGAGCACACCTTTAAAGGACCCTACATTGAATAGATTATCGTATATGTGAGCAAACCTTTCACATAATACATAAATGTCAAACATGTTCATATATAAATACACGAATCTATTGGTATAAGTATATAAGCAATCCGTTCTTATAAACACACCAAGACACTATGAACATTTATACTTAATCATATCATATACTTGACATCATAGAATATAAGTAATTTTCATAAGATTTTTATGAATGTACTTAGAAGACAAACCTAGAAACTGTCCTATAAAGGTACACATGTGCAAGTCATAGACAAGGTCCCATACACTTGCATATACTTGTACACGTATCGACTCATCCCATTGAATCATACATCACACTACATCATAGAATGGATACCATATCATAAGACACATTAATTGAATACCTATAACATATTTACAGTAAGCTCTAGTCATTATGCACATAAATCAACTTTACTTTACATGTACCGTCTTTTTATTGGTAGTACGTATACATAAAATTAACTTGACCATTTAAATTCTCACAACATTAGACATACAACCTAGATCATAACTAGACTAGTAATCTAGGAATATGCTTCACATAGGGTGATAACCACGAACACACAGTTTATAGTATAATTTCCCTTCAAGCCATGTTCACACACACACACACACACACACATATATATATATATATATATATATATATATATATATATATATATATATAAGTATGTATATGTATATAAACATATATATTGGCAATAAAGTAAACAACGCCACCATAAGTGGACTATACCACACAATGCCATACAAGGCTTCATAACTTATCAATACTATAAGATAGTAGAAAAGAAGAGTAATTCTTACTAATTCATCAATCTATGATCATCACTGATCAGTAAAACTTTTCCCTAAACAATTAATGTATATGCAAGTAGCTAAATGTACTTTAATCATAAATGAAACCATGTACAAGTCGCTAGAAGATCATGCTACAACCTAGTACAATACATCACCAATATACTAGAATGTAGAGAGGCATAGATCACTCACTAATACTCTTCACTTTGATTATCATGCTTAACATTCATAATATTCCAATAATACAACTTTAGAGAAGTATCTAAAGACATAGAAACAAAGTCCAAATCATGCTTCGCCTACCCTAAAACATAGATCACATGGCATTTTTAATATATAAACTAATAGATTGTAAATCAATCCTTACTAACACTTCTTTTTTATCATCAAGGATTCATACCCATAATTCATCAATAACATCAATATAAGGCATTAGCTACAATTAACTTTACATAAATATATCCTACATACATATACTATAGAATTAATGTTACAGCGAAGTCAATACTTTAAAAATCAATAGAAAGATAAGTATTCAAGCATCAATGTAAAAGTACAAAATATCACATAATTCATCATAAATTTACTATGTATGAACTTGATATAATAAATTTAAACATGTTAGAAATATAATTCAATCAACATCAGTTCAAGAACACAAACCCATACATAGACTAAATCGATAGTTTGAAGAGAGCATGTGTTCATAATGTAATTGGATTGAAATTCACGTTAAAATCAATACATTATCATTAATCATATTGAGAAAGCCTTTGAAAACTTTTTGAGAAAGAACCCATGGCTAGATTGAAGAAGAATAGATATGATCATGAAATTTCATTGGAAACATTTCGATTAACTCTATAGATAGAAAGATAACTAGAGATGAAGGATCACCATACCATAATGTAGAATAAAACGTCCACAACTTGGTGAAGAACCAATAGGAATCCAAGCCCCAAGTTGTTCTTGATCTTCACCTTAAATGGAGAATTCTAGAAAGGCTTATTTTTTAGAGGGAAGGGTTTTAATATGGAAAATGAATTTGGATAGAGTTTTTTACGTTTTTTATCACATAAATACACCCAAAAATAACCAAATAAGCAAACTAGGGCCAGGTTCACCACATAATTACATAGTGCGCATGGCATTTTTACACAGCCTACATCGACAGACCCATCAATGCCCAATAGGTTCAACAACGGACCGTACTAGAGGCCATCAATTGAGTCTGAGGCTGGAACACTTCCTTGAGACTTTACCAGTCTAAGTTTCCATCAACGCCTCACCATTGACGTGGAGTTCAGGGCCTGACGGACCATTCCCTTGCTTCGTATGATTGACACAGCCAAGGCAGTGCCCCTATAATTTTTTGGTCGTATTTTAAGGTTTTTGCGAGGCCCTTGGGGATACATACTTAGGATTTTCCAAAGTGTATATATATATATATATACCTTTACATTTAAAGGACCTTTCAAATCAATTTCAGCCAAAAAATTTAGATGCAACACCTTCAAGCATGCTAGGCACACTCAAGACACACACATGCATGTCTCAAGGTCTAACTTCCGAACGTCTTGGGCGTTTGACATCCAAACTTCATGTAACTAAACATATTGCCTATAAACATTATTATTACTCACATAAGGACTTCATAAGATAATAACACACATGAAAGCTCATAAAACACATAAGCCTTTTGGTTACTAGTCGTTACACGTCTTGGTCATCCCTTGACGCTGAACTTCCAAAATGGCTTCAATTATCCCATGAATAATTTAAAACACTTAATTAAAATAATAAAAATCTTATAAGAACAAGTGTTTCTGTAGAAACCCTAACTCATTTTGGGGGTCTTAGAAATTGCAAGTCCTTAAGGAACACCAACTATTTTCCAACTATAGAAAGTGCGAGTTTTGTTTAAGATCGATTGCGTTCCTTGATCATATTTTCTTAAGTGAGGGTTGTAACATTTAGAAAGTCTAAGACATCTTATAGATCCTAAAATAAATTTAATAAGTTTAGACACAGTTTTAAGTTCTATATTAAGGTATATAAATCATTGAGGAAGTTTAGAAATCAAAACTTCAGGGAGCGTCCAGTACGTCCGAAAATTAGTTCAATGAGGTGCTAGTGTGACTTAACCTATTTGACCAAATTTTAGGAGTTGAAAAATGATTAAATTATGTTGAAGGGTGGCTAACATGAACTAGAGTTGATTCGTAGTCGAAACATTCGGGCACAATTCCATAAGGACCAACCAAGGTCCCTTGAAGAGGACCCTTAAATTTTGAAGTCAAAGGCTACCCAAGGTAGTGTGCACCAATGACTTTTCATCATAGGACCATGTTCCAATTCACGGGGAATCAATTGCCTGTGTTGATGGAAACTTAGAATATTTGGCCAATGCTTGTTTTTACAAGTCTCTGAACTGAAGGATGGACCAACAGGACGACCATGGTCTGTCGATTGACACACGAGGCATCTATGGGGTTTCGTTGGTGAGTGGACTATTTTGCTGATCGGTTTAAGTTAGGCGGAGTTAATTTAATAGGTTGTTAATAATTTAGTTAAAGTTTTGAGGGAAGAGTAATGAAGTATATTAACAACCTATATAAAGACCCTATGCTAATTAAACTAACATATACACTAATAATTCCCAAACCCAAACACTCTTCCTTCTCTCTTCTTTCTCCATGTGTAAGAACACCATAGAAGACAAGGTAAAGGTGGTTTGTAGGGATTAAATCACCAACGTTTCTCCATAAATATTCATCAAACATTAAGGTATGGAATTCTTCTCACCTTTGGGACTTAGTTCCCAAAGGGTTCCATAATATTGATTTCAAAAGTATCAAATTCAAGTGGGTCTTTCCCAATATCTAAATGATCTTGTGAATTTGTTTGGTTTGATTTATTTTAGATATTATGAGTATATTAACATGTATAATAAATCAAATATGTTACTTCTTAATTGATTGGTCTACTTTGGAGAAGATGACCTTTTCCCCGTAAACGAAGGTGATGATCTTGATGTAAATTGTCTAGTATTGGTTCAATTGACATGACTATTGGTTCAATTACTATACTATGATGTTAATGTATAAATTATGAATATATTAAGATGAATTTAAGTCCAATAATGCTATTTCTTGAGTAGATGATCTAGATTGTGACTTTGACCTAAGTCTCTTATCTTAAGCTATAAAGTAAGTATGAATTGTGATGTAGTGATTCAATTACTTTGTTGTCATGTTGGTTATTTATATGTGATGATATTACACCCTTTTTGGGTTGAGTTAAGGTTTGATGGTAAGACCTTGATAATAGATTACGGAGGAGACTTCGTAAGTCTTGTGATCCCTATTCTTTACTCCAATTGTGGTTAAATTTTATTTAAGTGATGATGTTGCATTGTGGTATAACCTGTATTAGGATTGATAGGATTGCTATGATGTTGAATTAAAAATTCTTTACTATGTTTTGTGAGGTGTTGCTAAGATGTAAATGTTAAAAGGATGGTGATAACTTACCAATGTGCCTTATCAATATGTGATTATGTAAATATGGTAAACTCAATTATATGAATTTTAATGAAAGTACTATACTCATTAAATTATTATTGATCTATGATGATAATGAGTGTACAAAGGATAAACCCTATGACCTACATTAAGCAATGATTATTAGTAAATACGTTGAAGAAATTTCAAAAAAAAGGCCTCTAGCTTACAAAAGAGTGAGATAGAGTGAGGAGTGTCCCTTCCCACGCACGGAAGATAGTATCAGTAACGTACTCTTGATAATGGAGGCCATAATGCATGTAGCATAAAGAGGGTTTGAACTATATCTCCTATTTATTGATATATGTTGCCCCCATAAGATTACTAGCTTACTGATCCACGTAGTTGCTATTTTAATGTTTTGGTACTACCTTTGAAAGTAGTTCGCATTCCTTCTCTGTAGGGTCCATGTCAATTGTGTATCATTTTGAACGTATAAGACGTGTACTACAACCTAAAATTATTTTTAAAAGGATTAGACACTTCTTTATGGTCAATTTTATTGAATATAAGTCATTTATGAAGACTAGGAATCAAAACTTCAAGGAATTTCCATGACGTTTGGAAATAAGTTCAATGAGGTAATAGCGTGCCTTAGCATGTTTGACTAGCTTTTCGGTGTCGGAAATTGATTAATTATGGTGGAATGTTGTCTAACTTGTATTAGGGTTGATTCATTGTCAAAACGTTTGGGTGCGACTCCATACGCACTAACCAAGGGCCATTTAGGATGACCCTAGCACTTTGGGGTCAAAGACTATCAAAGGCAGTGTCCACCAGCGAATGTAACCCACGATACATTGTCCAATCGATGGGGCGTGTATTTCTTCCTCTGATGGACACTTAGCAAATTTTTGGGAGCCTCTGAATAGACAGTCTCTGAACATATTGACGAGTGTGCAGCACCGAGGTGATCAGTGCCCGTCGATGGATACACAATCCGTCTATCATAGATTCGTGTGAGGAGCCACTATTTTGCTGCATGTTTTTATTTAATTCATTGAATTTGTTGAATTAGCTAGTAGGTCATTTAAGGTATATGTGACTTCTAATTAATTTAATTAAAAACCAAAATAAAGACCCTAACCTAATTAGACTAACCTAAGCTCTCATAATTCAAAAAATCCAAACTTTCTTCCTTCACTTTTCTTTCTATCTCCAATGTTGAAGAACACCACAGAAGGTGAACTTCGAAGGGGTTATAGGGATTAAATCACCAAGGTTTCTCCATCAATTTTAATTAAACATTAATATATTGGATTATTGTTACCTTTGGGACTTCTTTTCCCAAAGGGTTCCATAAAATTGATTTCAAAAGTATGAAATTCAAGTGGGTCTTTTCCAATCTCGACATTGATATTGTGAATTGCTTTATTTATGATTTCGTTTGGATATTATGAATATATTCGCATGTATTATAACTAAATTATGGTATTTATTGATTTATTGGATTAGTTTGTAGTAGATGATGTATTCCCCTTAATGCTAGGTTGTGATCTTGATATCATTTGTGTAATTTTTTGGTTCAAATGAATTGTTTATTAGTTTAATTAATAATAGATAATTTTATTGTATGAATTATGAATATATTAGTAGAATTACAGTCCTATCAAGCTAGTTCATGAGTAATTGCTCTACCGTAGGACATTGACCTATGTCTCTTATCTTACGCTATGAACTTGTGATGGATTATAATGTAGTGATTCAGCTATCTTTGTTGTCGTGTTGAAGACCATAATGCATATAGCGTAAAGAGGGCTCCGACTATATCTCCTAGTTCTTGAAATATGTTTCCCCCATAGCAATACTAGCTAGTGGATCCACGTAGTTTCTATGTTCATGTTTTTGTTTTACCTTAGAAAGTAGTCAACCTTCCTTCGGTGTAGGGTTCCATGACACCTAATTCCACATTATCTCATGTGTTTTGTGTTGGTTAAGTCAAGATATTCCCAAAAGGTTAAATGAACTAAAGGAGTGAACTCTAACAAGGATGACCTACAAGGTTTAGCTTAGTCTAGGTAGGGGTAAGGGACTCTACCTAGACATTGCACTAGTTAGGCTTGGAGGAAGTCATATGATGATGTTCTTACATATAAATATTCTTATAATTTTAAATGTTCTGTATATGATATTATTTCACGTTGATGATACTCAATGATGATTATTTCACTTATGAATATGTGTTGGTCTCTATTCTAAACTATGATGATAAGTTCTCCTAAATGATATTTTATGTGAGGTTTGATATTAGTCATGGTTCTTATAGGGTTTACTTCATTGAGTAAGGTTATGGGGATTTGTTTGGTCATCACTAGTGTTCTTAATGAGGGTTCATGGCTAATTGTCTTGCTTTGGTTATGTTGTAATGAACTCTTATTCATGCTTGTGGCTATTATAACATGATGATAGATCTTCTTTCACTATGTGTTCAATCATATGATATGCATGTTTAGTTGAGTAGACTTAGAATTTTTGGTCTTGAGATGTACATGCTTAATACTTAATGAATATGTCTTAATGATTTGTATGGTCTTCCTCTATGTGCATAAGGCTTTTCAAAGTAAATTGCATACTTTAATGAATTGCCCCTTTTTAGCATGATTTCATAATATGTGTGCATATGGTCTCATACATAGTACAAGTTGTGTACAAACCTGATTTTTTCACTTTTCCCCAACATTTTAGGCTTTGGTCATTGAAGGGCTTTGAGAAAAATTTGAATAAGACTTATGAAGTGGTTCTACTTTTAAGAATTCTATGTTCTCTCTTTTTCATTTTGTAACGACCTGTTTAGTCGTTTTGAGCAGCAGAACGAAATTTGGGAAAAACTGGCCAAACTACGGACACCCCGACGGACCGTCATAGGCCCGACGGTCCGTCACAGAGGTCCGTTCCATAACACTTAGTGGTTTGAAAATCGGGTACTGAAAATCGACTCTCTGTAAATTGTGACGGACCTGCAGGACGAGTCGTCACATCCACGACGGACCGTCGTGATCCCCCGTAGCAAAACACTTCAACTTTTGAGAATTCGGTTCAAGAAAACGAGTTTCTGACCGTCAGGACGGAGGTGCAGGACGGACCGTCACAGGCGTGACGGGCCGTCACAGCTCACCTGAAAACTGGGGAGGCACGACGGCCTGTGCGACGGACCGTCGCACCCACGACGGCCCGTCACAGGTTGTGCAGTCCCAGGCAGTTTAGGATTTCTTTCCTCGTTTTAAGGGTCGTTTTTGATTATTCTTTCCTTAATTATAAGGATTGAAGGGTGAAATTAATAAGTCTAATTACTTAGGGGTTAAAAGGGGTAACCATAAGTGAATTAGTGGGGTTTTATTGTCCTTTTTCACACTTAATTATATGATTAATTAGGGTAAAGGAAAGAGGGTTTGAATAAAACAAAAGAGAAAGAACAGAAAGAGAGAGAGCAGATCGATCGAATTGGTTAGGAGAATAGCAAGCTTGGGAAATTTCTTGAGGATTCCAATTCTTTGGTGGAGGTAGGTTATGGTTTTATATTACGATATTCGTAGTGAACTCTTGATGGTGAATAATATGTGTTGATGATATTGTAAACCTGTCTATATGCTTATTGTATGCTTGTATGAATATGATTATGTGATGTTGATAAAACAAGCATGATGAAAACCATTGAATCCCAAATCTTGAAAGAAACTTTAATCTATGATATTAATGATAACGCCTTGGTATAAAAGAAGGCTTGATGAATTAAAGTGATTGGGATTGATGATGCCTTGGTTTAGAGAAGGCTTGATGAACGGATATAATGAGATTAGTGGATCGGAGTGTCACGTTCCGACACATAGAATTAGTGGATCGGAGTGTCACATTCCGACACATAGAATTAGTGGGACGGGTGTCACGAACCGACACGTAGATATAGGGGATCGGAGTGTCACGTACCGACACATATAGGGGATCGGAGTGTCACGTTCCGACACATATAGGGGATCGGAGTGTCACGTTCCGACACATATAGGGGATCGGAGTGTCACGTTCCGACACATAGTAGTAGGGGATCGGAGTGTCACGTACCGACACAAGAGGAAGAAAGATAATGAATCTCGAAAGATGTTAATATACTTAACATAATGAACTTAATTCCCAAATGAGTATGGTATTGAGGCTTGAGTCCTCATGGATGAACTTGATGGTATTTATTGACGATTATACTACTTGTTGCTACCTGTTGAGTTTATAGTTGATTTATAATATTACTTGATATATATTGTTCCCTATTTTGAGTTAGCCGATGATATCTACTCAGTACGTGTGGTTGTACTGACCCCCTACTTTTATGTTTTCCTTTTGTTATTTGTGTTATGCAGCAAACGTTCCGGCAACTTCGACTCAGCAGTAGATCAAGCCGTCTTCACTCCATCGGAAATTCAGGGTGAGCTAATGCGTCTAGCTTGGACTGGGTCTCCTTCTTCAAGTCTTGATGCCTTGAACTTCCGGCATGGACTAGTTTTTATTTGTTTTTAGCTTTTTAGATATTCTTAGATTAGTAGTTTGAGATAGATGTTCTTGTGGTGATGACTTCCAGATTTTGGGAATAATAATAATAGTTTTGAGTTGTTTGATTAATGAATTAAGTCTTCCGCATTTCTTTTGTTGATATTGAATTAAAATGATAAGGGTTATATGGGTTGGTTCGCTCACATAGGAGGGTAAATGTGGGTGCCAGTCGCGTCCCCGAATTGGGTCGTGACAAACTTGGTATCAGAGCATTAGGTTCATTGGTCTCATCACACAAGAACAGGTCTAGTAGAGTCTTAAGGAACGGTAGGGGGACGCCTTTACTTTCCCTTGAGAGGCTATAAGACTTTAGGAAAATTCCATTCTTTCATTCTTTCTTTCGTGCTGCTACTTGAGTCCAATTGGTATCTAGGTGATACAAATTGGTATCTGACCATCTTTATTCTATTTCGCAGATGGTTAGAACTAGAGCAACAACCGCACCAGCAGCGACAACGGAAAGACATGAAACTACTGAGCCAGCCACTGGGGCTGTGGCTCGAGGAAGAACAACGGCAAGAGGCCGTGGGAGAGGTCGGGGGAGGACGTCCTCTAGAGGGAGAGGACGAGCACCTAGTCCATCTGAGGCTAGGGCAGTGACTCCTCCACCGACTGAGGAGGTAGCTAGAGAGGGTGAGGAAGGGGAAACTGAACAAGGGCAGAATGAGGAAATGCCACCCCAACCTACCCCAGAGATGATCAACCAAGTACTTGCTTATCTTAGCGGGTTGTCCGATCAGGGTCAAGCACCTCCAATGGTTTCTGCACCAACACCTCCGGTTTCAGAGATACGACATGCGGCTACTATGGCTCCCCGCATGGATGCACCATTGGGAATAGGCACATTTCCACGCCTGACTACTGGGCCTATTATGACAAACGATCAACATGAACTTTTTAGTAAGTTCTTGAAACTGAAACCTCCAGTCTTCAAGGGTGCAGAATCTGAAGATGCTTATGATTTTCTGGTTGATTGTCATGAGCTACTACACAAGATGGGGATAGTAGAGAGGTTTGGTGTCGAGTTCGTGAGTTATCAGTTCCAAGGTAACGCCAAAATGTGGTGGCGTTCACATGTTGAGTGTCAACCAACCGAGGCACCACCTATGACTTGGGAATCATTCTCTAGTTTGTTCATGGAGAAGTATATCCCAAGGACTTTGAGAGATAGAAAGAGGGATGAGTTCTTGAGTCTTGAACAGGGAAGGATGACAGTAAACGCGTATGAGGCTAAATTTCGCGCGCTATCCAGATATGCCACGCAACTTTGTTTCAGTCCACAAGAACGGATCCGCCGTTTTGTGAAGGGGTTGAGGTCAGAATTGCGGATTTCAGCCTTACAGATAGCGGCAACAGCAACATCCTTCCAAGAGGTGGTGGACTTTGTGATAGAGGTGGAAGGAGTGAAACCGGATGACTTCACCTCAACGTCTACATCAAAAAGGTTTCGAAGGGGAGGTGAGTATAATGGTTCTTATTCCAGAGGACAGAACTCCGGAGGTCACTCAAATCGACCAATACAGTCTTCACTACAGACTGTAGTTGGGGGTCCACCTCAGAACGGTCAACACTACTCCGAGAGACCCATGCCTGACTCCAGAGAGTGCTATGGATGTGGGGAGATTGGACATATTAGGAGGAATTGTCCAAAACAGAGTTACAGAGCCCCAATGGCTAGAGGAAGAGGTGGTAATGGTAGAGGTCGTTATTCTGGAGGGCGTGGTGGCCGAGGTAATGGTGGTCACCAAAACGGCAGAGGTGAGGGTCAAAATGGAGCCACTACTACACAACATGGTAGGGGCAACGGACAAACAAATAATGGGGCTCATTGCTACGCTTTCCCTGGGAGATCTGAAGCGGAGGCGTCTGATGCTGTTATCACAGGTAATCTTTTGGTTTGTGATTGCATGGCATCTGTGTTATTTGACCCTGGCTCCACGTTTTCTTATGTATCTTCATCATTTGCTAACGGTCTAAATTTACGTTGTGAATTACTTGACATGCCTATACGTGTTTCTACTCCGGTGGGTGAGTCTGTGATAGTCGAAAAGGTGTATAGGTCTTGTTTGGTGAATTTTGTGGGGAGCAACACTTATGTAGATTTGGTTATTTTAGAAATGGGTGACTTTGATGTAATTCTGGGTATGACTTGGCTTTCTCCAAACTTTGCGATTTTGGATTGTAATGCTAAAACAGTGACGTTAGCCAAGCCTGGGGCAGATCCGTTAGTGTGGGAGGGTGACTACACTTCAAATCCGGTGCGTATTATCTCCTTTATTCGTGCTCAGAAGATGGTTAGTAAGGGTTGTCTAGCTTTCTTGGCACATCTTAGGGATGACACTACTCAAGTACCATCGATTGAGTCAGTTTCGGTAGTCTGTGAGTTTGTGGATGTGTTCCCTGCAGATCTTCCCGGTATGCCACCAGACAGGGATATAGACTTCTGCATTGATTTGGAACCCGGTACTCGCCCCATTTCTATACCCCCGTATAGAATGGCTCCCGCAGAGTTAAGAGAGTTAAAGGCTCAACTTCAAGAATTGTTGAGTAAAGGCTTCATTAGACCAAGTGCATCTCCTTGGGGTGCTCCGGTTTTGTTTGTGAAGAAGAAAGATGGGAGTTTTCGAATGTGCATAGATTACCGACAGTTGAACAAGGTAACTATTAAGAACAAGTACCCCATTCCTCGCATTGATGACTTGTTCGATCAGTTACAAGGTGCTTGTGTCTTCTCTAAAATTGACTTGAGGTCCGGTTATCACCAACTGAAAATACGAGCAACGGATGTTCCGAAGACTGCTTTTCGAACTAGGTATGGGCATTATGAGTTTGTGGTAATGTCGTTTGGTCTTACTAATGCCCCTGCTGCCTTCATGAGCTTGATGAACGGGATTTTCAAGCCATACTTGGACCTCTTTGTGATTGTGTTCATTGACGATATACTGATATACTCCAAAAGTAAGAAAGAACATGAGGAGCATTTGAAATTGGTGTTAGAGTTGTTGAGAAAGAAAAAGCTTTATGCGAAATTCTCCAAGTGTGAGTTTTGGCTAGATTCAGTGTCCTTCTTGGGGCACGTGGTTTCTAAGGATGGAGTGATGGTGGATCCATCTAAGATTGAGACAGTGAAGAATTGGGTAAGACCTACAAACGTGTCAGAAATAAGGAGTTTTGTGGGATTAGCTAGCTACTACCGCCGATTCGTCAAGGGATTCTCTTCTATTGCTTCCCAATTGACGAACTTGACTAAACAGAATGTTCCATTTGTATGGTCAGATGAGTGTGAGGAAAGTTTTCAGAAACTCAAGACGCTGTTGACTACCGCACCTATCCTTACCCTGCCAGTAGAGGGTAAGAACTTCATTGTTTATTGTGATGCATCCTATTCGGGTTTGGGTGCAGTATTAATGCAAGAGAAGAATGTGATTGCTTATGCTTCGAGGCAATTAAAGGTGCATGAACGTAACTATCCGACCCATGATTTGGAGTTGGCCGCGGTAGTATTTGCACTAAAGCAATGGAGACACTATTTGTATGGGGTTAAGTGTGAAGTCTACACGGACCATCGTAGCCTACAGTATGTATTCACTCAGAAAGACTTGAACTTGAGACAGAGGAGATGGATGGAACTACTAAAGGACTATGACATCACTATCTTGTATCATCCGGGGAAGGCGAATGTTGTGGCAGATGCCTTGAGCAGAAAGGCCGGAAGCATGGGAAGTCTAGCTCATTTGCAAGCTTCTAGACGCCCATTGGCTAGAGAAGTGCAGATTTTGGCTAATGACCTTATGAGGTTAGAAATAAATGAGAAGGGAGGATTGTTAGCTTGTGTAGAGGCAAAATCCTCTTTCCTTGATCAGATTAAGGGGAAACAGTTTGACGATGAGAAACTAAGGCGAATTCGAGATAAAGTGTTGCAAGGAGAGGCTAAGGAAGCAATAATCGATGGGGAAGGTGTTTTGAGGATTAAGGGAAGAGTATGTGTACCCCGCATCGATGATTTGATCACCACTATTCTGACAGAGGCCCATAGTTCCGGATATTCTATACATCCTGGTGCAACCAAGATGTATCGCGACCTAAAGCAACACTTCTGGTGGAGTAGAATGAAGCGAGATATTGTTGAGTTTGTTGCCAAGTGCCCAAATTGCCAACAAGTAAAGTATGAACACCAAAGGCCCGGAGGAACACTTCAGAGAATGCCCATTCCTGAATGGAAGTGGGAGAGAATCGCGATGGACTTCGTGGTTGGTCTTCCCAAGACATTGAGTAAGTATGACTCTATTTGGGTGATTGTTGATAGGTTAACTAAGTCTGCCCACTTCATTCCTGTCAAGGTGACTTACAATGCAGAGAAGTTAGCTAAAATCTACATCTCAGAAATCGTTCGACTGCATGGAGTTCCACTCTCCATTATATCAGATAGAGGTACGCAGTTTACTTCTAAGTTTTGGAGAACCTTACATGCTGAATTAGGTACTAGATTGGACCTTAGTACTGCATTTCATCCTCAGACCGATGGTCAGTCTGAGCGAACGATTCAAGTGTTGGAGGATATGCTTCGCGCGTGTGTGATAGAGTTTGGTGGCCATTGGGATAGCTTCTTACCCTTGGCAGAGTTTTCATACAATAATAGCTATCACTCCAGTATTGACATGGCTCCATTTGAAGCATTGTATGGGAGGAGGTGTAGATCTCCCATTGGTTGGTTTGACGCCTTTGAAGTTAGACCTTGGGGGACTGATCTGTTAAGAGATTCTATGGAGAAGGTGAAAGCTATTCAAGAAAAGCTTTTAGCGGCTCAAAGTAGACAAAAGGAGTATGCAGACCGAAAGGTTAGAGACTTGGAGTTCATGGAAGGTGAACAAGTCTTGTTGAAGGTTTCGCCCATGAAAGGGGTGATGCGGTTTGGTAAAAGAGGTAAGCTAAGTCCAAGGTATATTGGACCATTTGAAGTACTTAAGCGAATAGGGGAGGTGGCTTATGAATTAGCCTTACCCCCAGGGCTGTCCGGAGTGCATCCGGTGTTTCATGTATCCATGTTGAAGAGATACCACGGAGATGGAAACTACATTATCCGTTGGGATTCAGTGTTGTTGGATGAGAACTTGACTTATGAAGAGGAACCGGTTGCTATATTTGATAGAGAAGTTCGCAAACTGAGGTCGAGGGAGATTGCATCCATCAAAGTGCAATGGAAGAATCGACCGGTTGAAGAGGCTACTTGGGAGAAGGAGGCAGATATGCAAGAAAAATACCCACATCTGTTTACAGATTCAGGTACTCCTTTTCGCCACTGTTTTTCTTCCTTTGATCGTTCGGGGACGAACGATGGGTAAATTGGTATCTATTGTAACGACCTGTTTAGTCGTTTTGAGCAGCAGAACGAAATTTGGGAAAAACTGGCCAAACTACGGACACCCCGACGGACCGTCATAGGCCCGACGGTCCGTCACAGAGGTCCGTTCCATAACACTTGGTGGTTTGAAAATCGGGTACTGAAAATCGACTCTCTGTAAATTGTGACGGACCTGCAGGACGAGTCGTCACATCCACGACGGACCGGCGTGATCCCCCGTAGCAAAACACTTCAACTTTTGA
>CM064967.1:57819978-57854329 GCA_032847665.1 Solanum chilense | reverse complement strand
AAAAAGAAAAATACTTCCAGATAAGGTGGAATACAAGCAGAGAAATAAATCAAGATTATACACGAGTTGGTTCGGCCTGACATCAAAATTAAGTGAAATCAGACTTTCGAAATAATGAGGTTACTTATGAAACTTCAACATCAGCCTAAACATGAATGATACTTAACAACCGAGAACAACATCAATCAGGCTAAACGACTTATGAAATCATGTTACAGAACTTGAAAGCATCAATGCCTTGTGCTTTTCTAAGATGATTCTAACCCAAGTTTAAAATAACGATATGAGCAGCCGCGGATTCCATATTTTACAGACAACAAACTTTGTAACTTTCTAAAAGAATAATTCGAGAGATATTACTTAAACCGTCCTACATATTCAACTGAGAAAGAAAAAGAAATAGATAGATACGAATCAGCAAAAACTCACTTCTAAGCATAGAAAAGTCCTGAAATCATCTGCCAGAAGCTTTGGTTTGAAACTTAGGCTAACACAAAATTTAAATTGTAAACAATGAAAAATATTGAATCAGAACAAGATGTCAAGAAGTCTAGGTCATGCTGGAAAACAGGGCTCATACCATTATGAAACATTAGCCGATGGATCCACGTAAATGGGAGAAAGAGTAATATAGAGATTGAGCTCTCCTAGCAGTTGGAGAACTACTATCACACTTTATATTTTTTTTATTATTATTTTATTATTATTTCTATTAGTCGTAATTTACATATTATTTTTCATATAAGGCTATGAATTAAATCTCTAATATTTATAATTCTTTCTAAATGTAATATATTATTTTTAAAATATATATTATTTAATATATACCACTTTCATTTCTGTAACGACCTGTTTAGTCGTTTGAGTAGCAGAATTTATTTTTTTTGGGAAAAAATGGCTGAATACGACGGACACCACGACGGACCGTCGTGGGCACGACGGACCGTCGAGGTGGTACCGTTCCAAAACACTTGGCATTATGAAATTGAGTGTTGAAACTGAGTCTCTGAACTCTGTGACGGACCTGCAGGACGGACCGTCACAGTCACGACGGACCGTCGTGAGCCCCCGTGTCAAAACACTTAGACTCTTGAGAAATTGGTGCTGGGAACAACTCTCTGTCCGTCGTGACGAAAGTGCAGGACGGACCGTCGTATGCACGACGGACCGTCACAGACTCCTTGAAGGAATTTGAGTCCTTGACGAACCTGCGTGACGGACCGTCGCAGGCACGACGGACCGTCACAGGTTCCGTAATCCCAGACGGGGTCAGAATTCTGACTATTTTTAAAGGGGTGTTTTGGACCATTCCGGCTTTAATTTATAAAGTTAGTGGGTTAATGTTATTAGTTCAATTCCTTGGGGGTTGAAAGACTAACTTTGAGTAACTTGGTGGGTTGGTTTCATTACTTTTGAAACTTGAAATCTTGTGATTTAGGGTAAGAAGAGAGGAAGGTTGGAGGAAGAAAGAGAAAGAGGAAGAGAAGAAAAAAGAGGCGCTTGAGAGAGAAGGAGCAAGGTTTCTTGAAGATTATTGCTTGAACACAAATCCTTGGTGAAGGTAGGTTATGGTTTATGCTATTTGTAGTAAACTCTCAATAGCAAATGATATGTATTGGGTATTCTTGTAAATCCTTCTATATGCTTAATTGTATGATTGTATGAGTATGATTATATGTTTGTGATGAAATAAGCATGATGAAGCTTGTGAACCCTAAATCTTGATGAAACCCTAATTTTACTTGTTATGAGAATTGTGATGCCTTAGTATAAAAGAAGGCTTGATGAACTTTGTATTGTTATTGTGATGCCTTAGTATAAAAGAAGGCTTGATGAGCTTGTATTGTTATTGTGATGCCTTAGTATAAAGAAGGCTTGATGAATTTGTATTGTAATTGTGATGCCTTAGTATAAAAGAAGGCTTGATGAGCTTGTATTGTTATTGTGATGCCTTAGTATAAAGAAGGCTTGATGAATTTGTATTGTAATTATGATGCCTTAGTATAAAAGAAGGCTTGATGAACTTTGTATTGTTATTGTGATGCCTTAGTATAAAAGAAGGCTTGATGAGTTTGTATTGTAATTGTGATACCTTAGTATAAAAGAAGGCTTGATGAACTTTGTATTGTTATTGTGATGCCTTAGTATAAAAGAAGGCTTGATGAGCTTGTATTGTTATTGTGATGCCTTAGTATAAAGAAGGCTTGATGAACTTGTATTGTTATTGTGATGCCTTAGTATAAAGAAGGCTTGATGAACTATGTGTTGTATTGATAATGCCTTAGTATAAAGAAGGCTTGATGGACTAAGTATTGTATTGATAATGCCTTGGTATAAAGAAGGCTTGATTGTTATTGATCATGCCTTGGTATAAAAGAAGGCTCGATGGGTATGAGGATCGGAGTGCCACGTTCCGGCACCGGAATAGAAATATGGATCGGAGTGCCACGTTCCGGCACCAGGATAGAATATGGATCGGAGTGCCACGTTCCGGCACCAGGATAGAATATGGATCGGAGTGCCACGTTCTGGCACAAGGATAGAATATGGATCGGAGTGCCACGTTCCGGCACAAGGATAGAATATGGATCGGAGTGCCACGTTCCAGCACCGGGATAGAATATGGATCGGAGTGTCACGTACCGACACAAGAGGAAGAAAGATAATGAATCTTGAAAGATGTTAAGATGCTACATCTAATGAACCTGTTTTCCTTAATGAGTATGGTATTGAGGCGTGAGTCCTCCTGGATGAACTTGGTGATACTATTGATGATTGTAGTGTTTGTTGTTACTAGAGGTTGAGTATTATAGTTGATTTGTGAGATTAACTGATATATACTGTTTTCTATTCTGAGTTGGCCGATGATACCTACTCAGTACGTGTGGTTGTACTGACTCCTACTTGTTTGTTTCTTTCTTGTATTTGTGGAGTGCAGCAACCTTGCCGTCGTCTTCAACTCGACCGCGATTCTAGCCAGTCTTCACTGTACCGGATCTCAGGGTGAGCTATGCTTTTAGCTTGGACTGGATCTTCTTCTTCTCGTCTTGATGCCTTGAAGTTCCGGCATGGACTAGCCTTCATTTGTTTAACTTCTTAGAATATTCTCAGTTTCGTAATGTAATCATAGATGTTCTTGTGATGATGACTTCCGGATTTTGGGGATATTTAAGTATTCGTTTTTCGTTATCGAGTTAAGTCTTCCGCGTTGTATTTTATTATTTATGTTTGGGTTTAGATTGGTTGGTTCGCTCACATAGGAGGGTCAATGTGGGTGCCAGTCGCGTCCCCGATTTGGGTCGTGACAATTTCGAATTAATGATAATTCAATTTTTTAATTTTCTTTGTCAATTTAATATAATTTTATTTTATACTAACTTTCACTATAAAGAATGCACAATTTTAAATTGTCTACAATCATTCAAAATATTCGTAATCCACGTTCTCAAAAGAAAAAATATCACACAATGAAATAATAATCGAGCCAAAAAGATGTTCAACATACATTTGAAGGTTTGCAATCACATTTTGTAATTATTCTAGGACAATTACGTTTTTGGAAAAAGAAAGTTCTACATGATATTATGACTACATGTATTGTAGTTTACAACATGATAATCGAGGATGAATGTAATCTTAATGCATCAATTCAAGATGTTGTAGAGACTCCAATTGCAACGACAAAAGTGGTGGTAGATGAAAATCTTCGATTTGAACAATTTTTAGCTAGACATAAAAAAAATTACGGAAAAATGCTCATTTATGTGAGCAACGTAATAATCTTGAAAGTTGACATTTATTTAATTCTTTTATAATTATATTTCATTAATGATTTCACTTTTATTTGAATGGTTAATTAATTTGTACATTATATAATTTTTTTATAATTTATGCTATTTAGAAATTTAGAATAAAATATAATTTTATATTAAAAAAGAATTTGAAAAAAGAATTATATTACATGAATAATTATAAAAGTGATTATTTTAGAAAAAAAGAAAGAAGGGATTTATATTACGAAATAAGAAAATAAGAATGAAATAGAAATAATAATATAATATTGACGAGAGAGAATAAGATTAGTTTTTAGAGAGTAAAATAGAGAATTGAGTTGAAGTTGGTTATTTGAAAAATTAGAGAACTTTAAATTTGGATAGTTAAATAGAGGAGAGGGTTAGAGATGCCCTAATACACATGTATCAGCTCTCTGTATCACAAATGAATACAAGCGCTACAAGAGAGAATGAATATATTATACAAGTAATATGGCTTGTATCAGACTATATTTGGTAATACAACTTGTATTCATCAAATACAATTTATATTTGGCATCTCTCTTCTCTCTATCCTAGATTTTGCTCGTGTCTCTCCTTACTCTACCAATATCACTTGCCTCCCTCCTTTTCATCCCAATATCATTCGTCTCTTCTTTCTTCTTCTTATTTTTTTGCTATGAATGTTAAGTACCAAAAATATTAAGTACCAAAAATATATCTATATATATTTAATATTAGTTATTTCCAAAACTTTTTCTTAAATTAAAAGGTAACGTACACAAGTCTCATTATTTTGTAATCTAATTATTTCGATTTACACTATTTGACAATATTACAATCCTTACCATATTTTGGATCTCAGATATCTTTTGCAAATATGTGTATCCAATTAGTGTGTATAATTAAGGAATATAATTGAAAGTCATTAATTAAATAGTGTGTCTAATTAAGATTCTGGAGACAGCGGGTTCTGAATGACCTCCCTCTCCCTGTAGGTCGAACTTCCTTTTCAGCCATCTCACTTTGTTCGAGCTGAATTACATCCACCCTCTCACGGATGCGACTGAAATTAATTAAGTAAGGAGAAAATCATGTCTGCAACAACTTTAAAGGAAGCATATTACAACTCCTAAAAAACATCAAAACTATCAAAATCCTTCTCTTTTTTGTTTTGGAGATTTAGCAAAGTATAGACTTCTTAACTCATATTCATGAACTATTTTTCAAATAAATGCATATATTTTGTTATATACATATACATTTAATCAAATACATTAACAAAAAATTAGATACATATAATCTTAATTCAGTAATATATCATATACATCAATAATGTATCCGAAACATTCATAATGTGCAATATATATGTGTGTAAATCTTCAATGATGCATAAGTTATCAATACATGCATATATTTATTTAGATATATATACACTTAGTTAGATACATGGATAAAAAATAGATATAGATACTATTAACTTTAAAATGTGTCAAATACATTAATAATTTGTTAGATACATCGATAATTTCAATCCAATCCAAAAAGTCCCTTTCTCATCTTCTTCCTCATTATGGTTTATCACCATTACCACATAAACGCTCTTTCCATTCACAACAAATTACATATTATCTTCTTCTTTTTTTTCATCAAAGTTGTTGCATTTTTGAATTTTTAAATTTAAGCAACTCAAAATATCGAGAATTGCAGTGGTAATTATCATGTCATAGTCGGAGCAACAATAAATAAACATTCTTCTCATTATTCTTCTCATTTGGAGAATCACTAGCCATGAAAATAAAAACTAAAAGAATACTCTTAATCAATGGAGTTAACCTTAAATTTCAAGAACCAGAAGATGAAACAAATTGAAATCTATCACAGATGGATGTATTTGAAAATGATTAAATAGACACAAACATCAAATTGTTGTGTTGTTTCAGATTTCAATTTTTAAGGTGTAATGGTGGAATTCGTAATTTTTAAGGTGTAATGGTGGAATTCGTGGTGAAGAGAAGGAATAAAGAGAGAAAACGGTGGTGGAATTGGAAGTTGTCGGTAGAGAGGGAGAGAAAAAAATTAATTAACATAAAGCTTGAATTGGGGATGGTTTAATTGTGCAAATAATTAATTCTGAGGGATATGGATATTTGACCATATCTTTAATAATATTGTATAAAATATGAAAAGCACTTATGTGCGTAATTGTTTAAAAGTATATGTGAGGTTTATATATGGTAGTGATGTATATCAAATAAGGTAGTTTTTTCTAAATTAAAATATCAGACTTTTTTCATGTATAACTTACATAAATCTCATAGTGTAATATTCAAAATTGTATCCTATCCCAACTCTTTTTATTTTACACAAATATTTTAAAAAAATTGGTCATCGGGATACATTAATTGTGATACATTATAAAATTTGTATGTTGCACTTAATATGAAATCACACAAAACTTATTTTCTTTCCCACAAATCATGCAGAACTGATTGATATCAATTCATTTCAATCTGTAACAGCTTCAATATTCAAAAAACAAATTTTCATTTTCTTCATCAATTTCAAATCTTGAATTTCAAATTTGCCATTGTAGATGATTGGAGAGATGGTTCAGATATACTCAGTTGCTCTGATCCTTACAAGAAAGTTAGGGCAATTGTGCAAGCTGTCATGAACTATAAATATCCCCATATTTTGGCCGCGACGAGCAGTGGTTTGGAGGAAGCAATGGGTGGTCTAAATAAATAAGGTAAGGCTATTTGTTAGTGATGACATTTACTGATGAGATCAAGCTTAATCCATTTTCTGTCTGTTGTTGATCATACTATCATGTATTTTGCAGTTTAGCTTTTGTAAATAAATCTTCTTGATATTTCTTTTGAAATAACATGACAATGAGTTTAACAGGTCGTGTCTTACGCTTGTTTACATGTTTCTGGCATCGGAAGATAATCGCTCTGGATATTACTATATTGTCAAGACTTGTTGATCAATTTCTTTTAGTTATTGTTTACATGTTTATAGTTGTGTGTTATAATGAATATAGAGACCAAATATGATCAAATTGAATTCAGTTAATTCTTGCATTCAAGATAGATATATTACTCATAATACATTATTATGTCTAAAGTATTTAGTAAATCTAGGCATTGCAATCCTACAAATATATTAGAGATGTAAGATTTAAAGTGTTTTGTTTTGTATCGAAATAAAACTGTGCTAAAAATATTAAGTATTAGATACATGTAGTGTTAGTTTGTACGAAGGTATCATTGCAAAAGAATGAGTTATTTAGCAGTAATTTGTATAAATCTATCATTGAAAAATAATAGGTATTTGTAGAAATTTGTATAAATGTATCATAGCCACTATTGTGTGTCAGTTTACATGTAGCTGAAAAATTACATATCTTGTACAATCAAATTGTATATCTTGCACGAATGAAATCAAATAAAACTACTTTACTGATAAATTATAGAGCTTGATATATGGCAAAATAATACATTATATATTACTTATGTATCAAATACCTTTGAATTGAACACGAAACACACTAGTTGAAGTATCAGCAACATTAGGTTTATGGATCAGTATAATAAATATAATATGATACATTGCATAAAAATCACTAGTCAAATTATTAGCAACACTAGGATATGTATTAATATTATAATAAATATAAACATGATATGTTACATAGAATCCACTAGTAGAAGTATAAACAACATTAGATTATGATAATAAGTATAATAAGTATAATAACTATAAATATGATTGAGAAAATGGTCGAATGCCCCCTCAACATATATCCGAATTTCCAAGTACACACTTAAAACTTCACGGGAGTCCTATCCCCCCCTCCCCCGTACTATTTAAAATTGAAATAATTACTTCCCTGAATACTTAGCTAGTATAGTGAGTGTATTTCACCCCCTTTGTGAGAGTGAGCATCTAAATATATCATTAAAATTTTATTTTTAAAATCCCTTTTCAATAAATATGTGAATTTTCAGTTATTTATTTTTCTTACTTGTGTTCTTTCTTCTCCATCAATATAAACAAATCTCTCAATCTTTCACCACCTCTACGTCTTGTTGCCACCACCATCTTCACCGAATTCACTATTTTTTATTCTAAACAAATTTTCAAACTCATAAAAACTCCTGCAAAACCAATTTACCTAATTATATATATATATATATATATATATATATATATATATATCACCCCAAGATACTTTGGGTCTAATTTGAGAAAAATCAAATCTCAATCAAACAACTATATCTAAAAAATTGTCGCTATAATCTTGTTAATCTATCAATTGTCGTAGAATCGGTCTCTTCCTCTTTGAAATTGTCGTCGCCATGGATGATGATGTAGAAGACATCGTATGCTCCTCCTCTCATCATCCTTAATAAGAATGCTTATCTTCGATGACCACCATTAATGACAATATTTCATCATATTTGTCTTTTTATCTCCCCCCCCCCCAACTTTTTTTTAAAAATTTAATTTTCAGTTTTCAAATGAGCAAAACCTGAATATCTCTGAACGAGCTCTGAAATCATTATTTACATTTCCTCCTTAAAGACCCAATAATGGACTTATGGTGTTCCAGTGATGGTGAAAATATTTTGGGAGTTTGAAGGGAAGGGTAAGAATATTCTATCATCTCAGATAGAGGTCCTCAGTTTACCTCTCATTTTTGCAAGTCATTTCAGAAGGCTCTTGGTAATCAAGTTAATGTTAGCACAACATTTCATCCACAAACGAATGGATAGGCAGAGCGTACCATTCAAACCCTACAGGATATGTTGAGATCTTGTGTGATGGATTTCAAGGGTAGTTAGGATAATCACCTTCCTCTTATTGAGTTCGCCTACAACAGTAGCTACCATTCCAGCATTCAGATGGCCCCTTATGAGGCACTGTAGGGTGTAGATGTAGACCTCATATTGATTGGTTTGAAGTAGGTGAAACAACTTTTATAGGGACAGATTCAGTCCTTTATGATATGGAAAAAGTGTAACTCATTAGAGATACACTTAAGACAGCCCAAAGTCGTCAGAAATCTTAGCAGATGTAAGGAGAAGGGAAATAGAGTTCCAATTTGATGATTGGGTTTTCCTGAAAGTGTCACCTATGAAGGGTGTGATGATATTTGGCAAGAAACGAAATATCAATCCGAGATACGTAGACCCTTAAAAGATCTTGAAAAGGATTGGCAGTGGAAGATCCAGGATTTAAAGGTTGTGGGTGCTCACTTCCTTTAACATAAACTTGTTAGCAATCACAAACTAATTAAGAATAGGAAAAGTCAAAACAAGTACAAAATTGGGAGTTAAATAAGCCCTTAATTAGAAAAAGGAAAAATAAAATAAAAAAAAGTCGTAAAAATTCGTTGGAATTATTTTTTTTTTTAAAAAGAAGAGTTAAATAAGCCCTAAATTAGAAAAATGATTTTTTTAAAAAAACAAGTGTAAAATTCGCTAAAAAAAATTTAAAAAAAGAAATGCTACTGGCAGGATTCGAACCCTCGCCTGTGGCTTCGCCCGCCTCTTTAAACTAGCTCACCCACAGCTGCTTTTGTTCTATGGGTGCTCATTTAAATTATAATAGCATATGTATCATATTTTATATATATATATATATATATATATATATATACAAAAAAATTCGGAAATCAAATGGGTGCTCGAGCACCCGCGTCTGGCTTACTGGGTCCGCCCCTGAGGATTGGCAAGGTGGCATATGAGTTAGAGTTGCTAGCAGCAGTGCATCCGATCTTCCACATCTCACTTTTGAAGATGTATGTGGGTGATCCAGCCTCTATAATGCCATTAGAGAGTGTGGCTGTGAAATATAGCCTTTCTTATGTGAATGTACCAGTTGAAGTTCTTGACCGTCAGGTTAGAAGGTTGAGGAACAAAGAAGTCGCATCAGTCAAGGTTTTGTGGAGGATTCAGTCCATAGACGAAGCTACTTGGGAAGCAGAAGTAGTCATGAAAGTCAAGTATCCTCACTTCTTTCCTTTCGATTCTACTCCAGCTTGAGGTAATAGTTTCTCTTTAGATTTTTAGTCATTCATGCGTAAATTCAGCCTTAGAATCATGTTCCCATATATTGTACTTGCATGTTCAGCGTAATTGCATGTTCTTGGAACTTAATCCAATTAGAAACTTAGTTCCAGTGTTTAGTGGTAGGGATTGCAGCTCTCTCCCCCTATTTCAGCTAGTATAGTCTTCATTCGAGGACGAATGTTTCTAAGGGGGAGATCATGTAACAACCCGTATCTAAAATAGACCAGAAAACAACTTTTCAGATGTTGCAGGTGCAATCGACGGTCACCATCGACGGATCATAGTCTGATCTATGGCCCGTACTGCAGGTCCATAGATTGCCACTACAGCCCCTATCAAACTCAGTTCAGAAAAATCGGCTATGTCTCAACCCATAGACAGACCTATGTCCGTAGTCTGTGTCCGTGGATCAAGACCTCATTTACCCAACATCTGACATGAACCACAATTGACCTGTACGGTCCGTAGGTGAAAATCTGTAGTCAGTTAGGAGATAAATGTTGTTGGATCAACTTCAAATGATCATAACTCTAAGCATAAAATGGACTATGTGTCATATGACCTATGAAATGATAGATTGTTGAATTAGGTTTCCATAGCCACCGAGTTTGATAAAATCATACCTCCGAGTGAAAAGTTATGTCCATTTTAGTAAAGGCCTGTTAAGCATACCCAAACGACGGACCATCGATTGAACTACGGCCCGTCAATCCAGGTCGTCTTTTGGTCCAACAACAAAATTTCCAGGGGTCTTTTGGTCTTTTCCTACTTCGTTTAAACCCTAAGATATGTCATTTAAGCCCTAGATCATCAGATTTTAGTCAGTTTAAGCCTAGAAACATAACAAGAACTTACCTAAGTCAAAATCATAAATCAAAACTTAGAAAATTAAAAGCAAGAAAGGAGAAAAAGGTCAAAAACCCTAATTCAAGAACACATCAAGGTTCCATTAGTTCTAGTCCTGAAATCTAAATATTTCTCCGTGGATTTCATCACCAGGCATGTGAGATTTTCCTAGTGGGTTCCTTTCACCCATTAGATCCCTAGTTTCCAGTCAGTTCTTGATTTTCTTATCATGATTAAACCTAGGGTTTCTAAAATTACATTAGAACACACAAATTAGTTAAATATATATTCCAAATCAGATTGTAAAGTTATTATTCTGTTTATCGCATGAATTTCAGAATTCTAGTTATGTATTTCTTTAGTTCTTGAATTACATATGTTAGGTTAGATATTTCAGTTACTTCTGATATGCATGCCTTAGTTACTAATGCATAATTATCCAATAAATTGTGCATTCTTCTTTTGCATTTTTGGTTATGAGCTATCCAGTATTTACAAAAATCCAGTCACAATGTCTTAATCACTTTATTCATTGGGAGTAGCATAATACTGAGTTGAGTAGGGTTTACTGTACCCAATTAGTCCCAGATTTACTAGTCCAGTAGGTTGTAAGTCCCCTCTGTGGGCATCAATTTAGTGATCACACCAGCATGCCTTTATACCTCTAGCAGGGTATATTGGTTCCTCTCGATGGGTTGTATGCATCAGACTCAACATTTAGCTCATGTGATTTTAGTATCGGTTATTAGTAGCTGCATAGTTTAGTCAGACTCTATTACATTGACCATATTTACAGTTCAATTAGTATTCAATTTCAGCATGTTATAAATTTGGTCATTGCAACCAGTTAGCTCATAATTTAGTACATCATGTTCATAATATATACTTGCTTTTGTGCTTGTTCAGTTATGTTTTATTTCAGCTTTACTCTATCCTACATGCTCAGTACTTTTCAAGTACTGACGCATACGTGCTCTACATCATCTCGTGATGTAGGTTCAGGTTCTCAGCATGCTGATCACGCTTAGAGTGATTCCCAATGTCCAGTTCAACAGAATCAGTGGCGAGTCCTCATTCTCCAAAGACAAGAATCATGAGTTCCTTTCAGTTATTTACTTTCAGTTTTTGCTAGACTTAGTGGGGGGCTTGTCTAAGCATTTCCAATCAGTTTGAGGCTTATATCATACATAGTCAGTTTCAACTTAGTATTGAGTTAATAACTTATTTGTATTAAACTCATCAGTTTTCATATATCTCAGTTTTAGCATATGGGTATTCCCCATAGTTTCATTTTAGATTATGATTTTAGCTTCCTCATCAATTTAATTTCTTTAGTATGCTCATAATCATGCCAGCAGGGTTAGCTTGGGATCACTTGTGGTCCTATGTCTCGTGTCGCGTCTCGGGGGTATCTCGGGGCGTGACAAGAATCATTGGGAGGTGTTAATATACCTTAGAAGGACTTAAAAGGTCTAAACAATGAAAACTTAGTTGAAAACGCCGATCCGGGTGCATTCGGGTGCGGCCTCAATTGACTAATGCCAATTCCCAGCTCACTGGTGGCACGCCGCGCCATGTCCCAATGACTGAGGCCATTTTTTGGCGCACTGCAGGCGCGACGCGCCTGGCCTACCCAGGTGTCTATGACTGATTTTTAACTCGTTTTTCAATCTCCAAACCTCCCTAGTTCTTTCACAAAACACTTAGGACTATTGGTACCCTCAATACCCACTGAATTTACTAAAAAACAACTCATAGAAACAAGAATCAACCAACAATAGTCAGCCAACAATTTAATCAATAAGAATGCGATATTTTTCTTCAAGAACTTCAAGTTTTAACATGGAATCAACTCATAGATTTGTTGAATTGAAACAAATTGGTGTGTGGGTGAACTAACGCAACACAAAAGATCTCACATACCTTAATAAGGATCACCACCGATAAATTTCACTCGCAAATCCTTGACGTTCTTGGCGAAATCTTGATCTTTTTCCATTCTCCTTCTTCTCTGCTTTTTTCTCCCAAGCCCTAAGCGTGAATTGATTTTCCAAAACTTACTTAAGGCTTATTTTTACCCCAATTAAACCATTAAAACTAGTTAGAAAATAATTGGTGAAAAGACTAGTTTGCCCTTACTTGTATCCGAAATCGGACTTTTCTCACTTCGACAATCCAATGTCCGATAGGCATATCTCCCTCATACCATATCGAAAATGCACAAACTCGGCGGAGTTGAAAATATCTCTTCAGAGGATTCGCAACCATATCAAGAACTACCTCTAACTCTTCCTAAGCTAAAAGTTATGTTCATTTGAAAATGACCAAAACTCACTTCTTGAACTTGAAAGAATTTCCAAATTTTTTCCTTTCTGTACAAAAGTGATTATTTTTAGTTTCTTAGCTTATTCCTACCTATTTCAAGCTACGAGATGTTACACATATATTGTAAATATAACCTTGGATAGAGAAGGGTGTTGAAACGATGACATTATACATTAATTATGAATCAAAATCAACTAGATATATTGAAAATATGAATCTTGGGTAGAGAAGAGTATTTAGTAACATGTTCTATTTTCTCTCTTTTTTTGTGGAATCTTTCTCAATGGGTAATTTAGAACTTGCAATGCATCTTTCATCTATTTCGAATCACAAACGCGAGGATGAGATCTTTCATTTTTGAAACTTATTGGGTAAGACCAATATTAAATGATGGACCAGAACCCATATGAAAATTTACATTGCCATATGACAACAATGGGTTCATCTCTTTTCTTCCATTTCTTTTGCTTCGTGTTGTTTGATAATGCTTTCTGAAGAGCGTCCGTACATACCTATCATCTATATATATTAGAAATTTATAGATGAAAAAACTAAAAAGAATTTTTAAAAAAACGATAATTGATTAACTGAAATGAAAAAAATGAATGAACAAGGAGATGAAGAAGAACTACCTATTCAATAACCTGCAATTGATAAATTGGAAAAGAGAAAAAAAACATTTGAAAAAAATAATTCCGAGGGTGATTATTTAGAGTGATTTATCGAGAAAGTGAGAGAAATTGAATAAAAGAGGATTCTTTTGTAATTTTTTAAAATGTTAAAGAATAATAAAAATATGATAAAAAGGATGCGTAATTTGGTAATTTATCATTTTTCATTTGGAACCAGAAGTTGGGCTTATTCTAAGTTTGTTTCGTCTATAATTATCATTTTTTTAGTTGTAAAATCTACTGCACTGTTTTGTATTATATTAATATTAATATTTTTTCCTATAGAAAATGATCTGACAGGACAAATCATCACACATATTAAAATATTATATCTGCAATTCTAGCTAGTTATCTTATAGGGATAGCACAAGTATCCCCTCAACCTATGCCCAAAATCTTAGAGACACACTTATACTATACAAAGGTCCTATTACCCCCTTGAACCTATTTTATTAATAATATTCTACCCCTTTTCGACTTACGTGGCACTATCTTGTGGGCCCAACACTGGTTGACTTTTTCTTTCAAACTAGTGTCACGTAGGCCTAAAAGGCATAGAAAATTACTTATAAAATAAGTTCAGAGGATAATGGGACCTTAGTATAGTATAAGTGTGTCTCTGGGATTTCGGGCATAGGCTGAGGGGGTACTTGTGCATTTTCCCTATCTTATATAATGAGACTTATATTTCACTTATAGTAAGTAGAAATGTTAGATCGAAAGAAGTTTGGCAAATATAGTAAGTAAAGTTCATAGAAAAAAATAAAAGTTATTATAGAAGTCTTGATCATTTCTTGTGGAGAAACAGATGTTTAATAAGTTTCAACTATAATATTAATTTACTTTTTATTTATTTATATTTGCAATTTTATCTATCAAATAGCAATTATTAAATAAAATATTTTTAAAAATCAAATGAAAGCTTTCCGTAACTATTCTTGAACTACCTCTTTAAAACAATTAGAGGGAGCGCTAGGTGGGGATTCGAGGTTTATGATGAATTCACTAGTTTTTTCGTAGATCTTGTATTTATATTAGAAAATTAAACAACTATATATGTATATTAACTTATGAACCCCTAATAAAATTGATTAATAGCTCAATAATTAGGAAACAACGAAGAAAATTGATTAATAGCTCAGTGGTTAGGAAATGATGAAGAAAACAATTTTCACACCAATGTCTTGAATTCAAATCTCATTATCGACTAAACTTTCATTTAAAGGAAGCATATTTTGTAATATTTTTTCTGTTTTCCTAAAATTTAGAACCCAAACTCTTCCTTCTACCTCTATGTATAAATCTGTTGAATTTTTTTCATTTCAATCAAATTCAACTTCATAAAAAGAAAGAAAAAAAATAAAAAGTCATTTATATTTCTCTTTCACGTTGTTTTCCATAAGAATATTTTGACGACTTGTTGTTTCTTTGCAAGATAAAAATAATTCATATTTCTCTTTTTTACCCTTTTTGGATATAACGAAGACGTTGTCGGGAAATGAATATTCAAGAAATCCTTTCTTTGCAAATGTGTTGCTTGTGTTTTAGTTCCTTAGATTCACTTTTTTCTTGATAAGTTTTCACCAAAAGCACACTCATTCGTTTCTGTTCCTCGGTTCAGAAGAGTGTTAAGGTATCCAAAATGTAATCACTTTTATTTTATTTTTCCTTTGTTTTTGAGTAAAACTATATTGAAAGCTTTGATGTGCAATTTTTTTTGGTATAGGAAGTGGAGTCGATTGTTTTTGAGAATTGATTTAGGTGAATTTTGATATTTAACTTTTTGTATCTGTGAATTTTTTTCTTATCTATTTTTTGTGGAAGGTGAACTTGTCTGTGAAGATTTAGGCTTACTTCTACATGAATGGTTTTAGATGCATAATTTTAATTTTTTTTTACATCGTCATGTAAATCAAGTAGGCGTTTAAAGCTTTGAAATTGAGCAGAACTGACAGAGGGAACATAACTAAACTTTATAGAGAGAGTCGATGTGCACTTGATTGTGATAGAGGACCCTAAGCGATGGAGGTTTGATCAACTAAAACACTTCCTACTCAGAGCTCCCACTCTTTTCTTTCTTTTATTTTTCGAAAAAAGGCCTAAAATACATTTGAAATATTGAAAATGGTACAAAATTACCATACATCCACCTATTGACTCCAAAATGCCTTTTTCATCCACCTATTGGCTCCAAAATACCCTTGTCATCCACCTTTAGGTTTAAATTTGACCACTTTTTTAATTGTTTTAAAATTGAACTCTTTAAATATTTTTTAAAATACTTGGCATTATTATAATTTTAATTTATTAATATAATTTATAAACCAACCCACTACCCACTCATTACTAACTAAACCTCACTCAATTAATAATCCAATTATAATATCAAAATCTTCATAAACACTACTAAAACACGATGAAATTATAGATTCCTGAAAATGACATCCAAAATTATTTGAGTCCGAATCGAAATGTAATGATCCAGATGGTAATTTTAGAAAATTTCTAATATTTATTTAACTAGAGTAAATTAATTAAAAGTTAATTATTAAATAGTTAATTTTTGTTAAAGATTAATGGATCATGTTTTAATTTATTTAATACCACTTGACTATATATAAGAAAATAAATTATTAGGGTTGAGGATTTTTGGGTCATGACTTAAGAAAAGAAGAAGAGAATGTGTTGACACCAAATTTTGGTCCGATGGTTTTGAAATTAATACATTTTTTAGTCAAATACAACAAAAAAAAAATCTTCCTATCCCACATCTTTTCTCTAACAATTTTCAATTTTTGCAAAAGTCCCACATCGTTATTTCATCCTTTTTGAGGATTTTTGGGTTTCTATTTAAACCCACTTCATTCAATATTTTAAGAGAGGGGAATACAAAAGAATACTCATACAATTTTGAGAATTCTTGGTTCCATAGTTCAAAAATTTTAAAAGTGTTTTTTGTGGTTTTTTCGAGTTGAGGAGGTGGAGTTGTCTCCTTCAAACTCATAGTTCCGGTTCGCTGCCCAGAACCAGGTAAATTTTTTTTCTCTTAGCGTTGTTTTATTTTATTCCCAGCTCTTTTATGTTTTCTGTTTATTATATGTAGCTTGTTTTGCTTTTTTTAGTTTAATGTAGTTGTAAATGTCAATTAATATTTGTGTTTATTATAGTTTTAATATTAGCATTATTTTACGATTTGATGTTCATTTATTTATTATTATTATTTTAAAATTGTTAGTCAACTATTTGCTATCTTAAATTTTCAGGGTTTTGTTATTATTCTATTTTAATGTTATTTTTAATTTTTATATATTACGTTATTGTTGTTTCCATTTCTAATTATGTTTTAGTTTGGTTGATTGTTTTCCATATTCTCTTGGGATAAGTTTGTTATGTTTTGTTGATGTTCAGGTTATATTAAATATATTTGTTAAATTTGGCCAATGAAAAATCTATCTGTCGGGTTTAGAGGCTTTTCCATTTTAAAAGACGGAAATTTTTAGCTTAAGTTCATATAACTAATTTGGTAAATCGTTAAATTGGCCGATGAAGAAATTACCGTCGATTTCCAAGGCCTCCCATGTTAATAAGACGAATTTTTATTTTAGTTATTGTTTGAGTTATTTATTTTTATTTATATTGTTTTGACACTAACTCTTTTACTAAGTGTCTTTACAGGTACCCGGAGTTGCTTCTCCTTGAAATTATTTGAAAAGTTCGAATTATAATTTCATTCGTTATTTTGTGAATATCGACGTTAGGCAAACTTTAGGCCGACAATTATTGTTTTATTGTGCATATTGTTTGTTTATTATATGTGTTTATTTTATATTTTTCCTCAATTTGAAAAGATAAATGAATTCAGTCGGGAACCACATTTGTGGATTCCGAAGGGTGCCTTACCCCTTCCCTTTGGAATAACTAGAACCCCTTACCTAGAATCGAATTGGTTTCGTATATTAATAATTGGTTTCCTAGTTTTCCTAAAAAATTAGGTGGCGACTCTTTTTTAAAACTCGTTTATTTTTAAACTTTGTTAAAATTGAAACAATTAATTATTTTCGAGTTGCCGCGACGTTTCGCCCTATTTCGACAGAGTAGGAATGTAAACAGAATGGCGACTCCGCTGGGGAGTTTAGAGGTTCTTACCATTATGAATTTGATTTCTTTTTCAAATTTAGGAGAATTTTATTTTATTATACCCTGTATTTTATATTTCGATGATTATTTGTATATTGTATTTAATTATTATTTATTTTATTTTGTGTATATTATCATTGCATTTCATGGCATAGTTTCCGTCAGTTGACAAATAGTTTGCATTAGGACAAAGGAAGTTACGTGGCTTACCACGACTTCCTTCAGAAAAACACACAAGTCTAATCTTTGGAAGTAATAAACGAATAGTTGGCTTGCGGTCATCCAACGTCGTTTATTAGCTTCACCCCGTTGTCTGTCCAACTCGGGTAACCGTCACTTCTATACCAATTCTAGTCACCCTAGGATAGAGCTAAACCAAAACCTCATATTAAGCATGAACAATTGTTTGTATGTTATGTGATATACGTGTTGTATATATGTTGTATAATAGTTCATTATTTTAAAATCACTTTTGTTAACCTAGTTTTAAGAATATTCATAATTCAAGTCCAATTTTTTGAAGTTAAATAGTTGGAACTACGTTTGACCTGATTCCTGCTTCAACGGGATACGTAGGCGCCATTAAGGCTCGGTCATCTTCCCCGTAAGTTTTCCAAATTTTAAGAACAGAAACTGGGGCAAAATTTTGGGGAAGTCTCCAAAATTTTATAATGGAGATAGTTGTTACAATATTAAATACCAGAGGTTTGTCGAAGCTGAAACAGGGGCAAAAATTTTTAGGAATGCCCTCAAAATTTTCACCAAGATTGTACGCAGACTCCAGTATTTATGAGGCTTCACTCCGAGTTGATTTATTTATTTTGCATTAATTTTATTTTTTTTTGTACATGATGTCACATTCATTGTATATCTTTGATTTTTATTATACTCCATTGAAAAAATTAGTTTAATTGACATTTTTTAAGTTTGGGTTGTCCGTTCTTCAACGCGACTCATTATTTCATTATTTTATTTTTGTTACTTCTGTTAAATTTAGATGGTCCGCCCTTCAATGTGACTCACTGATTCATTCGTCCTTGTAAAATTTTCTTTAAATAGTAAATAAAAAATATTTTGTTCAATTCGGGTTGCCCGCCTTTCAATGTGGCTCATTGATTTTTATTCTCATTTTTTTTCCTTTCAAAAAGTAATTTGTTGTTTATAAATTTTATGTCATATTTGGACGAACTACGCAGACCTGATTCTCATCATTGAGATACGTAGGCAGCCCTTTGAGGGTTCGGTATTTCTTTATTCAAAAGATCTTTTATTTTTATTTCTTTTAATGTTTATAATTTTTAAATCATTTTTTTTTTTGACTTGGTGGATGCCAACACAGTTCAAGTGTGCATGTGAAAATAATTTGTACAATAAAGAAGATTGCCTTCTTGTTAAACCATGGATTCTTTTGGTACCTCTCATTCATACTTTGTTACACTTGCAAATGTTGTCTTGTATAAATTCAAGATTAGAACAAAATCAGATTCATTGTTTCATGTGCATTGTGTGGTGAGTTTTGAATCAAATTCAATTATTTTGCATTGTTGATCTAGAACTTGACCTAAATGTTATTGAGGCGAAATTCTGAGTAATGTTTGATTTGAAAAATGATAGTAGGCCTTCTTTGATCCGTTTGAGCCTTTCAAAGCCTACCAAATGATGTTAATCCTTAGATGTCCCCACTTTGAGCCTTAAGCCTTTTCTTTGGACAACCACATCTTAGCCTATACCTTTCTGAGTGCTTTTACGCACTATCTCTCTTTTGACCAGACTTTCTTGAGCGCACTGAAGACATGCAAGTTATAAGATAAGATACAAAGTTCAAATTTGTCAAAGACAAAAGTTATCAAAGTTCCTGAATGTCAAGAAAACAAAAATGACTTCAGAAGAAAAAAAAAGGGTTCAAAATTCCCCACCAATTTAAGAAAGCAAAATTTCAAAAACACTCCAAACAAAAAAGGAGAAAATTCAAAAGGGGGGAAAACTTATACAAACAAAGTTTCAAAGAAGTCAAAAGTGCGAAAAGAAGGGACAACAAAGAGAATCAATCGCTAAAGCGTAATAAATGTTGAAAGCATCTATTTAGTTCAATGCTCAAGAAAGAATAAGTCACTTTAATCCCAAATGACTATCCTACCCGTTCCTAATCCAACATTACAAGCTATTAACAAGCCCTACATGATTTCAATTCAAACATTCCAGATTAGTGGATATTTACATGAAGGTCAAGCCTATGGTATCACAATTGCATGCATTGAAATTTTTTGTTGAGTGTGAGTGTGCTTTTCCAGATATTCCCAAATCAAAACACTTTAAATGTGCACAAATTGAAAGTTTCTTTCTTGTGAGGGCACTTGAAACATGATGTTAGGTCTAGTTCAAAGATTTTGCTTGTAGCAAGATGAACAAATCTTGTCGTTACTTAAGTACAATTGAGGTACCACTTGAATCCATAGGAATTACCTCGATGTCAATTTCAATTGAAAGAGAAAAATTGTGAGAAATTTTGTACAATACTATTGTTGGCGCTAACCAAGTTAAAATATGTTTCATTGTTGATATTTGTCCATACCAACTTTGTGGACCGTTTCATTGTTGATATTTGTCCAAACAACTTTGTGGACCGTTTCAAAGTTTAAATTGCATTTTCGGTAGTCATACCCTTCAAAATGATATCTTTTATTTTTCGGTAGTCATACCCTTCAAAATGACATCTTTTTAATTTGGGTCGTCATACCTTTCAAACTGACATCATTTTATTTTTCTGCCCCATATTTGTCCATACCAACTTTGTGGACTGTTTCATTGTTGATATTTGTCCAAACAACTTTGTGGACCGTTTCAAAGTTTAAATTGCATTTTCGGTAGTCATACCCTTCAAAATGATATCTTTTATTTTTCGGTAGTCATACCCTTGAAAATGACATCTTTTTAATTTGGGTCGTCATACCTTTCAAACTGACATCATTTTATTTTTCTGCCCCATATTTGTCCATACAAACTTTGTGGACCGTTTCATTGTTGATATTTGTCCAAACAACTTTGTGGACCGTTTCAAAGTTTAAATTGCATTTTTGTAGTCATGTCCTTCAAAATGACATATTTTTAGTTTTTGGTAGTCATACCCTTCAAAATGACATCTTTTTTATTTTAGGCCGTTATACCCTTCAAATATGACATTTTTTTTTTATTTTTGGGTAGTCATACTCTTAAAAATGACATCTTTTTATTTTTGGGTAGTCATACTCTTCAAAATGACATCTTTTTATTTTTTTTGAGTCGTCATACCTTTCAAAATGATATCTTCTCAAAATTGATTTGTTATCTCAAATAAAATGATTTATTTCAGATTGGTTTGTCATGCCGTTCAGTATGACACTTTTTTTTATTATTCCATTTTAAATTGACATTTTATTTAATTCATGATGCTATTAAGTTTGAATCATTGCATTGGTTAATACCTTGTTCATATGGTCATGTTTGCATAATTTATGTTATATTTGCTACTAACATTGATATTGCAGATTTTGTGATAGACATTTTAAGTTCAAGTTGGGTCGTCCGCCTTTCAAAGAGACAAGATTGGGTTGTCATCTCCCTTCAAATGACATGTTAAGTTCAACTTGGGTCGTCCGCCTTTCAAAGAGACAAGATTGGGTTGTCATCTCCCTCCAAATGACATATTAAGTTCAAAAGTCATCTCCCTTCAAATGACATGTTAAGTTCAAGTTGGGTCGTCCGCCTTTCAAAGAGACAAGATTGGGTTGTCATCTCCCTTCAAATGACATGTTAAGTTCAAGTTGGGTCGTCCGCCTTTCAAAGAGACAAGATTGGGTTGTCATCTCCTTTCAAATGACATGTTAAGTTCAACTTGGGTCGTCCGCCTTTCAAAGAGACAAGATTGGGTCGTCATCTCCCTTCCAAATGACATGTTAAGTTCAAGTTGGGTCGTCCGCCTTTCAAAGAGACAAGATTGGGTTGTCATCTCCCTTCAAATGACATGTTAAGTTCAAGTTGGGTCGTCCGCCTTTCAAAGAGACAAGATTGGGTTGTCATCTCCCTTCAAATGACATGTTAAGTTCAAGTTGGGTCGTCCGCCTTTCAAAGAGACAAGATTGGGTTGTCATCTCCCTTCAAATGACATGTTAAGTTCAAGTTGGGTCGTCCGCCTTTCAAAGAGACAAGATTGGGTTGTCATCTCCCTTCAAATGACATGTTAAGTTCAAGTTGGGTCGTCCGCCTTTCAAAGAGACAAGATTGGGTTGTCATCTCCCTTCAAATGACATGTTAAGTTCAATTGGGTCGTCCGCCTTTCAAAGAGACAAGATTGGGTTGTCATCTCCCTTCAAATGACATGTTAAGTTCAAGTTGGGTCGTCCGCCTTTCAAAGAGACAAGATTGGGTCGTCATCTCCCTTCAAATGACATGTTAAGTTCAAGTTGGGTCGTCCGCCTTTCAAAAGACAAGATCGGGTCGTCATCTCCCTTCAAATCATGTTAAGTTCAAGTTGGGTCGTCCGTCTTTCAAAGAGACAAGATTGGGTTGTCATCTCCCCCCAAATGACATATTAAGTTCAAGTCGGGTTGTCCGTCTTTCAACGAGACACGCTGGTTTGTCACCTCATTGAAAGTAACATATTATTCGCATCATCCTTCTTTCAAAAAGGTACACCACCTTCATTGTGCAATTTTGCAAGTAACATCAAAGGTATGTGAATTTTCTCAGTTTGCAATCAATCTCCGTCTTTTGTTTATTATTTTCATCCCACTCGATCAATGTGGAGTCTTGCTCAAAAGTTCTACTAACGTCTCATTCGTTTTGTTCAATGTTTATCAAATCAAATTTGGTTTGTCAACTTTGTTTGACCAGGACCTCTTTCATCGATCCTAATCAAACAAAGGGGCAAGTTGTTGACACCAAATTTTGGTCCGATGGTTTTGAAATTAATACATTTTTTAGTCAAATACAACAAAAAAAAATCTTCCTATCCCACATCTTTTCTCTAACAATTTTCAATTTTTGCAAAAGTCCCACATCGTTATTTCATCCTTTTTGAGGATTTTTGGGTTTCTATTTAAACCCACTTCATTCAATATTTTAAGGGAGGGGAATACAAAAGAATACTCATACAATTTTGAGAATTCTTGGTTCCATAGTTCAAAAATTTTAAAAGTGTTTTTTGTGGTTTTTTCGAGTTGAGGAGGTGGAGTTGTCTCCTTCAAACTCATAGTTCCGGTTCGCTGCCCAGAACCAGGTAAATTTTTTTTCTCTTAGCGTTGTTTTATTTTATTCCCAGCTCTTTTATGTTTTCTGTTTATTATATGTAGCTTGTTTTGCTTTTTTTTTAGTTTAATGTAGTTGTAAAAGTCAATTAATATTTGTGTTTATTATAGTTTTAATATTAGCATTATTTTACGATTTGATGTTCTTTTATTTATTATTATTATTTTAAAATTGTTAGTCAACTATTTGCTATCTTAAATTTTCAGGGTTTTGTTATTATTCTATTTTAATGTTATTTTTAATTTTTATATATTACGTTATTGTTGTTTCCATTTCTAATTATGTTTTAGTTTGGTTGATTGTTTTCCATATTCTCTTGGGATAAGTTTGTTATGTTTTGTTGATGTTCAGGTTATATTAAATATATTTGTTAAATTTGGCCAATGAAAAATCTATCTGTCGGGTTTAGAGGCTTTTCCATTTTAAAAGACGGAAATTTTTAGCTTAAGTTCATATAACTAATTTGGTAAATCGTTAAATTGGCCGATGAAGAAATTACCGTCGATTTCCAAGGCCTCCCATGTTAATAAGACGGATTTTTATTTTAGTTATTGTTTGAGTTATTTATTTTTATTTATATTGTTTTGACACTAACTCTTTTACTAAGTGTCTTTACAGGTACCCGGAGTTGCTTCTCCTTGAAATTATTTGAAAAGTTCGAATTATAATTTCATTCGTTATTTTGTGAATATCGACGTTAGGCAAACTTTAGGCCGACAATTATTGTTTTATTGTGCATATTGTTTGTTTATTATATGTGTTTATTTTATATTTTTCCTCAATTTGAAAAGACAAATGAATTCAGTCGGGAACCACATTTGTGGATTCCGAAGGGTGCCTTACCCCTTCCCTTCGGAATAACTAGAACCCCTTACCTAGAATCGAATTGGTTTCGTATATTAATAATTGGTTTCCTAGTTTTCCTAAAAAATTAGGTGGCGACTCTTTTTTAAAACTCGTTTATTTTTAAACTTTGTTAAAATTGATACAATTAATTATTTTCGAGTTGCCGCGACGTTTCGCCCTATTTCGACAGAGTAGGGATGTAAACAGAATGGAAATCGATTGTGGAAAGGGAGCCGTCGTAGAAATCAAAAGACGAGTTTCAGGTGATACAAATTTTCAATATGTTTTTCCGTTTAAATTATTATTATAATATGTAGGTAATTAAGGAATTTTGATTTTTCAATCCCTGCCAATTTTTGTTTTAACAATTAATGGGCAAATATCATTTATGGTCACTTGTTTGCAATTTTAGTGGATGAATTATAGAGTAAATATGACCAATGATAATCCAATCATTGGAAGATGGCATAGTATAGTGTAAATGCACAAATAACGTTCTACTATTAGTTCAAGTTTAAGTATGATTCTGTAGGTTTAAGTACCATTCCACAAGTGGTTTCGATTTCATACTTTTTTTTTTATATAATAACCATATAATTCATGTTTTTCTATATTGAAATAGGTAATTAAATATTAGGGGTATAATCTTATATAAATACCATTAGTTTTATGATATTGGAAAAGAATTGGGACATAACTTAAGCTTCAAACTTAGGAACTTGATTATAGATTGGGTGATCTTTTGAGTCTAGGCTTAACCTATAGTAATGTGGGTGTTGTTAATTTCGAAACCTTATTATGAATATATACTTGAATAGATTGCATCGATTTGGAAGGTCAACAGAAAGGAAAGGCTCAAGTCCCAGAGTGATTATTCGATTGGTTAAGGCAAGTGAATTTCTAAACTCTTGTTAAGTGTATGTAATGCGTGTATTTCCTTGTGGTATATGTTATATATGTTTGGGAGTAATGGGACTTGGTGATGGGTTGACTTCCACATTGATTAATTCTAATGATGAAAACAAAGGGTAATAAAAGGCAATGTCAATAATGGGTTGTGTGTGATGTGTTGATAATATCGAATGATTTGAAAGGCTTGTTGAATCATTGTTGATGTTGTAAATTGTGCAATGTTATGAAAATGGTGATATACTCTTTATTTCTGTGAACATGTCATTCGCATTATTTTGACACATGGTTGTGAAAAGTGTTATGTGCATTGAGAAAGAATGAGAACTTAAAGAGAATGTACCATTTCGAGGGACGTATCGCGCGCCGCGATGGATACAATATTACGAGGGACGTATCGCGCGCCGTGATGGATACTATATTACGAGGGACGTATCGCGCGCCGCGATGGATACTATATTTCGAGGGACGTATCGCGCGCCGCGATGGTTACTATTATCGAGGGTCGTGTCGTGCGCCGCGACAGATGCATGGACAGATATGTCCCCCATGGGTCCCAGACTGAGAGACAGCGGGTGTGTATCACTAGGTCAGACATGCATCATTATACTTGACATTGCATTCCATTGCATTGCACATACTTATCATTAGTGAATTTGATATCGTGTTTTGCTGATCTTCTGATTTCCTTTCTGCGGAACTTGTGATTGATCAATATTGATCTTGTTATTGCGGATATGTAGTTTGTTGAAGTATTGTTATTGCAGATATGTAGTTTGTTGAAGTATTGTTATTGAGGATATGTAATTTGTTAAAGTGTTGTTGTTGAGGATATGTAATTTGTCTAACTGTTGTTATTGAGCTATGTGCTAAGTAAACTGTGAGCTGTTAGGTTGGGTTGATTTTAATGCAGGTTGTAGTTGTGGAGGTTCGGTTGTGGGTGCTAGGAGTACCCGCATTTCATCCGCTTAGCTTGTGTTTAGAGGATTACTTGCTGAGTACCGTGTGGTTTGGTACTCACCCCTTGCTTCTACAAATTTTTGTAGGTTATGAGCCTGGATTTTTGTTTTACTTGTCATTCTCTTCTTTTCCGAGGCTTCTTGGAGATTTGTCAGGTAGCTGTTTCCGTCGCAGCAGACTTTCTTCTCCTTAATTATGATCTTGTTCTATTCTAGAAACAAGTTCGTTTGAGACTTGAAATTTTCTTTTGAATCAATTGTAATACTTTAGAGGCTTGTACACGTGACTTCCAGGTTTTGGGGGTTTTATTAAGTTACTTATATTTTATTTCCGCACTTTATTGTAATGATTGAGTTTTAGGCTGACTTGTCTTGGTGGGATAAGACGAGTGCCATCACGCCCATTTTTGGGTCGTGACAAAATGGTATCAGAGCCCCAGGTTCATAGGTCTCACGTGTGTACAAGTCGAGTCTAAATAGAGTCTTGATGATCGGTACCGAGACGTCTATACCTATCTTCGAGAGGCTGTAGTGACTTTTAGGAAATATCTTCACTTCTTGGATCTCTATTGTGCGTACTTGGTCACATTTTGATTCTTATCGCTTCACTCAATTCGCTCTCATTTATGTGATGACTCGTGCGTAGTTCCTTTTGTAAATCATTGGCATGTCGTGTATTGGTTTGATGTTAGATCTGGTATTAAGGTGGAAATGATATACTTATGAAACAAATGTGTGATCATATTTGAAAGAGTTGAGTAAGGTTAGTTATTGTTGTAAAATAATAATGATAAATATAGTACTTATCTGGTATAATCAAAATATGGAGTGGTTCGAAAATCAGAAGTTAAATGTTCAAAGAGTTGGCTAGATAATGAATAGTGTAACCTTGAAAAATACCATTGATATATTTGTCATAACATTAATGGGTTGCTTAGCGAATGATGTTGCATCAATTGAGGTCAAAATCTCTTTTGTGGTTCCATAGACTGAGAGTATACCAAAAAAAGTCATGATACGACTATTACAATGGTACTGATGGGTACTTGGTTAGAATTATGGAGTGTGTTACTTTTGATATTGACCTTGCTTACGAAAGAATACATATAGCTTGGGCTAGATATGAGAGCGAATTTGATAATATTTTAAAGTCATTCGATAGGTAGAAATGTGTGGGCTATTTGGGTACGGACTTTTCGGTAGATATGATGTGTTCTAGTGGTGGATCTAACAGTTTTTCACGATGTGGTACTACTGTTATATGAAAACAGATACATTGATTGTCAAGTGTTAATACTAACTATTAAGGAATTATCAATTTTATCACATACTCATAGAGTAAGATTTGATGTTGCATTCAAATTTGAGAAACCAACTAGCTTGTTACTATGAATGAATGAATGGGTTAAGCGTGTGTATAAGGAAGCTTTTAGTGGTGGATCTTTGGTATGATATTGATATGTTTAGGTTGTGAAATGTATTTTGTGGATTGTAAATGAGTGTTGATTTCATCGTAAACTCCATGGAAGTGGAAATATGGACGATAAGCTTACAAGTAAAGGAAGTCTCAAAAAGTATACTTGTGTGAATGTAATTGAGAATTTTAGTAAGAAAGTGCATATAAATTAAGTAAGTACCTTGGATGGTTGACATAGCTAGGTTTGGATTGTTATGTTAATGGTGAGGCTAAATTCGTTTTGAGGGAAATGACGAACTGAGCATAATGATAATAAGAGTTCCTGATGGATTATACAAATATGCAACTATATGATAAAGATTATTGGTTAAATGATTTTCTTTATGATAGTGACGACCTGCGAGTATTTATTGATATGATTTGCTACTGTTTGATGAGTAACGTGGTTGCATAGAAAGTTATAGGAGGTGTTGGGACTCTGCTTGAATAAAATTGAAAAGAGCTAGAGTCAGAAATGAAAAGAATTAGTGGGATCTAGTTTAGCCATTGGAAGGAGGTTATCGAGAATAAAGATATTTACTTTGAGTGCAATTACAAAAGATATATCTTCAAATGGTAGAAAATGGAGTTTAGAGACATGTGATTTCATCTATTTTTCTCTACTTATGATAATAGTGTCACAGGTTCATCATATTGGTTAAATACTATTTGATAAAATTTAAGAAAGAAGTCCAAAGACATTTGACTTGAGTGTTATGATAAGTTTTTTTTTATGATTTTGAGTTTTACAATGAGTATGGTTCGATTTTAGGCAAATGATATGATAAGGTCGAGGGAGAGGCGATCAATGACAAACTAAGATACATTAATTCCTTAAAGTATTCTAGTTATAAGTTAATGTTGATAGATAAAGGGATTGAGTTATGCAGTTGGAATCAGATTTCAAGTTTTTCATTACAAGTCGACATTCGTGGTAATATGTTTTGTCAAGGTATGAATTGGTAAGGGGTAAGAAATGATTGATCACATTGAGTATGAAGTATTTGAGGGACTTAAAAATAATTTGAGTAGTAAATTTGGTTACTTTTGATTGTTATACCTAAATGAGATTTCATGTAATGTTTTTATTTCAAGGATAAGATAAAAATACCATAGGTTGTTGGTCAAAGGATAAGATTGGTAAACGAGTCAACCAAAGAAACAAGAGTTGATTTATTGAAGAGTTCATGATACTCAAAATTTTGTGCCATAAGAAAAATTTAAGCAAAACGAAAGAATAAGACCTTTTATATAAAATCTTGGTTTGAAGTTAAAGGACGTATGAATTTTCATGTATAATATCTAATATGATTATGGATGTGAATTTGTTTGGTATAGACGTACCAGGTTTTCGTCAACAATTTTTATGAATGTAGAGTTTTGTTTTGAGTGAAAAAAAAAACAGTGTGGTGTGTAAGATTTTGTGTTATTATGTGGGGTTAATTTATTCAGAGTATGGTAGATGACTATGGATACACAATAGTATGAACCTACAGTTATACAATGTTAATGAGGATTTGGAGGGGATTAAAACTAATTTACTGATGGGACAATATTAGATTGGTATGATGTGTTACATAGGCAATTGATAGTGAGTAGAGATGATGAGCTAGCTTATAGTATCTAAATTATTCGAGTGATCAAGAATATTTCTTTGAGTTTTGGCATGAGGTGTATGATGGTTGAAAATGACATGTAAAAGTTTGTGTGACGTTAACATTGGTGTGATTAAGTTGTTGTACCTCGATGAAAAAGTACTTAGATTTGAAATTAGTGCTATCAATCTTAGTTGTGACTCATATCTGTCATGTAATGCTTATATGGAAGGAATAACTTGTTTTATTCAACCTTGCTTCTGTGTATTCTTATGTAATCACCTTCTTCATGTTGAGCACTATTAAAGTATGATTCCCTACGTATATTACGCGTGTTTCCACATCTATTGGTGAATTCTTAGTGGTGGATCGGATGAACCGATCCTCTTATGTCCCTTGATATGATGAGATTCTTGGGCAGAATTGATCATTTTAGTTATGATAGGTTTGGTTTTGTTTGGAAGTTAGAGTATATAAGTAGTTCTACATGCACAACCTTGTTTATGAGAAATTATATATGAAACATGAAGAGTTACAATTATCTAAGAATGTTGCTAGAGGTTTTGCATTTTGAAGTATATCACTCACTGGGTGATTACTTGATCTTAGTCTTCTTTGGGTTAGATAAATTTGATTCTCTATGGATGAATACTCAGTGTCTAAAGATAATATTTTTTTTTAAAACTTAAGCTCGTGAAAAGATTGTGTTGGAAAATAAAATTGTTATAAGATATGTGATGGTATGTGCATTATAAGCGTCTTGTGGTTGGTTCAGGCTCACTTATGGTTGTAATCCGTATTGATTAAAAAGATTATCTTGGATATGTGAGAAAAGATTCGCCATGTTAACTGTGTGATTGTTCATAAGATGGTTCATAATGAATTCATGTGTTAGTCTGTGGCATGGTAATAACTCCTGATTTGTATGTCTTCCAAAGCTTGATTCGAAAGTTTAGTTTTTAGTAATTGATCTTGATGAAATAGTCTTAAAGAAGAATTCACTTAGAGAGATGAACATCCACCTAGAAGGTCATAACTTAAGCTTTTAGTATACATCAGCTATTCTTCCTTCTTCTTCCTTATGTTCGAGGACGAACATGATTTTTAGTGGTGGATAATGTAATGATCCAGATGGTCATTTTCGAAAATTTCAAATATTTATTTAACTAGAGTAAATTAATTAAAAGTTAATTATTAAATAGTTAATTTTTGTTAAAGATTAATGGATCAGGTTTTTAATTTATTTAATACCACTTGACTATATATAAGAAAATAAATTATTAGGGTTGAGGATTTTTGGGTCATGACTTAAGAAAAGAAGAAGAGAATGGAAATCGATTGTGGAAAGGGAGCCGTCGTAGAAATCAAAAGACGAGTTTCAGGTGATACAAATTTTCAATATGTTTTTCCTTTTAAATTATTATTATAATATGTAGGTAATTAAGGAATTTTGATTTTTCAATCCCTGCCAATTTTTGTTTTAACAATTAATGGGCAAATATCATTTATGGTCACTTGTTTGAAATTTTAGTGGATGAATTATAGAGTAAATATGACCAATGATAATCCAATCATTGGAAGTGTCATAGTATAGTGTAAATGCACAAATAACGTTCTACTATTAGTTCAAGTTTAAGTATGATTCTGTAGGTTTAAGTATCATTCCACAAGTGGTTTCAATTTCATACTTTTTTTTATATAATAACCATATAATTCATGTTTTTCTATATTGAAATAGGTAATTAAATATTAGGGGTATAATCTTATATAAATATCATTAGTTTTATGATATTGGAAAAGAATTGGGACATAACTTAAGCTTGAAACTTAGGAACTTGATTATAGATTGGGTGATCTTTTGAGTCTAGGCTTAACCTATAGTAATGTGGGTGTTGTTAATTTCGAAACCTTATTATGAATATATACTTGAATAGATTGCATCGATTTGGAAGGTCAGCAGAAAGGAAAGGCTCAAGTCCCAGAGTGATTATTCGATTGGTTAAGGCAAGTGAATTTCTAAACTCTTGTTAAGTGTATGTAATGCGTGTATTTCCTTGTGGTATATGTTATATATGTTTGGGAGTAATGGGACTTGGTGATGGGTTGACTTCCACATTGATTAATTCTAATGATGAAAACAAAGGGTAATAAAAGGCAATGTCAATAATGGGTTGTGTGTGATGTGTTGATAATATCGAATGATTTGAAAGGCTTGTTGAATCATTGTTGATGTTGTAAATTGTGAAATGTTATGAAAATGGTGATATACTCTTTATTTCTGTGAACATGTCATTCGCATTATTTTGACACATGGTTGTGAAAAGTGTTATGTGCATTGAGAAAGAATGAGAACTTAAAGAGAATGTACCATTTCGAGGGACGTATCGCGCGCCGCGATGGATACTATATTACGAGGGACGTATCGCGCGCCGCGATGGATACTATATTACGAGGGACGTATCGCGCGCCGCGATGGATACTATATTTCGAGGGACGTATCGCGCGCCGCGATGGTTACTATTATCGAGAGTCGTGTCGTGCGCCGCGACAGATGCATGGACAGATATGTCCCCCATGGGTCCCGGACTGAGAGACAGCGGGTGTGTATCACTAGGTCAGACATGCATCATTATACTTGACATTGCATTCCATTGCATTGCACATACTTATCATTAGTGAATTTGATATCGTGTTTTGCTGATCTTCTGATTGCCTTTCTGCGGAACTTGTGATTGTCAATATTGAGCTTGTTATTGCGGATATGTAGTTTGTTGAAGTATTGTTATTGTGGATATGTAGTTTGTTGAAGTATTGTTATTGAGGATATGTAATTTGTTAAAGTGTTGTTGTTGAGGATATGTAATTTGTCTAACTGTTGTTATTGAGCTATGTGCTATGTAAACTGTGAGCTGTTAGGTTGGGTTGATTTTAATGCAGGTTGTAGTTGTGGAGGTTCGGTTGGGGGTGGTAGGAGTACCCGTATTTCATCCGCTTAACTTGTGTTTAGAGGTTTACTTGCTGAGCACCGTGTGGTTAAGTACTCACCCCTTGCTTTTACAAATTTTTGTAGGTTATGAGCCTGAATTTTTGTTTTACTTGTCATTCTCTTCTTTTCCGAGGCTTCTTGGAGATTTGTCAGGTAGCTGTTTCCGTCGCAGCAGACTTTCTTCTCCTTAATTATGATCTTGTTCTATTCTAGAAACAAGTTCATTTGAGACTTGAGCTTTTCTTTTGAATCAATTGTAATACTTTAGAGGCTTGTACACGTGACTACCAGGTTTTGGGGGTTTTATTAAGTTACTTATATTTTATTTCCGCACTTTATTGTAATGATTGAGTTTTAGGCTGACTTGTCTTGGTGGGATAAGACGAGTGCCATCACGCCCATTTTTGGGTCGTGACACGAAACCCCAATTAAATTTAGGTTGAGCCGCTTATTTAGGAGGACACTTTCTTTCAAAATTGAATTAGAAATTTATGATTAAATGTAAACAAGTAATCCCGTATGCACTTTTTTAAAATATAATTTTATAAATATTTATGATTTGTTTTAGAACCATTAATATATTATTTTGAAAAAAAGTTACCTATGAAGTAACATCACATAATTGAGACGTAAGAATAATTAAGATGAACATAGTCAGACTTTTAAGTTTATCGGTGATTTTTATTTAGCCACTTGAATGTATGATAATTTACTTAAATAATTTTTTAAAACACTCAATTGACAGTAGTTTACATTAATAATGTGATGGATTTATTAAGAGGAATTTAATTAGTAATGGGTGGGTAATGAATTGATTTATGAATTATACAAATAAGTTAAATTATAACAAATAGTTGATTAATTATACAAATAAGTTAAATTATAATAAATAGTTGAGCACCACGTATTTTAAAAAATATTTAAATATAAAACCGTTAAATAAGTGGTCAATTTTGAACCAAAAGGTGGATGACAAGGGTATTTTGGACCCAATAGGTGGGAGAAGGGTATTTTGGAGTCAATAGGTGGATGGAGGGTAATTTTGTACCATTTTCAATACTTTAAGGGTATTTTAGGCCCTTTTCTGTTTATTTTTTAATTCTTTTCTCAAATTTTGTATTTCTTAGTTCTTTTCTATTTGAGAGTTCTTATAATAATATATTTCTGACTATTTAATTTCTCTCAACAAGATCTCCTCTAAATAAAAACTACATAAAAAAATGAAATTTAAACTTATGCGACCAATAGAGAAAATTGACTCCTTATATGATAATGATAAAAGTAGGTGAAATAGAATTACAAAAAATATTACTTTCATGATCACTATTGTACATAAAATTATGATGGATTGCTAATTAAGTTTAATAAATATGCTTTCATCTTAATTAATCCAATTTTTTTAGCTTAATACTACTAGAATTAGGACCATTGGCATAGTGATAGCTGACTAGCCTTGTGAGTTTATATCCCACCATCGACCTCACTTTCAGTTACTCAATCGACACATCCATCAAAGAATGCCTTTGCTCGTGTGGTTTCACTTTTTTGTTATTCTATATCTGCACCCGTTATGGTATTTCGATTGGATTATTCGCATTTTATGTAACGACCTGTTTAGTCGTTTTGAGCAGCAGATTTTATTTCTGGAAAAACTGGCTGAGACGACGGACCACACGACGGACCGTCATGGGCACGACGGACCGTCAAGGGGGTCTCGTTCCAAAACACTTAGAATTCTGAAATTTGGGTACTGAAATCGACTCTCTGAACTTCGCGACGACATGGCAGGACGGACCGTCGTGGACACGACGGACCGTCACAGAACTTTTAGTGGAATTGAGTCTCTGAACTCTGTGACGGAGCAGCAGGACGGACCGTCGCAGGCACGACGGGCCGTCACAGGCTGCGTAATCCCAGGCTGGGCCGGATTTCTGTTAAGTAATTTAAAGGGCGTTTTGGACTATTCCTGCTTTAATTATAAAGTTAGTGGGTTAATGTTAATAGTTTAATTACTTGGGGGTTAAAAGAGATAACCTTGAGTTAATTAGTGGGTTAATTCCTCATCTTTTATACTTAATTATATGCTAATTAGGGTAAAAGAAAGAGGGTTTGAATAAGAAAAATAGAAAGAACAAGGAGAGGGAAAGAAAACGATCAAGAGAGAGACGAACGAAGAGGAACAAAGCTTTGGGGAATTTGCTTGCTTGATCACGAATCTTCGGTGGAGGTAGGTTATGGTTTATGCTATTCGTAGTAAACTCTTAATAGCGAATGATATGTATTGGTAGTATTGTAAACCCTTCTATATGCTTAATTGTCTGCTTGCATGAATGTGATTATATAATGCCACGTTTCGGTACCAGGATAGTAATAGAGGATCGGTTCCACGTTCCGGTACCAGGATGGTAATAGAGGATCGGGTGCCACGTTTCGGTACCAGGGTAGTATATGAGGATCGGAGTTTCACGTTCCGACACCAGGA
>CM064967.1:57779330-57819817 GCA_032847665.1 Solanum chilense | reverse complement strand
GGATCGGGTGCCACGTTCCGGTACCAGGATAGTATATGAGGATCGGAGTGTCACGTTCCGACACCAGGATAGTATATGGAGCGGAGTGTCACGTACCGACACGAGAGGAATAAAGATAATGAATCTTGAAAGATGTTAATATACTCAATTTAATGAACCTAATTCCCAAATGAGTATGATGGGGAGGCGTGAGTCCTCATTGATGTGCTTGGTGTTGTGACCAAGAGTTATGGTAATTGTAAATGCCGCATGTTGAGTGTAGTTGATTTTATGATATTATCTGATATATACTATTTTCTATTTTGAGGTGGCCTATGATATTTACTCAGTACTTGTGTTTGTACTGACCCCTACTTGTATGTTTCTTTCTTTGTCATTTGTGGAGTGCAGCAAACGTACCGTCGTCTTCAACTCAACCTCAACTCTAGCCAGTCTTTATTACAACGAATTTCAGGGTGAGCTAATTCTTCTAGCTTGGACTGGATCTTCTTCCTCATGTCTGATGCCTTGAAGTTCCGGCATGGACTAGCTTTTTATTTATTTTAGCTTCTTAGAATACTCTTAGTTTAGTAATTTGATCATAGATGTTCTTGTGGTGATGACTTCCAGATTTTGGGGAATAATAGATGTTGAGTTTTTAGAAGTTTATTGAATTGATTTTCATTAATGTGTTTGAGTCTTCCGCGTTGTATTTTGTTCATTATGTTTGAAATGTTGGGGTTTAGATTGGTTGGTTCGCTCACATAGTAGAATAAATGTGGGTGCCACTCACGGCTCGATTTTGGGTCGTCAATGGCTAAGCCTAATACACTAACGAACCATGACTCAGATGCACATGTTCCACAAGTATGTGGACCCCATACAAGCGATATAGACCATACCTAGAGACGTGTCATAGAGCTTGTAGGATACATTGTGATTCAACTATATTACATCTTTTATTGATATGTTTACCTTTTAATGTTTTGATTTATACTCTAATCTATTGGAGGTCATGTCTAGATGAGGACTTGACACGTTATTATGATTTGTAGAGGACTTGGAGTTTGATAGCACTACATGCCCACGGTAGATGTTTAATGACTAAAGATTAAGAATGTTTAACAATTAAGTTCACAAAATATGCATTTAAATTCATCATACATTTCTAAATTAAATATTTAACTTTTTTATTTCAAAATTATTATGTATGGACTCTCGAGTATGGACAACAAATTCAAATTAACTTCAAATCTAAATCCATGAGGTTACATCAACAAAATGTATTACTTAATTGTGCCAGATCTGTAGGCCAAGTTACAAAAACACTAGGATATTGATTATTTTTTTTTAAAAAAAAAGAGTGAGATTGAAAAGAAGGCTCGGACATCGAAGAACGACAACTCCGCTGCACACTAGTGGAGCCATTAGCTAGCTTAATATATATATATATATATATATATATATATATATATATATTGATGCTATGAAAAGAGAGAATATATTTGCTCACTGTAGAGCGTGCTTTTAGCAACCAAAAGGGAGAGGAAGAGAGTCGAGCGAATTGTACAGATTATAATAGCAAATGAGATAGAAAACAACAGGTATGTGACTCTTCAAATCTAGCTAAACAGATTCACTATTGAGATGGACTCTATGCTTTCTATGGTGATCATCAAAATGCTCAACAATAAGGACATTACTATAATAGTTCAACTTGAGATTAGAAGTGTCCGTGTTGTTGAGCATGTTGATGATCACCATAGAGTCCATCTTAATAGTAAATTTGTTTAATTGGGGATAAAGCACTGCATACCTCTTGTTCTCTACCTTCTTTCTCGCTTTAATTTGTGCAATCTGCTTAGCTCACCTTCATTCATGGGATTTATCTTCTTTCGTATGTGTCAGGTCTTGAAAAATCTTTCAAGAGTTATCATTCTACTAAACTCTTTTTCCCGCATAGAATTTGATCATTAATCTCCAAAAGTACCTTACCAAAAAGGAAAAATTAATTTAACTAAATTAAGAAAATATATCACTCTTTTTCCTAGTAAGCTAGCTAATGGCACTGCCAGTATGCAAAGAGCTGCTTCTATGATTCCCGAGCCTTCTTCTCAATCTCACTCCTTTTAAATTTTCCCTTAGTATCTGAGTATTTCTGCAACTTGGGCCACTGATTTGACACAATAATAAAGTAAGGAATTATTTGTTTTCTGACAATCACAAAATATGTCGGAAAGCACCCTAGCAACTTTAAATTTGAAGTTAATTTGAATTTGTTCCTCATGCGAGAGAGTCGCTACATAATATCTTTGAAATAAAAATAATTAATATTTAATCTAGAAATGTATCACGAATTTAAGTGCAGATAATATGAATTTATTTTGTTTACATTCTTACCCTAAATTCATTAAACATCTGCCCCTGGGCATGAAGTGGTATCAAACTCCAATTTAAGTACTGTTGACACCCAAATTTTGATCCTCCCCGATATTAATTAATTGTCGAGCTTCTCGAGTTTAAACAATTTAAAATAATTAATTATATAAATTTTAAGATATATATATATATATATATATATATATATATATATATATATATATATATATATATATATATATATATATATATATATATATATATATATATATATATATATATATATATATATAATTAAATAAGATAATAATAAATAATACTTTTTTTAGCTTGGAAATTATTAAGTAAGATTTTGACTTTTTGTTTTAGCTAATGCATATGTTTTACGTAATCATTTGTATAGCTATTTAAATTTTATTAATATTCAAGATCGAAAAAATAGCATTGGGAATAATACTTTGCTTTATATAAATATTTGTTCAAGTATTTTAGCTTATATTTTGAATTATTAGTTTATATTCAAATTAATTATTTTATTTTTGTTAACCTTAAGAAGCTTGTTAATCAATTGTACTAAGTCGTATTATTTCCCAAAATCTAATCAATTTGGCAAATTACATTCTTATTTGACTAAATTAATATTGTGCTTGGCTAAAAATCAATATTAGGGCCTGTTGTCTGGCCCAATATACACCTCTAAGTTCCCTCCCATCTTTCCCAGTCGACCCAATAACACAAGCATTTCCAAAAGAGCAACTTTCACGTATAACAAATAAAAAATTCATATTTGTATGCTATAGCAAACTTTACATAATTGCGCTCCATAGCAAACATAAAGGATTTGCACTGTGGCTTAGTCGTGTTTGGCTATTTCCTCTCTCTTGTTTATCATTCTCTTAGTAGGAGGCATTCACTGCGTAAAACGCTGAAATGTGGGCTTTAGTCTTTGTTTCTTTTGTTCCTTTATGATGCTTTGACTACTTTTGCTTTGAGTTATGCATTGTTGATATTAAATATTTGATATGGTCGTCGCTTGTTCGTTGCGGTTTGAATCGTAGTTAGCTACGGATTTTATGTGCGTCCCCACTATTCAAAACTTCAAATTTTACTTGTAAACTGTGTTCGCGTCCCTCATTAAGTGAAATGACTTTCTTTTCAATATTTGGTAGGATTTTACTGTATGCATAGTTTTATTTTACTTTGGAAAATAGTTGGGATTTGGGGTCATCGTTTTTGTAGAACTGTCTTTGTTTTAAAGTAGAAATCGATGAGCATCATTTGATATATATAAATATGCATATGCGTAATGGTCTTGTATTTTGACTATCTTTGATAATCTTGTATTCTGTTCTCAATGACATCTAGAGATTCAGTGGGTTTTGAATTGAAAAAGAAAAAGTTCGTGTCTTCTATTGTAGTCTCCAAATTTGAATTTTGGCAGAATTTAATTTTTTCGGATATTTTGGGGCATGCCCCCTCGTTTTTATATCTATATATTTTTATTTTGTGATATGTCGATTCTTAAATTACGAGGATGATTTCTTGTGGTTTTGTCTACGTCCATATCCTCGACAGTTCTTTAACTTGCATCAATTTGTGGATGTATATGTTAAGATGGGGAATAGACCAAGGTTATTCTATAATTTGTTCGCAATTTGCATATTATAATTATCTTAGGGTTCATGATTTAATTTGTTTTCTTCAATTAAAAAAACGAGCATATGTTTTTGATCTTGTAAAAGAGAAAAAATAATAATAATAAATAAAATCTTAGTGGCATTTGTGAATGGGTCGGCAGTATCTTTTATCTTTTCTTCTCATTGTTTCTAGTATCAAGTAATGGGTCAAGTTTAGATCGGCCCTTAATACTTTATTTTGGTTTTGTTGTGTTGGACTTGTGTTGGTCGTCTTAATGGTCATCTTCTTTTATATCTTAACAAAATGCGTAGAATTTTCTTATCCTATTATTAATGCTGTTTTGTTTGTCTTTGGCATGTAAAAAAAATCCGTTTTAAGTTCCATATGAACTCTCCCCTTTCCCTCGCATTCCAAGAGAGATGCAAGGCTCAAATTCCTTCTTCAAGTCAAGCGATAAAAATCGACGTCCAGATTTCAGGAATCGGAGAATCCAAAGCATGTCAAAAAGTCGGAAGATTTGAAGAAGTTGGGCCAAAAGAGGCCCAATTTATTTAATTTCTTTTCCTTATCGCGTTGTATCTATTTTGGGCATAAGCCCTTGTCGTTTTTATGTATTTATTCTATAATTATTATTATTTAGTCTAGGACAGGTACGAAAGGATGGGTCAAATACCTGAAAAGTTGAATGGGTCAAAAATCCAAAACAGGTGGGTCCGAAATTCCGGTCAAGGCGGACAGATTAACCGGATTTGAATCCAAATTTATTTCCCTCTCTCTCTTTACATGCTTATCTGTTTTATTTGTCATTAGTTTAAGGTTCGAAAACTCCAAATTCCCCGCAAACGCCTTGATTTATCGACGGAAGACCAATAGATTTCGCAAATAATGCTTAGATAATGAGATTAGTATTTTCACTCTTTACCATTCTAAACATTTTCCAAGTCAAATATATTTTTTAAGTCAAACTAAGTTAGTTGTCCGATAATCGTAATTAAGCGGAACGTCTTAGGTTCTTTCAAAACCTTCTTAAGATGTTAATAGGAATCTCGGAACCTCTCTGATTGTTTTCAAATGATTTTTTTGTTAAGTCTTTTGGAAACAAATAATTTTGTTGAAATTTCTTTAAAACAAATGCTTTTCCTTTTTCGAATAAAACAAGTACAAATCATTATGATGTGTCCCTATGCACTTTAAGATGGTAAGTTTCAACTCCTCATCTGATGTAACCTCCAATCAAGATTTAATATTTAGGGACGTTTGGTACAAATATTAATGCATGAATTAGTAACACAGAGATTAGAAAGGTATGATTTATTTCTATCAAGTGTTTGGTTCATTGCGTCCCACTTAAGATTGTGTTAAAAAAACTTATCTTTTCAATTATACCCCTGAGTTATTATGAGATTTTATATTTTATGTAATTTTTGGGTCAAGGTAGATAACAATCCAATAATATTATTTTTATGACATTCTAACTAGGTAGGAGAATGTCATACCCCAAGCCTACACCCCGGGACGTGGCCGATACTCAAGAACCATTGATGGTTCTTAAGCGAACCCTTGTCCTAACTGACTGCTTAGCAGCAGACTTACTTAATATTTAAGAGGTTACAAACATTGAATAAAAAGAACGTTATTGTCAAATAATGAGTCTAAACTATTTAAAAGTATTAACTGCAATAAATATAGCTTCTTTTGAAGAAAATCATCTGGAAAGGAAAATACTAAATTCTTTTTCAAATATTGTCTATATATAAAGCCTCTACTATTTTAAGATAGGCATCGATCTCAAGACACACGACAACCTTAAACGACTACTAGAAGTATCTACAGATTGGAGTCCTCTAGAAGCTAGGAGGCCTCACCAAAAGTTGACGAGTGACTGGGTGATCTAAATGAAACACTTATTGATGATCTCAAACACCTCTATAGGTTTCATAAATGATGCAGGTCGAATGACATCAATACATTGAATGCATGAGTATGTAATATGGTTGAGTGAAACAATAACCAAACTGAAAGGCTGAAATATAACTTATCTATAGTAAAGCATATGCATGAGGTAAAATCATTTAAGCTTCACAAATAAAATGCAATAAAAGAAATCGAACTTTATGAACCTTCCCTAGGAAATTTCTCTAACTGACAATCATCATTATGAACCTTGTGATGATATAACGTCTTACCTACGTTTCCAGAGCCACACTATACCTGTTCGGAGTATAGAGTGCAACTTGACGGATGGATCCACTAAAATTCTTCTTGATGTAGGTGAGGAGTCGCCCGTCTTGTGGTATGATCCTATCTACACTAGTGGCATATGTTATGGAGTTTGAGTTATCTGAACTCTTATCCCATATAAATTCTGAATACTACTCCCAAAAGTATAATAATGTATGCTCATGTAAAAGTACTCTATAGATTCAAATAATTTTTCAAAAACTCTCTTCAAGAGGTAACTGAAGTTGTATTGAATCGGTTTATACTTTTCCGTAATAGTACTCTCTTTTAAATATAAAAATAATACAATTGGAACCATCTGAGTTTACTTAAATTTTTCTAAAAATGATATGTTTTAAAACTGTCTTTTGGACTCACTTGAATCCTCAAAAGCAATGTAAATTACTTTTGGAATGAAACATAATATATATGGTTCATGTGGAACTACAAACATGAATAAAAAGTCAAAAATCTCAAAGCATAAAATATTGAAAATCTCATAATATAAGGATTCAGGACTAGAAATAAGATCACAAATCATATTCAAGAATTTCATAAATTGAGGGTAGAACCCCAGATTCAATATGCCACTAATTGAATTGAGATGTAGGGAGTGGGGATGAACTAGTTCAACCCTATGAATAGACTTACATACTTAAGAAAAGGATGACTTGAAACCTTGAACTGAGGCTCGAAGCTGAAGAACCCTAACTTCTTCTTTAAGAGAACATAAAATGTGCAAATTTGATTTGTCTGAGGGTTGAACGTGATTGGGAAGGTTATTAGGCCATGGTATAGAATTAGAGAAGTTAATTGATGGTAAAAGATCAATAATATCCTTATGGAAATGTAAGAGGATCATAAAAAAGACCATTTAGTAAATCCCACCGGCCAAATCAGTGATCTGGAGGTATCGTCACCGAAGATAGTCGGCAAGTCACTTAATTGGACTTTAAATCTCTTAAATAGATAGAGACTTACAGGTTTTAGAACATTAAAACGAGCTAATTTGGCGATTTGCCAACACATTTGACAAATAGCTGATTGAACCGGTGACCTCACTAAACTTCTCTGCCCGGGTAAGTTCCAGTAAAACAATCATATGTTTCTACTCAAAACTTGAAATAAGGAAAACTTGGTGACATTTCAAAGAAGACTTTGATAGGTCATATGCCTCCTAATTCATGATTTTCTAATAGATATGATCATCTGAAGTTGTCATAAGTTCAATCTTATATAAAAACTCAATCAGTAAGGAAATTTTCAACTCAACTTTGTGCTACAGGATTCTAGTGACATAATTCATAGTCATATACATTCCCACACTAAAGGATTAGCCTTAGCACTTCTATTAATTTAAGAATCACCCATTACGATCTTATACACAAATGAAGAATGGTTCGGATCTTAGCATAGAAATTTTTTAGAGTATTATAATATATCCCACTTGGAATCATTCATCCTCGAATGGTGGTTGAACTGAGCATGGAGGGGTAGAGAAAGGTTTATCAGCCCATTTTAAACAAAATGCACATGAAAACTCATGAACTCAAAACACTAAAGGAGAGACTGAATTGAATGAGTACTTTAGGAAGAGTTAATACATTCGATTGCACTGAATTGAATGAGTACTTTCGAAAGAATTCATACCTTTCGATTGAAACTGAATAAAATTAAAAGAGATGAGGGTATCTAGTTTTCATATCTTCTTCGGCTTCACATGTATCCTTATCAACAAGCTTATCCTCCACAACACTTTGATTGATGCCACCTCTTTGGTTCTCAACTTGTGAATCTAACAATCAAGGATCTGGACTAGAACTTGCTCATATGACAGACTATCTTTCACACTAATACATTTTGTAGGCACAACAAGAGAAAGATCAGTCAAACATTTCTTTAGCATGGAAATGTGGAATACTGGATGGACAACCACTAATCTAGTGGTGCCTCCAATTCATAAGCCACATTACAAAGTCCTCCTCAATATCTTGTAAGGAAAAATATATCGGAGACTGAGCATACCTTTCTTACCAAGCCTCGTCCTAAATCTAAAAATGGTCTGAATAATGTAAAATGGGTCCATTTTAGCCCTTTTTCTCTCCAACCCTATGCTATAAAAGACGGGGAATTTTTTTCTTATGGAAGGCAGATTTTTAAAACAATACTCCATGGGTATAATTTATATAATTACATTTTATGGGTAAAATTTAATTTGTTATTAAGCATTTATTTTGTATATAACATTTTTAAGTTAAAAATTCATACAATATTTTATTTTTTTAATAAATTGAATCATGAGCGCTACATAATTCCATGATTTAAGCTAAACGTCCAAAATTAAATATTTTTTTCAAAAATGAATTTTACAGTCCATAACATCATGTCTCATCAAATGACTGAAGTATCCCCTTAATCAATAATTCTGTATATGCAACGCCATGTAATCGTTTATTTTAAGAAAACTCCATGTTTTGAAGAGGCAAGAAAGTATACCTTTTGTGCTGATGTGGCACCTACAACTACCTAAGTTGGTTGTGTTTGTACACACTCGTCCCCCATGTGTGTAAATTATATTTCTTAATTGTTAAAAGATTATTTCGTAATTTTTTTTAAAAAAATTATTTTTTTAAAAAGAATTGTCTTATTTTTTTATCTTGTATTTAAATTAAGTTAATACACATTTTTTTACCTTGTATCAAAACTATTTTTTTTTACTTACATTCATTTTGTTCTCTTTTATTTTTCTATGAGTTTATTTTCTTTGTCTTTCGTTTTGATTTGATTTCAAATTTCTTGTATTTAAAATAAGTTAATTTTGAACCATATCAAAAGAAGTGAAGAAAATCAAATAAAGCATAAAAACATTAAACACTAAAAGTAAAGGACACTTTTAATTTTTGTTAAATACACACAATATATTAAAAAAAATTCAAAGTGAAAAGATAATAAATTAATTGAAAATTTTAAAGTGAAAAGAAATTAAAATAAATATTTTACAAAGAAAGATGTAAAAATAATTAAATATATATAAACTTTATCATACATAAATGTGTGTACTAACAAATAATAAAGTTATCAATTAAAAAATGACATGTGTTCAATTTGTGCATTCATAACTTGCCTTCAAGAGAGTGCGCACACTCTCTATGACATGTCAACGTTTGTGGTATATTTATTCCATTTTAAATTAGTTTGGGGGGTAATAGGACTTTAGTTAAGTTTAGGTGTGTCTCTAGGATTTCGGTCATATTCTAGGGGATACTTATGCATTTTGGCTTTCAATAAGCTATATTTGCATTTGCATTTTCTTTGTATATAACATATAAATTTATATGTATATGAGTATGCGTATGTGAATATAGTACTTAAATATACAAAATATACAAATACCTTCAGCAATATTTGTATATATTAACTCAATATACAAATCACTATATACATATAATTTATGCAATTTCTATAAACACAACTCAATATACAAATATGATTTAGACAGAAATTGTACAAGACTACAAATTAAAAATTGTATTCAGCGAACAAAATATATAAATATAAATGTACCAAATGTGATTTAAGTAGAAAATAAACATACACTTCATGCAAATCATGTTCCTGATATTCTTTAGATTTGTTAATTTCTGATGAAGCAGATTCACTCTCCTCTGAATCACTGTTTATGACTTTTCACTTACTTCCTTCTTCAACAATTTCAATGTCGCTAGACTTCGCATTGTTAATGTCTTTTTCTGAATTGCCATTGGGACATTTTCTTTTTGTCTCATTTCTTCAAGGGTAAATCACATAAATATGCTATATTTAAAAAATATTTACCATTTATGTCAATATAATTTTTATAACTAAATATAACAATTTTTGAAATAAAAGAAATGTACTGTTGCTTCCTTTCTCGATCCTTTTGCCTCTTAATCTTTTTCTTTCTTTTTTAAAGATCTTCTTCTTATGTTTCTCTCTCTATCATTATCATCTTCGTATACTTATTTGCTTTTCTTTTATTTTTTTTTAAAAAATTCTTCTTCTTCTTTTAATTGTTATTTAATTAACAAATCAATTTTTCATATTTCATTGTGTGCATGTCACTATTTTTATACCACAAAAAAGATGAAAAGAGGAACAAAAAAATTGTAAAATTGTATAAAATCACATTTTAAAGTAAAAATTTTAAATCTTTAAAATTACAGAAGTAAGAGTTCACCATTGATAGTCATTATAAAGCTTCAAATTTTGAATTCATTATTTGCATTTTACGAATTTGTGATAAGTTTAAATAGGTAATTCTACAAATAATTGAAAATGTCTTTTGGAGTTCATATCTCAATTTCAAAAAGGTTTGGTCAAGTTTATAATTAATTGTAGGAGAAATATTAGATTGAAATGAATTAAATATAACACTAAATTGTCTTGCAAATGTATTAAAGTTGAATTAGATAATACAATTTTAATGCAGATTTAATTCATTTTGAAGTTCTTTTGATTTATTTGTTACTATTGGATACCTGTTTAATTTATTACTGATATAACTTATCAGTTTATAGATCATTGTCTTAATTCTCTTTTCTAATTCAACTTTAAATACTGTGTAATACAATTTTAATGTAAATTTAATTCATTTCACATTTTTTTTAATTTATTTGTTACTATTTGATACTTGTTTAATTCATTATTGATACAAGTTTAATTTACTCTACAGATCATTGTCTTGTTAATCATTAGCTACATTTTCCATTCATTTTTAATTCTCTCTTGTTATTCAAATTTCACACAGTGTAACACAATTTTAATCAAATTTAATTCATTTTGAATTTTTATTTATTTGTTCCTATTGGATACTTGTTTAATTCATTATTGGTTGTCTAATATTTTATTTGTTGCATTTTTTATTCATGCTTAATTTTCTCTTCTACCTCGACCATAATATTTGTGTAATACATTTTTAAAATACAAGTCAATTAGTTGATTGATTTGTTACAATTAGTTACTTGTTTAATTCATTATTGATACAAGTTTTATTCAGGTTACGTGCATATCAAAGAATGTTCTTTTGTTTTCTACATTCTGCATTCATATTCAATTCTCTTCTAATAATTCATTAATATATTTGTAATACATTTTTAATTCAAGTTTAATTCATTTTGCAGTTTCTTATGTCTCTTCATTTGTTACGATTATACTAGTTCTCTTCTAATAATTCAAATTTAATATGTTTGTAATACATTTTTAATTTAAATTAAATTCATTTTGCAGTTTCTTATGTCTCTTCATTTGTTATGATTATACTAATTCTCTTCTAATAATTCAACCTTAATATGTTTGTTATATATTTTTAGTTTAAATTTTAATTTTTTTGCATTTTTTATGCTCTTCATTTGTTACGATTATATTACTTCTCTAATTAACTATTGATATAAGTTTTATAGAGTCTAGAATAATTAATTATTCTACAAAAAAAGGATAAAAGAGCAATAGTAAGAGGAGACAGAACAAAAACAAAAAAACAAGAAAGAAAGGACAACAGAAAGAAAGTAGGAAGAATGAAAGAAAGAAATGGAGGAAGAAAAAAAAAGAGTGAGTGAGACAGAGAAAAGAGAAAGAAAGAGTGAGACAGAAAAAAGGAAAAAAAAATTAAAGAAGTTTCTATAAATGGTAATAAATGAAAAATATCGCTAAAATCAGTAATTATTTATTAACATATACCAATTTATGTAATTTTTCATTTCTTCAATTGATTGTTCATCTTGAACTTGTTTAGATTTTTCTATAGAGCGACCCCAAAATCTTGAGTTAAACCCATTAAAAAAGATGGTGAATTGTCGTCAACATTGACATGTCATGGCATCCTTTCATAATCCTCATAAATGGAGATGAATCATCCATTCTGATTTTGGAAAACTTATAATCTGATAAGTAAGAAAGAATTTATAAAAAAAACATATGAAAAAATAACAAGCATAATACATATACAATTGTTGAAGAATGAAAAAAGAAAAAAGATGGATTCACCTACGATTTTGGCCGTTACTTGCTAAAAGTGAAAGCACGAGTGGAGGGAGAAGGTGGAATTCGAAATTCAAATTAGACATGGAAGAGTGATTTTAGGAGAAAGACATGGAATGGAGATAGGAGAGATAAATTTATAGTTTTGTATAAAATTATATACAAAAGCAGATGAAGGTCTCTGTTGGGTTGGTATATAAATAGGTGGTGGGTCCCATTAATTATATATGACCAAAAAAATGAAACTATATATACTAACAATAAATAACTTAAATTATACCCTTATTAACTAATTAGTCAGTGATGTTTGCCAACTCACATAATTCTTCCTAAAAGGGGAGAAGCAAAAATTGGGCTCTGACCCATTTTCTCTAAAAACCTGCTTAGTCCAAAAACCAACGTATACATTGATAGTATATTGTTGAATATGACTGTGTTTTGATCCTTTTCCTTATACATTAGACAGTATACCAAATGTATACAATCATCTTTGATGCCTCCACCCTGTATTTTAAAATTATGCCAAGTACTTCTGCATTCAAACTGTATATCGTTGTATATTCTGCATATATTTTGCATATTCAGCTCTATATAATGTGTATACAGTCTGCTTTTTTGGACTACCGGGCAGCTATACATCAATCTCCGGCCCTGCACTTCAGCTTTCCTAACGAGGCAGACTGAAGAGGATGTCACTTTTTGCCCAACTTAGGAGAAATACAATAGGAGACGGAGTCCCAACGGACTCATACATGCAGGTTCATTCAAGTAGAACAATTTTAAGAATTAGTATGGAGAAGATAAGATTTCACAAGATAATGAAGAAAATGGACATAATGATTTTTACTAATAATATTGTAGGCAACAGTAAGCTCAAATTGCAGGTAAATATTTAGAAGGCGAGCACATGTACAAAAGGACGGCTACATAATCTATCTTAAATTCGAATCAATAGCAGCATAAGGACTTCACTAGTGTAAAACTAACAGAAAAGATAGCAAATTATGAACTACATAGGGCTGCAACTGGACATGTTCAAAATAGAGAAGAAAACAAGTTCACTTATGTTGAACAAGTCAAGAAAATAAATGCAATCAAGTGAAACAAATACATAGTCATAAGTTCACTGGAGAACATATGATATCTCAAAAGGTCACTCAACTTTGAAAATATATGTAATACAATATTAAACTTTGTTTTGTATCAATAAAATCAATCAACTTAGATTTTTAATAAAATCACCCAAATAAATTTATTATTAAGAAAAATTGACAAAATATTTTTTATGTCACGAAAACAACTGCAAAGAAAAAAAATTTAACAAATAAAATTCATTAAGTAATTATTTTTATGAACAAATTTAATAGTGAAACAAAAAATATGACATTACTGTATATTTGATACTTACCAAGTATCATAATGAGTTTTTTTTTTCCGGCCAAGTAATTTATGATATCATTTATACTGTAAAATAGATAAATAATGGTCTAACCCATCGGTGATCCCATAAACTTGGCGCTAAATTTCACTCAATCACCTCAACTAGGTGATGTTCATTTTAGACACCTCATTTAAAGTCTCACTGTGTCATTTTGACCATTTTTGCGTACATGGCTTCGTGAGTGTAATACACTTGTTGAGCGCTCGTGAAAAACCTAGTTAGTCGATTTCTTTAATTATTTGTTTCTTTCTTCTTTCCCATTTTTAGCTAACATTTTTGCAAACTTAAATATCCAATATGGTGAATAAAAATAGATACAGTAAAATGATGAAAAATGATGGAAACTATTTTAGAAATTTAGGAATAGACCCATTTCAAGATTAAATATTAAATTATTCATGAGATTTTTCTTGAAAGAATTTAATATAAAGAGGATCAAATTTTATTTGGAGAAAACAATGGGGTGGGGAAACGGACATGTGTAGATTTTTCTTCAAAACTAGTAGAGGTATTTGGAGAAGTCGAGGGGGGGAAGGTGTTCCTGCAAATGGGTATGAATTTTGGAGAAGATAATGAGGGATGTTTCTGCAAATGGGTATGTGTTTTTCTTGGAGAAGACAATGGGGGGGGGGGGTCATGTGGAATTTTATTGATTTAATTTTTTTAGAGAAAATTATATGGGAAAAAATTCACTTGTCATTGAGTCATTGGTTACTTTATATTTATACTCAAAATTTATTATCTACAAATTATTTTTGATAAATATCGTCATTTAATTCACACTTTCCACGTCATTCATGATTGTAACGCACACACCTCATATATTTTGGTTGATTGGTAAAAGAGTTTCAAAATGACACAACGAAATCTTATATGAGGTGTCTAAAATGAACATCACCCACTTAAAGTGCCTAATTGAAATTTCGTGCCAACTCTTAGGGGTCACCAATGGGTTAGGAATAAACAATTGATTAGTGTTAGTATACTGCCCTGGCACATTCAAATTGGTCTAACCAGGTTTCTTTAAAAAGAATTTAATTTATAGGGTTCTATGTTAATATGACATAAAAAAATTATTTATTTTGTCATGTCAATTTTTTGTGTAAATTACATATAGCTCATAGTTTTAATATGAAATTACAATCTATCCCTAATAAATATCTAATTACATTAATCCCTTAACAATTAAAAAAAATGAATACAACAATTGAAGCTCGAATACATTAAATATTGTCTCAGATACATTAATATGTAGCTCGGATACAATAAAAACTAGCTCGGGTACATAATATGTAGCTCATTTCATTAAATGCTAACTCGGATACATTAATATGCAACTTGGATATATTAAAGAAATAAGAAATTTTGGAAATTTTTAAAAGTAATAGGAGATAATGAAAATAAGTGAAATAGAAGGTGTGCATTATGTATTTTGTCCTTTTTTTTTTAATGATGAATATAGATGAGTGATACAAATTGTTAAGTGAGTGATTTTGTTCATATAAATAAAATTTAATGACTTTGTTACATATATTTTCAAAATTGAATGATCTTTTTGAGATATTGACTCACACATGCAAAAATGACGATAATAATGATACTACTTTGGTAATTGTTGAAGCAAACCCCATGACCTCCTCATTGTTTTTATGAGCTTGAACAACAAGACCAACAATATAACAAAAAGAGGTTTACTAATGAGAACAAAGTAAGAAAAATCAATGCTAAAACATACAAGCAAAACCAAGTAGCAAATCAACTAGCTTTTTTCCGGAATTGTTGGATTGATAAATTTCCAGGTTTTGCTCGCGTCTGGGTTTTCTAGACGCAATCCTGGTCGTGACGAAGACGACAAGGTGTCGGGTGGTACGTTGGTTATTGGGTATTGTTGGAGTTGTATTGCAACGTTGTGGGTTATTTGGTGAAGAGATGGGTCGATTTTGTTGGGTTGTAAATGGAGAAATTGACACAAACATACACCTAATATGTATAATTGACAATATATAGCCAAATAATAATTAGCAATTAAAAGACTAAAACAAAATTAGCACGTATTAGCCTAAAAGAAATAAAACCAACTTTTTTTATAGTTTTTTTGTTTTAATCATGTGCAACCAACCCCCATTAATTAAGGAGATGTAGAATTTTTTTTTCTTTCTTGTTTTTAACTCCTACAATTAAGGAAATTAACTTTTCAATTTCTTCAAAGTCTCAAACTCAACTTTATTTAACCGTTTATTAAAAAGAATAGTAACGCAATTTACAAAAATATAAAGATACATTTGATTGTAATTTTATAAATTATTTTGTTACCAAACAACAATAATTGATTATTTGAAAATCGATTGCATACTTTTAAGAAGTGAAACATACATATATTTATTAATTAGCCTATTAAAAAAATGTTACACAAACTTTTAAGAAATGATTTTTTAAAATTCTTTAAATAACTTATTAAAAGATTGTGACTACTTTTAAGGTAAGAAAATATATTATTAATGCTCCAACATGTATTAATTATCACAAATCGATAATAATTAATCAAATAATATTAAATGACATTATTAGAAACTGTAATAATACATATACATAAATTATACAAGAATTAAAGTTGCAATTGCATAATGTATACATAAAAAAGAATATGAATGCACAAAAAATTATTTATAAAAATAAACGTGTAAATTTTATTGATGTATACAATAATTGTAGCATGTATACATTAACTTTATATTTTATACATAAGAATATTACCATCAATTATACGTATTACTATAATGAATACAAGAATGAGATTAATATGACACATATAAATTTTATTCATTAATTGTACATGTGATTTTGTTTATGTATACTGTAACTGCATAATGTATACATTAGTTCGTATTCATCGTGTATTCACATAATAAACTAGTCTGACTTTTTACGTAGAGCTTTCTTACCCATGAAATTGAGAAAAGAAATTTTAAAAAATTATTACCCGAATTTTAAGAAAAAAAAATTTAAAAAACTTTAGTTCCACAAATTACGAAATTTTAAAATTAATGGTTCAAGAAATGCTACATTATTATCTACTAAAAAAAATTGTTGGATTGATCAATCAACAAACATTCAGTTATATCTGATTTGCATAGACATAATAAATTTAGAAGAGTAAGAGAAAATTTAGAAGGGAAGCAAATTTACATATGAAAAGGATTTTAGAAAGAAAACAAAAGAAGGTTGAATAACCTAATTAACAAAAACAAATTTGAAAAAACTTCAATTCTACAAATCATAAAATTCAAAAATTAATTTGACAAGAACAAAATTATGTATAAAGATGATTTTTAGAAGTATCCATGAAAAAATATATTGTTATATATGATTTCATAAATGGATTGAATTAAGGAGAAGAGTTGAAATTAGGAAGAGAATTACGTATGGGAGTATGAAAAGATCTGGAAAGAGAAAAAGGAGACAAAAAAGAGAGAAGAACTCTATTTTAAAATTGTTGACAATTTTTTTTTAAAAGAGGTAAAATAGTAATATAAAACAATAATTTTAGAGAACGTGGGTTTGAGAAAAATATGGAGGAAAAAAATATATAATTTTTTTTTAAAAGAAAAATAATAATTCAATGCCAAATAAATAAAACAAAGCCTGTTTTTGCTAAAAAATTAAAAGTGGGATATTTATTGCTAATTTCCTTTAAGGGAAATTTTGCAAAGCAACAATATTTTAATATTTAATAGAATCTCTTAGCAATACTTTCAATATTTATTAAAAATGACAATATTTTAGTTTGTTATGATTTGATTTGTGTATTCTTTTATATAAAAAATAACGTAATATAATTAAGAAATATCAAACTACAGAAAATCAAGGAAGGAAAACATTTCAAATTAGATTAAAATGCTGAAAAATCTTCATCACTTTCCGTACAAAAATATTATGAGACCTAAAATCGATGGTCTCTTCCTTCAAAGGCCATTGTTTGTCTTTATCTTTCAGAACTAGTTATTGTTATGAAATTTTATAATAATACCTTAGAATTTCATTTATTAAATTTGTTTTATTTTTTTTAATTTACAATTTTGAAAATCTATAATTTTATATGTTCTCCGGCATACTTTTCTCACAGTATATTTATTTTATTTACTAGAATTTTGTATCTTTTCTTAAATCGTATCGGATATATTTTATTTGACATAGTTTTTTCACAATGCATTTATTTTATTTACCAGAATTTTGTATCCTTTCTTTAATTATATTCATTCCATGTATGTCATTTGTGTTTGTATTCATTATAGTTTTCATTTTTTATTTTGTATAATGAAACTTGTAATTATTTAATAGTTCATATTCATTCCAATACGTATGTATGAATTTGTAGTTATTTAATTTAAACATATTTGTATTCATGTATTTTTTTCATTGTGTATTTATTTTTCTCTTCAAAATTAAGTTTCATTTTCTAAGTCATGTTCATTCCAATAGGTATATTATTTGTATTTGTATTCATTCTAGTTTTCTATATTGTATTTTGTATAATAATATGTAAAATACAAAAATAATATGATGGAAAAGTAAAAATAAAACTGAAAAGCAATGAATGAATATTTGTTGTAATCATTCTTAAATAAAATATTTAATTAGTTGGTATACCTTCGAAATGAATATAAATTAGAAAAAAAATACAAAATTCATAAACTATGCAACGTGAGATTTTGAATAAAGACAAATATTAAAAGCTTACATATTGGTTTAAATACGAGTTGAGAAATGATACAAAATTCTGTAGAAGAAAAAACCATAAAACATAACAAACTAATAGAAAGTTGTTATTTCAATGAATAAACTACGCAACTAGTTAGCATATGTTTATGATGAATACAAATTAGGAACAAATACAAGATTCATGACTATGCAAAATGAGATTTTGACTGAAAATGTAAACAAACTTTCATAAAATCGAGAATAATGACGGAAAATCTGTGACATGAACAATGCGAAATATGAACAATGACACTGAAAATAAATCAAAAGATATATAAAAACCTAATCGAAATTACCTTAACCAGATTCGCAATTTGATGAAATAATGTATATCTGATTGTTTATCAACCAAGAAAATCCTTGAATTAATGCATAAATTTTGTTGAAGAATCAAATTTTGAATAACTTTTGTTTGAAGAATATTAAAAATCTGAAAACTTGAAAGGTGAGAAATTTTTAAGAGAATGACATGAAAAGGGAAGAAACAAGATGAGGAGAGAATATTGTATTTATTTTAAGTTTGTTATTTGTTAGAGTTTGATCCAATTATGGAATCTTTTAATTAATAAAAGAAAATTCCAAAATAATAAATGTGAATACAAATTATTTTTGAAAATATTGTAACTCTAATGTTTTAACAAATATTTTCAAGTGTTGATATTTTAACTAAATATGTTTTATATTATGACTATATAGCTAATTTTTCCTTTAATCTATTAGGTGTTATGTTGTGTGGTTTTGTCTTGTAAAAGATGTATTGTTGATGAATGTAATGAGGTGCTGATTTAAATGGAAGTTGGTGTGAAAATTGTTCTTAAATTGATCCAATAAAAGGGACAAAATATTGGTAAAATTCAATTTTGAAAAATAACCAAATAGATTAAAAATCGGGAAAATTAGCAAACTAATCATGATTTCTAACTTAATTAGTAAAAATATCTACATTTTAAAATAATTTTTTAAAATTTCAAAATGTCATTATTTTAGAGTATAATTTGTATCCAAAATACTATCCATTTACACTTCTTCCTAAGATTTAGTACCATTAAATTTATTTTCCATCTTTCATGTTTTTAATTTTTTTCTCCTTCATCAACTTTTTAGTTTTCACAATTGTCCTCATCATTCATGTTTTCTCTTTCATCAAAATTTTCACCATTATTCTCTCCTCATTCTTGAAGAAGAACTAATTATTCAAGTTCATATCTATTTGTGCAAATCTATCAATTAATTAAAGAAATCTCTCACTTGATAAATGATTTTCGAAGTCATCATTTATTTGCGAGGTCTCATCAGATTTTGTTTTCAAAATCACAAATTATGTTGAACTTTGGATTGTATGTATTGCGAATTTTTCGATTTTAGACGAGTTTGTTAACATGCTCGTCAAACATTTATGCATTTCGGATTTTTAGTATTTTAAACACTATTGTTCGATTTTTTTTGTGATTTTATTTTCGTATTTGAGATTTTAGTAGATTGTAATTTATAGTAATCTACATTAGCATTCATACATAATGTATTGTTTGATATTTTTTTATATTTTCATATTTAATAATTTTGAAATTTGCTTATAGGGTTACTAATGCACAAGTGAATACAAATTCAGATTTGATTTTTGGTGAAAAAATCAGAAAAAAAGAACATAGCATACGATGACGAAAGAGAGAGACAATGAATAGCTTGAAAAATTGTATTCATACCAGAATAATATTCATATTAATTTTTGTTTGTCAATGTTTTTTATTTTACTCATCATTTGTATTTTTAATAACATTGTATATCTTTTTTAGTTTGTAGTCATTCAAATAGGTATGTCAAATGGATTTGTATTTCTTAAGCATAGACGTATTCTATTTTAACCATTATTTTTTTTGAATATTGTATCCTTTCTCAACAGATTGCATAATTTTCACTATGTATGTTATTTGTTTTTCAAAATCTTGTATTCCTATTTCTTTTATAATCAATTTATATTTATTTTTAAAAAATATTATATCATTTCTCAACAGATTGTATTATTTTCACCATGCATATCATTTTCTTTCCAGAATCTTACATCATTTCATAAATGATATTCATATGGAATGATTAAATTATATTGAGATACAATCAGTAATATTTTTGTAATACAATAAAAGAAAAATACATTTGGCAGTAATGTAATACAATTTTGATCACTGAAATATAATTTTTTCGTTTTCACTATTAAATTAAAAAAATTAATTTTAATTTGAATGGTAAAGCAAGCACATAAAATATAAAAATTATTAGCATACAATTACAATGAAAACATAATAAAAAGGAAAGTTGATCCAATCGAATGAAAAAAGGAAACTTTATAGAATTTTGTCTGATGAGTATTTTAAGTGATATGTTTGTTTTTTAAAAAATATTATCTCCCTTGATTTTCTCCTTTCTAAATAATTGTAATCTTGAAAGCCAAAAAAATAAAAAAAATTACATAAATCAAATACATAACAAACTAAAATATTGACATTTTAGATAAATATTAAAAATGTGACTAAGAAAACCTATTAAATGTCAAAATATTGACATTTTCAAAAATTTCTTAAAAGCTTGGTAAAGTGAAGTTAAGGACATAATCGATTCGAATTAATTGAGGAATTCGACTACAATCAAATAAGACGAATTAATACAAATTAATCAATGAGTTTCTTAATCTTAATCAAATAAAATAATTAATTGAAAATACAAACTATTAATTAAATAAACTAATTGGCAAAATTTAAAGTAAAACTGTAACCTTTTGGGAAGATTTTCAAATATTTATAAAATATACTAATTATATACATAATTAAGCAAAACACATATATTATTAAAAATTATATATAAAAATGATACAACTATTTAAAATAACTTGCAAACCTATATATATATATATATATATATATATATATATATATATATATATATATATATATATATATATATATATATATATATATATATATATATATATATATATATATATATATATATATTTTAAATTTTTATAAAACTAATTATTTTAAATCGTTTGAATTAAAGAAGCTCGATGATTAATTTATATTGTGGAGGGACAAAATTGGGTGTCAACACTCAAAATAACCTTTTAAAAGAGTTAAGTGCTCTGAAATATCCTGAACTCACGAACTCTTTTAGAAATCAAAGTTTCATCTTTTTTCAATGTAAAAATGTTACATTTGGAAATACTTAGTTTAATATCATTCTTGATTAAAAAGAGTTCTAATATTAACTATATGGTAACTCTTGAATTTTCCTTTTAAACTCAATTTAGTTTTGAATGTTCATTAAGACATGTGATTAGGATATGCAGGAATTTTCAAAGGTAGATGGAGCTTATAGGATCTAACTAGAGAAGGAAAATGTGGTCACAACTTAAAGGAACATGCACCGAGTGAAACAAAGAAAAAAATCGGTCCAACAATCCTCGACATATACTACTTGCGCAGGGCGCCAAGCCTTGAACTACTGGAGGGAGGCACACTGTTGGTGCACCGTCCCAAGGCCTGAACTACTGGAGGCCAGGCGTGGTGAATTAATGGTGCGCCTCCCAGGACCTTTCCATCATCCTCAATGAATTTATAAGTTAAAATTAGGACCTAAATTAGTTCTAAATTGAGAAATTGCTCCTAAAGTACTCTCTATGTATCTCAAACAAAAAACCAATACATGAGAACTTTCATACGATTTTGAAAATATACCGTTACAAAATCAATAAGGTTTATGTGATACTAAGCATGAAAAAAACTATAAGATTCACAAAACAAAAGAATCAAAACCTCAATTATTAAAAAATTAAATATCATGAACTACGAATGAATCCTTTAGATGTGACAATTTCTGATTGAATTAAGATGTAAGACGTGAGGAAGAACTATTCCAATACTATGATAGTCTTACATACCTTGAACGATCACGGGTTCTTGGCAAAAATCGATGTAATCTTGAAGAACGCTTGAACCCTAGCTTTTTCTCCTCTTGGAACCCTGCTCTAATCATCTAAGTGATAAAAAATGTGAAAATATGTTTTAACACTAATTAGACTCTTAATTAGGTGAACAAAAAATGTGGCTTAGGCTTTGTAAGAGTGGAAAAAGATCAAACTACCCCTCTTAATGATTTAGGTTCCTTGTAAAAAAGGTATCACTAAAACGAGCATATCTTTTTACCCCAAGCTCGAAATAAAGCAAACTTAATGGCGTTGAAAAGAGGACTCAAAGTACTATAATTTGATAGGTAATTTTCACCTAATCCTTTATGTTCTAAGAGATATTATTGTTTAATGTTGACCTAAAACTTAAAATTGTTGGGTAACTTGTAGGAACCCCTCTTTAGACCTTTCCGAAGTCCGAGATGTTACACGTATGATATAATAAGATTGGTGTATTGCAAAATAATTTGGTAGTTATAACATGATCATAAATATATGAATTTTGAATTTATATTCACATCTCAAATGCACGTGACAACGATTTTAGAAATAAAGTGTGTCGAACAAGTCATGATATTGACTATCTCACACGAGCAATTGCCTCTTACGTCGAGAAACATGAAGAGAGGAGTTTAACCACCATATTATTACTTGCTTTGTTATCCAGATAAGAGTCTCTCTAAGAAGATGAAATTGAGGATTATTAGAGACAGAAGCTTGGGTTAGACATCTAGAGGTGTCTAGACCAAGATCTGTATAATGTTTGAATGATTAAAAGAGTGAGACACACACATCAATATAAGGTGAGAACATCATAGTACGTGTTTCATACCACGTATGTTAAAGCGATCAATGTATTAATTGTTTCTATTTCTTCATTGTGTGAGACCCAGAAAAGTTAAATTAACTTCTCAATGAAATACCCTTTGACCTTTATTATTTTTTGAAATTTCGATTGATGTTGCTACTTTAGCATATTTCTAACACCCACAGGTGATTTGGAAACGTAACCATGTTTAATATACCAGTTGATTTAGAAAAGATAGACTCAAGTAGAAAGGGAATATAACTAAAGAATAATTGAACTTCAAATACACAAGCCGACTATTACACTAGAGTGTAAAAGTGTATATAAAGTTAAACATGAACTCAACTTCACCTCTTTAAGAGGATGATGGATTGAGTCAGTAGCTACTAAAGTAGCAAATAAATTTGTAGTATTATGAATAATAATATTCTCATATAAGTAGTGAATTCTTTTCATGTGTGTTTGAATTCCTATGTGGGATTTGGAAAACTTTAAAGTTAAGCTCTTGATGCTCACAGGTCGCACGAAACTATTTGTTGCATGAATTGTGTAGTCAGTTGATGTTGTATTTTCTTGGGTATTATCCATCATGTGCAACGTGAGATATGTAAGTTTTGAATTGTGGACCGCCCATGTAAACCGATCCGATCTAATTCGACCTGATCCAAGAAGTTGTTTGAGAAGAGATAAGAATTAATTATCTCTTATTTAGACAAAAAAGAAGAAGATGGAAACAATTATTAAATTGAAAAACTTATCAACCCTTCTTGATAAAAGGATTTATTTCTTTACAAAAAATAAAACAACATGAAAAACAAGTATAAAGGATAACACAAACCAGAAGAAAAAAACTTTAAAAAGTTTCAGTCCGAAGATAGACATTTAGTTTGTGAATCAAACTTTGTTTCCTAGTGATTCAAAGAGAGACTTTGGAGCAATCATGTTAAACTAGCAAAATCTACGACTTTCACGTAAATACAAAGTACACAATTCGTCGATTTTGTTTTATATATCTTACAAAAAATATTTCCCAAAATAGCTTGTTTGTCTTTATACCTTATTTCTAGGTATGTTAAGGTATAATTATTACCGTCACGTCGCATGATCGTAGTGTTATCGTAATTGTGGAATTGAGTTGTCATTGCTCTCTTATATTTAGGTAGACGCTGGGTTTTCATTTATTTAATTTCTCTTTTTTATTAATATTGTTTGTACACTTGTTATACCTTAGAATTTGATTGACGACTACAAGTCCTTTTGCTGAATTTTTCTTCATTATTCTCTTGTTGTTGAACTCTTTCTTCTTATTAGAGTTGTTATATATAGTTTCAAAGGATGACGATGATTTTGAATAAGGAGTTTATTAAAATACTTATTTCTAGTTACTTGTGGTTTGCTGCGTTTGCAACAACCTTTTACTTGTACTAATAACTAAGAACAAGTTGTTAACACTCGGTGTACATGATCAGGTTGGTTTGAGTTTTTTAAATATTAAATTAAATTATTTGTATCAGATTTTAAATTTATAAATCAAACCAACCAATAAAATTTGAGTTTTTCAAACTTGGGTCTTTTTGAATGTTTCAGGGTTTTTTCGGATTTTTCCGATAAAGTATTCATACAAACATATAATTTATTTTTATCTCAAATTATATTTAATCCTACAAAAATACAATTATGTAAGGTGTTCCGTAAGAAAATAACTCAAATATGATATGATTAATGACACTAAAATCTTTGATAAATAATAATGATGAGATCGCGTAAAATATGTTGAATTTAGCAAAATGTGAATGGGAAAAGAGAAGAGAAAAATGGAAAAAGTGAGGGATCCAATTTGGAGGGGAAATGAAAGTCATTTGCAAAATGCAAATGAAAAGTCATTTCTCTCATATCGGTAAAAGAAAGGAAATTGTTGTCCTTATATTAGGAAACACTTCCTATACTTCTTAAAGGGTTAATAAGAAGATGTCCCCTCGCACCGTTGTGGCGCTGCTTCGACTTCAGATTTGGATGTGGATTTGAAAAATGATGTGATTGGTTGATAATTTTTTGGACAAAATTTATAATCAATTTCTTTTCTCTTATAAATTAATTTAGAATGTTAGTTAAATTAATTTGTAACTCGAGTACAGTGAGGGAATTACACTTCTTAAGGAGACACAATAATTTCTATGGACTCGGATTAAAAGTGTTTTTTTCTGTCAATTTCATCGTCTTTCTGTTTTTGTATTGTTGACTAACCTTAATACAAGTAATAACAGTCTTAAGAAATTTAATAGTTTCTGTATTTGAGAATTCTGAAGATTAAAACCTTTATGTTTTCTACTCTGTTTGAATTTTTAAAATTCATTCGATTAACGATTAAAAGAACATAACAACTTTATCGTTAAATCAGAAACAAATTGTGTAAGGATTAATTCTTTTTTACTGGTAGTATTTCACATACTAAAATTGTCTGTCATTTGTGATAGAAAAATGACTAATTCAAGTTAAGTAAATGCTGAAACAGTGAGTGCTGCAACAACATCAGTTGCACACAATCGGTCAACTGCTGCCTTAGCACCGAGTGAGAAACCTGCAAAGTTCTCTAGAGTCGACTTAAAGAGATGGCAATAGAAGATGCTCTTCTATCTCACTACGCTGAGTCTACAGAGGTTCATTAATGAGAATGTTCCTATTATGTTCGATGAAACTCCGCCTGAAGAAGAATTCTTGGTAACAGAATCATGGACACATTCAAATTTTTTGTGTAAAAATTATATTCTGAGTGGCCTGTAAGATGATCTGTACATTGTGTACAACAATGTCAAAACCTCAAAGAACTCTGTGATGTTTTAGAAAAGAAGTACAAAATAGAGGATGTCAGAATGAAGAGTTCATTGTGGCAAAGTTTCTGGACTATAAGATGATAGATAGTAAGACGGTCGTCACCCAAGTTCAAGAATTGCAGGTCATAATCCATGATCTCCTTGCTGAAGATATAAATTTATTTAATGCCTATGTTAGAAATATTAAGATTTTTTTTAATACACACATAATATTTAATGTAGGATTGATTGTGAATGATGTCTTTCAAGTGGCTGCCACTATTGAGAAGTTACCTCCATTGTGGAAGGACTTTAAATACTACTTGAAAAATAAATGTAAGGAGATGACTGTTGAAGATCGGATAGTAAGGTTGAGAATCGAAGAGGAAAATAAGGCTGCAGAAAAAAGATCACGTGGTAATTCTGCAATATCTGGAGTACATATTGTTGAAAAAGATCTCACAAAATTAAAGAAAATAAAGAAAGCATCTGGTCCAAAAAGCAATCCTCCTAAGAAGAAATTCAATGCAAGCTGCTTCAATTGTGGAAAACGTGGTCATAGGCTACTAAATGTCGGGGTCCCAAGAAGGACAAGAAGAAGAAGGATCAAGCAAACTTGGCTTAATCCAAAGGAGAAATGGACGATCTCTGTGCAATGCTCTTAGAATGTAACTTGGTTGGAAATCCAAGAGAATGGTGGATAGATTCTGACTAAGAATGGATTCAAATGTGTATTTGTTTATGAAAAAGTAGTAGTGAGTAAGAATGAAATGTATGTAGGAAAAGGTTACCTTAGTGATGACCTTTTCAAACTCAATGTAATTGCAGTTGATATGGATAAAGATTCTGCTTCTTTTTACTTGCTTGAGTCTAAATGTTTATGGCATGAACGTCTGGGACACGTTAATAACATAACCTTGCGAAAACTGATTAAATTAAATGTTTTGCCAAAATTAGAGTGCAATAAATCAAAATATCAAATTTGCGTGGAATCTAAGTATGATAAGATTCCTTTATAAATCTATTGAAAGAAATTCAAATCCTTTAGAACTGAATCACACTGATATTTGTGACATGAAGTCAACACCATCACGTGGTGGGAAAAAGTATTTCATAACTTTTACTGACAGTTGCACTAAATATTGCTATGTCTATTTGCTAAACAGTAAGGATGAAGCAATAGATGCATTTAGGCAATATAAAACGGAAGTTGAAAATTAGTTGGATAGAAAGATCAAAATGATTAAAAGTGATAGAGGCGGAGAATATGAATCTCCATTTGCAGAAATATGTTTGGAAAATGGAATAATCCATCAAACTACTGGTCCTTACACTCCTCAATCTAATGGGATTGTGGAAAGGAAAAATCAAACTTTAAATAAAATGATGAATATCTTACTTATAAGTTTAGATTTATCACAAAGCTTGGAGGGGGCGGGAGGTGAAGCTATCCTTACAGCAAATTGAATACTCAATAGAGTGCCTCACACAAAGACACATGTTATTCCATATGAGAAATGGAAAGGTAGAAAATCCAACTTGAAATATTTCAAAGTGTGGGTGTGTCTAGCCAAAGTCCAGGTTCCTATACCTAAGAGGGTAAAAATTAAGGCCTAAGAATGTGAATTTTGTATTCATTGGATATACCATAAACAGTAAGGCATGTCGATTTTTGGTTCATAAGTTTGAACATCCAAATTCATGATAATACGGTAATGGAATTAGATAATGCTAAATTTTTTGAACATATCTATCCGTATAAAACTAGACTTGAATCATCTAGTGTATAATGACCCAGTAGGTTATTTTTGGGAATTTTTTAAATACTCAATTTAACTCGAGTTAATTAATTGACAAGTAACTATAAAAAATCGACTTTATCAAAAGTTAATGGGCTAAAGTGATAATTTATTTATCACTATATATTATTTATCTCATATTTATTAAAGTTAAGGATTTATCACTTCGATACATCATTAATTTAGAAAAGAAATTAAAAAGGACTTAGGAGTGCAGCAAGCATAGCCGCCGTCGGTTCTCAGGTACATGCTTTGTTAAATTTCTAAGTTATAAAGCATATTATTGTGCAGTAGTATAAATAGTGATAATTTATATTATTATATTAGTATGAGATAATTAATTATTAACAGACTTGATAGAAATATCAATATAAATTGTGAACTTTGAATCTTTGTTGTGCCATCTTCATGATTGGCCTAGGGGACAACTTCTGACGAAGTTATCATTAAGCAAAGAGACTATAGGTGTTATATATAAATTTATATATATTTAGCTTAAAGGATTAAGAAGGATTAAAGTATACTGCATGCACTTTATAATTTTGTTATTGCTGGTATAAAGTTGGGTTAGCCTTTTGGATTAGAATGGTATAGATGGGTTTGAAATGTCATGTCCATGAAAAGGTTGACTTTGAAATGAGAAAAGTGTCTAATGAGCATAACGATAATAAGAATTTGTAATAAAATCGTAATTAAGATGCAATTATATGATAAGAATTGTTGATTAAACGAATTCTGTATGATAATAACGACTAGCAAGATCTGTGTGGTGGTTTTTCACTATTTGGTGAGTAATTTGGTTGTATGGCAAATCTAAGAACATATAGAGACCCTGCTCGAATAAAATTTATAGCATCTACGTCATAATGAAAAAGTGTGGGATGTAGTGGAGCCTTCAGAAAGAGGTGAGAGTAAGTATATTTTTTCTTGTTGCAAAGGCTAAAGAGGTATCTTTAAAGGGTCTGAGAACTGGGTTCAGAGACGCGCGATTTTATTCATTTTGCTTTGGTTATGATAGTAATGTCACAGTTCATCATATTAGTTTAAAACTATTGGATAAAATTTGAGAAATAAGTTTTCTGACGTTCAGCTCGAATGTGATGATAAGTTTTCTTTGTGATTTTGAGTTTGGTAATAAGTACGATTGAATTATTAGCACATATATGATAAGATCGATTGAGACGATCAATGATAAACTAAGATACATGAGTTCATATAAATCTTTTGAGGTACGAGTTAATATTGATAGATAAAGGGATTGGTTACATAGTTGGGCTCAAATTTCAAGTTTTTCATGGTGAATTTAGGTTTTTAGTAGTGTGCTTTTTCGAGGTATGAATAAGTAAGGTAAGAATTGATCGATTGCATCATGTATTGAGAATTTGAAAGAATATGTACAAGGTTTGGATCGTAGGGGTTGTCACTTTTGATTGTTAAAGGACCTGAGGAAAGGCTTCACTTAAGTTTTTTATTTGAGGATAAGGTAAAAATGTCAGGCATTATTGGCGAAAGAACAAGATTGGTGAGAGACTCAAACAAAAAAGAAAAAGAAACAAGAGCCTAATGTATTAAAGAGTTCAATATATTAGAAATTTTGTGTTATGGGAAGAATTTAAGAGAAGTAAAGGAATAAGACCTCTACTATAAGTCATTGATTTATAGTTGAAGATTTTATTGATTATTGCCTATGAAGTTAGATATGAATATGAGATGTGAACTAGTTTGGTACTTATTTACGAGGGGTTTTCATCGAAGTTTTATAAAGATCGAGTTTTGATTGGGTGACAAGTAATTAGGTGCGGAAGGTTTTTATGTCGAACTAGATTGTTCAAATTAGGATAGGTAACTTATGGATGATCGGCAGAGTGGCCCTACAATTCTACATGGTTAATGAGGATTTTAAGGGATTGAAACTACTTGATGGGATAATATAAGCCGTTATGATGCATTACATAGGCTTTTTATAGTGAGTGAAGGTTATGAGCTTATAGTAACCAAAAATTTCTTAAGTGTTGGTATGAGGTGTATTGATGATTTTGAATATTAGTTGAAATTTGGTATATGAAAATAAAATTTACGCGGAGTTGACATTGAGTGTGATTAAATTATTGTATCTCAAATGGAAAAGTACTTTTAGATTTAGAATTAGTGTTATCAGCCTTGGGTGTAACCTGTATTTGTCATGAAATGCTTAAATGGAAAGAGAGAGAGTCATAGTTCACAAATTTTGAGGGTGATAATGTGTTTGCTAAGAAAAATTTAATATTAATGACGGTTAGAGAGTAAGGTAAATGATTGATGTGGTTATGATGTTCTGTTAGTAATAAAAGTGTTGGCCCTAGTGAAGTACTGTGAAGAGCATATGTGGTTCGATAAAACAAGTATGTGAGTAATTATAATAGGGACTAAATTGGTGATTGTAGGTAACTAGAAAATAAAGAGATAGAGTCATATGAATGAAAATGTTTGATGCGAATACTATAGAAGAAGTATCTAGTGTAAGTGTTGGTCCTAGTAAAGTATTGTGAAGAGCATATGTGGTTCGATAAAATAAGTATGTGGGTAATTATAATATGGACTAAATTTGTGATTGTAGGTAACTAGAAAATTAAAGAGATAGAGTCATATGAATGAAAATGTTTGATGTGGGTATTACAAAAGAAGTATCTAGTGTTATTGGATTTTGGTTCTGTATATTTTTATATGACCATCTACTTCGTTTTGGATATGGTTTAGAGTGTATTCTCTACTTATACCTACACATGCTTTCGTATCTATGGGTGAATTCCTAGTGGTGGATCAGATGTACCGATCATGTGATTGTTCTTCTTATAGAGTGTCATTCTTCGTTAGACTTAATCATTTCATTTATGAAAGATTCTGAGTTGTTTAAGATAGTAAAAGTATACCACTGATTCTACACATACAACTTTACTTATGAGAACGTATATAAGAGCTACTATGCAGAGTTGCACAACACAGGTTTTGCACTTTGAAGAGTATCTCTTATTGATGCTTACACGATCATTTGTTCTTTGGGTTAAATAAGTTGTACCCTTCCTTGATGTGAACCGATATCTAAAGATCATATTTTTTATATCTTAAGTTAGTGGAAAGATTGTGTTGCGAGAAGGAATCTTGATAAGATTTGTGATGGTTTATGCATTATGAGTGTGTGGTGGTTGGTTAAAGTCCACTTCTTATTGTCGTCAGTAGTGATTCAATAGTCTATCTTGGTTATGTGAGAAAAGACCTATCATGATGATTGTGCTGAGCTCTAGTGGGTTTCAGTTTAGATTGGGTTCATGGGTTAGTTTATGACTTGATAATCACTCTTGGTTTGTATATCTTTCAAAGTTTCATTTGAAAGTTCAGTACTTAGTAGTTGATCTTGATGGAATGATCTTAAGAATTAGCTTACTTAGAGAGATAAACACCCACTGGTAGCTCATATCTCAAGCTTTTGGTAATGTCGACATTCTTTCTTCTCCTTCAATATGTTCGAGAAAGAACACCATTTTTAGTGGTGGATAATATAATGACCCAATAGGTTAATTTTGAAAATTTTAAATATTCGGTTTAACTCGAGTTAATTAATTGACAAATAATTATAGATAATTGACTTTATCAAAAGTTAATAAACCAAAGTGATAATTTAATTAGACCATATATTATTTATCTCATATTTATTAAAATAAATTGAGGATTTATCACTTTTAATACATAACTAATTTAGAAAAGAAATTAAAAAGGACTTACGAGTGCAGCAAGCATAGCCGCCTTCAGTTCTCATGTACAGGCTTTGTTAAATTTCTAAATTATAAAGTATATTATTGTGCAGTAGTATAAATAGTGATAATTTATATTATTATTAGCATGAGATAGATTAATTATTAACAGACTTGACAGAAATTTCAATTTTAATTGTAAACTTTGAAACTTGTTGTGTCATCTTCCTGATTGGCCCAGGGGACAAATTTTGAGGAAGTTATCATTAAGCAATGAGACTATAGATATTATATACAAATTGAAATATATTTATATATATTTAGCTTAAAGGATAAAGAAGGATTAAGGTATACTGCATGCACTTTATAAATTTGTTATTGCTGGTATAATATGAAGTTGGAGTTTTGAATTATTCTTGATATTATAACCTTTATGATTCAAATTTTGATATAATGATATACCGAATTAAGTATTAGATGTACCGTGTTATATTAATATAAATAAATTCATGATATTTAGAGGAATTGAGTAATAATTGTAGGCTTAAATTTTAAGAATATGAGAGTTAATGTAAATTTGAGGGAGTTTTTAAAGGTCTAACGTAGACATATAGTAAAATGAATATTGTTAGTTTCAAAATCTTATTGTGATCATTTATATGAATAGATTGCTTTGAGTTGGAAGTTCAACAAAAATTGTAGGCTCAAGTCCCAGAGTGAATTCTTGATTGATTGAGGCAAATAGATTTCTAAACCCTTGTTAAGTGCATGAAATTCGTGTATTTTCTTGTGGTATATGATTGGGAGTAATGAGAATTGGTGATGGGTTGACTTGTCCATGTTGAATAATTCTAATGATGCAAAAGGGGTAATAAAAGGCAATGTGATTAATTGTTTATGTATGATGGATTGAGAAAGGTTTGACGGTTTGTTTAATCATTATTGATGTGATATCATAATTGTGTTGTTGTGGATTGTGCAATTTATGAAAATGGTCATGTCCTCATTATTTGTGTGAACATGTCATTTACATTATTCTGAGACATAGTTGTGACAAATGTTATGTGAAATGAGAAAGAATAAGAATTTAAAGAGGATGTACCATTTCGAGGGTCGTATATCGCGTCGCGATGGATACTATATCTCGAGGGACGTATCCCGCGCCGTGATGGTTACTATTATCGAGGATCATGTCGTGCGCCGCGACAGATACATGTACAGATATATCCTCTTTAGGTCCCGGACTGAGAGACAGCGGGTGTGTATCACTAGATCAGACATGCATCATGGTACTTGACATTGCATTCCATTGTATTGCACATACTTATCATTAATGAATTTGATATTTTGTTTTGCTGATCTAGTGAATGCCTTTCTGCGGAACTTGTGATTGATGAATACTGAGCTTGTTGTTGATGATATGTAATTTGTTGAAGTGTTGTTAAGGATATGTAATTTTTCAAAGTGTTGTTGTAAAGGATATGTAATTTGTGTAAGTGTTGTTGTTGAGGATATATAATTTGTTGAAGTGTCGTTGTTGAGGATATGTAATTTGTCAAAGTGTTGTTGTGGAGGATATATAATTTGTCTAAGTGCTGTTGTTGAGCTATGTGCTATGTAAACTGTGAATTGTTAGGATGAGCTGATTTTTTTGCAGGTTGTAGCTGTGGAGGTTCGGTTGGGGTTGTAGGAGTACCCATATTTCATCCCCTTAGCTTCTGTTCAGAGGCTTACTTGATGAGTATCGTGTGGTTTGGTACTCACCCCTTGCTTCTACAATTTTTTTGTAGGTTACTAGTTCGGAACATTGTGATATATTCGTTTCTTTTCCGAGGCTTCTTGGAGAATTATGACGTAGTTGTTTGTCATTTCAGCGTACCTTCTTTCTCCTTAATTATGATCTTGTTCTATTTTAGAAACAAGGTCATTTGAGACTTGTAATTCTTATGAATCAATTGCAATAAGCTTGTTGTTGAGGATATGTAATTTGTTGAAGTGTTGTTGTTGAGGATATGCAATTTGTCATTGTGTTGTTGTGGAGGATATGTAATTTTTTTAGTGTTGTTGTTGAGGATATGTAATTTGTTGAAGTGTTATTGTTGAGGATATGTAATTTTTTAAAGTGTTGTCGTGGAGGATATGTAATTTTTCTAAGTGTTATTGTTGAGGATATGTAATTTGTTGAAGTGTTATTGTTGAGGATATGTAATTTTTCAAAGTGTTGTTGTGGAGGATATATAATTTGTCTATGTGTTGTTGTTGAGTTATGTGCTATGTAAACTGTGAGCTATAAGGTTGGGCTGATTTTTATGCAGCTTGTAGTTGTGGAGGTTCGGTTGGAGTGGTAGGAGTACATGTATTTCATTCCCTTAGCTTGTGTTTAGAGGTTTACTTGCTGAGTACCATGTGGTTTGATACTCATCCCTTGCTTCTACAATTTTTTTGTAGGTTACTAGCCCAGAACTTTGTGGTATATTCATTTCTTTTCCGAGGCTTCTTGGAGAATTATGAGGTAGTTGTTTGTCATTTCAACAGAACTTATTTCTTCTTAATTATGATCTTGTTCTATTTTAGAAACAAGGTCATTTGAGACTTCTAATTCTTTTGAATCAATTGCAATATTATAGAGGCATGTACACGTATCCATCAGGTTTTGAGGGTATAATTTAAGTTGATAGTAAATTTTCCGCATTTTATTGTAATGGTTGAGTTTTAGGATGACTTGTCTTGGTGGGATAAGACGAGTGTTATCACGTCCATTTTTGGATCGTGACATAGTAGGGAGTCTAAACAACCCCAAGAAGAACCAAAAAGAATGAAACCAATGAAGAGATTCCAAGGCGCAATAAACGTCAAAGGACAACTTCTTCATTTGGATATGATTTTGTAACATTTCCTCTTGAAAGTGAGCCTCAAACATTCAAGGAAGCAATGTTGTCTAGCGACTCAACATATTGGAAAGAGGCTGTCAATACTGAGATTGAATCAATCCTAAGCAATTATACCTGAGAGTTGGTTGATCTTCTTCCGGGCAAGGGTTCAAAATGGATCTTTAAAAAGATAATGAAAGATGATGAAACTGTTGACAAATATAACACAAGACTTGCTGTCAAAAGCTTTAAACAAAAAGAGGTCTTGATTAATTTGTCACAGACTCGCCAATGACTAGGATTACATTAATTCAGATGTTAATTGCTCTAGCTACAATATACAGTCTTGAAATCCATCAAATGGATGTGAAAACTTCCTTCTTAAATGGAGAGCTGGAGGAAGAAATTTACATGAAACAACCTGAGGGTTTTATAGTTTCTAATAAAGAAACGAAAGTTTGCAAACTTATTAAGTCAATTTATGGACTTAAACAAGCACCAAAACAATGGTATGCAAAGTTTGATCAAACCATGTTGTCAAATGAATTTAAGATCAATGAATGTGATAAATGTGTTTACATAAAGATACTCCGAATCAGGAAGTCATTGTATGCCTATATGTAGATGACATGCTAATAATGAGCAAGGACATTGCCAATATAATATCTACTAAGCGTATTCTCACCAATAAATTTGATATGAATGATGTAGGAGTTGTTGATGTGATATTGGGAATTAAGATTCTCAATACTCCTAAGGGTCTAGCACTGTCTCAAACTCATTATATTCAAAAGGCACTTGAAAAGTTCATGTCACGACCCAAATCGGGGCCGCGACTGGCACCCACATTTACCCTCCTATGTGAGCGAACCAACCAATCTAACCTTAACATTTCAATGTATAACAACAGAAAATAGTGCGGAAGACTTAACTCATTAATAAAAACCAATTCAATAACTACTAAAATTCAACATCTATTATTCCCCAAAATCTGGAAGTCATCACCACAAGAACATCTATGATCAAATTACTAAACTAAGAGTATTCTAAGAAGCTAAAACAAGTAAAAAGCTAGTACATGCCGGAAGTTCGAGGCATCAAGACTTGAAGAAGAAGATCCAGTCCAAGCTAGAAGTATTAGCTCACCCTGAAGATCAGGTGTGACGAAGACTGGCTAGATTCACTGTTGAGTTGAGGACGACGGCACGTTTGCTGCACTCCACAAATAACAAGAAGAAAACATAAAAATAGGGGTCAGTACAAACCACGGGTACTGAGTAGATATCATCGGCCAACTCAAAATAGAAAACAGTATATATCAGTTAATATCATAAATCAACTATAAAACTCAACATGTAGCAACAACAAGTACTATAGTCATCAATAAGTACCGTCAAGTTCATCCATGAGGGCTCAAGCCTCAATACCATACTCATTTGGGAATTAAGTTCATTATGTTGAGTATATTACCATCTTTCAAGATTCATTATCTTTCTTCCTCTTGTGTCGGTACGTGACACTCCGATCCCCTACTACTATGTGTCGGTACGTGACACTCCGATCTCCTAATTCTACGTGTCGGTTCGTGACACCCGATCCCTTAATACTATGTGTCGGTACGTGACACTCCGATCCCCTAATTCTACGTGTCGGTACGTGACACTCCGATCCCCTAATTCTACGTGTCGGTTCATGACACCCGATTCCCTAATAATATGTGTCAGTACGTGACACTCCGATCCCCTAATTCTACGTGTCGGTTCGTGACACCCGTCCCACTAATATTATGTGTCGGAACGTGACACTCCGATCCACTAATCTCATTCTGTCAATTCATCAAGCCTTCTCTACACCAAGGCATCATCAATCCCATTACTTTAATTCATCAAGCCTTCTTTTATACCAAGGCATCATCATTAATAACGTAGATTAGAGTTTCTTTCCAGATTTGGGATTCAATAGTTTCATCATGCTTGGTTTATCACAATTACATAATCATATTCATGCAAGCATACAATTAAGCATGTAGAAGACTTTATAATACTACCAACACATATCATTCGCTATTAAGAGTTTACTAAGAGATAGTATAAAAACCATAACCTACCTCCACCAAAGAATTGAATTCAAACAAGCAAATTCCCAAGCTTTGTATTTTCTTCCTCTTCGATCGACCCCTCTCTCTCTCTCTGTTCTTTCTCTTTTTCTTATTCAAACCCTCTTTCTTTTACCCTAATTAACATATAATTAAGTGTAAAAGATGACAATAATACCCCACTAATTAACTCCAAGTTACCTCTTTTATCCCCCAAGAAATTGAGTTATTAATATAAACCCACGAAATATATAATTATAGCAGGAATAGTCCAAAACGCCCCTTTAAAACTTAACCAGAAATCCGACTTCGACTGGGATTACGCAACCTGTGACGGTCCGTCCTGCACTTCCGTCACGACGTTCAGAGAATCGTTCCCTGTACCAAATTCTCAAGAGTTGAAGTGTTTTGAAACGGGGCATCATGACGGTTCGTCGTACCTGTGACGGTCCATCTTGCAGGTCCGTCACAGATTACAGAGTGTCGATTTTAGTACTCAAATTTCAGAATTCTAAGTGTTCTGGAACGAGACATCCTCGACGGTCCGTCGTGCCCATGACGGTCCGTCGTGATATCCGTCGTCTCAGCCAGTTTTTCCAGAAATAAAATCTACTGCTCAAAACGACTAAACAGGTCGTTACAATAAATACCAATTTACCCATCGTTCGTCCCCGAATGATCAAAAGAAGAAAAACAAGGGCGAAAAGAAGTACCTGAATCTGTAAACAGATATGGGTATTTTTCTTGCATATCTGCCTCCTTCTCCCAAGTAGCCTCTTCAACCGGTCGATTCATCCATTGAACTTTGATGGATGCAATCTCTCTCGACCTCAACTTGCGAACCTCTCTATCTAAAATAGCAACCGGTTCCTCCTCATAAGTCAAATTCTCATCAAGCAAAACTGAATCCCAACGGATGATGTAGTTTCCATCCCCATGGTATCTTTTCAACATGGACACGTGAAATACCGGATGCAGTCCGGACAGCCCTGGAGGCAAGGCTAATTCATAAGCCACCTCCCCTACTCGCTTAAGCACTTCAAATGGTCCAATATACCTTGGACTTAGCTTACCCCTTTTTCCAAACCGCATCACCCCTTTCATGGGTGAAACCTTCAGCAAGACTTGTTCACATTCCATGAACTGCAACTCTCTAACCTTTCGATTCGCATATTCCTTTTGTCTACTTTGAGCCGCTAAAAGCTTTTCTTGAATAGCTTTCACCTTCTCCAAGGAATCCCTCAACAAATCAGTACCCCAAATGCATCAAACCAACCAATGGGAGACCTACATCTCCTCCCATACAATGCTTCAAATGGAGCCATGTCAATACTGGAGTTATAGCTATTATTGTATGAAAACTCCGCCAAGGGTAAGAAGTTATCCCAATGGCCACCAAATTCTATCACACATGCACGAAGCATATCCTCCAACACTTGAATCGTTCGCTCAGACTGACCATCGGTCTGAGGGTGAAATGCAGTACTAAGGTCCAATCTAGTACCTAATTCAGCATGCAATGTTCTCCAAAACATAGAAGTAAACAGCGTACCTCTATCTGATATGATGGAGAGTGGAACTCCATGCAATTGAACGATTTCTGAGATGTAGATTTTGGCTAACTTCTCTGCATTGTAAGTCACCTTGACCGGAATGAAGTGAGCAGACTTAGTTAACCTATCAATAATCACCCAAATTGAGTCATACTTACCCATTGTCTTTGGAAGACCAACCACGAAGTCCATTGCAATTCTCTCCCACTTCCATTCAGGAATGGGCATTCTCTGAAGTGTTCCTCCGGGCCTCTGGTGTTCATACTTTACTTGCTGACAGTTCGGACATTTGGCAACAAAATCCACGATATCACGCTTCATTCTTTTCCACCAAAAGTGTTGCTTTAGGTCACGGTACATCTTGGTTGCACCAGGATGTATGGAATATCCGGAACTATGAGCCTCTGTAAGAATAGTGTGGATCAAGTCGTCAACACGAGGCACACATACTCTTCCCTTAATCCTCAAAACACCTTCCTCATCCATTATGGCCTCTTTAGCCTCTCCTCGCAACACCGTATCCCGAATTCGCCTTAGTTTCTCATCATCAAACTGTTTCCCCTTAATCTTGTCAAGAAAAGAAGATCTTGCTTCCACACAAGCCAAAAATCCTCCCTTCTCATTTACTTCTAGCCTCATAAAATCATTAGCCAAATTTTGGATTTCCCTAGCCAACGGGCGTCTAGAGACTTGCAAATGAGCTAGACTTCCCATGCTTCCCGCCTTTCTACTCAAAGAATCTGCCACAACATTAGCTTTTCCCGGATGGTATAAGATAGTAATATCGTAGTCCTTAAGTAGTTCCATCCATCTCCTCTGTCTCAAGTTCAAATCTTTCTGAGTAAAGACATACTGTAGGCTACAATGATCCGTATAGACTTCACACTTAACCACATACAAATAGTGTCTCCATTGCTTTAGTGCAAATACTACCGCGGCCAACTCCAAATTATGAGTCGGGTAGTTACGTTCATGCACCTTTAATTGCCTCGAAGCATAAGCAATCACATTCTTCTCTTGCATTAGTACTGCACCCAAACCAGAATAGGATGCATCGCAATAAACAATGAAGTTCTTACCCTCTACTGGCAAAGTAAGAATTGGTGCGGTAGTCAACAAGGTCTTAAGCTTCTGAAAGCTTTCCTCACACTCATCAGACCATACAAATGGAACATTCTGCTTAGTCAAGTTCGTCAATTGGGAAGCAATAGAAGAGAATCCCTTGATGAATCGGCGGTAGTAGCTAGCTAACCCAACAAAACTCCTTATTTCTGACAAATTAGTAGGTCTTACCCAATTCTTCACTGTCTCAATCTTAGATGGATCCACCATCACTCCATCCTTAGAAACCACGTGCCCCAAGAAGGACACTGAATCTAGCCAAAACTCACACTTGTAGAATTTGGCATAAAGCTTTTTCTTCCTCAACAACTCTAACACCATTCTCAAATGCTCCTCATGTTCCCTCTTACTCTTTGAGTATATCAGTATGTCATCAATGAACACGATCACAAAGAGATCCAGATCTGGCTTAAAAATCCCGTTCATCAAGCTCATGAAAGCAGCGGGGTCATTCGTAAGACCAAAAGACATTACCACAAATTCGTAGTGCCCATACCTAGTTCGAAATGCAGTCTTTGGCACATCCGCTGCCCGTATTTTCAATTGATGATAACCGGATCTCAAGTCAATTTTAGAGAAGACACAAGCACCTTGTAACTGATCGAACAAGTCATCAATGCGAGGAAGAGGATACTTGTTCTTAATAGTTACCTTGTTCAGTTGTCTATAGTTTATGCACATCCGAAAACTCCCATCCTTCTTCTTTACAAATAACACCGGAGCACCCCACGGAGATGCACTTGGTCTAATGAAGACTTTGCTCAACAACTCTTGAAGTTGGGCCTTTAACTCTCTCAACTCCGCGGGAGCCATTCTATAAGGGGGTATAGAAATGGGGCGAGTACCCGGTTCAAGATCAATACAGAAGTCAATATCCCTATCCGGTGGCATACCAGGAAGATCTGTAGGGAACACATCCAGAAACTCACGGACTACCGAAACCGACTCAATTGAAGGTACTTGAGTAGTGTCATCCTTGAGATGTGCCAAGAAAGCTAAACACCCCTTACTAACCATTCTCTTAGCACGAATAAAGGAGATGATACGCACCGGAGTGGAAGTGTAGTCGCCCTCCCACACTAACGGATCTGTCCCAGGCTTGGCTAACGTCACAGTTTTAGCATTACAATCCAATATCGCAAAATTCGGAGAAAGCCAAGTCATACCCAGAATTATATCAAAATCGACCATTTCTAAGATAACCAAGTCTACATAAGTATTGCTCCCCACAAAAGTCACCAAACAAGACCTATATACTTTTTCAACTATCACAGACTCACCCACCGGAGTAGACACACGAATAGGTATGTCAAG
>CM064967.1:57575230-57779230 GCA_032847665.1 Solanum chilense | reverse complement strand
GTAGATTAGAGTTTCTTTCAAGATTTGGGATTCAATAGTTTTCATCATGCTTGTTTTATCACAATCACATAATCATATTCATGCAAGCATACAATTAAGCATATAGAAGACTTTATAATACTACCAACACATATCATTCGCTATTAAGAGTTTACTATAAGATAGCATGAAAACCATAACCTACCTCCACCGAAGAATTGAATTCAAACAAGCAAATTCCCAAGCTTTGTGTTTTCTTCCTCTTCGATCGACCCCTCTCTCTCTCTGTTCTTTCTCTTTTTCTTATTCAAACCCTCTTTCTTTTACCCTAATTAACATATAATTAAGTGTAAAAGATGACAATAATACCCCACTAATTAACTCAAAGTTACCTCTTTTATCCCCAAGAAATTGAGTTATTAATATAAACCCACGAAATATATAATTATAGCAGGAATAGTCCAAAACGCCCCTTTAAAACTTAACCAGAAATCCGACTCCGACTGGGATTACGCAACCTGTGACGGCCCGTCGTGCCTGCGACGGTCCGTCATGCAGGTCGTCGCAAAGATCAGAATTTCTATTTTTCACTAAGTAGTCTGTGACGGTCCATCACGCCTGTGACAGTCCGTCCTGCACTTCCGTCACGACGTTCAGAGAATCGTTCCCTGTACCAAATTCTCAAGAGATGAAGTGTTTTGAAACGGGGCCTCACGACGGTTCGTCGTACCTGTGACGGCTCGTCCTGCAGGTCCGTCACAGATTACAGAGAGTCGATTTTAGTACTCAAATTTCAGAATTCTAAGTGTTCTGGAACGAGACACCCCTGACGGTCCGTCGTACCCATGACGGTCCGTCGTGGTATCCGTCGTCTCAGCCAATTTTCCAGAAATAAAATCTGCTGCTCAAAACGACTAAATAGGTCGTTACATGTACTCCCTGTTTTGACAAGTTTAAGATATTGATACACACTCTGTTGAGAATATTTTTATTTTATTTCTTTTGTTTTATATTTATTTGTGCATGTTAACCACAAGTGACAATATTTTTTTAAATGTTCAATGGTGAATCCTACTATATTTGGCTAATCATGTCATTCATTGAGGGTAAGACGAAGGATTCAAGTCCTATCGCACCAAGAGGGTAATACATCGGATGAGAGTACCGGTGCATTATGATGATAAAATGTTGGGTTGGGTCCCAACAAATAATGACGTAAAGTATCTTCTTATGGGTAAGACGTTGGGTTCAAATCCCAACATTATATAAAGACGATGTAACAATGATTAAGCAAATTGATATGCTCTTGATAAATGTCATGAAATTTGTCCAATTGATTTGCTCCATTCTTTTAGGTGAATGTAGTAGCAGGACATAATATGTCTGAAAATGACAAGTGGTTAAATGTATGAATATGAGTAAAAGGGAGAACATTTTTGGTTCTTAAGATGGTCCTTCGAGTGTGAAGGTAAATTTTTGTCATCAAAGTGGTATGAAAAGTTATTGGGCATATTGAGTTGGTGCAACCAAATTTAAAAGTTATTTTAAATCCTCCATCAAAATAAAAGAATACAAAGTGATAATACATTTTTTACATGTGATCTCTTAATGTGATATTAATGTAAGTCACATAAATTTGATAAATGTGAAAGTATGACAATGAGTTTCTATTAAAAACTTATAGAGCTTGTTCAAATGGTTATGGTCCATTTCTTAAAGAAAATGTGACTTATTACTTATGGATAAGAACATATCCATGTATTGTTGGATAAATGTCACATCTCGCCTTTACTGGAGGTTTGAGATTTTGAAAAGAAATAATTTGACATAAATGGTCATTTAGTACTACACAAATATTGTGATATGTTAAATTATGAACTATTGAAGGACAAGAGAAAGAAATAGTTCAATCCTAATAAAGATTTTGGTTATGACCAAACGAATTTGTCATTGGTTGCCAAGAAATAAGTCTTGCATGTGATAATTTAACCATGATAATAATAATAATATTCTCCTTGAAGGAGATGGTCCCCATAAGAATAGCGTTGTGAAGTTTGTGGCAGTACACAAATCCGGAGGAATGAAATTGTTCATAATATTGAGGTTGTAGTGAGTATCAAAAAAAACTTTTTAAGTTTCAGAAGAATGAAAAACAATATTATATTGAGACTATAAATTATGGGAAGATTCTTCAAAATTCTTTTTTGTAGTTTGTTCTCGTGATAAAAATATGATTGTACCATCTAAGGTTGGGATTTTATCCCCTAATATTATTTGGAACATATAAAAAGGTGAATATGGGCATGTTCACCTGCCATGTGGATTTTTTTTTCTTATGATTTAATAGATGTATCTATGGTATGGTCACATGTGCATTTGTATCAACTTACGAATTGGTTTTTGTAAGGTTGTTTGCTCGAATTACTAAATTAAGAGCACAGTTCCAACTATAAAGTCATGTTGATAATGCTGATTGGTTTAGAAGAATTTGTATGCCTCCAATTATATCTAGACCATTGATTATGAGAACAAATCTTTCAAATAAAATTTGATGTGAGATGAGTTTCTTTAACATGTATTCATCAAGCCAACAGGTTCTCCCAACACAATTGGTTCAGGGTGAGGAACCAAATAATTTTTATCTAAAAATTTAATGTGCGCACATATGATTTTATTGCTCCATGCACCAAGATGGATCCCCAAATAAGGTTGAGGGTGAATGTTAGATTTCCTAAGCATTAGGGGGAGATATGTGTAGCAGCTGAAAATTATGTGAGGGGTGAATTATCTTGATCCTCGTTAAAAAAATGTGAACTTGAAGTTTAAAATATATGTTTCATTTCAAAAATGTTGCAAGTAAGTTGCTAGATGTATTTGCTGACCCAATATTTTAATTAAGATGCAAATGCTCCAAAAAGTAGTCCTTGAAGGACAGAGTCAATGGTACGCCTGAAGCATGATAGACCAATCGATTCTAAATGTGTAACTCCTTGATAAAGGATAGGAACAAATTATCAAAATAGTCATTACTTATGAGGCAAGTGCTTTGAAGAGTACTATGACATAAGATTTCATAAAACCTTGGCAAAGGTTCAAGTACCTAAAAATGATGATATCTCGATAAGTTATGTCGTATTGGAATTGATATCAAAATGACTGTCGACAGTATATTTGATATGATTTATCACTTAGTGCTATATATAATTACAAGGATCTTAAATTTGAATATGTCATATAGTGTGAACAGATAAATGATTACCACTATTCAAGTGTATTTTGTTTCACTTAGAAAAGTGATGCTTTTGAACATATAGTTCTTAGATCAAAATATATGTCAGTAAGGGTACAAATGAATCATTGTGCGAAAGTATAACCATAAGATATAAAATATGGTTCGTGCCTCGGGGCATAAAGAATTTTCGCAGAAGTCCTGACATTATTAAATGGAGATATGTTCTCAAATAGTAAATGCAATGAGACTTGTTTTAGTCTGGTAATAGATGACATACTCAATATGCATAATGAATGATTATAACGTCTAACTACACGATGAAGGTTATATGAAAATCCTTAAAGGATTTAAAAAGTTTTAAAGCTATTCCATTGAGTACTAAAGGACTTTGAGATTGCTTAACACAAAGAAAGGATCTTTTCAGCCTCATGAAAATGATTTAAAATGTTCTGTATTAGTGCAATTAGTGCACTTAAAAATTGTTGGTTATGCAAATACTAGAAGATGTGTGACTTTCTTTGAGAAGAAAATACGAGTTTCTATAAAATTGATCAATCTCTCATGAGTCCGAAATAATTTGATTATCTAGATGCGAAATATTTATTTGATCTACATAAAGCTCGAACGCAAATGAGCTATTTGCCTACATATGGAGACACAACAATATCTAGTCAGTCAACTAACATTGGTAACCACTTCTTCAGATCATATTGATCAATAAATAAGTCATGGGTGTGTTTGGTTGGAATCATGATCTGTCATACTTAACCAATATATGATTTTCTTTTGGCAAAGGATATTCTAGCCACTATATATGAAAATAATATTAAATGGAGGATATAATCAAATGAGATAGGAGAAAGAATATTCCACCAAAAGTATTTTTCACACGTGATCTTTGTCCTCTCTCTCTTCTCTCTCCTCTCTCTCCCAAGCTCGCTCTCCTCTCTCCTCCCTATAACATGTAGTTACGAATCGTAATTATCAAATTATAGTTATGGAGAGTAATTAGGCTATTTGAGTGACTATATGTGAAAGTTCTCATTAAAGTAAGTAGAGAAACTTTTTATCTGATACCAACATTTGAGTCCGACTAATCCAAATTTCCGTCATGCCTATAAACAGGTGTGCTAGAACAAAATATTTAATTTTCCAAACGATCATAATTTAGAGAAATTAAAATAATATTTCAGTAAGTACTCTTTGTGAGATTGAACTTCAACATTTAATTTGAAACGGTTATAGAGGATAATAAGGGTTCCTCCTGTATTCAGTTAAAAATGGTTATATATGGAATAATATATGATTATTTATGTTATTGGGTGAACATTAATAAAGAAGATATATTACTTAAATTAATTATTCAAAAAGAGCTTGTATTTTTATTAAATGTTCAATCACCCATATTATTAATAATGTATTCTTATCTTGTACTCTATTCTATGTAATAATATAAATTCTCACATAATTGAATGAGGCCCATGGTTTGCTATCTTTCTAATATTAGTATTGAATTTATTTTTCTAATTATTTTTGTAATTTCTCCTTAAAAATAAATTGGTGATTTCTTAATTAGGCCTCTTCTATTCCTTTCTTAATTAAGATTATGATGTTTATGCAGACATTCAATTTGAGTCCAACAAAACGACAATAAATATGATTAAGGTTTAATTGTTATTTTCCCTCTAAATTCATCACCAGACTGAGTTTCTAGTCGTCTTTAATTAAAAATAAAAAAAATCAATAGGGATAAATATAGACAATGGGGCTACGCATACCTTATTAATTCTAATGAAGTACCTAATTTCTACTAGCTAACAAACATGAAGAAAATAAAAGCTAGAAAGAATTAAGTATTTTCTAATCATCATAGAGTTTGTAATACACTCCATGATGATATTACAAATGAGGATGCATAAATAATGTAAAAATATGACAATCAATAAGAAGGTTGAATTATCACCCTTTGGTCCCGGCCGACCCGGCCCGGCTGAACACGCCATTTTGCAGGATCCCCTTATATTTTTTTTTGAAAAAAATTAAAAATTAGCCATTGGCAAACATTGGGGAAACAACTAGTGGGCCCCCCAATGGATTTTTTCATCTATTTCACTTCCTCAACACCCCCAACCACCACCCCTACTTTTTATACTTTTAAATCTTCAAGTTATCCTAATTACAACTTTATCCGATTTTTAATATTATAAATACCCTTTTATCCCATACTATTTCTTACAAAATCATCTATTCTCATTTCTCTCATCTATTTTCTATATCCTCTAAACTCTCAATCTTAATTTTTAAGTTTTAATTTTTATTCCATTTAAATCTCATATTATTATAATACATATATTTCAATTTTTAAGTTTTAATTTCTATTCCTTTTAAGTCTCATATTATTATGATACATATATTTCTATTTCAATTCTAAATTTGATGTCATATTTGCTATCAAGTGTTGGAGTTTCAAATTACAAGTTACAAGTTACAACAAACTGCAAGCTTCAATAATCGGTTTGACGTCTTCTATTAACGTAAACGTTTGGTACATTCATTTCATAATATTAATACTTTAATTTTCGTCTTTAATATTTGTGTTATTATTATTTTTATATTACCTTATATATATATATATATATATATATATATATATATATAAATACCAAAGTATTATGTAAGCACTAAAATAATTCGAAGCATGTATTTTTCCTATAAATGGTATTAGAAAAATAACAAAAAAGAGAGTCTTTGTAAGAGGTGTGGGGACTCAAATCGATAGATTTTTGGATTATATGATAACAAAAACAATCAACAATGTCTTCAAAAAGCCTTAAATAAATTAAATAAAAATAGGCCATAAATTAGTAATTTATATTAGTATAACATTTTTAAAAATGTATATCAAATCTATGAAATCAAAATACCATCCCACAAACACCCCCACGTGAGAAGGGAAATAGTATTGTGCAATACATAATTAAAAAATATGATGCAAGTATTAAAAGATTTTGATTCATGCATTTTAAATTTAGATGGTATTAGGTAAAAAAAGAAGAAGAGAGAAACAATTTATGGTGAGATTGTGTATGAGGGAAGGAGTCTCAAAACAGTTGATTTTGAATTATATGAAGACAATAAAATTCAACAAATGTCATCATAGAGACTTAAATAAATTAAACAAAACTAGGCAATACATCAATTATTTTTTCTTGTACAACATGCACCATTATTGCCTAAAAAATTGTAACAACCTGTTTAGTCGTTTCGAGCAGTAGAATTATTTTTTATAAAAACTGACTGGGTCGACGGATCACGCGACGGACCGTCATGGTCACGACGGACCGTGATGGACTCCGTCGTCCCATACTTGAGTAATTTTTTCTGCTGCTCTCCTCATTACCCTCGACGACAAGTAGGACGAACCGTCATAGGCACAACGGTCCGTCGAGCGTCTTCGTTCCAAAACACTTCAACTCTGAAATCTGGAAACAGAGATCGATTCTCTGAACTTCACGACGGAACTGCAGGACGGACCGTCACAAACCTCCTTACTGAATTTAACTCTCTGAACTGTGTGGCGGACCTGCAGGACGGACCGTCATAGACACGACAGACCGTCAGAAGTTGCGTAACCCCAATTGGGTCGGATTTCTGCTAAAAGTTTTAAAGGGGTGTTTTGGACTATTCATGACAAACTTTATGAAATTAGTGGGGTAAGTTTATTAATTTATTTACTTGGGGGTTAAAGAAGATAATAGGGAAATAAATAGTGGGTTACTTTTATCATAATGAATTATAGCATATTAGGGTAAAAGAAAAAGAATTTGGAAAAGAAAAATAATAAGAAAAGGAAGAGGGGAGAACGAGCGAGAAGAGAGAGAACGAAGAGGAAAGCAAAGGCATTGGGAAGTAGCTTGCTTCATCGCGATTCTTCGATGGAGGTAGGTTATGGTTTATTTCTATGTGATAGATAAACTCTAAATAGCGATCGATATGCATTGGGTGGTATTGTAAAGTCTTCTATATGCTTGATTGTGTGTTTGTATATTGTGATGGTGTAATTGTGGTGGTCAGAATGATGAGATTGTTGAATCTTTAATCTTAAATCCTCTCTATTAAGATGAAGCATTGACATAAAGAAAGCTTGATGAACTAAAACAATGAGATAAATGGATCGTAGTGTCACGTTCCGACACGTAGTATTAGGGGATCGGAGTGTCACATTTCGACACGTAGTATTAGGGGATTAGAGTGTCACGTTCCGACACGTAGTATTAGGGGATCGGAGTGTCACGTTCCGACAGGTAGTATTAGGGGATCATAGTGTCACGTTCCGACACGGTAGTAATAATTGATCGGAGTGTCACGATTCCGACACGGTAGTATTAGGGGATCGGAGTGTCACGTTCCGACACGGTAGTATTAGGGGATCGGAGTGTCACGTTCCGACACGATAATAATAAAGAGCAGTAATCTTGAATTATGTTAATATACTCAAATTCGAAGAACCTATTTCCCAAAAGAGTATGGTGTGGAGGCTTGAGTCCTCAAAGGTGTTCCTGGTGTTGTTGCCAATGTTTCTTCTACTTAATGTTGACACCTGCTATTTATTGTGGTTGATTTTATGTTATTATTCAGTATATATTGTTTTCTATTTTGAGTTGGCCGATGATACCTACTCAGTACGTGTTCCTTGTACTGACCCCTACTTGTAGTTTTCTTCTTTGTTATTTGTGGAGTGTAGCAAGCGTGCCATCGAATTCGACTCGCCCTCAACTCTGGCCAGTCTCCAGCATATCAGATTTCAGGGTGAGCTATTGTTCCTAGCTCGGACTGGATTCTCTCATTTACGTCTTGATGTCCTTGAGGTTCGGACATAGACCATCCGTTTACTTATTTTAGCTTCTTAAATACTCTTAGATTTAGAAATTTGAGGATAGATGTTCTTGGTGTGATGACTTCCAGATTTTGGGAATAATAAGTATTAAACTTTAGAAGTTATTTAATTGATTTCGTTAATGAGTTTTGGATCTTCCGCATTATTTGTACTATTCATAATTGATATACAGGTAAATGTTGGGGTTTTTTTTTTTTTTTTTTTTTTTTTTTTTTATTTTAATTACCCTTGGGGGGGTAAGGGGCTGAGCAACACCCCCAGGCCTTAACATTAATAAAAGTAAAAGATACAAGGAGGGGGGCATAAACCTTACCTCCGATCCTAAGATGGTTCAGAAGTCAACTTTCCTAAAAAGGAATTTCGACTCATCCCCTTACAATAAAAGAGAAACCAAAATACTAAGTACCTAGAAGAGAGGACTCCTCTCAATACAAAGTATCTAGGAAACGTAAATAAGGGAGACTCTCCCCTTACAAAAGTAAGACGAGAATATAAGGTGTATCCTATTCAATGAGACTATACCAAATAGCATAGTCTAAGCGAATAGGCTTCTAACCAAAAGCGGTATAAAAACTATACCATAACAGAGACGATCATGGAGGTTTCTTGATTCTTTTCAATTTCTTTCTCCTGAAATTAGCCATGCCAATTTTTTCTAGAAGGAAGCTTCCTCTCGCAAGAGTAGGTAATTGATCCTTGAGGTAAAAGTGTTGAACAATGTCTATGTTGTGACTATATTTGGATAGCCGATCAGCCGTGTTGTTTGCCTCCCTGAAGACATGAGTAATCTTGAATCTTTCCAACTGATGCATTATTCTGTGGATTTCCATGATGTATGGCTGTAGGTTCCATGGGTAGTTGGTTTGATTTGAAAGCCAATGAATGACCAATTCTGAATCCACTTCCAAGTGTATTTTTCTATATCCATGCTGAATGCACCAATCTAAACCATGGCTAACTGCTTGAATTTCCGCTTGGTTGTTGGTACCAATACCCAAAGGAATAGTAAATGCATATATCATATTACCTTGATAATCTCTTACTATTCCTCCTCCTCCAATTTTCCCGGGGTTGTTGAGGGCACTCACATCAGTGTTGAGCTTGAGGAATGGTTGTTGAGGTTTCTCCCACGTTACTTCTTTAACCATAATAGCATGTTTGTAACTTGCCACTATTTCGATAAGAGAGTTCCAATTGTTAGGCCATTCGATGTATGGATAGGCTGTGTTGAGGAGATGGTTGAAGTCTTTGACTATGAGGAATTTTACTCTAGCTGTGTTGGATTGCTTTGCTCCGTATTTTGCTGCGCAGCGATTTTTCCTGAGATTCCAGAGAATGATGACTGGCAGCAGCCTGGTTGCCAGCTTCTGCACTTCAGTTGCCTGCGCCAGGTTCCTCCATTTCTACAGCAGTGTGTGAATTGTTGAGTGCTCATGTTGCAGCCCTGCAGCTGCAGAAAAGAACCTCCAAATATTGTTAGCAAAATGACCAGTTACAAATATATGATCTATGGTGTCTTCCCCAGGGCTGTAACAGCATGAACATTGGGCTGCATCCCTCCCAAATTTAATAATTCTTTCGTTAGTGGGTAGCTTACCACGCAATGCCCTCCACACTAAAAAAGAAATTTTATACGGGATTAACTTATGCCAGATATTCTTACTACAATTATTTTTCTCCTTCGGGTGACGAATGTGTTCCCAGGCAGTAGCACAGGAGAACTGCCCTTTCTCAGATGTTTTCCAGACTGCCTCGTCCAGCATGTGTTCCTGAAACTTAATGTCAGTATTCAAAACTTTTGCAATCAGTAATGGAGGAACCCATTGTCGAAGCAATGTTTCGTTCCATCTTCCATTAATTAGAAAATGAGAAATAGTGGTGTTGTTTAGGCTCGTGATATGATTGCATTGAGGAGAAAGAGGGCCGTCTCCTAACCAATCATCCCACCAAAATGAGCTGCTTCCAGAGTTGATTCTCCATTGAATTATTCCAAACCAAAGATTGCCCCGTGTGTAGTTTTTTGCTACCGGATGAGCCCTTTGACAGTATTTTGCTCTAAAGAATCGACCCCATAATGTCTGCTTGCTTCTGAAAATCCACCACTGTTTATGTTGTAATGAAACACAAACATTTTCAAGACGTCTTATACCATTACCTCCCTCATCCAAAGGAAGGCACATCGTATCCCAAGAGGCCCAATGATATTTTCTTTTTTCCTTGTCCCAACCCCAAAAGAAATCTTCCATGGCTTTCTTGATATACCTGATAGTTGTTTTAGGAGGAGAGGTAGTTGACATTATGTGGATAGGAATGGATTGTAGAACATGTTTGATCATAGTAGCCTTCCCACCAAAACTACGAATCCTTGATTGCCATCCCGTAATCCTTTTGGTGATCTTTGCGACTAAATCTGAATAGTAAATGATTCTTTGACCACCAATGTAAAGGGGGCACCCCAGGTAGGTAATGGGACTGTTTTTCTGAGTGAAGCCAGTGATTTCTTCAATTACATTGATGACCTCTATGGGAGCGTTCGATGGGACCATGAAATGACTCTTGTCTTTGTTTATGAGTTGATCTGAGGCAGACTCATATGTGGCAAGAGTTTTCATAATCATAAGGAGGGTATCTATAGTGGTGGAAGAGAATATAATGATATCATCGGCAAAGCTGAGATGATTAATCTGTGGGCCTCTACTTTCCATTTGAAAGTTTTTGTAGTGCTGTTGTTGATGAAGCATATTAAGCATCCGAGACAACACCTCTGCCCCTAAAATAAATAAGGACGGCGATAACGGATCACCTTGTTTGAGACCCCTTGTTGACTTGAAAAAACCATGCCTGTACCCATTAATAATAACAGAGTACCAGTTGTTGCTCATTATTCTCCACACATGGTCAATAAAATTCTCACAAAAACCCATTTTTCGTAAAACCAAACAAGTATACGACCATGACACTCTATCGTATGCCTTGGCCATATCTAGTTTGATTACCACATTGTCACCTTCATTGGGTTGTTTGATACGATGAGTGATCTCTTGAGCCAACATAATGTTTTCCGAGATACTTCTTCCCTTAACAAATCCCGACTGATTCTCAGAAATAAACTGAGGTAAAATACCTGCTAATCTGAAACAAAATATCTTGGAAATAATTTTGTTAGAGAAATTACTCAAGCTGATGGGTCTGAACTCTGAAAATTTATTGGGATGATCAATTTTAGGAAGAAGAACAAGACAAGCATGCGAAAAATATTTAGGCAAAATATTTCCACAAAAGAAATGTTGTACAGCCTTTAGAACATCTTCCTTAATAATATCCCAACATGATTGATAAAATTTCCCTCCAAACCCATCCAGACCTGGAGCTGAGTTAGGATTCATGGAGAAAACAACCTTTTTTAATTCCTCCATATTAGGCATTTGTTGAAGAAGTTGGTTCTGCTCATCTGTAACCATCCGGGGAATACAGTTAAGAACCTCTTCACTGATTCTTTCTAATTTCCCAACGAAAATATTTTGAAAGTACATATAAGCTTCTTTGGCAATGTTCTCATCTCCCTGTATCCAAGTATCCTCATCTGTGCAAATTCTATGGATAAACAACTTCCTTCTCCTTCCCCTCATCATAGAATGAAAGTATTTGGAATTGGTATCACCTTCTTTGAACCATTGGAGCTGAGTTTTTTGCTTGAGTATGGAAGTTTCCAACTTCATGTATTTGATGTATTGAGCATTAATAAGATGAAGTCTGGCTCTGTTCTCCTCTGAATTATTTTGTATGACATTCTCCTCCGCCTTTTTAACCTGTTCTTCAAAATCTATAACCATTGAAAAAATGTTGCCATATTCACTCTTAGACCATGTACTCAAGGTAGAAGCCAATTTCTTCATTTTCTGATGAAGTTTCCACATAGGATCACCACTTACTTCCTCTTGCCAAGAGCTTTGCACAATATCCTTGAAATTTTCATTTTCAGTCCAACAGTGCAAAAACTTAAAGTATTTTACTTTTTGGGCTATTCTCACCTCCATTTCCATTAATAAAGGGCAATGGTCTGAGCCAACAGCACGAAGATGAGAGATAGTAGTTTGTGGCATACATTCCAACCATTTATCGTTGACCATGGCTCGATCCAATCTTTTCCACACTCTTGCTTCACCGGATCTTTGATTACACCAAGTGTAATGTTGACCACTGTAGCCTATGTCCATAATACCACAAGCTTCAATGATATCAATAAATTCCAGACTTTTGTTCATATTATAGGGTATGCCACCATGTTTTTCATCAGTTGACGTAATGACATTAAAGTCTCCAATCGTACACCATGGGCTACCCATATTGGAGATATGATAAAGTCTTTCCCAAAGAGGTCTTCTGAAGTGTTCCTTACACTTAGCATAAATAAGAGAAAAAATAAATTTCTCATTGTGTTCAACATGTTTTGCCCTACAAGTGATATGTTGATCATGAATTTCCAAAATATCACATTCCATATCATTGGTCCAAAAAAGCCAAATTTTGCCATTATTATTACAAAGAGCATTATCCATAGACAAAAGAAGCTTGTATTTGTTGATTTGAGAGTTATCTGCAAAAGGTTCAAGAATAGCAATCATAGACAAATTATGCATTTTCTTGAGATTTTGGAGTCTTTCCAAAGAGCCTTGGGTGTTAATGCTCCTAGCATTCCAACATATTGTACTGATCATTAAAAACCTTTACTTCGTGACCTGGTGTTGGGTCTGCTAGTATTAGCAGCTGTGCTTGTTGTGACGGTGTTATTATATTGTCTGACTTCCTTTCTACCCCTTGGAGATAAACCTTGTTGAGTAGTGACTTCATGGATTTCAGACTCAAACTCACTTTGGAAAGTAGAACCAAAAGCGTTGATCAACTGTGCACTAGTTTCATCCTCTTCCTCTTCTCCCTCCTTTTCATTGAGAGATTGAGTATCTTCGTCAAATCCATCTTCTGAATTTATAACTTCATAATCTGAGTTGTCATGGCACTGTTTTGGAGATTTATTTTCTCTTTGAATCTGGTCATTATCACACTGCAGACCTGCCTCTCTTTGAATTATTCTTTTAATTGCTTCTCTTTTCTTTTTGCTAGGTCTGCCTTGTGATCTATTGTTTTGTTTTTCGACAGGAGTTTTATCTCCCTCCTGCTGATGTTCAGAATTAACAGTATATTGTTGATTTCCAGCAGCATTTATACCCCCAGCTTCTTGATTTTCATTTCTTTTCATACTCTGATCAGCCTCATAATTTTGCCATTGACTGGAATTTTTCTGCTGCCCCTGATTGATGGAATTTGGAGACTTATTTTCTGAGGCTCTAAGGTCTCTCCTATGGTCCGAGTGATCAAAAACCAGAGTTCCTTTCCCCCCTTTGGATACCCCTTCCTGCAGATTAGTGTGCTTCTCCTGACACCCTCCATCCATACCTCCATCAACTTCAACAGCCAACCCAACATTCACAATATTATCAGCAGCATTTACAGGGGATTGCTGGGGTGTGGGGAGAGATAAGTCAAAACCTCTTCTCTTTTTATTATTGGTTTGAGTGAGTTGTGTTTGATGTTGCTGCAGTTTTGTTCTTTGATTTGTTGATGGTGAAACAATATTTGTTTCTTCATTTTGCTGTGTATCACTGTCTGCATCCGCTTTCCTTTCTGAATTGTTCATGTGCAAGTTTTGGACATTTGTTGTTTGTGTTGTTGGTGGTAATGCAGTAACTGGCTCTTGGATTTGTTGGACATTCTTGTTGGATATTGCTGTCTGCAGCACCTTTCTTTCCTGATGTTTCCACCTGCAACTCCTGAACAGCCTGCTCCTGCACTTCTAAGTCACTATAAACATTATGAGTAGTAATGGAAAGAGGTATACCTTCTGCCTGCTGGCTGTCATCAATGACTTTCTTGTGTTGTGGTGAGCGTGCTCTCCATGCTGTTTTGGGTTGAACTTGCTCCAAGTTTTTTGATTGTTTTCTTCTTTTTGTCTGCCACTGCTCCTCTTTTTCTGAAACTTCTTGAACATAATTTCTTTCCCCCTGATTTCTGTTCTCTTGTTTTTTTCCTTCTTGGTGGTTTCCTTTTGATTTTGTTTAACATTTTCCTCTATTACATCTCCACCTTGATGCTGATCTCCTCTTAATTTATCTATTTTTTCAGACTCCATTTCTTTCCTCTTGTTCACCTCTTCATCTCTTCTTTTTATAGTGCAATCGTAATCCATATGCCCTTGGTGTTTACAATACATACAATAGTCGGGGATACCTTCGTATTGAACCTTCAACCATCTCCCCTTGTTGGGGTCTAAATTTTTGAATCCCAACCAAACATGTTCAGGCCTTTTCTAAGTGAGATCAACTTGAACTTTCACCCTAGTAGTGCTACCTCTAGTCTTTTGAGAAGTCGGTGAATCTAGATATAAGACCTTCCCGACAGATTCCAAGATAGTAGTCAATAAAACTTTATTATAACAATGCCATGGTAAGCCTGGCACAGCAACCCAAATAGGAACAATAGGAGTCTCTTCCTCGGGGGTAAAATCAGGGGTCCAAGCTTGAATTCTCATCAACTGTCCTTCAATAGTCATCCTCAATTTTGTCCACACAGTTTGATAATCGAATTCATTATCAAGATCAATATACACATGCCTAGAGTTAAAGTGAGTAATCTTCACCCCTCCAGTAAGTTGAGTTTGAAGGGTAAAGCTCTTTCTAACCAACTCCATTTTAGGCATTGTATTGGTGAATTTGCCCACAAGTGTATACTTACAACATTCAGCCAATTTCACATAATAGTCATTTTCATCTAAGAGCACAGCAGGATACCCTTGTCTAGTAGTATGTATGGGGTCATTCAACACAATTGGGATCTGATTCTTAGATTGATTATACCTCAAGCGGGCTGCAAAGGATTGAACAACAGTGTATGGAGCAGGTTCTGAAATTTTATCCTGTTTAACATTGTTACTAATGTTTTCCCCTTGTTGTTGGATGTTAGGAGGTCTAGCATTTCCTTCCACATCATTCTGCATCTGTTTATTTCTATCTATTTGAGAGTTAGGGTCATACCTAGTGAAGTTGTTGGAGATCTTTGGGAAATTGCTTTGGAAATTCACGATTGTCCTGTTGCTATGATTTGCTGAATTTGTTTCTCCTGGTTGACTGTTTTCTTGTCTTTGAGCCTGAGTTTAGCTTTGTTTGTGAATTTGTTGGCTTTCCTTACCATTTGCAGCATTTCTTTGATCATTTGTTCTTTGCTGCATTTCCATGCCTGGAGGTTGTGCTTTGTGACTTGCTTGTTCCTACCTTTGAGGCTGTGTTTGTTCTTTATCTTCTCCCTTGTTATCTTCATTTGGCCTGACCAAATTCATTTCTCGATTGCTGTCAATTGGTAAAGTGGAATCGATTGATTTTTGAGTATTATGTAGATCGTGAGTAGTATTATCCAGTTCCACTATCGATTTTCCTCGATTCCACACAGAAATCCCTTGTGAAATATTTTCTCGTTCTCGATCAAACTCCTCTAAAAACGCAGGATTCTTCACATCTGTATCCATTGAATTCGAGGAATTGAGAGATGAATCATGGTGCGTGCAATAATGGGGTTTGTTGCCATCTTCATGGCGCCCCATTTGGCTTTGTTCTGGTGGTTTTTGGATGTCCACCGGCGGCGCACGCGCCAGCGCAGCAGCGCGCATTTCCGATATGCCTGTAGCCGTTGTAACAGAGAGAAAATGTTTTTTTTTTACTGTTTACTGTTCAATAATGGGGTTTAGATTTGTTGGTTCGCTCACCTAGGAAGATATGTGTGGGTGCCACTCGCGGCTCGTTTTGGGTCGTGACAAACTTGGTATCAGAGCCTTAGGTTCGTTGGTCTCATCACACAAGAACGAGTCTAGTAGAGTCTTGAGGAACGGTAGGGGGATGCCCTTACTTTTCTTTGAGAGGCTATAGGACTTTAGGAAAATTCCATTCATTCTTTCTTTCGTGCTATTACTTGGATCCAATTGGTATCTAGGTGATACAAATTGGTATCTGACATCCTCACTCTATTTCGCAAATGGTTAGAACTAGAGCAACAACTGTGCCAACACCAACACCGGCAAGACAGGGTGCGTCTGAGCCAACCACCAGGGCTGTAGCTCGAGGAAGAGCAGTGGCAAGAGGCCGTGGTAGAGGTCACAGGAGGACGTCCTCTAGAGGTAGAGGACAAACACCTGGTCCAGCTAGTAATAGGGCGGTGACTCCTCCACCGACTGAGGAGGTAGTAAGAGAGGGTGAGGAAGGGGAAAATGAGCAGGTGCAAGATGAGGAATTACCACCCCAACCTACCCCAGAAATGATTAACCAGGTTCTTACTTATCTTAGCGGGTTATCTGATCAGGGCCAGACACCTTCATTGTTTTCTGCACCAGCACCTCAGGTTCCGAGAGTACAACATGCAGCTGTTGTGGCTCCCCGCATGGATGCCTCATTGGAAGTATGCACGTTTCCTCGATTGACTACAGGGCCTATAATGACGAGTGATCAGCATGAACTTTTCACTAAATTCTTGAAGTTGAAACCTCCAGTCTTCAAGGGTGCTGAATCTGAGGATGCCTATGATTTTCTTGTTGATTGTCATGAGTTGCTACATAAGATGGACATAGTAGAACGATTCGGTGTTGAGTTTGTGACCTATCAGTTTCAGGGGAATGCCAAAATGTGGTGGCGGTCGTATGTTGAGTGTCAACCAGCACAGGCACCACCTAAGACTTGGGCATCATTCTCTAGCTTATTTATGGAGAAGTATATACCCCAGATTTTGAGGGATAGGAGGAGAGATGAGTTCCTGAGCCTAGAGCAAGGAAAGATGTCTGTTACTGCTTATGAGGCCAAATTTCGTGCACTATCCAGGTACGCCTCCCAACTTTGCTTCAGTCCACAAGAGCGGATTCTCCGTTTTGTGAAGGGATTGAGGTCAGATTTGCAGATCCCAGCCTTACAGGTAGCTGCTGCAGCAAAATCCTTTCAGGAAGTGGTTGATTTTGTGATAGAGGTGGAGGGGGTGGAGCCAAACCACTTCACCATGGTGTCAACGTCTAAGAAATTCCGTAAGGGAGGTGAGTTTAATGGTTCTTACTCCAGAGGGCAGCGTTCAGGAGGTTACCCAGCCCGACCTATTCGGTCTTCATTGCAGGCTGTAGCTGGGGGTCCATCGCAGACCAGTCAACATTTCTCTGAGTTTGGGGGTTATCCCCAGACTTCGTCATTCTCACAGAGACCTATGCTTGTCTCAAGAGACTGGTATGAATGTGGAGAGACTGGACATATTAGGAGGTATTGTCCAAAACAGAGTTACAGAGCCCCAATAGTAAGAGGTAGAGGTGGTCATGGGAGAGGCCGCCATTCTTGAGGACGTGGTAGCCAAGGTAATGGTGGTCACCAAATCATCCGGGGTGGCAGGCCAACTGGAGCTACTGCAGCGCAACATGGTAGGGGCAACGGGCAGACAGGTGATAGGGCTTATTTTTATGCTTTCCCCGGGAGGTCTGAAGCAGAGACATCTGATGCTGTTATTACAGGTAATCTTTTGGTCTGTGATTGCATGGCTTCTGTATTATTTGATCCTGGATCCACAGTTTCATATGTATCTTCCTCATTTGCTACTGGTCTTGATTTATATTGTGATTTGCTTGACATGCCTATTCGTGTCTCTACTCCTGTGGGTGAGTCTGTGATAGTTGAGAAGGTGTATAGGTCTTGTCTTGTGACTTTTGTGGGGAGCAATACTCATGTAGACTTGATTATTCTAGAGATGGGTGATTTAAATGTTATTCTGGGTATGACTTGGCTTTCTCCAAATTTTGCAATCTTAGATTGTAATGCTAAAACTGTGACATTGTCCAAGCTTGGGACAGATCCGTTAGTGGGGGAGGGTGACTATATTTCCACTCCAGTTCATATCATCTCCTTTCTTCGTGCTAAGAGAATTGTTAGTAAGGTTTGTTTAGCTTTCTTGGCACATCTCAGGGATGATACTTCCCAAGTACCTTCGATTGAGTCTATCTCGATTGTCCGTGAGTTTCTGGATGTGTTTCCCACAGACCTTCATGGTATGCCACCGGATAGGGATATTGATTTTTGTATCGATCTGGAGCCGGGTACTCGCCCCATTTCCATACCCCCTTATAGAATGGTTCTAGCTGAGTTAAGGGAGTTAAAGGCCCAACTTCAGGAGTTGTTAGGTAAAGGTTTGTTAAGGCCAAGTGCATCCCCTTGGGGTGCTCCTGTTTTATTTGTGAAGAAGAAGGATGGAAGTTTTCGGATGTGCATAGACTACAAGCAACTGAATAAAGTAACTATTAAGAACAAGTATCCTCTTCCTCGAATTGATGATTTGTTCGATCAATTACAAGGTGCTTGTACCTTCTCAAAAATCGATTTGAGATCTGGTTATCATCAATTGAAAATACGGGCAGCAGATGTGCCAAAGACTGCTTTTCGAACCAGGTATGGGCATTATAAATTCTTAGTAATGTCTTTTGGGCTTACGAATGCCCCTGCTGCTTTCATGAGCCTGATGAACGGGATTTTTATGCCATATCTAGATCTCTTTGTCATTGTATTCATCGATGATATATAGATATACTCAAAGAGCAGGAAAGAACATGAGGAGTATCTGAGAATTGTATTGGAAGTGTTGAGGGAGAAAAAACTTTATGCCAAATTCTCCAAGTGTGAGTTTTGGCTAGATTCAGTGTCCTTCTTGGGGCACATAGTTTCTAAGGATGGAGTGATGGTGGATCCTTCTAAGATTGAAGCAGTGAAGAGTTGGGTATGACCTACTAATGTTACAGAGGTAAGGAGTTTTGTTGGTTTAGCTAGCTTCTACCATCGATTTGTCAAGGGATTTTCTTATGTTGCTTCCCAACTGACAAGTTTGACTAAGCAGAATGTTCCATTTGTATGGTCAGACGAATGTAAAGAAAGCTTCCAGAACCTCAAGACCTTGTTGACTACTGCACCAATTCTTACCTTGCAAGTGGAAGGCAAGAATTTCATTGTTTATTGTGATGCATCTTATTCTGGTTTGGGTGCAGTGCTAATGCAAGAGAGGAATGTAATTGCTTATGCTTCGAGTAACTATCCGACCCATGATTTGGAGTTGGCTGTGTGTTTGCATTAAAGCAATGGAGACATTATCTATACGGGGTAAAGTGTGAAGTCTATACAGATCATCGTAGTTTACAGTATGTCGTTACTCAGAAAGATTTGAATTTGAGGCAGAGGAGGTGGATGGAACTACTGAAGGATTATGATATTACTATCTTGTATTACCCAGGAAAAGCTAATGTTGTGGCAGATGCCTTAAGTAGAAAAACAGGGAGCATGGGAAGTTTATCCACCTACAGATTTCTAGACGCCCATTGGCTAGAGAGGTTCAGACTTTGGATAATGACCTCATGAGGCTGGAAATACTAGAGAAAGGAGGATTTTTTGCCTGTGTGGAGGCAAGATCTTCTTTTCTTGACAAGATTAAGGGAAGGCAGTTTTCTGATGAGAAGCTGAGTCGAATTCGGGAGATGGTATTACGAGATGAGGCTAAAAAGGCAATAATTGATGAGGAATGTGTTTTGAGAATTAAGGGGAGGGTATGTGTGCCCCATGTTGATGATTTGATTCACACTATTCTTACAGAGGCTCATAGTTCAAGGTATTCTATACATCCTGGTGCAACCAAGATGTATCGTGACCTAAAGCAACATTTTTGGTGGAGTAGGATGAAGCATGACATTGCTGATTTTGTTGCCCGATGCCCGAATTGTCAGCAGGTAAAGTATGAACACTAGAGGCCCGGAGGAACACTTCAGAAAATGCCCATTCCTGAATGGAAATGGGAAAGAATTGCAATGGATTTTGTGGTCGGTCTTCCAAAGACATTGGGTAAGTTTGATTCTATATAGCTAATTGTTGACATATTAACTAAGTCTGCTCACTTCATTCCAGTTAAGGTGACTTACAATGCAGAGAAGCTAGCCAAACTCTATATCTCAGAAATTGTTCGATTGCATGGAGTTCCACTTTCCATCATATCAGATAGAGGTACGCAATTTACTTCTAAGCTTTGGAGAACATTGCATGCTGAATTAGGTACTAGGTTGGACCTTAGTACTGCACTTCACCCTCTGACTGATGGCCAGTCTAAGCCAACGATTCAGGTTTTGGAGGATATGCTTCGTGCATGTGTTATAGAATTTGGTGGTCATTGGGATAACTTCTTACCCTTAGCAGAGTTTTCATATAATAATAGCTATCACTCAAGTATTGATATGGCCCCATTTGAGGCACTGTATGGGAGGAGATGTAGGTCTCCTATTGGTTGGTTTGATGAATTTGAGGTGAGACCATGGGGCACCGATCTTTTGAGGGAATCGTTAGAGAAAGTAAAATTCATTCAGGAGAAGATTCTAGCAGCTCAGAACAGGAAGAAAGAATATGCAGATCGAAAGGTTAGGGACTTGGATCTTATGGAGGGTGAACAAGTCTTGCTGAAGGTTTCACCCATGAAAGGGGTGATTCAGTTTGGTAAGCGAGGTAAGCTTAGTCCGAGGTACATTGGTCCATTTGAAGTTCTGAAGCGCGTGGGGGAGGTGGCTTATGAATTGGCATTGCTCCAGGACTCTCAGGAGTGCACCCGGAATTTCATGTGTCTATGCTGAAAAAATACCATGGGGATGGAAACTACATTATTCGTTGGGATTCCGTTCTTCTTGATGAGAATTTGTATTATGAGGAGGAGCCTGTTGCTATTTTAGATAGAGAAATCCGCAAGTTGAGATCAAGGGAGATTGCATCCATCAAGGTTCAATGGAAGAATCGGCCAGTTTAAGAGTCCACTTGGGAGAAGGAGGCTGATATGCAAGAAAGATATCCACATCTTTTTACAGATTCAGGTACTGATACGCTCAAACTTACTTCTCAAATGAGAAGTAAAGCGGTCGCATCAAGTAAATAACCCAACTAGTGAGGTTGGGATCGTTCCCACGAGGAAAATAGTCTAGACTTAACTTCAACTTGTTATTACTCATAGCCATAAACACAGTATTCAAATATATTAAATAAGAATTCATGTACTTACTTCAATGAGAAAGAATAAAGTCCGAAAGTTTGCTTGATTAATCACCAAAAATCACTTGTAAGAATCTCCAAAAATCAAACACTAATACACAAAGTCTAATAATATGATGTCTAATCTAGCAGAGTCTAACCTCAAAAACGAGTTTTTTCGAACTATTTATAAAAAAAATAAAAACCTAATTAAACAAGGATTCTAATTACTGGAAATCTCCCAAAACGCGGCTGGGTCGACGGACCTCGCGACGGACCGTCATGGACTCCGTCGTCCCATACTTTGCAATTTCTTCTGCTGCTCTTCTTCATTCCCCTCAACGGCAAGTATGACGGACCGTCATAGGCACAAAGGTCCGTCGAGGGTATTCGTATCATAATACTTCAACTCTTGGAATCTGGATACTGGGATCACTTCTCTGATCCTCACGACGAACCTGCAGGACGGACCATCATATCCATGACGGACCGTCACAAGCTTCGTAATCCCACACTTGGTCAGACTTCCCCATCTTCCTTCAGCAGCTGCACTACGCTGCTACTTACGGACCGTCACAGGCACGACGGACCGTCATAAGCTCCGTAGGTGGTCTCTTCTGCATTTTTTCGCTCAAAATCTCCGCAATCAGCTTTGGACAGATTTCCTGCAAAACAAAGAGAAACTTATATCAAAATTAGCACAAAAAGGCTTTCGCACACACTAAACTTAAGGAAAAAGTATTAATTATACCGTGAAACCACGATATATCAACACCCTCAACTTAAATTCGTTGTTTGTCCTCAAGCGACACACTATGACTCACTACACAATCTTTGTACAACAGTATTCATGTTTTATCCTTTGCAATCATTTGACTATCAATCCTGATTAATCTCATCAAATCTATGCATGCTATCACTATTAGGCTTGAATTTTGTGGGATTCGAACATGACACAGACTCACCATGCACTAACACCTATCCTCTTCAATTTCTCACCGAGGTGCTAACAATTCCGGTATTGCAACTAGTGTCCTCACTTCAAAACAAAATCCTCATTTTTCACACAATGATTTCAATTTGAGTATAAGGATTACTTTTCAACACTCGCTCTCAGAACAAAGTCACACTCATTCATACCTATTGCCATAAGCTTGCCCTTATTTTCACTGCCTTAAGTTCGCTATACAACCCTTAGGATCACGATAGGACTTTCTTAGCTTGTAACATAGGCTCAGTGTCAGGTAGGGTATATTTAGGTATACTTTAGTGACTTTTTGCCCTTCTTGACATATCGGCCAAACCTTCCACTTTCTATCAATTTATCTCGCCCAGTTTCTCCCATTCTTTCACCTTGCTATTTTCCCTTCTTTCTTCATTTGTGTAAGTGACTCTTTTCCCTTTTTTTTTTTTTTTTACTTTTCTTTCAAAGAGTTCTTGAGTCACTTTGCTTTTGTTCTTTCTCTCGCTTTGTTCTTTCAACCCCACTTTCCTGAGCATTCCTCAAAACAGCCACCCTCAACGCATGGCTTTGCCATGAGTCAAGGTACACAATACCCAAAGTTGGGTCAGGGCCATAACGAAGGTTGTTTATGCATTAGCCACCCTCAACATATGCTTTTGGCATAAGCTGAGGTGCACATGTCCAAGGAGGGACCAGGGCCAACATATTGTTCCCAGAAAAGATCAGTTGGGGTGAAAAAGAAAGGTCTAATTTTAAGCGCAAATTATTTTGATCAAGGAAGGATAACTTTAATTTGGTTTCTTTTATTTAGGATAGAAATGGGCTATTTTGAATAAGGGCCTATGATCCTTTCCTAATTGTCTGTTACAACTTACTTTTAGCAGGACTAACCAGGCAAGTTCTAGCTCAGTACCAATAGTGGACTATTCAAATTTCCTCACACTCACTTGACATCTCATCACTATACCATATTATCAGACACCTAGTTCGACTTGAAGATTTAGGGTAATGCAATGGTGTAACTCTATTTCATGTTTAGAGCCACACAATTATCAGTTACTATGCTTATTCATGCAACATTTTCTAGTTTTATCAGGATATCATTTTAGCCATCATGCTTCAGAGTTAAACTATGTACAAAAGATGTAACGTGCCAGTTCAACAGAAAAAGTAATCAGTCTTTTGGGGAAAAAGAACACAGGCAAGAAAACCCCAAAAGAGGATAGTGAGTTGGTCTACTCAGACTTCACCCTAACACTCACTTTCCATTTACCCCACCCCCAACAAAAAAACATGCAGTTGTCCACAATGCATAAAAAATATAAATATTAGAGTGGTAGGTAAAGCAAACCTGTGGCGCATAGCGCCGTCGATCAGCAAGCAGGTGGGTCCGGTTTCCCGGAACCCATGTCCTCTGCAATCTGGACACCCTCAGTTGTATCCTCAGCAGCAACCGCACCATCAGTAGTGCCTCCTGTTGTCTCTACAGTGCGGGAGCTAGACGCCCCAGCCGCTATCTTTGATACTCTGATTTGGTGTGCCTCTGCCTCAGCAAGTGAGGCTCTCCTCGCAGCCTCCATCTCTCGGCACTCCTTCTTCCTTGCTCGCGCCTCATCCTCTGCTCGACCCCTACGCCTCTTGGCACTCTCTGGAGGGGGAGGTGGTGGAATTTCAGAAGTAGTAAACAGGGCCGCCAATACTATGTCCTCAGCAGGCTCGACAGAAGGGGCCTCAGAATCCGGCACCTTCGCCGCTAGTATCGTGGCGATGTATGCACAAAGACTGTCGACTGCAGCCTGAAGAGTCGACACATCTACCGGAGGGGCTGGTCGAGCTAACACTCTCCACTCAAAGGCATCTAGGCGCTGGTTAACCTCAGCAATCTTCCGCAGCATCTTCCTCTCCTTACGCGCTTCAGACTCAGTAATAGACTTCTTCATCCACGGCTAGATATGATGCAGAAGAGTGGCCATTTGTGCCTCCAGTTTTTGGACCTTAGCAAGCGGGGCCAGTAACGGTAGAGGGGCTGTGTGAGAGGAGCTCGGGGCTATGCTACTACCCGGGATAGACTCGACCGGGGTAGTGTCAGTAGATGCCTGTGTAGCTGTGCGGGCCTGGGCAACCGTATCCACAAGATCATCAGCAAAAGGGGGGAGCTCTGGACGGGGCCCTCTGCGTGGCGCCAACTCATTGGCCTCGTCTCTGATGAGGCCGACGTCAACGGTGCCCTGCGGGGTCTTCAAATGATCTATGTGCTATATGGGCACACCTGCGGATCTGCAAAGGGCAAAGATCATACACGGGAAGGGGTAGGTAGTAGTGACCTTGAATGCCATCTCGTGCATGACTGCCTGGAGAAGCCATGCGAAGTCCACCTCGAATCCGGCTATCATTGCCGCCATCAACACTGCTCGATCCCAGGCGACGATGTTATCAGCAGCTGTGGGGGAAAGGCAGTGACGGACAAGCAGCCACAAGAACTTTGCGACGAACGTGAGGTTGGCCCTCTTGATGGCCCCCTTCGGCTAAGTGACCCAATCGGCACCCTCTCCGTCGACTGATAGGTGTAGAGCCATCCACCTCTTGGTGGTCTCTCTCAGTGATTGCTCACGTAAGAACTGGCCATCTTTCACTATCTGCCAGCGGTAGTCAAAGTTGGCAGTGAGTGGAGTCCGAGTGGCATCAAAACTCTCGCCTTATAGAAACCGGTGGATGGCTGGCAGGGAAATGTCAACCTGCACGCCCCAGACTCGGACCTGCTCAAGTGGGGCCTATTTAGCGGGGGCAGCCTGCCTATCGATCTGTGATCGGAGAGTCACTACATAGGATGCGTAGAACTCTCGGACCATTTCCTCGCTGTATCGTCCCAACGTATGTGATGTCCACTCTAAGCAATGCCTAGTGAAGAGGTTATGGATCTCCGGCATCGTTGGGAGACGCCCTGTAAGTACCCGCCGCTCCAAGGTGAGTGTTCTAGTCATTACTCCTTTATCAGTCAGGAACTTGGTATCAGAGTAAACTTTAAACTGGCCGTCGACACACCACTGGTTTGGCTGGTCAGAGGCTGGGGTGGGGACCTGGGCTGGTGTGCCGGATGTAGAGTTTGAACTGTCAGCCTCATCAGACGAGGCCGTCGCTCAGCGGTGGCGGGTGCAGGAACCTCAGCAGAGCCAGAGGCTTCCTCAGACCATGATACTCCTAAGGACCCAGACGCTCCTTCCTCATTTGTGGCCGACCCAGAGGGTGTGCCGGTCAGTGTGCGCTCCTCATCAGACTGGGAGGCAGTGACTACGCCGGACGCCACCTTAGTGGGTGTGGCTCTGGGAGCACGTGCAGCAGGGGAAGCTGTGGAAGTTCTTGGGGGCACGTACTCAGGGTCACTCTCATCATCAGAGCCGATGATCAAGCGTACAGACAGGGCAACAGACTTTGATCGCCCGCGTGCGTAGGTTCGGTCTTGCTTGGGTGCCATAGTAGATTGTACCTGCAAAGGATCACTATTAGTACAAGTAGTGGCAAACAAGACAAGCGAAACCATACAATAGAAATAGTGAAAATAATAGGTAAATGCTGTATAAACAGTGACACACGACGGGCCAGGTGACGGCTCGTCGTGACTATGACGGACCGTCGTGAGGTCCGTCGTGATGTACTTGGACTCTGTATAAATAGAGAACCCTGAAAGAAGGTCTCTGACTAGCATGACGGTGTGTGCAGGACGGACCGTCACAGGTACGACGGTCCGTCACAAGTGTCTGTCGTAGGACACTTGGGAAAAAAATGGAGACCCTTAGGAGAGGGGTCTCTGACCGGTATGACGTTCATGCAGGACGGACCGTCGGGGGTACGACGGTCCGTCACAAGTGTCCGTTGGAGGACACTTGGAAAAAAAATTGAGACCCTTAGGAGAGGGGTCTCTGACCGGTATGACGGTCATGCAGGACGGACCGTTGTGGGTACGACGGTCCGTCACAAGTGTCCGTTGAAGGACACTTGGGAAAAAATGGGAGACCCCTGGAAACAGAGTCTCTGTCTAGCAAGACGGTTATGCAGGACGGACCGTTGCAAGGACGACGATCCGTCACATGTGTCTAGTAGGACAGGGGTGCTAGGGCTTGTGCAATGGACCCTACGACGGTCCGTCATCAGGGTCTCGTTCGGAATGACAGACAGAACTGTAGGTACCCTAAGCAACCCCAATGAACCCACATGGTCTTGTAGTGTTGTGGACCTATATGTGTCTATCCCAACTACCTAGGAAACGATTAATGCAAAATCACCTATGTCTAGGGTTGTCAACATGGCAAATTCAAACATTTTGAGCCTAGGTTTAGACATAATCATATAAAGGAAACAAAATACGACTAAGAACTAAGCTAATACTAACTAATAAGCAAAAATACAAGATAAATGAGTATAAATTTAGAGACACATACCTTAGAAATGGAGAAAAAACAAATGGACAATGACTCAGTTGGTAGGGTAGACACCTTCAGCAGCAACTCCGACTAGTAGATGATAGTTTTAAGGCTTTGGAGAATTGTGGGGTAATGATCAGTGAGAGGGAAATATGGAAGTTGAAAAGTGAGGGGAGATGAGAGGAATAGTGAATGAATGGGGTGAAAATGAGGGGTTGGGGTGTTTAAACGGTCAGATTTTTAAAAGGGTCCAGCCGAATCGGGTCGGGTATAATTCATTAATCACGCGACGGTTCCCCGACGACGGTCCGTCGCAGTTGTGACGACCCGTCATTGGTTCCGTCGTGTGTGCTCTAATTTCAAAATAGCAGAAAAACGTACCTGGTACGACGGATGTATACGACGGTCCGTCACAGGTGAAACGGTCCGCCGATGTTTCCATTGGTGACTGCTGCAGAGTAATTTTCTGCAGAATTCCCTGGTGATGTGCCTGCAAATTTAAACCCATTAATAGAAAAATGCTACCATTACTAAAAAAATGATAAGTATTGGGTTGCCTCCCAACAAGCGCCTTATTTAATGTCGTAGCACGACTGGGGACCCTTGATTACTCAGACTTCATCAAGATGGTATGTTTCCATTGCTTCTTTCCCCGATGCTTTATGCCCAAAATAGAGTTTTATTCTATCTCTATTCCTCTTAAACCGCATTCCCTCCTTGGCTTTTAACTCCACTACTCCATGAGGTAATACTTGGGTAATTAAGTAAGGTCCAGTCCATTTGGACTTGAGCTTGCCCGGAAGACAAGGTGATCCAGAACTGTCTACAAGCACCAAGTCTCCAACCATACACTCTTGTTTTGCAGTTTTTTGGTCATACTCCTTCTTCATCTAATCCTTCTGGGATATGGCAGATACAGATTGGAGCTCACCACTCTGCCTCATGGTCTTACAAATGTTGAAGGTCGCTTCTTCATTATTCAACCAAAATGTCATCTGTCCCTTCTCTATATCAACTAAGGCTCTAACTGTAGCTAAGAATGGCCTCCTAAGGATAATAGGCACTTCAAAATCAACCTCACAATCAAGAATAACAAAATCAGCCGGAAAGATGAATGACTCCACTTTTACTAGCACATCATAAAGTATTCCTATGGGCCATTTCACTGTCCGATCAGCCATCAGTAGCCGCATCGCAGTGGGTTTTGGATCCCCAAAACCCAACTTCTTGTAAATCGAGAGGGGCATGAGATTTATGCTTGCCCGCAGATCACATAATGCTCTCGCAAAATGTAATGACCCAACTGTACAAGGAATAGTGAATGCACCCGGATCTTCTTTCTTTTGTATGAGGGATCTTGTAGCAATAGCACTACAATGCTGCAGTCTATCATAATCCTCGAAAGTGACTGATCTTTTCTTGGTGACCAGATCTTTCATAAATTTGGCATAACCGGGCATTTGTTCTAGGGCTTCTAACAAAGGGATATTGATAGAAAGCTGCTTCAACATTGTTATGAAGCGCCGGTATTTACCATCCTCAGTCTTTTTCACTAATCTCTGGGGGAAAGGTGGTGGTGTCCTAGGCATGGGGATTACCTTCATAGGTATTTCTGCATCTTTTCCATTACTTTCCTCTGCTTCACCATTACCCTTTTTCACATTATCATTATCCTTTGTCACATTTTCCTCAGTAGATGGCATAGGTGGGTCAATGGTTTGCTTACCACCCCGAGTAGTGATTGCCATACAGTGCGCGTCATTCTTTGGATTTTGGACAGTGTTGCTAGGAAGAGTGCTCGGTTGCCGTGTGTTTACGGTCGCAGATAATTGGGCCATTTGCAATTCAATCTGCTTAATCAAAATTGCATGTGTATCAACTTTTTGCCCAATACTATCTAAGTCACCCCTTAACTCTTTGATGTTCTCATCACTAGCATCGAATCTCCTCATCATTTTGTGAAACATATCCTCAACTCGCGCCATACTATCTCCACCATCCCTAGGAGTAACTTCACGATTTTGGGGAGGGATATAGGGCCCATTCCTATCATTTTCGTTACCGTAGTTACCCCTGTTGAAGTTGTTGTCGCGGTTACCGTCTCGGACATAATGACCCTCACGGTTGTAATTACCATAGTTCCGACCTTGGTTCCCTTGACCTTGGCGCCAATTATCCTGATTTGCGCCTTGGGCGCTTGGTCGGAAACCCCCCATCTGCTCATTTACTGCATAAGTGTCCTCCGCATAATAACACTCATCGTTTGGAGGTGGTGGTTTAGCCAGGTAGTTGACTGCATTTACCTTTTCTGCACCCCCAGTGACATGTTTTAGTACCAACCCAAGCTCAGTTCTCATCTGAGCCATTTCTTCACGAATCTCATCTGTGGCTGGGTTGTGAGTGGACTGCACTGCGAAGGTGTTTTTTCCTGTATCAGACTTCCTAGTACTCCAAGCTTTGTTATTTCGGGAGATTTTCTCTAGTTTTTCTGCAATCTCAGCATAAGGGCATTCTCCATAAGATCCACCTGCTATAGTGTCCAACACAGCTTTGTTGTTATCATCCTGTCCCTGATAGAAGTATTCTTTCAGTGACTCATCATCTAAGAGGTGATTTGGAACACTTCTCAAGAATGAGGTGAATCTATCCCAAGAACTACTAACTGACTCTCCTGGTAGTGCCACAAAGTTGTTCACCCTGTCTTTGTGGTTTAATTTCTTAGAGACCGGATAGTAGCGTGCTAAGAAGACATCCCGTAGTTGGTTCCAAGTGAAGATGGAGTTGTATGGGAGCTCAGTGAACCAGATAGCAACCTCTCCCGTCAGTGAGAGAGGAAACACTCTGAGCCCTATCACATCTAGATCCAAATCAGGCCTCCCCACACAACTTTTACACACTACCCTTACATTAGCTATATGGGCATGTGGATCCTCAGAAGGTAGCCCTGAAAACAAACCTCTGGCAGTGAGAATTTGCATCAGGCTACTTGTTACCACAAAAGTGTGGCCTGTGGGTACAGGGGGCAAGACAAGTGGCCCATCCGAGTCTTCTATGTTATCATACCCTCTGTAGTATGCTTGGGGCCGTGAAACGGGATTTTGTCCCCTCTGTTGATGTTCACCCGGAGCGTCGGGTAACATCTGACCATGAACATCCACTGGATCTGGGATGTTCTGGTTTGGATCCTCATCATATATTCCCAAGTTTCGATTCATATTGCGCAGTGTACACTCTAGCTCGTGATCGTAGGGAAACAAGGGTTCTCTTCCTCTCCGTGTATTTGGCGTACAAGGAGGATAGTTCTGAAAGGAAATCAAAAACAATAAAACAAAGTAAAATCTAGAAAATATCAACTAAACTTTAGTAATAAGTTCAAGTTAATCTAAAAGCTAAATTCCCCGGCAGCGGCGCCAAAATTTGATACGCTCAAACTTACTTCTCAAATGAGAAGTAAAGCGGTCACGTCAAGTAAATAACCCAACTAGTGAGGTTGGGATCGTTCCCACGAGGAAAATAGTCTAGACTTAACTTCAACTTGTTATTACTATTGTTCGGTTGATGACTTCCTTAGAAAGTAAAAACATAAAAAGGGGGTTTGTATTTCCTAATGAGTAATAATAACTAACAAAATTGAACGAGACACTTGACAACTTTTAATGTTAAGTTTTAATCAATTAATCAAAGTAACTAGGGTTTACGTGTTCCCCACAGGTTCATAACTTGATAACTTTAACTATAACAATTCTTTCCTAATATCTTGCATGCAAAGTGATAAGTTATGTATTTCTAAATCCTTTGTCCGGCATCTAGAAAATCTCACTCCGCACCTTGGTCCGGCTACGTGTGTTGCTATACTAACCCTTATCCTTACCTCATATTAAGCATCGTATTCGATATTTGACTAAGTTATTACCTCGTACCAATCAATACTAGCCTATTAGATAGTATACACTAAATCTATGTTAATAATTTTTTTCCTATTATCTACCTCCTTGGTACGGCAAGTAGCATTAAGGCGAGTTCTAACGTTGATCATCCGTTAAAAAGACTTCTAAGCGAAAGAATTATTAATACATCGAAGACAGTATTCTAGAATTGTTATTTTAGCTAGGGTTTATCTCATTATTTGCCTATGGTTCCCACAACCCTAGTAATGGAGTTTAGTTACTCATAGCCATAAACACAGTATTCAAATATATTAAATAAGAATTCATGTACTTACTTCAATGAGAAAGAATAAAGTCCGAAAGTTTGCTTGATTATTAACCAAAAATCACTTGTAAGAATCTACAAAAATCAAACACTAATACACAAAGTCTAATAATATGATGTCTAATCTAGCAGAGTCTAACCTCAAAAAATTCCCCACAGGTTCATAACTTGATAACTCTAACTATGACAATTCTTTCCTAATATCTTGCATGCAAAGTGATAAGTTATTTATTTCTAAATCCTTGGTCCGGCATCTAGAAAATCTCACTCCGCACCTTGGTCCGGCTACGTGTGTTGCTATACTAACCCTTATCCTTACCTCATATTAAGCATCATATTCGATATTTGACTAAGTTATTACCTCGTACCAATCAATACTAGCCTATTAGATAGTATACACTAAATCTATGTTAATAATTCTTTTCCTATTATCTACCTCCTTGGTCCGGCAAGTAGCATTAAGGCGAGTTCTGACGTTGATCATCCGTTAAAAAGACTTCTAAGCGAAAGAATTATTAATACATGCAAGACACTATTCTAGAATTGTTATTTTAGCTAGGTTTATCTCATTATTTGCCTATTGTTCCCACAACCCTAGTTATGGAGTTTAGTTACTCATAGCCATAAACACAGTATTCAAATGTATTAAATAAGAATTCATGTACTTACTTCAATGAGAAAGAATAAAGTCCTAAAGTTTGCTTGATTAATCACCAAAAATCACTTGTAAGAATCTCCAAAAATCAAACACTAATACACAAAGTCTAATAATATGATGTCTAATCTAGCAGAGTCTAACCTCAAAAAATTCCCCACAGGTTCATAACTTGATAACTCTAACTATAACAATTCTTTCCTAATATATTGCATGCAAAGTGATAAGTTATGTATTTCTAAATCCTTGGTCCGGCATCTAGAAAATCTCACTCCGCACCTTGGTCCGGCTACGTGTGTTGCTATACTAACCCTTATCCTTACCTCATATTAAGCATCGTATTCGATATTTGACTAAGTTATTACCTCGTACCAATCAATACTATCCTATTAGATAGTATACACTAAATCTATGTTAATAATTATTTTCCTATTATCTACCTCCTTTGTCCGGCAAGTAGCATTAAGGTGAGTTCTAACGTTGATCATTCGTTAAAAAGACTTCTAAGCGAAAGAATTATTAATACATGCAAGACACTATTCTAGAATTGTTATTTTAGCTAGGGTTATCTCATTATTTGCCTATGGTTCCCACAACCCTAGTTATGGAGTTTAGTTACTCATAGCCATAAACACAGTATTCAAATATATTAAATAAGAATTCATGTACTTACTTCAATGAGAAAGAATAAAGTCCGAAAGTTTGCTTGATTAATCACCAAAAATCACTTGTAAGAATCTCCAAAAATCAAACACTAATACACAAAGTCTAATAATATGATGTCTAATCTAGCAGAGTCTAACCTCAAAAACGAAGTTTTTCAAACTATTTATAAAAAAAATAAAAACCTAATTAAACAAGGATTCTAATTACTGGAAATAGTCCAAAACGAGGCTGGGTCGACGGACCTCGCGACGGACCGTCGTGGTCGCGACGGACCGTCATGGACTCCGTCGTCCTATACTTTGCAATTTCTTCTACGACTCTTCTTCATTCCCCTCCACGGCAAGTATGATGGACCGTCATAGGCACAACAGTCCGTCGAGGGTCTTCATTTCAAAATACTTCAACTCTTGGAATCTGGATACTGGGATCACTTCTCTGATCTTCACGACGAACCTGCAGGACGGACCGTCATATCCATGACGGACCGTCACAAGCTTCGTAATCCCACACTTGGTCAGACTTCCCCATCTTCCTTCAGCAGCTGCACTACGCTGCCACCTATGGACCGGCACAGGCACGACGGACCGTCATAAGCTCTGTAGGTGGTCTCTTCTGCATTTTTTCGCTCAAAATCTCTGCATTCAGCTTTGGACAGATTTCCTGCAAAACAAAGAGAAACTTATATCAAAATTAGCACAAAAAGGCTTTCGGACACACTAAACTTAAGGAAAAAGTATTAATTATACCGTGAAACCACGGTATATCAGGTACTCTTTCTCGCCCTTGTTTTTCTTGTTATGATCGCTCGAGGACGAACGATGGGTAAATTGGTATCTATTGTAACAACCTGTTTAGTCGTTTCGAGTAGTAGAATTATTTTTTATAAAAACTGACTGGGTCGACGGATCACGCGACGGACCGTCATGGTCACGACGGACCGTGACAGACTCCGTCGTCCCATACTTGAGTAATTTCTTCTGCTGCTCTCCTTATTACCCTCGACGACAAGTAGGACGAACCGTCATAGGCACAATGGTCCGTCGAGCGTCTTCATTCCAAAACACTTCAACTCTGAAATCTGAGTACTGAGATCGATTCTCTGAACTTCACGACGGAACTGCAGGACGGACCGTCGTAGATACGACGGACCGTCACAAACCTCCTTATTGAATTCAACTCTCTGAACTGTGTGACGGACCTGCAGGACGGACCGTCATAAAAACGATGGACCGTCACAAGTTGCTTAACCCCAATTGGGTCGGATTTCTACTAAAAGTTTTAAAGGGGTGTTTTGGACTATTCATGACAAACTTTATGAAATTAGTGGGGTAAGTTTAATAATTTATTTACTTAGGGGTTAAAGAAGATAACAGGGAAATAAATAGTGGGTTACTTTTATCATAATGAATTATAGGATAATTCGGGTAAAAGAAAAAGAATCTGGAAAAGAAAATTAAAAAAAAAGGAAGAGGGGAGAACGAGCGAGAAGAGAGAGAACGAAGAGGAAAGCAAAGGCATTGGGAAGTAGCTTGCTTGATCGCGATTCTTCGGTGGAGGTAGGTTATGGTTTATTTCTATGTAATACATAAACTCTAAATAGCGATTGATATGTATTGGGTGGTATTGTAAAGTCTTCTATATGCTTGATTCTGTGTTTGTACGTTGTGATGGTGTAATTGTGGTGGTCAGAATGATGAGATTGTTGAATATTTAATCTTAAATCCTATCTATTAAGATGACGCCTTGACATAAAGAAATCTTGATGAACTAAAACAATGAGATAAATCGATCGGAGTGTCACGTTCCGACATGTAGTATTAGGGGATCGAAGTGTCACGTTCCAACACGTAGTATTAGGGGATCGGAGTGTCACGTTCCGACACGTAGTATTAGGGGATCGGAGTGTCAAGTTCTGACACGTAGTATAAGGGGATCGAAGTGTCACGTTCCGACATGGTAGTAATAATGGATCGGAGTGTCACGTTCCGACACGTAGTATTAGGGGATCGGAGTGTCACGTTCCAACACGGTAGTAATAATGGATCAGAGTGTAACGTTCTGACACGGTAGTATTAGGGGATCGGGGTTTCACGTTCCGACACGATAGTAATAAAGAGGAGTAATCTTGAATTATGTTAATATACTCAAATTCGAAGAATCTATTTCCCAGATGAGTATGGTGTGGAGGCTTGAGTCCTCATAGGTGTGCCTGGTGTTGTTGCCAATGTTACTTGTACTTGTTGTTCACACCTGCTAAGTATTGTGGTTGATTTTATATTATTATTTAGTATATATTGTTTTCTATTTTGAGTTGGCCGATGATACCTACTCAGTACGTGTTCCTTGTACTGACCCCTACTTCTAATTTTCTTCTTTGTTATTTGTGGAGTGCAGCAAGCGTGCCATCGACTTCGACTTGCCCTCAACTCTAGCCAGTCTCCAGCATATCAGATTTCAGGGTGAGGTATTGTTCCTAGCTCGGACTTGATTCTCTCATTTACGTCTTGATGTCCTTGAAGTTCGGACATAGACCATCGGTTTACTTATTTTAGCTTCTTAAATACTCTTAGATTTAGAAATTTGAGGATAGATGTTCTTGGTGTGATGACTTTCAGATTTTGGGAATAATAAGTATTAAACTTTAGAAGTTATTTAATTGATTTCGTTAATGAGTTTTGGATCTTCCGCATTATTTGTACTATTCATAATTGATATACATGTAAATGTTGGGGTTTAGATTTATTGGTTCGCTCACCTAGGAAGATAAGTGTGGGTGCCACTCGCGGCTCGTTTTGGATCGTGACAAAAATTCATCCACAACAAGCAGTCACAACCACAGTTATTTTCTTAGCCAAGGAAGGCCAAAGGCCTACATATAAATGAAATAGTCATGTCCCATACACGCCCACAATGATTCATAATGACCCAGAAGGTACTTTAGAAATTTTATTAAAATTACGACTTTATCTCTTTTGATAGTCATTTTGAGTCATTTCTATTGGTGTAAGAAGTTCCTCTTCAAATTGAGGAAAAAAGTTAATATTTTTGGATGTTTTATGTTTTGGAATACTAAGTTGTTAAAAGTGATTTTGGTGTCAATCAGAGTCTCATGCCTTGAAATGGATTTATGCCATATTTATCAGCTTTGGAATGTGTGGTCTAAGAGAATCGTCGAATTCATATTTAGAGTTGTTCGTAGATTTGAGGTCTTAAGTTGGAAGTTGATGAAATTTTAGTCTTTTGGTTGACTTTGATAAACATTCGGAGCCTGGATTCTCTAATCAAATTTTTGACAGCTCGGTAGGATTCAAATGATAATTTTAGGCCAAGGGGATGTCTTGGTTTATTTTTAGAGATTTCGAGCTTGGTTTTGCAGTTTTATGTGTTAGGTTAGTTTATTCTGATTTTTTTTTATTTTGATAAATGAGACCTCGAATATGTATTTTGATGATTCTATTTGGTATGAAGAATCGAGTTTAGTTAGTTAACATATTTTGTGTGTGTGTGGAGTCTCAAATGAATCTCGAAGGTCCATTATGAGACTTTTCTGTTGGCTGATTTATGATTTATGATTAATTGATGATTATGAACTAATTACAACTCCATATTCGAAATGATTTTCACCATCGGTCTTTAAATGCATTGGATAATATACTAATATAACAATTTCCAAATTTAACGTTCATTTTTTGTTTGAATTTTATGATAAATTCGAGCACGTTACCTGATTGCTTGATATGGGTATTGTTAGTTTTAAAATATTATTGGTGAACAATTGTTTGAATAAATTGTATCAACAGGAATACCATGCGGAAGGGAAAATCGAAGTGTTGGAATGATTATTGAGTTGTCGAGGCAAGTGAACTTCTAGACCTTTGTTAAGTTTGTAGAATTTTCTATTTTTCTTGTTGTATGTGTTGGGGAGTAAAGAGAAGTTGTGATGAGTGAAATTATTCATATTGATTGAGCCGAATGATAAAAAAAGAAAAAGGAATAACAAAAAAGGCAATATGATGGTAATTTTTCTGTGGTATATAATGAATGATTTGAGTGGTAATATTTGTCCGTTATTGGTGAAATATTATGATTGTGGTGGTGTTTTTGTAAATTTCTATGGGGTTGTCGTCTTCTTATTATTTTGTGAACATCCCTATTTATATTGGTTTTGAAACACTATGATGAGATCTATTGTGATGATGCCAATGGGAAATGGTACTTGCAATGTCGATGGAAATTAGTTTCGGCAAGATATACTAATGTCAATGACAAATATTTTCGGTGAGAGATGACTAAGCCGATGGAAAGTATTTTTGGTATATATATGGACCTTTTGAGTCCCCCATGGATTTTGTATAACATTTAGTGGATTTATCGTAGAATAGACAAACATCACTCTAGATGACATTGCACATCATTGCATCACACCTCATATATTTTGACTATTGATTCTATGTTGTTAGGACTTTTTTATGGAATACTATGATGGTAAAATGTGTGTTGAGGTTCAACTTAAGTTATGCTTTATATGCTTTGTTAAGTAAGAATAGTTAGAAACTTTGATTGATGAAATTGATACTTGATTGGATCAACCTGTAACAATTAAGGTATTGCTATTGAACTATGTGTTACCTGAAATTATGAATTGTTGGTTTGGGGTAATCTCTATGTAGGTTATAGTTGTGGAGGTTCGATTGGAATGAAAGGAGTTGTCACGATTCTAAAGTCAAGATCATGATGGCACAAAACCCGAGAACAACAAAATTGGTGTGTAAGCCAAAAGGAATAACCACATGTGATTTCAAAGGACAGTCCGGCCACAACTGATAAGAAACCAATAAAGAAAATCTCAAAATCTTGTAGCATAAGTATAAAGAGTATCAATACATTTCTAGAATTTTGAATATATCTTATGTGTTCGAAAAGAAATTAAAGGCTATAAATGATAGATGGAGACCATTGGCGATGTAGAAAAAGGATCTCACCACAAATCCTAAAAAGAAGAAATCACTAGATCCGATCAACCACTACGAAGATCACACTGACTAGAATCTGCTAAAAAAGTTAGCAGAAGTAGGTGTGAGTACAATGTACACGTACTTAGTAGGTTTGAAAGACTGAGTATAAGCAACCAATTAGATTTAAGAAAGACTAAAAAAACACTTCCATTTGCACGCAGAATAGTCCCATTCCTGCATCAATGCAACCAACTTATATAATAACGACATGAATAAAGTAAAAACCAAATGATACATATAAGGGAAAAGGGTCTGATATACCCCTCAACTTTGTCATTTAGAGCTGATATACCCCTCGTTATAAAAGTGGCTCATATATGCCCCTACCGTTATACAAACGGCTCACATATACCCTTGCCGTTACAAAATGGCACACATATACCCTTCATTTAGCGGAAGTTAAAAAATTAGTTTTAAATTTATATTTGTTACTTCTAATTTTTTTTAAAAAATTATTTAGGGGTATATATGATTCTTCTATCAAAGTTAAAGGTATATTTTAATTTTTTTCATACAAAAATTATTTTTTGACTTCTTTTATTATAATTATTTGAGTTTCTTATTCTTATTTTGTTTTTTTCTTTCATTCCTTACTTTAAAGAAAAAAAATTAAACTATTTTTTTGTCTATAGTAATTTAATTTCGTATTTGAAGAAAAAATTTTGTCATCTACAATAAGTTTTACAAAAATATTAGTGAAACATAAATAAATTTGATTATCAAAATAATAATATAATTTAGTCATTGAAACAAAAAAAAGTCAAAAAAAATATGTTTGACGAGAAATAAATTTACTCATATGGGATTATATTTTTTAGAACAAAAAAATAAAAAAAATATAGATTAAAATTATTATTTTTTCATTTCCGCTAGTGGAAAAGGGTATTTGTGAGCCATTTGTTTGCAAGTGGGCAACTTTTATAACGAGGGGTATATCAGCTCTAAATGACAAAGTTGAGGGGGTATATCAGACCCTTTTCCCTACATATAAAAAAGTCACACAACATAACAAAGTTGGCCAATGCAATTTAATGGATGATGAAATGATATAGATGACCCAAGATTGTTACACGACCTATCGTATACATCTTATCAAGCTTTAGCATCCATAAAGTGATTCATCGGGGACTCACATTCCATATACCATTCTCAAAATCTTAATATCTCATCAACTTGCAACGTCGTTTATGGTCAAGGACAAAAATAAGGTGTCTTATTTTCTTTCATCAAAAATACTATTTCTCTATTTTTTCGTATTCCTATGACAGATGATATGATGAATGGGAAAAAAACATCACAACACATTGCATAATAACCTCACCAGAATTTTGAATAACATAATGTTCCCAAACTCACAATTGAAGAAATACGCCCTCAAATGATAGGGATATTGAAGGAATCAATTTAAAATTATTATTTACCATATAGAAAGCATTTCATTCATTTTAAGATGATATATCAATTGAAACCCCTTACTTGGACATCTCAATGTCAAATATGAAGATAGGTCACTCAACTCTCACTCCGGCAATTACCTAATTAACACATGTTTTCAGCAACAATAAATGGTATTACACAAGCATCCACATATTCTAAGCATCACAAATAGGATTAAATGAACTAAAAAATAAGGTCAATACCAACCTTTAAAGCTCTTACTACAACTCATCACATGTGATTTGATATTAACAATTACCTACTCATCTCATTCTAAAAGAGGGATATCCAAACCAACCTTAAAGGCCAAAACTTTACTCGAACAACTCTGAAACGGCGTTTCCTCAACTACACGATTACCAAAATGATCCCCAACTATCAAGAATTGAAAGTTTTGATCAAAAGTATTTCAACAGTACCTGTACTGATAGAATTAGAAATCAGGGGTAAAATAGTCCAAAAATTATTTCAGAAATCTAAAGTGTAAAATCCAGTTTTTAACTGAAAAACAAGATCTACATGCCAAGAGAAACATGTGGTTGACAAACCCATTAAAATCGACCAAGAAACGAGTTCCAATTCATGAATATACCAATTTTCCAACTTAGGGGAAAATTCCCAAAAACTTCATTGTAATCATGATTTAAAGGTATTTTGGATGATAAAAATATAAGTAATCAATATATAATTTATAGGGAAATCTTACCCACTCGATTTGTCACAAAAAAAGCTCATAAGAATTGTCTGTTACAACTCTTAAAGATTGAAAATGATAAAAATAGAAAGAACCTTGAATTTAGGTTCTATCTAGGTGATAAATGGTCAATGTAACCTCAAGCAACTAACTCTCACGATTGCGAAGTGAAAAAAGGTTCACATCGCGATCAAGAGACCCTTGTCTGCAATCACGAAAGGTAAGGAAATTACTCATCATGAACGGAAACCAATATGGACCGCGATCGTGAAGGCCACATAAAAGACATATCATGATTGAAAGCCTATAGGCCACAGTTGCGAAGGTAAAAAATGACTTGTATTTGTAACTGGAAAACTAGTAGCTCAACACAAGAAAAATTACTTCAAAAGGACTCTTAGAAATCATTCGAGTTCGATATAAATAAGCTGGACATGCTAGCTCAGTAAAATTGATAATCTGGATTCAATTAAATTGTCAAATTTTTAATAGAGGTAAGAAATTACCCTCTTAGACTACTCTTAAGGCTTAGAACTCAACTCCCCCTCAAAGGACATATTTTGATCCAAGGAACCTGAATCCCACTGAATCATATGAGAATTATCATGATGATATTGCTTAAGCATCGAGACATGAAACACCGGGTGGACCATTGAAAGTATAAAAGGAAAGGCCAACCTATAAGATACCTTTCCGCAGTTCCCCAAAATCTCAAAACCTCTAATGAAATACTGATTGATTTTTCCTTTCATTCTAAACCTCATTAGAATCTTGGTAGGTGACATCATACGCAAAACTTACTTACCAATAGCTAATGACACATCCCAGACACGCCTATATGCATAGCTCTATAACAAGGCATTGTTGAATCAATTTCACCCTATACACAAAGTCTCTCAACAAATCAGTGCCCCAAGGTCGTACTACAAATGAATCAAACTATCCCACGGAGAGATCGACACCTTCTCACATACAAAGCCTCAAAGGGTGACATCTGAACGATTGAATGGTAACTGTTGTTATGGGATAACTCCACAAGAGGCAAGGATTGGTACAAATGACCACCAAAGTACATAATTCTATTCTAAAGCATATCCTCAAGCACTTAAATAATCTACTCATACTAAACATTGGTTTGACGATGTTGACAGTACTCAACTCAAGCTCGGTACTTATCTGTTTTTTCATTGAACTCCATAAATGAGAGGTGAAATGTGCACCTCTATCAGACAATGGAAATGGAAACTCCAAGTAACTGAAAAATCTTACAAATATAGATCCTAGAAAACTAATCTACATTATAGTTAGTCTTCACCAAGCTGAAATGAGCTGACTTGGTCAACTGGTCAAGAATGACCCAAAAAGAATCAAGTTTACCTAAATCTTAATAATTAGAATTCGGTGGCAAAGAACTCGTCATTAAAATCATCACATGTCTCATTCCGGTGTTCAACAATCAAATCACACCAGTAATATCAAACCATATATAAGAGACAACAATTTACACAATTCAAGTTTGCATTCACGCTTTCAAGCATTACCACAATCAATTAGTATGGGTTACATTAAGGCAATTCACATCATTATGTTTAATACATAGACATTTTTATTTAAACCCTTTTTAATTCAATTAGATGTATCAATAGACAATTAAACTCTTTGCCTCATCTCCATTACTTCCAACACAAAATCAACAAAGGAAGCATACGAAATTCAACGAGAAGTACAAGGTTTAAGAGGTCACTTGCCATAAATTAATCAACTACAAATCATTTCCAAAGCCACAAAATCTACGTACAAGAAAGTATTCACAATAATTTTTTTGAAAAAAACAATGCTCACATCGATCCTCTTAAAAGGTAGGTCAATCAACACAAAACTCAATGCAAAATTTAAAATTTGAATATGAAATTTTATGCATGATAGCATTACTCAAGGCCTTAGGAACTCATTGGGGAAAATTAATTTGAAATAGAACTTAAAATCAGTTCAGAACTCCATTTTGTCAAGAACTTAGGTTCTTGAAAACCTTCTATTAACACACATAAAAACCCACAATTTGTTGTTAAAATTGATAATTAATCAACGAAAAATGAAGGTTTAGTATACAGAGCACTTAACCAAAATGATCTAGCATAGAAAATCCTTTCAAAATTCACCACCAAGGGTTCCCCTAGTTTAGAAAATGGTGTAATGGGTTTTATACCCCAAAATGAGTAGCAAAACACCTCTTTGAAGTCGCACAAGCGACCACAGGTTCACTTAAGTGAACCCTGCCCTAAACATGGGTTGCTTAAGCGCAACCTTCTTCGCAAAAGAGAAGGTCTCTTATGTGACATGACAATAGCTAAAGCAAAGTTCACTTAAGCGACTGACCCTCACATAAGTAAAACCTGCATACACCAACAACTTCAGCCAATTTCCAAAACATCGAAAGGACCCTCAAGATTCATTCAAAACCCCGTACATACAAACTATATATATGATTCAATTATTCTAGAAGTTCTATAATGGATGGAACCGTCAAAAAATGAATTCAAGGACTCCTTGATGTGAAATCCTTGAAAATCACAAGAAACTAACTTACACCTAAAAAGGCTAAAAAAAGGCTCGAAAAATTCATTAAAACGAACCAAGAACTCACCTAGGCCTCAAATCATCCCCCAAATCTAAATGAACTCTAGAATATCAATTTGAGTATCCTAACCTTGAATTTTGACAAAAATAAACCTTAAGGCTAAATTTCCAAAATTTCCCAAATTACGTCCTAAAATCCTCAAAAATATTGAGAATCTTAAACCAAAAACCCTCACAAATCAAATGTCTCATTTTGGGACTGATGAAATTAACGAAATTCTATGTTGACACCTCAAACTCCAAAAGACCCAAAAATTCACTCAATAATTTTTCCTTCAAAACTCACAAACTTACCAAATTTTGAACTTCTAACTCAGTTTTAAACCAACCTTTAAAACTCAATAAAAAATTATTTAGGGTCGATAACGGTAAGGGGAAATGATAATTTCACAAAATTTTCCAAAATTGAGTGATTGAGTAATTACAAATTGACTTTAGTCTTGATGGCTTGTTGCTAAATGGAAAATGATTACAAGGAAAGTGAAGTAATTTTAGAATTTATGGCTCATTACTTAATGGAAAATAGTCCTCAGTAGGTGTCACAATCCGAGACTCCCTCCTAGAATTGAAACGGAATCTAAGCTAACAAAATGGCATACCAGGACACTAATATGACATAGAACTGAACAACCAAGTGTCACACCCCAAACTTAAGGGGGAGCAATAGACACCTGATGCCAAAACATAGGCCTAAGACGACCTTACTGAACAACTTACTAACAACACATGACATCAACACTCAATTAATAAAACAACAAGATTATCTTGTCTTTAGAATATTTTATCGGCCAGCAAGGCCCCTATAAACAACTCTGCAAAAAAAAAATACTCCCAATATGTTATATAAAGCAATAAATAGCTAGCATAAAAACATGTTTTGGCCGTCGAGACCACCAAGGTATCTAAGGAAGCATAATCACTATGTGGGCCATCAAAGCCACCATGATCTTTATACAGAAATTGAAAATATGTACATATATAAATAATATGCCAGAAACTATCTAACATCAGTCGACTAGAAAACAAGGCCAACATGGCCAATAACGTGACTACCAACTCAACACACTAGTCTACAAGCCTCTAAAAATATAAAATTTGGATGAGACAGGACATTGACCTACCCAAAATACTCAAAAAGATAAATAAGGAAACATTTAGAGATCTAGCAACACTTGGAACAAAAGAATCAACCAATATACATGATAGGCGGTTGTGCTACTCGGAAAGTCTCTCTTGTTGTCGCTTAAGACCTGTAAGCATGATTAAAGCACTACCAAGTAAGGACGTCAGTACAAAATAATGTACTAAGCATGTTAGGTAAACTGAAAATTGAAACTGAAGTATAAGTAATGAATGAAAATGGTAGGTGTGAAACTAAAGTACAATACCTTAGGTCCCTATAACATGAATATATATAAGCACATAACAAGCAATAACCTGTACTGGCCCCCATAATCCCGATAGGTACAAATAGCACACAATCCATATAGGTCCTAACAAGGGCAAACAATCGCTAAATATCCATATTAACCCCTTACCTTTATCTGAATGTTAATTTGTTCTGAACTCCTTGAATTACATGTGTCATATATTAATGCAAATCTGAGGTTCTTTGGTAAAATACATATATGTTTTACCAATATATGTTGCCCCGTAGGTGTGCCATGAATCAATGCAAATCAGAGGCTTAGTGGTACAATACATATATGATGACCCAAAAGTATAACATCTCCGACCCATTGTCACGGTCTACCCGACCCGTAGGCTCGGTCTACTCCGCCTGTAGGCTCCGATAAGAATCAATTTGTATGCTCTAGAACTCTGCAATGTCAATGTTGGCTGAGACCAAATCAAGCTCATAACCGACAACCAGACAACATTAAATTACAACTATAACAAGTAAACACGATTAATTAGAAAAGAGTCATAACATGATTTTTAGGCTACTAAATAAGAAGTAGAGTGTTGACAATAGACATTATATCATATGGTCGTAGCCGGCTTATCAGGACAGGGCTATCGGTCAAATAATGGTAATACCATAGCCATCACAAGCTTAGGACATTAGGATCATGCTACAAAAGAAATAATAGAATGAACATACCTTTCAAAAAATGTCCAAAAGTTGTCTATTTGATGCTTGGCTTACCAAAGTAACATAATAATGCAAAAATCAACAAGGTTGTAAGAATGAACCATAAGTGATCAATAAGACACTAATGTCACCCTTGTAACCAGCATAGATCTGTCACGACCCAAAACGAGCCGCGAGTGGCACCCACATTTATCCTCCTATGTGAGCTAACCAACCAATCTATACCCCAATCATTTACCAATATTCTAACCATAAAGAACAAATATAATTGCGGAAGACTTAAAACTCATAAATATAACCAATAAATAACTTCTAAAATTTAATACTTATTATTCCCAAAATCTGGAAGTCATCACCACAAGAACATCTATCCTCAATTTACTAAATCTAAGAGTATTTAAGAAACTAAATTAAGTAAAAGTAATGGTCCATGTCCGAACTTGAAGACATCAAGACGTGAAGGAGAGAATCCAGTCTGAGCTAGGAACAATAGCTCACCCTGAAATATGATATGTTGAAGACTGGCTAGAGTTGCGGACGAGTCGAGGTTGATGGCACGTTTGCTGCATTCCATAAATAACAAAGAAAAAGAATACAAGTAGGGGTCAGTACAAGGAACACGTACTGAGTAGGTATCATCGGCCAACTCAAAATAGAAAGCAATATATATCAAATAATAATATAAAATCAACTACATACTCAACAGGTGATAACAACAAGTACCATAACCATTGGCCACAACACCCAGCACATCTATGAGGACTCAAGCCTCCACACCATACTCATTTGGGAAATGGTTCTTTAAATTCGAGTATATTAACATAATTCAAGATTCACTCTCTTTATTATCCTGGTGTCGGAACGTGACACTCCGATCCCCTCAATATTATCCTTGTGTCGGAACGTGACACTCCGATCCTCTAACACTATCCTGGTGTCGAAACGTGACACTCTGATCCCCTCAATATTATCCTGGTTTTGGAACGTGACACTCCGATCCTCTAATACTATCCTGGTGTCGGAACGTGACACTCCGATCCTCTAATACTATCCTGGTGTCGGAACGTGACACTCCGATCCCCTAATACTATCCTGGTGTCGAAACGTGACACTCCGATCCCCTCAATATTCATTCTTTAGTTCATCAAGCCTTCCTTTATGTCCAGGCATCATCATTAATAAAGGGAAGTTAAGGTTATTAAGATTCCACAGTATCATCATTATATTCCATCACCATTTACATAATCACAACATGGAACAACACAATTAAGCATATAGAAGACTTTACAATACCACCCAATACATATCAATCGCTATTTCGAGTTTACTATGAATAGCATAAACCATAACCTACCTCCACCGAAGAATCGTGATCAAGTAAGCTACTTCTCAATGCCTTTGCTTTCCTCTTCGCTTCTCCCTCTCTCGCTCGTTCGTTCCCCTCTCTCTGTTCTTTCTATTTTTCCTTATTCAAACTCTCCTTCTTTTACCCTAATTATCATATAATTAAGTTAAAAGATGATACAAGTAACCCACTATTTATTTCAAGGTTATCTCCTTTAACCCCCAAGTAATTAAATTATTAACATTAACCCACTAACTTTATAATTATAATCATGAATAGTCCAAAACGCCCCCTAAAAACATTAGCAGAAATCCGACCCAGGTGGAATTACGCACCCTCTGATGGTCCGTCATGACTGTGACGGTCCGTCCTGCAGGTCCGTCACAAAGTTCAGAGAGTTAATTTCTGTGGAAAGGTTTGTGACGGTCCGTCGTGTCTACGACGGTCCGTCCTGTCATTCCGTCGCGAAGTTCAGAGAGTCGATCTCAGTATCAAATTTTCAGAATTGAAGTGTTTTGGAACGAAACCCCCTCGACGGTCCGTCGTGCCCTTGACGGTCCGTCGTGGGATCCGTCGACCCAGTCAGTTATTATCAGAAATAAACTCTAGTGCTCGAATCGACTAAACAGGTCGTTACAAGATCAAAACCATAAAATGAGGCCAAAACAACATAAATTATTAACAAAATCCATTAAATACATTCCAACAACGTCTCAAAGGATCACAAGCTCTAGAATGGACATAACTAGGCCTGCTTTACGTCATTCAGTCCAACAACCATTGTACGCCACATCGATAGGAATCAAACAAAACCCCAATGACCCCACACACCTTAACACCATCAATAAACAATCATAATACTAAAACCAAGTAAGACAAAAAGGCTGCCCACAACCGCAATATCGAAAACACCACCACGTGGCTCAAAGCCTACAAAAATGATACGACGACATGGAACTATCAAGGAGGGTTGTAAAAATAAGATTACCTCAACAAAAATGACTGAAATAATAATACAAATATTTTGCCTATTGCAACTGCAACAGTTGGAGCCCAAATCAACAAAAAATATTATACCACAATGTTGAGATCGCAATGTAGAGAAACTTCACAGTTGAAAGAATTAACACCCGTGGATGATTTAGTTTCTTGAGTTCTGATTTTTCTGTGGTTTTTGATTAGTTCTAATGAAAAAAATTAAGGATATGGATGTATTTAAAGAATGAACGAATTAGGTGCTGGGACCCACTTTGAGGTATCTACTTGCATGCCTAACTAAAATGTACATATCTCCCAATTGTGAAGTCATATTGATGAATGGTTCAATGCGTCGGAAACTACACTCGTAGGCTTTCAACCTGATATTTCATAGGTATTCTAATTCTTTATATATTATTTCTTAAAATCTCTCCCTGTATTACCAAGAATTCCTTAACGACATTTATAATAACTTTTGCCGACTTCTATATTCCAACTTCCTTGAACTTCAAACTCAAAGTACAAACATTGTGCACCAAAAATAACTCATGTAACATCCTTCCTAATATTTAAGGTAGTCTCAAACTTATTCCAAAGGTATGAGTTAATTCCAAGGTTCAAACAGGCGAGGTGTCACGACATGAATAGAGGAAATAAAGTCTTAAATGTCTTGACATGTCATAAGAGAAAATCCGAGTACAAGGTCACAAATGCATACACTAATCTCTAAAATAGAGACTAACATAAGTGAGGTTCTAGGACAATCTCTAGCTCCTCGAATGTCTGAAACTAAATTAAAGTCTGAAATGATCATAAGAAAACATTAATGGTTGTTTCCAAACAGTGAGGATGTTACGACCCAGAACGTTGTGATTGGCACCCACACTATCCCTCCAATGGAAAAACCACTCATACAACCCAAACCAAGAAACTAGACCAAAACAAAGGAAATTAAGTTAATGAAGCAACTTAATTAACTAAAAAATGCAGAATATAAATATCTAGAACATCAAAGTTGATGTTCCAAAACATCTTAAAAGATTCATAAATCTAAATAAAAAGGGATACATCCCCAACTAATGAATTATTTAACTATCTAAAACAATGCCTATGTCTGGAAACGGTGGGCATAAATGAAAGAGAACTCCATGGAAGCCCGAAAAATGCGGTTAACCCTTGAATTTGATGCGATGATCTCTAGTCTCCTAAGTGAGGCTTGTATAGACGCTTGAAGATGCGTTATACTCAACAAAAATAAGATCAAGTGCAGAATCAGTACACAACTACTTTATACTGGTAGGATCACGGACTGTACTACTAGTGCAATATAAACAAGTCAGACAAACATTACATCACATGCATATATATCAACCAATACGACATTATCCACATGAAAATTCGACAACACACTACAAATTCTTATCACATCATTGGTCATCTCACGGAACCCAAACTGAAACAGTTAGCTTACCAGAATGTGACAATCCGATCTAAAAGTATGTCAGAACGTGGAAATCCGATCCAATATTGTGCCGAAACATGGCAACCCGATCCAAAGTTATGCCGAAATGTGGCAATTGATCCCAGTTAGCTTGCTGGAACATGGCAATCCGATCCGCATTGACACACCTTAATCACAATCGCAATCACAAGTGTATCATCAAGATCATACATTTACATCATTCATCTATCTCAATTACAACAAGGGTGATTCATATTGCAATATTCATATACATACAAGTATCACAATGAAGCAAGAGTATCCATACATCACACAATCATAAAATCACAACCATCACCTACCTCGAAACAAGTTTGAAACCTTAAAAAACTTGATCCTTCCCTTTCCGAATTCATTTCGCTTGTTCTTGGTCTACAAACATTTACTAACATATGGAAATCAATAAACAATCACTAATTACCTGAATTACTAACAATGTTTATAACTCTTTTAATCATACCTATGATCTCTACTATCTGGATTAGGGTTGTTTCCACTGTAAAATTAATCCAGGAAACCCTCCCCCATAAATATTTACCCATTAAATTACGTTCTATGAATTGAAAAACACATTCAGAGAGTTAAAAACTTACGTTTAGCCTCACGAATGGTGGAAAACAAGTTAGGGTAACTTATGGGTCGTTCAGTAACTCTAAAAGTAAAAAATGACAAATAAGGTCTCTTAGGGGTTCTATTAACGACATAATTCATGCCTGTGCCGCTATAATGACACTTTTCCCGCTATAGCGGCGGTGCTACAACGGCTTGAAATCCTGCTACAAGGGAATTTTTGAAACAGTGAACCCTCCCTAAAAATTTATGATTTTAAGTCTCGTCACAACGGCCATTATCCGGCTATAGAGAGCTCGTTCGCATATTTTCAAAGTCACAAATTATAGCACACCTCCATTTCACTATGCTCAGAAAGTACCATTTATGGTAAGGTCGATTCCTGGAGCTCTACTCACTCAAATTCAATATTATAAAATTAGACGGATTCGTTAAAGAGTTATATAATACCTCATGTAACCAAATTTTTAATTAAGTCACCAGATCTGTAACAAATTTCCCTACAATTTGATGACTTTGATTTCCTCCAAGTCTGGACAAGGTTGAGAAAATCCTAATACTATGATGATTTTTTTCGGCCTCGATTTTTGCCTCATTGGTATTTTTTTTAAAGAGGGAACCTGGTCTCTACAATAGATACCAATTTTCCCTTCACTCGTCTCCGAGTGACAAAACTAAGGAAAAACAAGCTAAGGGGAGAGCAAAGTAGTACCTTAATCAGTTAACAATTGTGGATACTTGTCTCTTTTGTCTGAACAATTGTGGATACTTGTCTTTCATGTCCTTCTCCTCTAAAACTTGGAAGTAAAAAGGGTACCCCAATTTGAGATGATAAAAAGGGACACACCACGCTAACTCACTATATCTTTTACATAGATCTTCACCAATTGTTCAACATTATAGTCTTACCGAAATAAAATGGGCTGACTTAGTCAATCTATCAACCACATCTCAAATAGAATCAAACTTTTCCAAAGTATTATGAAGACCAACCACATAATCCATGGCTATTCTTTCCCACTTCCATTTCGAAATTGACATTCTTTGAATCAATCCAACAGGATGTTCATACTTCACTTGTTGACAATTCTAACACTTAGCCACAAACTCCGCAATGTCTTTATTCATCCCTTACCACCAATAAATTCAATATAGATTTGTGTACATCTTGGTCACACCCGGATGAATAGAATATCGCAAACCATGACATTCCGCTAATAATTTTTTAATCAAGCCATCAAATTGAGGAACAAAAATCCTTCCTTTCACTATAAGAGCACCATCCGTATCAAGAGTTGTCTCTTCTGTATTACAATTCACCATCTTGTCTTTGAGTTCTTTCCAATCTTCATCCTCAACATGTTTGGCCTTGATCTCCTCGATAAAGGTGACCTTAACTTCAATGCTAACTAAAACACTGCCTCTTTCAGAGATGCCCGACTGCATGAACTTAGCCTCTAAGGTATGGATTTCTTTTGACAAAGGTCGCTTGGTTACACTCAAGTAAGTTAAGATACCCATACTTACCGTGCTTCTACTCAAAGTGTTTTCCACCATATTAGCCTTGCCCGAATTGTATTGAATGGTCACATAATAATCCTTGAGTAACTCCATCAATCTATGTTGTCTCAAATTCATATCTTTTTGAGTGAATATATGATTCAGACTATGACGATCTGTAAACACTTCACACTGAATGCCGTAGAGGTAATGGCACCAAATATTAAGGGCAAATACTACCGCTGCCAACTCCAAGTCATGAGTTGGATAATTTCTCTCATGTACTTTCAATTGGCGCAATACAGAGATTATCACATTTTTATGTTGCATTAACATAATGATTAACCCCAAAATGAGAAGCATAACAATAAATCATAAAATCCTTACGCTCCACAGGTAATACTAGGATAGGTGCGGTAGTCAAGAGAGTATTGAGCTTTTGAAAGCTCTCCTCACATTTTTCAGTCCATTCAAATAGTATCTCCTTCTTAGTCAAACTAGTCAACTAAGTGTCAATAGAAGCAAAATTCTTTACAAACCGACAGTAGTAGCTAGCGACCCCACAAATCTCCTAACTTCCATCACAGAGCTAGGTTGAACCCAATTTTAAACCTCCTCATTCTTTTATAGATCTAGCATAACCCCTTTCTCCGAAACTACATGCCCCAAAAATGCTAAGGAAATCAACCAAAATTCATACTTAAATTTTTTTGCATACAATCTTGGTTTCACAAGAACAACCAGAAAAATACAAAGATGATCGACATGCTCTTCCTCACTCTTTTAATAGACCAAAATATCGTCAATGAAAACTATTACAAATGAATCAAGAAATGTCTTGAACACCCCATTCATCAAACTCATAAAAGTTGCAGTCGCATTGGTCAAACCAAATGATATCACCAAAAATTCATAGTGCCCTTGCAAGTCCTACATGTTGTCCTAGGCACATCTTCTGGCCTAATTTTTAATTTATGATAGCCAGACCTCAAATCAATTTTAGAGAAGATTGGTTCATATTGCAATTGATCGAAAATATCATCTAGTCAAGGCAAAGTATACTAGTTTTGAATAGTGACCCTATTCAATTGCTGATAGTCTATACACATTATGATACTCCCTTCCTTTTTCTTAACAAACAACACTGGGGCACCCCATAGAGAATCAATGGGTTGAATAAAGTTTGTATCAAGAATCTCTTGGATTACAACCTTAAGATATCTCTATTCCACCAGAGTTATGCAATATGGATGGTTGAAAGTGGTACAAGTATCGGGCTCTAAGTCAATACAAAAATCTATATCTCTATCTGGATTCGTACTAGACAAGTCATTAGGGAATACTTCGCTACATTTAGAAACCACCGGAATAGACTCAATATATGGAGACTCTATCTCAACGTCCCTCACATGAGCTTAATGAGCTAAACAACCCTGCTCTACAAATTTACTAGCCTGAATGGAGGATATAATCTTAACATGCTTAGGCTTGTACACTCCTTCCCACTCTAATAATTCCCTTCCGGGAATTTCTAGAGTCACAGACTTAGTATTACAATTTAATACATCATGATAGGAGGACAACCAAGCCATACCAAAGCTAATATCAAAATCAGCCACATCCACAATTACCAAATAAGCCTAAGATTAAGAACCCATAAACAAAATAGGACACGCATGATAGATGTGGGTGACTATGACTAACTCTCCGACTGGGGTAGAAACATGGATAGAGCCATCAAGTACATCACAAATCATATCAAACTTGGACGCAAAGCTCACGGATACATAAAAGTAAATGGAACCCAGATCAAACAATACATTAGCCATCCAGTAACAGACAAGAATAGTACATATGATCACCGTGTCAAATGCATCTTCCCCATTCTTGCCCGAAAAAGCATAAAATTAAGCCCTATCATCTTGACGAGCTACTTCCCTACCTGGTTTCACATTACCTATGCTCGCACTACCATTAACGTTTCATCTACCTCCTCGGCCTCTCTATTTACCTTCTCGCCCACCTTGTGGACGCACTCGGCCATTCTTACCGTTACTCGCGAGTACCACTACACTAAATTGTTGTTGTGGATTCTAGCACACGCGGATGGGTGAAATCTCTCCTCATGTGTCCAAGTTATCACATCCGAGTTTACCTCCTAGACGTAACCGGCTTCGTCGTACTCGTTGAGGACTAAGACTAGCCTCTTAGTTTACATCATTAGATTCATAGGTCATATTTAGAGGAAAATTTAAAACTTTTCATTACATCTACTCGGAGTTTTACATAGACCTCTACATACACATAGTATATATATATATATATATATATATATATAGATCTTTAATAAAAGGTCTTGCATAATTAATTATTCCTAAAAATTTCGATAATGGTGGATATTTCAATAATAAAATTGGTTTTTTTTCAATAAATTCGTTAAACTTTTAATGTTGTACAATCCTACTCAAAACTCCTTCAGTCTCTTGTTCTATTATGTAATTATCATATTAGGTTCTTGTTTTAACTTCCTTTTTTTTTTTTTAATTATGGACTCTGTCCATTCATGAATCTATTATTACTGTTCATCTCTTTCTCTTAGCCTTTGTTCTTAAATGTAATCTTCTTTAACCACACCCCGGATTTGGTTATTCATAGCTCTTTTCTCAGAACATTTAACCTGACAATGTCCTAGGAATTTACAGGTTAATCCATCGATACTAATAAGAAGCTAAGAGACTAACCATATACTAAGTAATATAGATTTATGATGATATTCATAAATTTACATGAATTTACCAAATAATTAATATTTTATAAAAACAAACACACATAATTTACATATATGGGAAGTTGACTAGAAACTTAAATATGAAGACTTACATTATTTAGAACAGAGTGAAGTTTCCCTTTCGGGAAACCCGAAAATCTTCCAAGATTTTACTTAAAACAAACTTTTAGAATAATAAACTGAAAACTTTACTACAATTTTTTAAAGATAATTGTAAAGAAAACGGGATTTTCTAGAGGATTTTGAGAGAGTGTTTGTTGTGTTTGTCTTAGACTTTTTTCGCTTCTGCTCCTTCTTGTCTTGATAAAGCTTTCTTTTATAGAGGTCTTCGAACTTCAAACTCCAGATTTCAAATGGAAAAAGGAATCTTATCATCTCAGCCGGGTACACATCTGGGCCCCATCGTCATGTGAAATAATATTCCTTTCTTTGCATTATTGTCCTTTTAGTCTGATTTTTGTCTGTCAATACTTATCTATACATAACGACGAGTCCCAACAGTTTTTCCACATGTGTGGTAGTGAGTAAAGTGGGACTCACATTTGAAAAAATAGGCATTCCTCTTTAAAACTATAATAATATATATATATATATATATATATATATATAATAATATATTTTTTTAAGTATCTAAATTATGTAACGCAATTGAATCAAAACTCATACCAGAGTCATCATCATTTGGGTCTTGAGCAAATTGCATTGAGTCTGAATTATTATCTGAATTATTTGGACTTGAAATAGAGTCTTGTGTTGGGCTTTGTATTGGGCTTGGATTTATATGTTTATCTTTTTCTTGCTTTTGTCTAAGTAATTTTTCTACTGTTTGGGTTATAAGGGATTCTAAATCTTTATTTTTTTGGGATTTTTTAATTTTTTGTCTAATAGTCTGGTTAAATGAAAGTGGTAACCTTCTTCTAGAAGACGACCCTTCATCTTTTTCACTTTTTGGAAAAGTGACAGCCATCAACGGGTTTGAGAAGTCTTTACCGTCTACCGTTTGAACCGGACTAGCTGTATCTCCATCCGATACAGTGGATTTCTTCGCACTCAGTGGGGAATGCACACCCATCTCATCAATTTTTATAAGGGATGGAAAACCCTGTTTATCTGTCTGAGATTGTACATCTTGTTCACATTTGCTTTTCATTTTTTGGAGTTTTTCTCTGAGCTTGGCATTTTCTTGCATTAAGGCTTCATTTCTCAAATTTAGCCTTTTGAATGCTTCGGTGATGGATGAGCAATGGTCACAAAATATTATTTTCTCTGTGTCTTTTTGGATATTGTATTGTGGACTTTTATCTGGATTTTCTCTAAGGGCTGGAGAAATACAATAATTTGGTCCTAATATTCCTCTAGCATAGTCTAAAGCTTCTCTAAAATCATTAAAACCTTTAAAAAGAGGTTTTTCAAAATTTTTAATAGAGTCTAAAACTTCTATCCATGTCTGAAAAACACCATTAGTTTTACCATGAATTACTACATAATATTTAAATCTATTTTCTTTATTTTACTAGTAAAATAATATCCTAAAGCATTTAAAACTGCAATAACATATTTAGTGTCTTTTTTATTATGAGTTATCCATATGTTATCTATGAGAGGTTTTTGCTGTTTGTCTAGTTGACAGTTAGATAAATGTCTGAATGTCAGGTTGGACGGCTCGTAAGCTATTAAATTTTGTTGTCCAAACTGCAATCTTTCTATTCTAACATCATCTATTTTATCTAAAGTTTTAAAATGCAAATTTGCTAACATTGCATGTTTATAAGAGTCTGCCAAACCTGAGGTTGAAGGTTGAACCTTTTTACCTTTGTCTGATAGTAGAGGTCTCATTCTGTAAAATTTAAACTTTGATTAGTAATCTACTTAGTTGATCTGCAATATTATTATCATTTCCTTTTATATGCTCAAAAATTATAGAATGATAAATTGATATAGTGTCTACAAAATTTAGCCATATTCTTCTACTACTAGTTCTATCATTAATTTTCTGATGAAATTTTACAATGGTTTCACAATATGTTCTTATTAATATTTCTGGTTTATTTAAAATATAAATTCTAAAACTATTTAAACCATATATTACAGCTAAAATTTCAACGTCTATACTAGCTTTATTACCTTTTTCTTCAAATTTTCTTCTCTGATAAGAACATATTTTTTCTTCTTGTTTAGAACTGTATTTATGTGGTCTTGATTTTAATACTGCACCCCATCCCTCAAAACTTCCATCTATTTCTATTATTAAATAGTCTGATTCTAATGGCATATTGAGATCTGGAATATTTTTTATTTTTTCTTTTATCCTTTGTACTAATTTTATGTCTTCAATATTGAAATTTCTTTGTCCTTTAGTCCCTGTCTTAGAGTATAATGGTCCTGCCATTTTTCCTAGATCTTTAATAAAAGGTCTTGCATAATTAATTATTCCTTAAAATTTTTGTAAACCTTTTAAATTATTTAATTTATCTGGCATATCTAGAGCTTTTTTAGCTATATGAGGTTGTAATTTAACCTTTCCTTCTCCTAAAGTAATCCCTAAAAAGTTTATATAATTTTTGCATAATTCTATTTTCTTCTTGCTAATTATTATCCCATTATTAACAAATAATCTAATAACAGTTTGTAAATGTCCTAAATGTTCTTTTATATTTTTACTAAAGACTAAAATATCATCTACGTATACTAAAACAAATTTTTTATATTGTCCAAATATTTTATCCATTTTTCTTTGGAAAATTGGAGGTGTTGTTTTTAACCCAAATGACATCACTAACCATTCAAAATGTCCTTCAGGACAGTTAAAGTCTGTCCATTCTATACAGTGTGGATGCATTTTTATCTGCCAATATCCTGATTTACAATCAAATTTGCTAAAAATTGTTTTTCCTTGAATTCTATTTATCAATTATGTTTTATCTTGCAATTTATAACCGTCTGTTCTAGTATTGTTATTTAGTCTTTTGTAATTTATGACCATTCTAGCTTTTCCTCTAACTATTTCGCTATGATTTCTTACCATAAATGCTGCTGATCTATGTTTTGAAATAGATCTTCTTATTACTCCTAATTCTAATAGCTCTTTAATTTGTATTTTAAAATCGTCTAGATCTTGATTTGTGGCTTCTATTGAGGCTGTTTTTATTATATATTCTGGGTTTATTATGTCTAACTTACATACTTCATTATTATTTTTCCAATACTTTAGAGGTTTTTCTCCTATTATTTCTATTTGGTCTAAAATTTTACTATATTATCTAGATCTTGTTGATTTTTGATTTGTCCTATTTTTTGAATTCCTGTCATAAAGTTATATAACTCTGTTTCCATTTCTAGTAAAACATAATTTTTATTAACTATTTCATCTTCTTTATCTATCTCTAGTATATTCTCGTATAGTGTATTACATTCTATCTTAGTACATTCTATATTATTCTCACAATTATCGCAACATTTTTCTTTATGTCTTACTTTAGTGTCAATTTTGTTAGTTAATACTGAAGTATGAGTAATATTTTTCATGAAAAGTATTCCATCTTTTGTTATTAAAGTTCCTCCTTTATTATATAGTATAAAATCTAGTCCTAACACAAAATCTACTCTTATATCTAAATCTCTTACCCATATTTTATCCATCTTATAGGTAGGTTTATAGAATTCTGAACAAGTATTTAAAAAAGTTATTTGTGCTTTATCTATGTAGTATCTATATATATTATGTGTTCCATCCATTTGCATAGCTACAAGTGGTTTTTCTAAAGTTTTTATTAATTTTGGAGGTACAATTTTTTTATTTAGAATACTTTTAGTACATCCTGAATCTATTAATGCTAAAGTCTCTATTTCATATTTTCCAATCTGCAGTTTTGCTAATATTTTCACAGTATTTATATTTTTATCTTCATTACATATTAAAGTATTAGATTCTTCATTCATTAATTCTTGATTTTCTAGTTGTAATTCTTGTTCAATATTTTTTCCTTTTTCTAATCTTGCTATTCTTTCTTCTAATTCTTTATCTTTTGCTTCTAATACTAATACTTTTAAATTTATTAGAGGTTCATTTGTATGTACCTCTTTTCATTTCTGGGTTATTATTCCTAATTGTGTTTCTATACAACTTATACATCCTTCTATAAAGCATTTATTACATTTAGCTCTTTTATATTTACTTGGATACCATTTACACCAATTACATGGATTACAGTCTAATCCTGTATCTTTTTCAAAATTATGTTCACATTTATTATGTTCATAAAATTTTGGGTTTTATATATAGATGACCTAAAGATTAATTTTATGAACATAATAAAAATGTGAACATAATTTTGAAAAAAGATACAGGATTATATCTTTACAGAAATTCATTTCATTTTGTTTTAGTTGTTTTTGTATTTGTAAATTAGTACATTTTTCTTGTAATATTTCCATTATATGTTGTATTCTATGTCCTATTGACCATTTAGCTTGAGGGTTTTGTGCTACTCCTTCTCTTTTAGTCCATCTTTCTTCTATGTCTCTTCCTAAAGCTCCTGGTAGTTTGTTAAATAATTTTTTACCTAAGTCTTGGTCAAAGTCATTTCCACTAATTGTACAATAATTGAAATAATCATTTAAAAATTTCTTTATATAATACCAATTACTTATACTTAATTGTTCTAGTTTTATTACTGCATTTCGTTGTAAAGCTACTAATCCACTATTTGGGTCTTCTCCTGTTATTAATGTATGTATTTTATTTGTAGTTTATATGGGTTTGGTCCTAACGATACTAAATACTGAAATTCTGATGGGAATTCTACTTTATAAGCTTTCCATAGAGCTTTAGTTGATTCTCCTAGGAATGTTTCTAAGTATTTGTACATGGTTTCAGCATCAGTCTCTGTATAATTTTTTATAAAATCTGCTACTACTATTCCTTTCCATAAGTCTATTACTAAATTCCATCTTTGTGGATCATGTGCTGCTATATTTAAAATTTTTCCTTTACTTCCTCCTTCTTGGAGTATTATTGGTTCTTCTATAGGCATTCTTTTTCCCATAGGTTTAACTTCTGTTATTGGAGTATCTCCTTGTCTATACACTTTTCTACGTGGTATATTTCCTGTGCTATTATCTGCAGTATATATTTGTTTATTTGTTCTTTGGAATGGATTACTAGAAATTGCTGTTTCCATTAATTCTTTTTGACTTAGTATAGATTCTAACTCAGATATATCACTATCATTATCTTGTATTTGTGTCATTATATTATTACTTTTTTCTAATTTATTTTTAAACTCTTTTCTAATCTATATCCTTTATTATCAGTTCTTTGTTCACATGTTTTAAAATGAGATATTGTTTGTTCTAAATTTAAGTCTTTTAATTTACATCCTTTGCATTTAAATAGTCTATTCTTATGATTTTTACTTATTTCTTTGGCTTTTTCTATAGCCAAATCTACTGCAAAATCTTCTTCTAATATTATTTCTATATTCATTCCTTCTAAAGGCATTTCTTCTACAACACTTTCTTCTTCAAAGTTTTTTTGGGCTTCGTAATTGTAATCTGTAAATCTAATTGAAGGTTCTCCTTTAGAATTTGTATATATTAAATGAGCATCTGGTATTAATGCTTCTTTTTCTTTAAAATCTCCTAATTTCCATTCTAATCCTGCATATTCTTCAGGACTTATTTTTATAGGTTTTATTGATTTTATCCCATTATTTCCCATTAATTCTACTACGACTTTTATTTGTAATTTAAATCTAGTGTTACTATTATCAGTCATTTTTCCTAAAAATCCTACACACATTAATAAATTCTTTCCACTATGCATTTCTTCGTATCCTTTAGTTTGTATTCCTATTCTTATTTGGTTTCCGAATTCATTTAAATTCATCATAAAATCTGGACTTATATAGAAAATTCCTCCATTATTAGTCATATCTACTTCTGTTAATCCTATAATTGTTTTTTTTATGTCTGACCATCTATTATCATATATTGTAATTAATGTCTTTGTTCCTAAGTTTTTTCTAGTTAATCCTTTAATTCCTATAACTATTAATCCTATATGCATTAAGTCTTTTTTAACATATTTAATTTCTTTTACTGATTCAGCGTTTATGAGTGGTAGAGTGACAGAGTTTTTTCCTAATACTGACAATTGTTCTTCTCTATAATGTCTATGTAGTTGAGATTTCGAGTTTGTATTATATAATACTTTTGGATTCAATAATTTTAATTGATTTTGTTGGAAGATTTGTATATCTTTATCTGTATCTATTATTTCTTTTAATTGTTGATTATTTTCTTCTCTTGTCTTTCTATTTAATATTCTTGACAAAAATTTATTGCTTATCATATTCTGGGAGTAACGTGGTCTTGGTCTTTCTTCTCTTTGTCTAGTTGGAAAAATATCCATTTTTTCTGTTTTTTAATTATTTTTTCTTTTTGAGCAGTAATTTCTATTTTATTTATCTTTTCTATTAATTCTTCTATTCCGGTTGTATCTATATTTTTATTTTCTAGTTTTTCTTTAGAGTTTTTATCTATCTTATTATTTAGTTGTAATAAAAGTGTTATTATTATATTATTTTGTTGTATAATAATTTGATCTGATTTTGAAGGTGGATTAAATTCTTTATAGTCTAATGGGAGGACTATTCTTTTTTCTATTAGTTTTATTGCTTCCATATGTGTTTCTGATAATACTAAATCTATCATGAAATAACTATCTCTTTTATTGATGCTAATTCTGTCTTTATTGCTTGTATTTTTATTATTAATGTATTACTAATTTCTTCCTTAGATTTATTTTTGTCACGACCCAAAACGAGCCGCGAGTGGCACCCACAGTTATCCTACTATGTGAGCGAACCAACCAATCTAAACCCCAACATTTTAACCATAATAAACAGAATATAATGCGGAAGACTCACAATATTTATTAATATAACCAATAAACAAGCTTCTAAAGTCTATTAACTATTATCCCCAAAATTTGGAAGTCATCACCACAAGAACCTCTATCCTCAAATTACTAAATCTAAGAGTATGTAAGAAGCTAAAATAAATAAACAGCTAGTCCATGCCAGAACTTCAAGGCATCAAGACGTGAAGAAGAAGATCCAGTCCAAGCTAGAAGCAATAGCTCACCCTGAAATCTGGTGTGATGAAGACTGGCTAGAGTTGCGGACGAGTCGAAGTCGATGGCACGTTTGCTGCACTCCACAATAACAAAGAAAACAATTTACAAGTAGGGGTCAGTACAAGGCACAAGTACTGAGTAGGTATCATCGGCCAACTCAGAATAGAAAGCAATATATATTGAACAATAACATAAAATCGACCACAATACTTAACAGGTGACAATCAACAAGTCAAGAATCATTTGCAACAACACCAAGACACACCTATGAGAACTCAAGCCTCCACACCATACTCATTTAGGAATTAGGTTCTTCAAATTGAGTATATTAACATAATTCAATATTTGTTCTCTTTATTCCTCTTGTGTCGGTACGTGACACTCCGATCCCCTACTATCCTGGTGTCAGAACGTGACACTCCGATCCCATACTATCCTGGTGTCGGAACGTGACACTCTGATCCCATGCTATCATGGTGTCGGAACGTGACACTCCGATTCCATACTATCCTGGTGTCGGAACGTGACACTCCGTTCCCATACTATCCTGGTGTCGGAACGTGACACACTGATCCCATACTATCCTGGTGTCGAACCGTGACACTCCGATCCCCTAGTCTCATTCTTTTAGTTCATCAAGCCTTCTTTTATACCAAGGCATCATCATTAACAAAGTGGATTTAAGATTTAAGATTCACAGCCTCATCTTTCCAATCCATTACAATTACATAATCACATCATGCAAGCACACAATTAAGCATATAGAAGACTTTAAAATACTACCCAATACATATCATTCGCTATTAAGAGTTTACTAAGAATTAGCATAAACCATAACCTACCTCCACCGAAGAATTCGTGATCACACAAGCTACTCCTCAAAGTCTTTGCTTTCCTCTTCGTTCTCTCTTCTCTCGCTCGTTCGTTCTCTCTTTCTCTCTGTGTTCTTTCTGTTTTTCTTATTCAAACCCTTTTTTTTTACCCTAATTGTCATATAATTAAGTATAAAAGATGATAAAAATAACCCACTATTTATTTCAAGGTTATCTCCTTTAACCCCCAAATAATTGAATTATTAACATTAACCCACTAACTTTATAATTATAAGCATGAATAGTCCAAAACGCCCCGTAAAAACTATTAATAGAAATCCAAACCAGTTAGGGTTACGCAGCCTGTGACGGTTCGTCATGACTGTGACGGTTCGTCCTGCAGGTCCGTCATAAAGTTCAGAGAGTTAATTCTATGGAAAAATTTGTGACGGTCCGTCGTGCCAACGACGGTCTGTCCTGCCATTCCGTCATGAAGTTCAGAGAGTCGATCTCATTACCCAAATTTTTAGAATCCAAGTGTTTCGGAACGAGACCCCATCGACGGTCCGTCGTGCCCATGACGGTCCGTCGTGGGATCTGTCGACCCAGAGAGTTATTACCAGAAATAAACTCTACTGCTCAAAACGACTAAATAGGTTATTACAATAGATACCAATTTACCCATCGTTCGTCGTCGAACGATCACAAGAAGAAAAACAAGGGCGAAAAGGAGTACCTGAATCTGTAAACAGGTGCGGGTATCTTTCTTGCATATCAGGCTCCTTCTCCCAAGTGAACTCTTCAACTGGTCAATTCTTCCATTGAACTTTGATGGATGCAATCTCCCTTGATCTCAACTTGCGGATTTCTCTATCTAGAATGGCAACAGGCTTCTCCTCATAAGACAAATTTTCATCAAGAAGAACTGAATCCCAAAGAATAATGTAGTTTCCATCCCCATGGTATCTTTTCATCGTAGACACATGAAATACCAGGTGCACTCCTGAGAGCCCTGGAGGCAAGGCTAATTCATAAGCCACCTCCCCTACTCGCTTAAGTACTTCAAATGGTCCAATATACCTTGGGCTTAGATTACCTCTTTTACCAAACCGCATCACCCCTTTCATGGGTGAAACCTTCAGCAAGACTTGTTCACCCTCCATGAACTCCAAGTCTCTAACCTTTCGATCTGCATATTCCTTTTGCCTACTTTACGCCACTAAAAGCTTTTCTTGAATGAATTTCACTTTCTCTAATGATTCCCTCAGAAGATCAGTACCCCAGGGACCACTTCAAATGCATCAAACCAACCAAAGGGAGACCTACATCTCCTCCATACAATGCTTTGAATGGGGCCATATCAATACTTGAGTGATAGCTATTATTGTATTAGAACTCTGCTAAGGGTAAGAAGTAATCCCAATGACCATCAAATTCTATCACACATGCACGAAGCATATCTTCCAACACCTGAATCGTTAGCTCGGACTGACCATCGGTCTGAGGGTGAAATGCAGTACTAAGGTCCAACCTAGTACCTAATTCAGCATGCAATGTTCTCCAAAACATAGAAGTAAACTGCGTACCTCTATCTGATATGATGGAAAGTGGAACTCCATGCAATCGAACAATTTTTGAGATATAGAGTTTGGCTAACTTCTCTGCATTGTAAGTCACCTTGATCGGAATGAAGTGAGAAGACTTAGTTAATCTGTCCACAATTACCCAAATAGAATCAAACTTACCCAATGTCTTTAGAAGACCAACCACGAAGTCCATTGCAATTCTCTCCCACTTCCATTCAGGAATGGGCATTCTCTGAAATGTTCCTCCGGGCCTCTGGTGTTCATACTTTACCTGCTGACAATTCCGGCATTGGGCGACAAAATCAACAATGTCACGCTTCATCCTACTCCACCAAAAATGTTGCTTTAGGTAACGATACATCTTGGTTGCACCAGGATGTATAGAATATCCTGAACTATGAGCCTCCGTAAGAATAGTGTATGGATCAAATCATCAACACGAGGCACACATACCCTTCCATTGATCCTCAAAACACCTTCCTCATCGATTTTTGCTTCTTTAGCCTCTCCTCACAACACCTTATCTCGGATCCGAATCAGTTTCTCATCAGTAAACTGCTTTCCCTTAATCTTGTCAAGAAAGGAAGATCTTGCCTCCACACAGGCCCAAAATCCTCCCTTCTCTAGTACTTCCAGCCTCATAAAATCATTAGCCAAAGTCTGAACCTCTTTAGCCAATAGGCGTCTATAAACCTGCAAGTGAGCTAGACTTCCCATGCTCCCTGCCTTTCTACTTTAGACATCTGCCACAACATTAGCTTTTCCCGGGTGATACAAGATAGTGATATCATAGTCCTTCAGTAGTTCCATCCATCTCCTCTATCTTAAATTCAAATCTTTCTGAGTAAAGACATACTGTAAACTACGATGATCTGTATAGACTTCACACTTAACCCCATATAGATAATGTCTCCATTGCTTTAATGCAAACACTACCGCAGCCAGCTCTAAATCGTGGGTCGGATAATTACGTTCATGCACCTTTAATTGCCTCGAAGCATAAGCAATTACATTCTTCTCTTGCATTAGCACTGCACCCAAACCAGAATAGGTACATCACAATAAACAATGAAATTCTTGCCTTCCACTGGCAAGGTAAGAATTGGTGCAGTAGTCAATAAGGTCTTGAGTTTCTTAAATCTTTCTTCAAATTCGTCTTACCATACAAATGGAATGTTCTACTTAGTCAAATTTGTCAGCGGGGAAGCAATAGAAGAGAATCCCTTGACAAATCGACGGTAGTAGCTAGCTAAACCAACAAAGCTCCTTACCTCTGGCACATTAGTAGGTGTTACCCAATTCCTCACTGTTTCGATCTTAGAAGGATCAACCATCACTCCATCCTTAGAAACCACGTGCTCCAAGAAGGACACTGATTCTATCCAAAACTCAAACTTGGAGAATTTGGCATAAAGCTTTTTCTTCCTCAACAACTCCAATACAATTCTCAAATGCTCCTCATGTTCCTTCTTACTCTTTGAGTATATCAGTATATCATCAATAAATACAATAACAAAGAGATCCAGATATGGCTAAAAATCCCGTTCATCAAGCTCATGAAAGCAGCAGGGGCATTCGTAAGACCAAAAGACATTACTACGAATTCATAATGCCCATACCTGGTTCGAAAAGCAGTCTTTGGCACATCTGTTTCCCGTATTTTCAATTGATGATAACCGGATCACAAGTCAATCTTAGAGAAGACACAAGCACCTTGTAACTGATCGAACAAGTCATCAATGCGAGGAATGGGGTACTTGTTCTTAATAGTTACCTTATTCAACTGCCGGTAGTCTATGCATATCCGGAAACTCCCATCATTCTTCTTCACAAATAACACCGGAGCACCCCAAGGGGATGCACTTGGTCTAATAAAACCTTTACCTAACAACTCCTGAAGTTGAGCCTTTAACTCCCTTAACTCTGCTGGAGCCATTGTATAAGGAGGTATGGAAATGGGGCGAGTACCCGGCTCCAGATCAATGCAAAAGTCGATATCCCTATCCGGTGGCATACCAGGAAGGTCTGCAGGAAACACATCCAGAAACTCACGGACTACCGAAACCGACTCAATTGAAGGTACTTGGGTAGTATCATCCCTGAGGTGTGCCAAGAAAGCTAAACACCTTTTACTAACCATTCTCTTAGCACGAAGAAAGGAGATGATACGAACTGGAGTGGAAGTGTAGTCACCCTCCCACACTAACGGATCTGTCCCAGGCATGGCCAACGTTACAGTTTTAGCATTACAATCTAAGGTTGCAAAATTTGGAGAAAGCCAAGTCATACCCAGAATTACATCGAAATCAACCATTTCTAAGATAACCAAGTCTACATGAGTATTGCTCCCCACAAAAGTTACAAGACAAGACCTATACACCTTTTCAACTATCACAGACTCACCCACCGGAGTAGAAACACGAATAGGCATGTTAAGAAATTCACAATGTAAATTAAGACCAATAGCAAATGAGGAAGATACATATGAAAATGTGGAGCCAGGATCAAATAACACAGAAGCCATGCAATCACACACCAAAAGATTACCTATGATAACAGCATCAGATGTCTCCGCTTCAGACCTCCCAGGGAAAGCATAACAATGGGCCCTATCACCTGTCTGCCCGTTGCCCCTACCATGTTGTGTTGTAGTAGCTCCAGTTTGCCCGTCACCCCGGCCGTTTTGGTGACCACCATTACCTCGGCCACCATATCCTCCAGAATGACGGCCTCTTCCATGACCACCTCTACCTCTGACTATTGGGGGTCTGTAACTCTGTTTCGGTAAATACCTCCTAATGTGTCCAGTCTCCCCACATCCATAACACTCTCTGGATTCAAGCATAGGTCTCTATGAGAATGACGAAGTCTGGGGGTAACTTCCAAACTCAGAGGAATGTTGGTTGGTGTGCGATGGACCCCCAGCTACAGCCTGCAGTGAAGACTGAATAGGTCGGGCTGGGTAACCTCCTGAACCCTGCCCTCTGGAGTATGAACCATTAAACTCACCTCCCTTACGAAACTTCTTAGATGTCGATGCCATGGTGAAGTCATCTAGCTTCACCCCCTCCACTTTTATCACAAAATCTACCACCTTCTGAAAGGATCAGCAGCTACGTGTAAGGCTGAAATCTGCAAATCGGACCTCAGCCCTTTCACGAAATGGCGAATTCGCTCTTGTGGACTGAAGCAAAGTTGGGTGGAATACCTGGATAGCTCACGAAACTTATCCTCATAAGCAGTAACCGACATCCTGCCTTGCTCTAGGCTTAGGAACTCATCTCTCCTCCTATCCCTCAAAGTCCGGGGTATATACTTCTCCATAAATAAGATAGAGAATGACGCCCAAGTCATAGGTGGTGCCTGTGCTCGTTGACACTCAACATATGACCGCCACCACATTTTGGCGTTCCCTTGAAACTGATAGGTCACAAACTCAACACCAAATCGTTATACTATGCCCATCTTATGTAGCAACTCATGAAAATCAACCAGAAAATCATAGGCATCCTCAGATTCAGCACCCTTGCAGACTGGAGGTTTCAACTTCAGAAATTTAGTGAAAATCTCATGTTGATCACTCGTCATTATAGGTCCTGTAGTCAATCGAGGGAACGTGCCTATTTCCAATGAGGCATCCATGCGGGGAGCCACAACAGCTGCATGTTGTACTCCCGAAACCTGAGGTGCTTGTGCAGAAAACACTGGAGATGTCTGGCCTTGATCAAAAAACACGCTAAGATAAGCAAGAACCTGGTTAATCATCTCTGGGGTAGGTTGGGGTGGTAATTCCTCATTCTGCACTTGCTCATTTTCCCCCTCCTCACCGTCTCTTACTACCTCATCAGTCGGTGGAGGAGTCACCGCCCTTGTACTAGCTGGACCAGGTGTTTGTCCTCTACCTCTAGAGGACGTCCTCCCGCGACCTCTACCACGGCCTCTTGCCACTGCTCCTCTTCGAGCTACAGCCCAGTGGCTGGCTAGGACGCATCTTGTCTTGCCGGTGTTGGTGTTGGCGCAGTTGTTGCTCTAGTTGTAACCATCTGCAAAATAGAGTGAAGATGGTCAGATACCAATTTGTATCACCTAGATACCAATTGGATCCAAGTAATAGCACGAAAGAAAGAAAGAATGGAATTTTCCTAAAGTCCTATAGCCTCTCAAAGAAAAGTAAAGGCGTCCCCCTACCGTTCCTTAAGACTCTACTAGACTCGTTCTTGTGTGATGAGACCAACGAACCTAATGCTCTGATACCAAGTTTGTCACGACCCAAAACGAGCCGCGAGTGGCACCAACACTTATCCTACTATGTGAGCGAACCAACCAATCTAAACCCCAACATTTCAACCATAATAAGCAGAATATAATGCGGAAGACTCACAATCTTTATTAATATAACCAATAAACAAGCTTCTAAAGTCTATTAACTATTATCCCCAAAATCTGGAAGTCATTACCACAAGAACCTCTATCCTCAAATTACTAAATCTAAGAGTATCTAAGAAGCTAAAATAAATAAACAGCTAGTCCATGCCAGAACTTTAAGGCATCAAGACGTGAAGAAGAAGATCCAGTCCAAGCAAGTAGCAATAGCTCACCCTGAAATCTGGTGTGATGAAGACTGGCTAGAGTTGCGGACGAGTCAAAGTCGATGGCACGTTTGCTGCACTCCACAATTAAAAAAAAACAATTTACAAGTAGGGGTCAGCACAAGGCACAAGTACTGAGTAGGTATCATCGGCCAACTCAGAATAGAAAGCAATATATATTGAACAATAACATAAAATCGACCACAATACTTAACAGGTGACAATCAACAAGTCAAGAATCATTTGCAACAACACCAAAACACACCTATGAGAACTCAAGCCTCTACACCATACTCATTTAGCAATTAGGTTCTTCAAATTGAGTATATTAACATAATTCAAGATTCGTTCTCTTTATTCCTCTTGTGTCGGTACGTGACACTCCAATCCCCTACTATCTTGGTGTCGGAACGTGACACTCCGATCCCATACTATCCTGGTGTCGGAACGTGACACTCTGATCCCATACTGTCCTGGTGTCAGAACGTGACACTCCGATCCCATACTATCCTGGTGTCGGAACGTGACACTCCGATCCCATACTATCCTGGTTTCGGAATGTGACACTCCAATCCCCTAGTCTCATTCTTTTAGTTCATCAAGACTTCTTTTATACCAAGGCATCATCATTAACAAAGTGGATTTAAGATTTAAGATTCACAGCCTCTTCTTTCCAATCCATTACAATTACATAATCACATCATGCAAGCATACAATTAAGCATATAGAAGACTTTACAATACTACCCAATACATATCATTCGCTATTAAGAGTTTACTAAGAATTAGCATAAACCATAACCTACCTCCACCGAAGAATTCGTGATCACGCAAGCTACTCCTCAAAGTCTTTGCTTTCCTCTTCGTTCTCTCTTCTCTCGCTCGTTCGTTCTCCCTTTCTCTCTCTGTTCTTTCTGTTTTTCTTATTCAAACCCTTTTTCTTTTACCCTAATTGTCATATAATTAAATATAAAAGATGATAAAAATAACCCACTATTTATTTTAAGGTTATCTCCTTTAACCCCCAAGTAATTGAATTATTTACATTAACCCACTAACTTTATAATTATAAGCATGAATAGTCCAAAACGCCCCTTAAAAACTTTTAATAGAAATATGACCCAATCAGGGTTACGCAGCCTGTGACGGTCCGTCATGACTGTGATGGTCCGTCCTGCAGGTCCGTCATAAAGTTCAGAGAGTTAATTCTGTGGAAAGATTTGTGACGGTCCGTCGTTCCAACGACGGTCCACCCTGCCATTCCGTCGTGAAGTTCAAAGAGTCGATCTCAGTACCCAAATTTTCAGAATCCAAGTGTTTTGGATCGAGACCCCCTCGATGGTCCGTCGTGCCCATGACGGTCCGTCGTGGGATCTGTCGACCCAGACAGTTATTACCAGAAATAAACTCTACTGCTCAAAACGACTAAACAGGTCATTACAATAGATACCAATTTACCCATCGTTCGTCCTCTAACGATCACAAGAAGAAAAACAAGGGCGAAAAGGAGTACCTCAATCTGTAAACAGGTGCGGGTATCTTTCTTGCATATCAGCCTCCTTCTCCCAAGTGGACTCTTCAACTGGTCGATTCACCCATTGAACTTTGATGGATGCAATCTCCCTTGATCTTAACTTGCGGATTTCTCTATCTATAATGGCAACAGGCTCCTCCTCATAAGACAAATTTTCATCAAGAAGAACTGAATCCCAACGAATAATGTAGTTTCCATCCCCATGGTATCTTTTAAGCGTAGACACATGAAATACCGGGTGCACTCTTGAGAGCCCTGGAGGCAAGGCTAATTCATAAGCCACCTCCCCTACTCGCTTAAGTACTTCAAATGGTCCAATATACCTTGGGCTTAGCTTACCTCTTTTACCAAACCGCATCACCCCTTTCATGGGTGAAACCTTCAGCAAGACTTGTTCACCCTCCATGAACTCCAAGTCTCTAACCTTTCGATCTCCATATTCCTTTTGCCTACTTTACGCCGCTAAAAGCTTTTCTTGAATGAATTTCACTTCTTCTAATGATTCCCTCAGAAGATCAGTACCTCAGGGCCTCACTTCAAATGCATCAAACCAACCAATGGGAGACCTATATCTCCTCCCATACAATACTTCGAATGGGGCCATATCAATACTTGAGTGATAGCTATTATTGTATGAGAACTCTACTAAGGGTAAGAAGTTATCCCAATGACCACCAAATTCTATCACACATGCACGAAGCATATCTTCCAACACCTGAATCGTTCGCTCGGACTGACCATTGGTCTGAGGTTGAAATGTAGTACTAAGGTCCAACCTAGTACCTAATTCAGCATGCAATGTTCTCCAAAACCTAGAAGTAAACTGCGTACCTCTATCTGATATGATGGAAAGTGGAACTCCATGCAATCGAACAATTTCTGAGATATAGAGTTTGGCTAACTTCTCTGCATTGTAAGTCACCTTGATCGGAATGAAGTGAGCAGACTTAGTTAATCTTTCCACAATTACCCAAATAGAATCAAACTTACCTAATGTCTTTGGAAGACCAACCACGAAGTCCATTGCAATTCTCTCCCACTTCCATTCAGGAATGGGCATTCTCTGAAGTGTTCCTCCGGGCCTCTGGTGTTCATACTTTACCTGCTGATAATTCGGGCATTGGGCGACAAAATCAACAATGCCACGCTTCATCCTACTCCACCAAAAATGTTGCTTTAGGTCACGATACATCTTGGTTGTACCAGGATGTATAGAATATCCAGAACTATGAGCCTCCGTAAGAATAGTGTGGATCAAATCATCAACACGAGGCACACATACCCTTCCATTAATCCTCAAAACACCTTCCTCATCGATTTTTGCTTCTTTAGCCTCTCCTCGCAACACCTTATCTCGGATCCGAATCAGTTTCTCATCCGTAAACTGCTTTCCCTTAATCTTGTCAAGAAAGGAAGATCTTGCCTCCACACAGGCCAAAAATCCTCCCTTCTCTAGTACTTCCAGCCTCATAAAATCATTAGCCAGAGTCTGAACCTCTCTAGCCAATGGGCGTCTAGAAACATGCAAGTGAGCTAGACTTCCCATGCTCCCTGCCTTTCTACATAAGGCATCTGCCACAACATTTGCTTTTCCCGGGTGATACAAGATAGTGATATCATAGTCCTTCAGTAGTTCCATCCATCTCCTCTGTCTTAAATTCATATCTTTCTGAATAAAGACATACTCTAAACTACGATGATCCATATAGACTTCACACTTAACCCCATATAGATAATGTCTCCATTGCTTTAATGCAAACACTACCGCAGCCAACTCCAAATCGTGGGTCGGATAATTACGTTCATGAACCTTTAATTGCCTCGAAGCATAAGCAATTACATTTTTCTCTTGCATTAGCACTGCACCCAAACCAGAATAGGATGCATCACAATAAACAATGAAATTCTTGCCTTCCACTAGCAAGGTAAGAATTGGTGCAGTAGTCAACAAGGTCTTGAGTTTCTGAAAGCTTTTTTCACATTCGTCTTACCATACAAATGGAATGTTCTACTTAGTCAAATTTGTCAGCGGGGAAGAAATAGAAGAGAATCCCTTGACAAGTCGAGGGTAGTAGCTAGCTAAACCAACAAAGCCCCTTACCTCTAGCACATTAGTAGGTGTTACCCAATTCCTCACTGTTTTGATCTTAGAAGGATCCACCATCACTCCATCCTTAGAAACCACGTGCCCCAAGAAGGACACTGATTCTATCCAAAACTCAAACTTGGAGAATTTGGCATAAAGCTTTTTCTTCCTCAACAACTCCAATACAATTCTCAAATGCTCCTCATGTTCCTTCTTACTCTTTGAGTATATCAGTATATCATCAATAAATACGATAACAAAGAGATTCAGATATGGCTTAAAAATCCCGTTCATCAAGCTCATGAAAGCAGCAGGGGCATTTGTAAGACCAAAAGACATTACTACGAATTCGTAATGCACATACCTGGTTCGAAAAGCAGTCTTTGGCACATCTGTTGCCCGTATTTTAAATTGATGATAACCGGATCTCAAGTCAATCTTAGAGAAGACACAAGCACCTTGTAACTGATCGAACAAGTCATCAATGCGAGGAATGGGGTACTTGTTCTTAATAGTTACCTTATTCAACTGCCGGTAGTCTATGCACATCCGGAAACTCCCATCCTTCTTCTTCACAAATAACACCGGAGCACCCCAAGGGATGCACTTGGTCTAATAAAACCTTTACCTAACAACTCCTGAAGTTGAGCCTTTAACTCCCTTAACTCTGCTAGAGCCATTCTATAAGGAGGTATGGAAATGGGGCGAGTACCCGGCTCCAGATCAATGCAAAAGTCGATATCCCTATCCGGTGGCATACCAGGAAGGTCTGCAAGAAACACATCCAGAAACTCATGGACTACCGAAACCGACTCAATTGAAGGTACTTGGGTAGTATCATCCCTGAGGTGTGCCTAGAAAGCTAAACACCCTTTACTAACCATTCTCTTAGCACGAAGAAAGGAGATGATACGAACTGGAGTGGAAGTGTAGTCACCCTCCCACACTAACGGATCTATCCCAGGCTTGGCCAACGTTACAGTTTTGACATTACAATCTAAGATTGCAAAATTTGGAGAAAGCCAAGTCATACCCAGAATTACATCAAAATCAACCATTTCTAAGATAACCAAGTCTACGTGAGTATTGCTCCCCACAAAAGTTACAAGACAAGACCTATACACCTTTTCAACTATCACAGACTCACCCACCGGAGTAGAAACACGAATAGGCATGTCAAGCAATTCACAATATAAATTAAAACCAGTAGCAAATGAGCAAGATACATATGAAAATGTGGAGCCAGATCAAATAATACAGAAGCCATGCAATCACAAACCAAAAGATTACCTATGATAATAGCATCAGATGTCTCCGCTTCAGACCTCCCAGGGAAAGCATAACAATGGGCCCTATCACCTGTCTGCCCGTTGCCCCTACCATGTTGTGTTGTAGTAGCTCTAGTTTGCCCGTCACCCCGGCCGTTTTGGTGACCACCTTTACCTCGGCCACCACGTCCTCCAGACTGACGGCCTCTTCATGACCACCTCTACCTCTGACTATTGGGGGTTTGTAACTTTTTTTTGGACAATACCTCCTAATGTGTCCAGTCTCCCCACATCCATAACACTCTCTGGATTCAAGCATAGGTCTCTGTGAGAATGACGAAGTCTGGGGGTAACCTCCAAACTCAGAGGAATGTTGGCTGGTCTGCGATGGACCCCCAGCTACAGCCTGCAGTGAAGACTGAATAGGTCGGGCTGGGTAACCTCCTGACCCCTGCCCTCTGGAGTAAGAACCATTAAACTCACCTCCCTTACGAAACTTCTTAGATGTCGATTCCATGGTGAAGTCATCTGGCTTCACCCCCTCCACTTCTATCACAAAATCTACCACCTCCTGAAAGGATTTTGCTGCAGCAGCTACCTGTAAGGCTGAAATCTGCAAATCGGACCTCAGCCCTTTCACGAAACGGCGAATCCTCTCTTGTGGACTGAAGCAAAGTTGGGTGGCATACCTGGATAGCTCACGAAACATAGCCTCATAAGCAGTAACCGACATCCTGCCTTGCTCTAAGATTAGGAACTCATCTCTCCTCCTATCCCTCAAAGTCCGGGGTATATACTTCTCCATAAATAAGCTAGAGAATGACGCCCAAGTCATAGGTGGTGCGTGTGCTCGTTGACACTCAACATATGACCGCCACCACATTTTGGCGTTCCCTTGAAACTGATAGGTCACAAACTCAACACCAAATCGTTCTACTATGCCCATCTTATGTAGCAACTCATGAAAATCAACCAGAAAATCATAGGCATCCTTAGATTCAGCACCCTTGAAGACTGGAGGTTTCAACTTCAGAAATTTAGTGAAAAGCTCATGTTGATCACTCATCATTATAGGTCCTGTAGTCAATCGAGGGAACGTGCCTATTTCGAATGAGGCATCAATGCGGGGAGCCACAACAGCTGCATGTTGTACTCCCGGAACCTGAGGTGCTGGTGCAGAAAACACTGGAGGTGTCTGGCCTTGATCAAATAACCCGCTAAGATAAGCAAGAACCTGGTTAATCATCTCTGGGGTAGGTTGGGGTGGTAATTCCTCATTCTGCACTTGCTCATTTTCCCCCTCCTCACCCTCTCTTACTACCTCATCAGTCGGTGGAGGAGTCACCGCCCTAGTACTAGCTGGACCAGGTGTTTGTCCTCTACCTCTAGAGGACGTCCTCCCGCGACCTCTACCACGGCCTCTTTCCACTACTCCTCTTCGAGCTACAGCCCCAGTGGCTGGCTCAGACGCATCTTGTCTTGCCGGTGTTGGTGTTGGCGCAGTTGTTGCTCTAGTTCTAACCATCTGCGAAATAGAGTGAAGATGGTCAGATACCAATTTGTATCACCTAGATACCAATTGGATCCAAGTAATAGCACGAAAGAAAGAAAGAATGGAATTTTCCTAAAGTTCTATAGCCTCTCAAAGAAAAGTAAAGGCGTCCCTCTACCATTCCTTAAGACTCTACTAGACTCGTTCTTGTGTGATGAGACCAATGAACCTAATGCTCTGATACCAAGTTCGTCACGACCCAAAATGAGCCGCGAGTTGCACCCACACTTATCCTACTATGTGAGCGAACCAACCAATCTAAACCCCAACATTTCAACCATAATAAACAGAATATAATGCGGAAGACTCACAATCTTTATTAATATAACTAATAAACAAGCTTCTAAAGTCTATTAACTATTATCCCCAAAATCTGGAAGTCATCACCACAAGAACCTCTATCCTCAAATTACTAAATCTAAGAGTATCTAAGAAGCTAAAATAAATAAACAGCTAGTCCATGCCAGAACTTCAAGGCATCAAGACGTGAAGAAGAAGATCCAGTCCAAGCTAGAAGCAATAGCTCACCCTGAAATCTGGTGTGATGAAGACTGGCTAGAGTTGTGGACGAGTCGAAGTCGATGGCACGTTTGCTGCACTCCACAATTTAAAAAAAAAACAATTTACAAGTAGGGGTCAGCACAAGGCACAAGTACTGAGTAGGTATCATCAGCCAACTCAGAATAGAAAGCAATATATATTGAACAATAACATAAAATCGACCACAATACTTAACAGGTGACAATCAACAAGTCAAGAATCATTTGCAACAACACCAAAACACACCTATGAGAACTCAAGCCTCCACACCATACTCATTTATGAATTAGGTTCTTCAAATTGAGTATATTAACATAATTCAAGATTCGTTCTCTTTATTCCTCTTGTGTCGGTACGTGACACTCCGATCCCCTACTATCCTGATGTCGTAACGTGACACTCCGATCCCATACTATCCTAGTGTCGGAACGTGACACTCTGAATCCCATACTATCCTGGTGTCGGAACGTGACACTCCGAACGCATACTATCCTTGTGTCGGAACGTGACACTCCGATCCCATACTATCCTGGTGTCGGAACGTAACACTCCGATCCAATACTATCCTGGTGTCGGAACGTGACACTCCAATCCCCTAGTCTCATTCTTTTAGTTCATCAAGCCTTCTTTTATACCAAGGCATCATCATTAACAAAGTGGATTTAAGATTTAAGATTCACAGCCTCATCTTTCCAATCCATTACAATTACATAATCACATCATGCAAGCACACAATTAAGCATATAGAAGACTTTACAATGCTACCCAATACATATCATTCGCTATTAAGAGTTTACTAAGAATTAGCATAAACCATAACCTACCTCCACCGAAGAATTCGTGATCACGCAAGCTACTCCTCAAAGTCTTTGCTTTCCTCTTCGTTCTCTCTTCTCTCGCTTGTTCGTTCTCCCTTTCTCTCTCTGTTCTTTCTGTTTTTCTTATTCAAACCCTTTTTCTTTTACCCTATTTGTCATATAATTAAGTATAAAATATGATAAAAATAACCCACAATTTATTTCAAGGTTATCTTTCTTAACCCCCCAAGTAATTGAATTATTAACATTAACCCACTAACTTTATAATTATAAGCATGAATAGTCCAAAACGCCCCTTAAAAACTTTTAATAGAAATCCGACCCAGTCAGGGTTACGCAGCCTGTGACGGTCCGTCATGACTGTGACGGTCCGTCCTGCAGGTCCGTCATAAAGTTTAGAGAGTTAATTCTGTGGAAAGATTTGTGACGGTCCGTCGTGCCAACGACGGTCCGTCCTGCCATTCCGTCGTGAAGTTCAGAGAGTCGATCTCAATACCCAAATTTTCAGAATCTAAGTGTTTTGGAACGAGACCCCCTCGACGGTCCGTCGTGGGATCCGTCGACCCAGACAGTTATTACCAGAAATAAACTCTACTGCTCAAAATGACTAAACAGGTCATTACAATTTTTTAACTCGTTTAATTTTTTATCTAAATCTATTCCTTGTTCCTTAAGGTAATCTAGGTATTTTCTATTTTACTAAAAAGTTGTTTTTGTTTATTTTGTGTTTCTTCTTGTTCACTTTATATTTTTATAATTTTGTTGTTTGATTCTTTTATTTTTTCACTGAGATTGATTATCAAATCTATTCAAGTATTATATTGAGCGTCTTCTGTATGTAAGTACTGATTTTCGTTCTCAAAGTTACACTTAATTATATTGTCTGGTTTTACTCTTTGAAATCTTTTTTCTATATGGATCTCTAAGTCTAAGTATTCTATACTTTTTAATGAAGCTATTTTTACTGTTGTTATTTTATCCTAAAGTAGTTGGTTTATAGCATTCGTAGAAAAATTTTATTCTTTCATTTAAGTTATATATAGTGTTTTCAAGCCCTTGTAATTCCCACTTTAAACCGTTTATATATTCGTCGTTATTTCTTTCAACATAAATATTTTGTGGTATAAAAAATTCGTTTTCGTATACGTATATATATGCTTCTATTGCTTTTTTTATTCTTTGTAATCTTTTCTTTTCTTCTATATCTCTGTATCTTATCCAATTATTAAATCTTATACTCCAGGCAAGTGGATGTTTTCTCATAAAGTATTTTTTATTGAAATATATCTTGATCTAAAATGTTTTATTAATTTTTGTTCTAAAATTCTAGCTAAGAAAAATATATAATATAATTTATTAGTTATTTCCTTTTTAAAGGTCGTAGTTTTTAGGTCTTTTAGTAATATATCTGCTTTTACATATAACTGTTGTAATTCTTTTTTAGCTTTTTTATATCCTCTAGTATTTTTATATGGTCTTCTCATATATTATCCTACAGAATTATAGTAATAAGGATTATTTTTATTTATTTCAATTCTTTCTTTTACTTCTTTTATTTCAAACTCTACCTGATTTAATTCTTCACTAATTTGTTGTTGCGATTGTCTTAGAGATTCTCTAAGTGTCTTTACGGAATTTTTATATGTATAAGTTAAAGATAATCTTAATTTTAATGTAAATAAATGACTTTATAAGGATTTTTTATATATTTTAACTGTTTTTAAATGTTGTCTATTATAAAACAAAGTTCTATGGTAAGCAAAAGTTTTTCTAAAATAATAATCTTTTTTCATATAAGGTCTTTTAGGACTAAGGCTCTGATACCAAAATAGGGTGATGTTTCGATAATGGTGGATATTTCAATAATAAAATTGGTGTTTTTTCAATAAATTCGTTAAACTTTTAATGTTGTAAAATCCTTATTATAGGAATATTACTTACTCTTCTACTTTTATTGCACATAAGTATATAAAATATAAAATAGTAATAATATTCGTCTCATCTCATAACCATCTAATAAGAGTGTAATAACTTGGGCATAACTCATACATCAAAGTAAGAATGCCTCACATGGGTTATACAATGTTTCATACTAAATGGAAAAGAAAGAATATAATAGTCTTAAACTCAAAACAACTTCATTGGCTAGATAGTAGCATCGCCCTCAAAAATTGAGGACCTTCCCTACTTGGATGATCAAGAGATCCAAGCCATATTCAAGTCGTCTTCAAAGCACTTCAACGACCGAAACCTAAAATGTTGGGGAAAATGAAGATTTGGGGTTAGTACACCACTTGTACTAAGTATGAGACCATAATCACACATATTATGAAAACATGCTAAGAAAAAGGGACATTTCATAAAGTATTCACTTTTCATTTAAAACCTTTATGCTCATTTAACAAGAACATACCAACCAATAATGCATGTTCACTAAGTCATAGGCATGTACATCACAAAAACAAAAACACCAAGTCTAGTCAAGTAAATCATTCTTATCATATAATCGAATACATATTCAAGTAACTTTATCATCAAGTCATATTAGCAACAAGCATGCATAAGAGTACATTTGAACATAACCAAAGCAAGACAATTACCCATGAACCCCTATCAAATGCAATGATCAAGCAAAGCCCCATAACCTTACTCAATCAAGTAACCCAACAAGAATCATGACTAACATCCTACTTCACATATCATAACATTTAAGAGTACATAACATCATACTTTTACAAATATAGACCAACACATATTCATAAGCGACACCAATCAACATATAGTATCCACAATGTTCAAGTTCATCATATACATTTTATATAGAATTTTAAGCATATTCATATATAAGAACATCCTACTACAACACCCCTTAAGTCTAACTAGTGCAATGCTTAGGTAGAGTCCCATACTCCTACCTAGACTAAGCTAGACCCATTAAGTAATCTTAGTTAATGTCCAATCCTTTAGTTCATTTTACCTTTTGGAAACATGTTGCCCTAACCGACATAGACCACATGAGCTAATATGGAATACAGTGTCATGGAACCATACACTGAAAGAAGGCGGACTACTTGCCAAGGTAGTACCAAAACATGAACATAGCAACTACGTGGATCCACTAGCTAGTATTCCTGTGGGGGAAACATAGTTCAAGAACTAGGAGATATGGTTGGGACCCTCTTTATTATGCATGCATTGTAATATCCAATCTCAGGAGTACTTTAGTGATCCTACCTTCCCTATGTGGGAATGGAAACTCCTCACTCTAGTTCACTCGGTGCTAATCTAGAGTCCCTTTTTAAAATGTCTTTAATATCTTTATTAGTCATCATAGCTTATTGTAGCTCATAGGGTCTAACCCTTGTATATTGATCATCATCATAGCTCAATAAGAATTGTATGAGTATTGTCCTTTCATTACAATTCATATAGGTGAGGTTAGCACATTAACATTCTCATATCAGGATAAGGCACATTGGTAAATCATTCACCATTCTTATAACATTTACATCTTAAACCAACACCTCATAATCATAATCAAGACATTTAAATTCGACATCATACCACCATATCAATCCTAATAAAATGCATACTCCAATACAACATCATGACTTAATCACAATTGACCATAATTTGAAGTAAAGGATAGGGATCATAAGACTAACCAAGTCTCCTTCATAGTTCATCATCAAGGACTTGCCGTAAACCCTCAATTCAACTCAATTTTGGTATACATAATAATAAGTCAATAATAAACATGATCACAAGTCTAGAGCAATCACTATATCACAATTAATACTAGTTCATAGCTTAAGACAAGATAGTTAGGTAAATTCACAACATACTTCTTAACCTAGATCATCTTTTCAAGACTAGCATGAAAGACTAAAAATCACCCTAATTCATTCATGATTAGTGTAACAACACCATATAATATTAATTTATCAAATAACCAAGTCAATTGAATCAATACAACCTAATTCTATCAAGATCATAACCTAGGGTTAAGGGTTAACGGTTAAGGTCATCTTTTACAAACAAGACCAAACCATCAAGATATATCATAATTAGGTTAGAATAAATGTTAATCTATTCATAATATCAAAAATAAATCATAAAAATATCAATTGATAACTTCAATTTAGTATTGGCTGAAAACCCACTTGATAACTCAACTTTGGAAATCAATTTTGATGGAACCCTTTGAGGAAAGAGGTCTCAAAGGTGAATTAGATCCCATACCTTGTTAATTGATGTAGAATTGATGGTGAAATCGTCCCTTAACAGACCCCAAAACCCTCCCCTAGCTTGGTCTTTAATGGTGTATTCCAATAGAGAGAAAGAAGAGAGAAGGAAGAGAGTTTTGTTTGGTGAGTTATGATTAGTCTAATGGGGTTGGGGTCTTTATATGAGGTGTTAATTAATTTATTAGGCTTCCCTAAACCCCTAAATAATTAATTAATACCCTATTTAATTAAATTAACCCAACTAAAAATGACCAGCAAAAACAGGTCACTCACCCATGAGACCCCATCGACGTCTCGTGTCTCAGTCGACGGACCAACCCCCCTTCCGTGCTGCAAATCCATCGATGAGTTAAGAGAGTTTCAAAATATCCCCTTCAATTAATTGGCTAAGTGTTGGTCGACGGGTGGCATCGACACCCCGTCGATCAACACACGCCTCGTCGATGCCCTTTCGTGGGTGCACACTGCCCAGGCAGTATTTGACTCCAGACGCAATGGTCCTCCTCAAGGGACCTTGGTTAGTCCTTAGGGAGTCGTACCCGGAATTTTTGACTATGAATTAACTTAAACGCATGTTAAACGCCCTTCCACAAATGTTTATCATTTTCTGACTTCTAAAAGCTAGTCAAATAGGCTAAGGCATGCTAGTATCTCATTGAACTAGTTTTCGGACGTTCTTGGACGTTTTGGTTTCTAGACTTCTTAAATTATTATATTCATTAAATGGACCTTAAAACAGTGTCTAGATCTTATGACACTTATGTTAGGTTCTAGAACACGTCTTGGATTTTTCAAGTGTTACACAAGTTCTCCACAATTATAGCAATTATGATCATAGGATGGTTTTCTACCTGCTAAAAGCGCCACTCCTTGGATATCTAGAAGAATTATAAGATGATTTCCCCAAATAGTTACCTGTAGAGGTGGGCATAGCTGACTGAATTGTCTTGGCTGCCATTTTTTGCCTACAAGACCTGTTAGCACTGGAGCCCTAAAAAATTTCAAGAATTATTGGTTCTCTTAGCAAACGCCTTAGCCTGACGGGTCTTGCCTCACCCCCTCCACTTTATTCACACAGTCTATCACCTCATTGAAACTCTTTCTTACAGAAGTCATATGAACAGATAACACTTGCAACTCAGAATTCAAGCCTCTAAATAAACAACCGGATTCTCTCCTCCTCTGTTGTGACCAGCTACGTAGCATATCTAGATAAAGCGTGAAACACGGTATCATAAGCAGCCAGAGACATACCACCTTGCTCTAGTGCCTTAAACTTATCCTTTTTGTGATCTCTCAAGGTCCTAAGCACATACTTCTCTATATACAAGACATGGAATTAGGACAAGTAAGTGGAGTTGATGTAGAAGATTTGCACTCCATATAAGATCTTCACTATTGTTTGGCCTCACCTTGAAGTTAAAAAGACGCGAACTTGACCCCATGTTAGTGAACAATACCCAATTTATGCAGCCTCTTGTAACAGTCTAAAATGAAATAATAAGCATCCTTAGTGTCAAAACCAAGAAATACCATAGGTTTAAGCTTCAGAAACTTAATCAACATATCATGCTCATTACCGCTCATCACTGAACCCAACAAAGGATGAAATAAATCATCATTATCTCCCATCTCGCCTGTCTTGGGGGCAGTGGTAGCAACAGGAGGATTAGTAGAGACTTGAGTGGATGGAAGCATTCCCCAACCATCCAACTCTTTCAAGAATGATATGGTATGTTGAGCTAACATCGAATCGATGGGAGGGATTGCAATAGTCTCAGCCTGCACTCCTTCCTTGTGTTTGATTTCCTCAACATCTATAACCTTGATATCCTCTTCTATATCCTCATTGTGCTCATGAGGGTTCTCATTGACATGAGCATTCTCAACCTGTACCTCATTCCCAGCAGAAGCCACTCTCCCACAACCTTTACCTGTAGCTCTTCGTCTAACCCTGCCTCGACAATGACCTTGCGCTGAAGGTTTCTCAGTTGGAGCATTGACGGGGGTTGAGGGACGAACATCGTTGAACCTTGTATTAACCATCAATTAAAAGAAGAGTGAATGGTATTAGATACCAATTGTGATTGATAGATACCAATTGGAATCAAGTTATAACACGAAAGAGAAAAGATAAATATCGAGATTTCCTAAAGTCCTTTAGCCTCTCGAAGAAAAGTAAAGGCATCACATACGATTCTGTGAGAAGATATTAGACTCGTTTCGGTATATCAAGATCAATGAACCTAGGCTCTGATACCAACTTTTTCCCAATCCAGACCATCGTGATTAACACCCACACTATCCCTCCATTAGGAGTACCACTACTACAACCCAAACCAACAACTAGACCAAAACTAAGGAAATTAAGTTATGAAAGAAAGTTGATGAACTAACAAATGTTGAATTTAAGTACCTAGAATCTGAAATTCAATGTACCAAAATATCATACAATATCCATAAATCAAGAAGGGATACATCCCCAACCTGTAAATTATTCAACTATCTAAAATAATGCCTATGTCCGAAAATGATGGACATAGAAGCAAGAGAACTCCATGGTATCCCAAAAGATCCACCTCCCCCTTGAAGTCGATGTGATGATCTCTAGTCTCCTAAGCGAGGTCTTTGAATAGCCGCTTGAAAATGCCCTATACTCAACAAAATTAAGAGCAAGTGCAGAGTCAGTATACGAAAACCGCGTAATGGTAGGATCACGAGGCTGTCCTTTTATTGCAATATAAACAAGTCAAAAAAATATTATAATCACATACATAAATATCAATACATACAACATCATCTACATGAAAATTTTACAACACACTACACATGTTTATCAAATCGTCGGTCCTCTCAAGGAACCGAAACCCAAACGGTTAGCTTGCACGAACATGGAAATCTGATCCCAAAGTATATCGGAGCGTGACAATCAGATCCAATATTGTGCTTGAACATGTCAACCCAATCCAAAATAATTTCAGAACGTGGAAACTGATCCCAGTTAGCTTGCCAAAATGTGGCAATCAGATCCCATTCACACACCACAATCACAATCACAAATATATCATCAAGATCATACATTTATATCATGATTTAATGGATACATCATTTCTCTATCTCAGTTACAACAAAGGTGATCAATATTGCAACATTCATATGCATACAAGTATCACAATGAAGCAATAACATACATATATCATGCAATTACAACCATCACCTACCTCGAATGATAAAGCATTCCACAAGCCTAATAGAATGCTCTATCATGCCAAAAACTCAAGAGGCGCAACTAGCACCTAATGCAAAAACATTAGCCTGAGCAGAACTTGATAAACTGTTTGCTAATATAAAATAAAAGCCAAACATATCTCAAAAAACAAATAAGTATACCTCATCTAAACATAGCTCAAAAAACAAATGAGTATAGCTCATCTTACAAATAAGGCATTGTCCGTTAATGCCTCTGTCAACAATTCTATAATGTATATAACAACTCCTATAGTTCATGTAAAAAATCCAGCTAGCACATAAAACCTTCCACAAAGGTATACCACACAATCCACAACAAAAGCTTTAAAAGAAACTTACTAGTAACTTTCTCCAACTTTTATTTCAAAACTTCCTTAATTTGAAAATATGAGATACGACCCATAAACACTTAAAATAAGACATACAATTACCAAAATTTTAATTTATTAATCACTCCTTGCAGGAAAGTTTGGGTTAATTTAGACATTCTGAAAGTGTGGGTATTACAGGCTCCAACACATATATTACAAAACAATATAGTCACAAAAATAATATGCGATGAGTAATCAGAATGTAATAAATATTGTGAAATACATAAACATGATATAATAACATGGTAAGTCTGAAAATATGATAATATAATGGCCAACTAAACATAACATGTAAACTAATAGTCTGATTTTAAAAGACATAATACGAGGTTATACAATATTCTTGAATATCATAATCATAACATAGGTGGGAGATATTGTAAAATAACATCAACCATATTAGCTATAACGTGGAGTTCAATATACTTCTCTCATCCCAAAAAGAGAGTGTCCTCCTTGCCATTGCAGGGACAATAATCATGAGCTAAGCTAAATCAACTAGCTAAAGTCAATTGAGACAAAGTACTGCATGGGCACGTAGTTTTGGGACCTGGGTAATTGCAACTATTCCTACTCAGTTTTAAGTAATATCGTCGTGGAAAACATGCATATTTGTACTCATAGAAACAATAAAAATTAGATATATCAATCATTAATGGAAAATAAAATAATCATAAAAATAGCTCCTTAAAATTATAATTTCATAACATAATCTTTGAGACTGTCATGACCAAAAATAGATGTAATGGAACTTGTCTATTCACATCAAGACGAGTCAGCCTCAGCCAACTAAAAACGAAAGAAAAAGTGAAAAGATAAAATCAAGAAAAAAATTAGGCGGAGAAGTTATTTTAAACAATACATCAAAGTTTGATTGTCACGTGTACAAGTCACTAATTTAAATACAAAATTCAAGAAATAAATAAATGTCTTAAATGTCTTTGCTTCTCAAATAGAACAAAACATAATAAAAGGAAAAGAGGACCCATTAAGATGATGAGCATCTACCTCACAAGTCCTTACACGAGCCTCTACGTCACGAGAAGAAGAAAAAAATAACACGGGTCCGGACTCAGAACCTACACAAGTGAAGAAGGAAGAAGTGAGTACCACCAACACGGTACCAAATAAACAATGAAACCTATGTAGAACGGAATACTCCTTTCCATCCCAACCAAACTCCTCAAACTACAATCTGCACAAAAATCAGCCCAACCAAACAGTTGTTTAATACTCAAGTCACATGGAACCAATAGTAAAATCTCCACAACGAGTGAGTATTAAATCATTTACTCTCTAGTACTAGGCATTTCAATCACAAATATCAACATGATCAATTCACATATAAAATAACCAATAAGGCACATCAAGTAGTTCAATCTGATACATTAAATAATTCAAATATATACATCAAGTAAATTATCACAAAGTTCAAAATTTGTCGGAATCATTTCCCTTCGGCATTATGTCACTGGCCGAAACCATTTCCCTTCGGCTATCACATCAAATTACTTTCCACAACATTTTTTAGGCATTTAGATATCTAGAAGAAACCATTCCCCTTTGGCTTTATCACAAATATCACTTGCCGAAACCATTTCCTTTCGATACTTATATCGCTAGACGAAACCATTTTCCTTTGGATTTATCACAAATTATCACTTCTCTGAACCATTTTCCTTCAGCATTCATAACTTTAGCCAAAACTATTTCCCTTAGGCTTTATAATAAATATCACTTGCCGAAACTATTTCCCTTCGACAGTCATATCACTAGTTGGAACATTTTTACTTTGGTTATATCAGGTGTCTCATCATGGTGTTCAATAATCAATGCACACAAGCAATATCACACCACACGACAAGACAACAATTCATATCATTCAAGTCCACTTTCATGATTTCAATTAAGTCGACAATCTATCAAATAGGGGCCACAACACAACACTTCACAATTTATTATTAACATCAAGAAGCCTTTTCATTTTCCCCATTTTTACTTTGTTAACATTAATCAAGTGGATCAAGTAAACTATTAACCTCATTCCAACTTACTTATCAATACATATACAATGAAATGAAATAAAAAATTCTCCTAAGTTACTAAGGTTAAGAGATCACTTGCCTTCAATTAATTGAAAGCTTGAGTTTTCCCTTTACGACTCACTTTCAAAGGCATATAATCTATAACAATCAAGTATTCACAATCACTTTTCAAAAACAACAATAGCCACATTAATTATTTAGAGAAATGGATCAATCAACTAAAAATCCATTTTCCAAAAGAAGGTTCGAATCCAAAAAACAATACTAGAAAATGTTGTTTAAGGCTTTAGGAATTCAATGGTGAAAACCATTTCAAAAAAGGATTTAAAAACACTTTAAAATCACCGTTTTAGATCAAAACTCATTTTCTTGCAAACCTTGCCATTTTCCGAATTTGGCTGTTTGAATCCATAAACTAAAGGAAACTGAAGTCTTAGGGTAAAACAGCTTACCCAAATGAATTAGAGGAGAAAATCTTTCAAAAATTACAACAAAGGGTTTTCCAAACTCAAAAATGGAGAAAGGGCTGGATCCCCAAAATTGCATGTCAAAATCGCTACTCTAATATCACAAAATTGACTCTTGGTTGATAAAAGTGAACCTCGCATAAGTGGGGGACTTTCTCTTTTGAGAACTAAAATTAAATTTTGCACATATTGTGATTCTGACCCATGGTTCACTTAAGAAAACCCCGCTTAACTAAGACCCTTCGCTTAAGCGAATAGGGTCTCACTTATGCTATACTTGAAATCGCAAGACACATAAAATCTAAATAACCAGCCAACTCTCAAAACATCAAAAGTAACTTTGAGGTTCGTTCAGAATCACGTACATAGAAACCAGATATGCAAATTGATTATACTAAAACAATTGACTCGGATGAACTATTGAAACACGAATCTGAGATTTCCTGGACCTGACATATGTGGTAACCACAAAAACCTAACTTAATACCTAAAAAGTCTAACACAAGTTCGAAACCTCACAAAAATAAACAAAGACCTAACTTAGTACTAAAATCATCTTTAGGATCCAATAAAACTCTCGGCATTTCGATTCGAGCATCGAAACCCCGAATGTCGATCAAAGTCAACCAAAAGGCTAAACTTCCATAATTTTACAACTTAGGACATTAAATACTAAAAAACTCTAAACTAAAATCTACAATACACATATATTAGATTCCATATTCCAGGACCCATTGAATCGATGAATTCTATTATGAAACTATAAACTCCAAAGGACATTTAAAACCACATTTATGCAACGTACGTCTTTCAAACTCAAAACTTACCAAATACATAACTTTTTACTCACAACTTGGAAACTAACTTTCAAAGATCAATCATAGAAGACTCGGGGTTGATAAAAGGAAGGGAAAATAGTAAATTTCTCATAAAAACAACAATGACCAACTGGTTCATTGCATTATCCAACACTAAAAAAAACATGTTCAACCCCGAAAATAATGGCAAAAGAACTTACATGGAGCCTCAAAGAGATGAGTATATCTGACACATATATCTGACTTTGTCACCCAAGTCACCTCACAAACTAAACGGTGTTTTCACTACACCTTTACAAAAGCAATTTTTTTTAGTTCTAAGCTTCCACACTTGTCCATTCAAAATAGTTATAGGATCATCCTCGAAAGATAAGTCTAGGCCCAACTCAAATGAATCAAGAGAAAGTACATAAAACTCATACGACACGTACTTTTAAAGCATAGAGACACAAAACACATAATGAACAACTGACAAGCTAGGTGGCAAGGCCAACATATAGGCCACATCTCCCACTTGGCTCAAATCTCAAAAGGTATAATGAATTTAGGGCTTAGCTTTCCATTCTTGCCGAACCTCATCATAACTTTCATGGGTGACACTCATAGCCAAAATGATCACCTTCCATGAATACTAGAGCTGGAACTATCCGATCTGCATAACAATTCTTACGACTCTAGGTTAAAAAAGTCTACCCTAGATCATACAAACTTTTTCCATCACATTTCTAAGCAAGTCTATATCTAATGAATCTATCTCAGCAAAATCAAACCATTCAATCGGAGATCTACATTATCTTCCATTGAACGCCTTAAAAGAAGCCATATAAATATTAGTGATAAATGTTGTTGCAGAATAACATTGCTAAGGTCATATGTTGATCCCATGTAGCACAAAAAATATATCACACAAGGTAAGACCATTTCCTCAAACTCCTCAATCATCATGTTGGAATAACGATCTCTCTAAGGATGAAAAGTTGTACTCATATCTAACTTAGTACTCAAACCATGTTGAAATTCCTTCAAGAAAAGAGAAAAAGAAAAGAAACCTTGATTAAAAACAATAAAAATTGGGACTTCATGTATTCGCATAATCTCACTTGTTTAAAGCTCAACTAACCTTTCTACCATATTCTTAACTTGAATCAGAATGAAGGGCTAACTTTGTCAACCTATCAAAAACAACTCAAATGGATTCATAACTACTCACGGTGGTAGGTAATCATACAACAAAGTCCATAGTGATTCGTTTACACTTCCAAGTAGGTATAGGCATCCATTGAGATATACCCTCGGGCTGCTGGTGGTCACACTTAACATGTTGACAAGTCAAACACCTCAAAACAAAATCTTCAATATCCCTCTTCATTATACACCACCAATAAAGCTTGCTCAAATCATGGTACATCTTTGCCTCTCTAGGATGAATAGAATATCGAGAACATTGGGCCTTTTCAAGAATTTATCTAACAAACTTCCATGTCTTGTGTACACAAATCCTGCCCCCAATCATGAAACACCATAATCTAGGTCAAGCTCCTTGGATTTCCCCATCAACACCTTGTGTCAAATGAGACACAACTTCTCATCATCAAATTTGCACTAACAAATTTACACAACAAAGGAAGAATGAGCCTCTATAAAAGCAATCAAATCATATCTCCTAGAAAACTTGTAACCGAATGAGACTGCTGGCTAACCTCTGAACATCTCTAGCCAATGTTCTCTACTCAAATTTGATAGTGGCAAGACTTCCAATGCAAGAAGTCTTCTTACTCAAATCATCGGCCACCACATTGTCCTTTCATGGATTATATAAGATGGTGATACCATGGTCCTTTAGTAACTCAAGACATATACACTGTTTAATGTTCAGATCCCTCTAACTAAAAGTGTACTAAAGACTCCAACAATCCTTGAAGACCTCACCGTAAGCCCCATACAATAATGTCGCATAGCGTAAGCAAAAACACCATGACTACCAACTCTAAATCATGGGTAGGGTAGTTCCTCTCATGTTTCTTCAACTACGTAGAAGCATAGATGATCACCTTACCTTTCTACATCGGAATAAAACCTAACCCGAATCTAAAAGCATCACAATAAATAGTGAAGTCCACATCCTCCTCTGGTAAAGTTGAATATTATCCAATGTCAACAAGGTCTTGAGATTTTGAAAGCACTCCTCGCAATCATTAGACCACATGAAGCTCATACACTGTCGACTCAATCTAGTTAAAGAAGATATAATGTTGGAGAAATTATGTACAAAAAGTTAGTAATAGACTGTAGGTCCTTCAAAACTATGGATCTCAGTGACTAACGTAGGAATGGTCCAACCTATAATTACCTCAATCTTTGCTCGATCCACCCTAATACCCTCTTTGGACACCACATGTCCCAAAAATGCCACGGAATCAAGCCAAAACTCAAACTTTAAAAACTTCGGATAAAGTTTCTCTTCCCTCAATCTCTGGAGTAAAGTCCTTAACTATAAAATTGTGATCCTGTTCAATATTGGAGTAGACCAACATATCATCAGTGAACACTATCACAAAGGATTCAAAATAAGTTTTGAACACCTAGTTCATCAACTCAATGAACAATGCATGGGCATTAATCAAATGGAAAGACATCACAAGAAATTCATAGTGGCCATAACGAGTGCCAAAAACTGTCTTACGGATGTCTAAAGCTATAATCATCTACTAATGCTAACCAAAACTCAAGTCAATCTTAGAAAATAGAAATGCACCTTGAAGTTGATCTAGCGATTAATCAATACGAAGAAGAGAATATTTGTTGTTCACGAATATTCAAATCTTGGAAAAGAATCATAGACTACTCTTCACTTATCTGAAAGTAGATATAAGGCGTGAGGAAGAACTAATCCAACCCTATGATAGTCTTACCTTCCTGGAAGAACAAGCTTCTTGAAGAATCTTGATTAAGAATTTTGAAACCCTAGCTTGATGGTAAACAATCAAGAAAATCTTTCTTGAGATTCTTGAATTAGTTTCTTCAAATCTCTATGACCAAGAATTATGATTTTCATTATTCATTTATAAATTGTACGAAGGAATTTGAGTTGGAAATACTAAAATTCTTGAAGAAGGACTTACATTGAAGAAGAATCTTGATTAATGATTGAAAGAATCTTGAATGGAGTATTCTATTTTGATTTTTTCCTTAGCGGTTTGACCTAGGGTTTAAGAGAGAAGAGAATGATGGATTAAAATATGAAAATATGATTGTTTTGAGATTTATATTAGTCAAGAAATTTGCAACTCTCACCTCAAGACTCAACAAGAACTTCATTATCAAAGAATAGTGCACAAAACCTCAAGAACTAAACAAGATTATCAACATATTCAATCTCGTGGATGAAATTCGTAAGAGAAACCTATTATTGGCGTGTTGGGAAAATAACTCGACACTATGTAAGCTTACATACCTCAAAGAACTAGGTTCCTTGTGAAATCTTAAATTTATTGAACGAACACTTGAAACTTTGAACTTTTTATCCTCTTGAAACTTCTCTCTAAAACCTAAACGCTTTGGGGATGAATCAAAATGATTTAATCAGTTAAGAACCTTAATGGGGTGTAATTCGCATTTAGAATAAGTGGGGGCAAGTAAAAGACTAAAATACCCATCCAATTTTAGGGTAACTTTCCTTAAATGGATAAACTGACTTCAAAAAGAAGTATCTCCCTCATACAACTCAACAATTAGCAAACTCGACCTCAATAGAAAGAGGGCTCAGGTATCTTTCATTTGATACCTTATGGGTCTCATAAATCATATTTTACTAAAAATTTATGGTCGTTTGAAGTTGACCTAAAACGTAAAAGAACTAAGGAATGACTTGAATGAATGTTCATCTAAATCCCTAAGCGTATTTGGATTTATGAAAACTGACCCAAATCAGATTTGTCCCCAAAATATTACTAAAATTCGTTTTAAGCTGATTGGATAACGAAAAGATTAAAATACCCTTCATATTTTCGAGTAACTTTCCCTATTTGGATAGCCCGACTTCAAACAGGCACATTTACCTCATATGATCTAGAAAATTAGCAAACTCAATGGTGTTCAAAAGATGATTTCAAAACCATTCATTCGATATTTTATGTGTCTCCTAAATCATCTTGGTGCTAAAAGGTATGGTCATTTGATATTGACTTAAAACTTAAAAGAATCTGACTTGAAGGAACTCTCTTTAGTTCTTTTTGGAATTCAAGGTGCTATATCTAGCTCCCCTTAAACTTAAGAAAATTCTTAATTCCTCGGTGAAATCTTACTCTCAACAAAGAATGGTTCGAGTCTTAGCTCAAACGGTTTTCGAGGTGTTACAACATGATACAATGAATACAATATGTTTTAATCGTCTTTATCAAATGTATTATGTATCAATTATATTCATTCAAATGTAGGTGAGAGATTTGTATTTTATATCAATTGTATTCAGAAATCTATGTTTGTATTTTCTATTTATTGTATTTGCATTTAGTATCAATTGCATTCACGATACAGCAAATATAAAACGTACTCATCCTCTATCCTCACTTTATTGATCTCACTGGCCTCTGTATATTTCTCTTGATCTAGTTCGCTTCTCTCCTCCCTTTTTTGATCTTGTTCACTTGTCTCCTACTTCTCTCGATCTCTCTCGCCTCTCGCCTCATAATATGTAGCTAAATACAATAGTTATTGATATAATTGTATTGATTTTGATATAAATCATGTCTAGCAATTGTATTTTTTTATACAACCTAATACAACAAACAAAATAGGTATTCAAACTCTCTTGCCTCTCTCCTCTCTCTCCCAGATCTCACTCACTTCTCTCCTCTCTCTTCTAGTCTCGCATGTCTCTCCTTCCAAAACATGTAGTTATTTAAGAAAATTATAACTATAAATCTCTAATTAGGAGCAAATTACAGTAAATTTTTTGTAAATCCAAAATGAATTTTTTCGAACAGAGGCCAAATTCGGCAAAAAGAAAAATAAAAGCACAGAAGAAACAAATATACAAATATTTAAGCCAAAAGAAATTAGGGAAGCTCTCAACTCCTTCATTCTACTCATATGTACTCAGATGTCGGCTTCTTGAAGTCTTCGGAGAGGAAGCGTCTTCTTTTTCAAGCTCAAGGTTTCTGCAATTTTATGAGGTTCATATGAAGCTTTGATCTTTACTTTGATATCCTCATATAGCGCTATATCTAAGAAAATGTTTCACTACACATGAGACATCTAATAAGTTAATATATGCCATTGAACCAGTTTCCTTAAAGACATCTTCGGTCCACAGATGATGAAATCTCTGTGTACTGTGTCTTTAAAGGTATGAGCTCCTCTTGTAATTGTTACCTGAGTTCATAAACTAGATCTAATTTTATTGCTAGAATTTCTTTTTTTCAAATTTGGAAAAAGTCTTTTATTATATTGTTGAATTTGTTCATTCCTTTTATGTTTTCTAAAATTAAGTTTTTGATATATGCCTCATACCATTTCATGTCTCATGAGCTAATCACTCTTTCTTGTTTTTACAATAATAATATAATAAATCACACAAATATTTTATCTTCACCAATCTTGACAATTCACTTTGTTTTGCTTTCTTTTTCTTTTTTCTTACATCAATTAAAGATTTATTTCTGAATATGTCATGTTGAGTTTATTAAAGGTATAAAAATTACTTATGTTTAAACGAAACTTGTAGGAAATAAAATAAAATCAGAATCACATCTCTTTATATTTATTCATAGAAAATCAAGTCTGCATTAGAAAAATTATGGGTTTTAGTTTAAATATAATTATGTGCTTTTTAAGTTATTCGATATTTAAAATTTAGTTGCATAATTATATAGATTAAGGTTGAATAAATCTACTAGCCGGATAAAGCATGTCTATGATGAAATTCATCAACTCATAGCTCGGACTCGAGACCTCTGGTTAATAGTGAAAGGGATTTCAATGATTCCTTCACACCCATTGTTGGTAAGTTTTATGTCTTAATTCTTTTATGTTTCATCAATTTGGTATCAAAACTTCTTTTTCTCTTCTAAATCTTCTTGTCTTCGATTGTTCTTGAGCTATGCATATCAGATACACTAAACACATATGTACTAATCATAAATCAAACATAAATACACATATTATCTTTGAAACTGAAATAAAAATCCACAAATACAGATCTGTATGAATCATTAACCAAACATTATACATGGTTATATAGAGTATATAATTACTTATACATTTTATAAAGGCCACATAAGATTGAGATAATTCTATTTTAACCATACAAGGAATTGGACCCCACAAACCTATGCATGGTATCCTAAATTCCGGCCTAACCCAGTTAATGTTCCATTATAAATTTATAATAAAAATTTACTCTCATCAAATGAAATTTCACTACTATTGAATAATTATAATCTTGACTGTTCGATAAATTATGATTTTGATCTTTGTCATTTTTCATTGAGAATTTTTACCTTAACTAAAATAAAAAATATATGTCTATGATCTCCTTATATAGAAAAAATATATGTTATATTTAAATTATTATAATTGTAATAATCATAATGCCTCAAAAACAGAATAACAACTTAACCCAACACATGGATATTTAATTTTTGTTAGTTAATAATTCATTGAACTTGTGAAGATTGACAATTAGCTGAAGAATCAAAAGTGCACAGTTCAATTAATAAAAACTTATATGTATTGATCTAGCTATTGTAAGGATCCAAATCAATATTTTTAAAATTTCAAGGACTAAAAATCAATTTTCTTACTTTTGTCTTTCTCTAGATCTAGAATTGTTTTTCTCCTAGTCAAGATCATTTTTAGATGATAAATTTATTTTTTATATATTGATGCTATTTTATAAGAAGTATTTATATTATCAATGTAATTTAGCTTGTTATAACATATTATATTTTTTTATTTTTCTAATTGCTGATTCCACTTATCATGAAATGTCACAGTAAATATATTTTAGGTAATCAATAAACCAATTCTTTCAAAACAATTTTAAAAACTCTTTGATGTTTGAATTACCTTTTCTTATTTTTGGGATGCTAATTTTGAATAAAAGAACAAGTGGCTAATTTAGTTGTTACGATGCCTTGTAGAGTTTTGCTTCTTTCTTCCAAAACATGACAAATTGTTTATTGTTATTTTGTAACCTAATTTCTTATCCCCATTTAAAGCTTTTATGTCATATAATCCAGCACTTAACCGATTAAGATTTATCGGACTTTTATGTCACATAATCCAGCACTTAACCAATTAAGATTTATCGGTTCAGGATCCACATGAGAAGAAGCTAATTTTCTCTCTTCTTTTTTATTAGGATTTTTCATGATATAATTTTAAATACATGAAATTTTGAAGGTAGGCAGTAGATATAACTAGAATTTGTACAATAATATATAAAAGAATGGATCTTATTTTTGATAGAAATTTTCACACAAATACTCGATCGAAATCACTGATATACCCATCATAATTGTATATGAAATATAGTTATACTATATAGATATATAATAGATATAAGTTAAATCCTAATAATTATCTATATGTCTAACATTGTTAATATGGAAGTACCAAAATTAGCAAGACAGTTTAGTAATATATGTGGTGCTTTAAAAGTTTGAAAGCCGAAAAAGAAAGGAAAAGTATATCTATATATGTAAAAAAAAAGTGAATTTACAATTTAATCTATCAAAAAATGTGTCACATAAATTTAGATGGATAAAATACTAACTAGACGTACATTATTGTATACTTAGAGTACATAACATTTGGTTTTTCTAGCTATATATAACCTCATTATTGAAGCACCAATTCCACACTTACTCTCCTACTCTACAAGAAATTATCTTCTTGGAAAAAAAATCTAAAGTTTCTATACTAGATACATTAGAAAGTTTTTCTTTATTCTATTTTTGGGAAACTGATTTTATATTTGTGTAGAATATATCATTGGTTTCCACGTATATTTTTCTTTTTTCTTTGCATTTTAATTATATATTTCTTCAATTGTACCATCCCAGTAAATGGATTATACAAATAGTCGATACTTCAGTTATTATTCTGCATCTTCCCCATTTCACAAAGAATATGTTGGGCAAGAGCCAAATTCTCAAAGATTTCAGAAATTTATTAGTCAAGATTTATATGAGTCTGATAATTTTTGTATGTACATTTACAAGGTAGAGAAGTGCTCAAAACTTACAGTCACGATTGGACATCTTGCCCTTTTACCCATGAAGGGGAAAAAGCACGCCGACGTGACCCAAGGAAATACAACTATTTGCCAATTCCTTGCCCTGGTTATAAATTCGCATCTTACATAAAGGGAGATAATTGTGAATTATGCCATGGAGTTTTCGAGTACTGGTTACACCCTGCGATGTACAGGACCAGTCAGTGCCAAGTTGGTACGTCGTGTAACAGACCAGTCTGTTTCTTCGCACATACACTAAATGAGCTTCGTCCTGAGATGAAGTACAATTGGTCCTTTGTGTATCAATACCCTATATACATCCAATCATATCCAGGCATTATTATTGAAAATGGTCAATATGGTTATTGGATGATTGTTCCTTGCAACCCTCAACTACAACCACCACCACATAATCACTATTACAGTACTACTGGTTTTAGACATGGAAATTCTCCTAATCCCCAACAAATTCCTTCAAAAAATACGTCAAATTTTGGGTTGTTTGCTCAACCTCCTCCTTCATCTTCTCCAACTCAGCCAAAATTTGTCCATAATGTTCAAAATGAGAGTGATTTTTCACTTTTTTCAGCAAACCATGCAAAGTTGATTGAGGAGATGAAGAATCTTAAGCTTGGGAGTACTTCTCATGCTAAGATGAATAAAATATATGAAATATATGATGATAGGGATAAAAGGTCGGTGGAGAATGAGTTATGGGATCAAAAATTTTCAAACATCTATTGCTTGTAAATATTTTATACATGATGAGTGATAGTAATTCATAATTTATGTATAAACAGATTATTAATTTGAAATCATTTTTATGCGGCTGTTATCTATTTCTAACTCTCTTTCTGTCATTTTTCATTTCTGTCTTTATATGTATCTAACGTTAATATTGATGTTTCAAGTATTTTATATAAATGTACCATAAAAATAGATCATCCATGTGTCCTTCCCTTATTAATTGTATTTTATTATAACCAGATATATCCAAACCTATTAGTTTGGTCGATTGGGATTTGCATCATGTAAAACTCAGAAAGAAAAGCATTTTTTTCTAATTTTTCATTCTGAGGAATCAAACCAAAACGTTAAGGTAAAAAGAACTTATATATTTATTTCATCACATTTATTGCTAGTAGTCATTCAAAATAAACGATTTAGTTATAAGAATTTGATGTCTTGGTAACCATGGCTAGGACTCGAGGGATACTGGCTTGGTGGCAAATTCCCTTTTTAGTAGCAACCCTTGTTTATTTCATTAAGATTAAGACATCTTAATACACAGCTGAATGATCAAGATCTTGTCTATAGATTTACTAACTAAATATAATTGTGTATGCGCTTGTACTTGCGTGTGTGTGTGTTAAGATATTTAAATCATAAATAAATATTTTAATTTTGATGAAAATGAAATGGAACCAAGTGGATTACTTATATAAATTATAATAATAATAATAATGATTGTTAGATAAAATGTAATCATCTTTTTTTTTATTTCAATAACACATATTTATGAAGTTGTTTTGCACTTTAATCAAATAAAATAATTATAATAAATTTTATTAGTTCTTGATAACAAGTAGCAAGAACAAAAATTAAAAGTTTAAGAAAAATAATTTGTATAATTAATAAGTTGGAGAATCAAAGAGACTTGTTTTTTAGGAGAAAAATATGGAGCACAATTATTTTTTCTGAAAAAATAAAATTGTCTTTAAAAGGGTCCGAATAAGAATAATAAGACTTTATCACTGATCTAATTTATTCAAACTTATTAATAGACTTTCAAGTGAATACAAACACACTTAATGAGTTAGTCAATCATTAAGATTTGAACTTCCATTAAGTGCAAACAAATGAGGTTTTAGTTAAATCAGGGTCTTGTTAAATTTTTATTTACATCTGAACTAAAGAATTTAATATCCAAATTGAAGATATCAAATCTAACAAATTAAAAAGAAAAAGATTGAAACCTATCAAATTTAATTATGTATGATATAAGCATAGCATTTTAAAAATCTATCAAATCAAAACACGTAAAAATCATACGATATTAACCTACGAATACCCCTACATGTAATAAGGAGATGATGATACAATTATTTGTATGGCATTTAATATCAAATAATATGTAAGCATTAAAAGAATTAGAAACACATATTGTTTCCTTTAGATGGTATTAATAATAACTAAAAAAGAAGAAGAGAGAAACAATTTTTGTCTGGGTGTGTGTGGGGTGGGGGTGGGGGTGGGGGAGGGAGAGGGGGCTTAAAGCGGTTAATTTTTGTTTGTATGATAACAAAAACAATCAATAATGTCATCACGAAGTCTCAAATAAATTTAAATAAAAATAGGTCATAAATTAATTATTTATATTAGTATAACATTTTAAAATTTGTATATCAGATCTATTGAATCAAAACATCTAAAAATAGTAATACACCGATTCGCAAACACCCCTATGTGTAAGAAGCCAAAAATAAAACAGTTGTTTCTGTAATATATAATACAAAAACATGATGTAAGTGTTAAAAAGAGTTAGAAGCAAAGATTTGTCCAGATGGTACTCCCTCCGTCCACTATTGTTTGTCAGGCATACCAAAAAAAAGTTGTCCAAAATTAATTGTCAGTTTGAACATTCAAGAAATAATTGTCACTTTTTTTCAGTTCCATCCTCAATAATTACGTAACTAATGATTTCAAAAACTTGTCATTTTAAAGTTACAAAACTACTTTAATGTGAAAAAGGTGTTTTTCCAGCTTTTAAAAGTACAAACCATTTTAATAATGAGTAATAGTGGGGTTATATTAGTCAAATTGTATCTTGTATTAAACTTTTATTAGGGGTTATGCGTGATTTTATCCAGATAAACAATAGTGAATGGAAGGAGTATTAGAATTTTTAAAGAAACGGGAGAGAAATTATTTATATTTAGTCGTATATGAAGGGAGGGGTCTCAAATCGATTAATATTGAATTATATGATGATAATAAAGTTGGACAAACTACATAAATCTCACTAGTTTAGGTCCTAATTACTCATATTCCCGATAGTTTTAAATATGACTTTCTCTACCATATTTCATACTTAGGATACATGAGTTTGAATCAATGAGATACATGTAGATGGAGAATTTTAAAATTGAGATATATATATATTTTTTGTTTAAATTAATTGTTGTTACTGATTTCCTTAATATAAAGTGGAAATCAAGGAGTGTATCTATATTTAATTAATTTCATTTTATTATTATTTGAAATAATTAATTTCTTAATATTATTAATAAAACACATAAATATGCATATCTTGGTCATGTAATTTGATTAATTTCATTTTATTACTTTTAAAATAATATAATTCATTAATTTGATATATTTATTATCATCAGATGATGTATCCAACAAACAAAACACTTAGATACATGAGTATCATACAAGTAGATTCAGATATTTCATAAAAGTATCTAATATTAATTTTTTTGTATTCGTTATATGTGTCCAGTATTAGTTTCATATATCTATTTATAAAATACTAAATTAATTTCATGTATCTATTTATATGATCTAATTTTAATTTCATGTATCTTTTATCTATATCGATTATTAATTTGATGTATCACTTATCAATTTCATACATTATTTCAAAATCATATATCTCGGATAAGTAGTAAACACACATATGATTACGTGCATCTAAATATGAAATGTAATTGAACACACGAATTTAGGAACAAATCACGAAAATGAATATTTGTCTTATCGTTAATCCAAAAAAAAGTTAAAAATTTCAAAATTCTCCCATTTTTTTAAGATCTCAAATTTTTTCTCATAGATACATATATAATCTTAAATCAGATACATGAACTCTTACCTAGATACATGTACACTTGATGTGTATCTAAAATTGTTCACTTGATGTGCATCTAATGGTATATTTTTTCTTTTGATTAAAGTTTTGTGTAATTCTTATATCTTGATTGGGTCTTATCTATACTTAGATATATTCTCGACTTGAATATTAACAGATGAAGAGTCAGTCCCTGCAATGAGAAATTCATAAGTGAAAATGAACAAATAATAGTTGTTTGATTTAGTATAATATTATTAATGTGTTGTACCTTTAATGCGAATATCTTATCATAAGAATGTTCAACCATTAATGTTATAAAGTCTACCTCAGATCAAAAAATATAAAACCTAATTTATAAAACTATTTAAAATTGAACTTAAGAATGTTATGAAGTCTACCTCAGATACAAAATCAAAATACATGAGAATAATAAAATAATTGACAAGCCTATATGTGAAATATTAATTTGAATATGCAAACATGTACTGAATGGATAAGGAAAAAGAGGGAGAAGATGAATTATAAAAGAAGAAGGAGGGTTGGTGGAAGTGATGAGGATACGGATGAAACAACAGATGTGAGAAAAAATTGACTTGTTAATTGACCATTAATTAAGGAGATTAGATTTAAGATAATTATTCAATTCCTTAATTAACGGATTTGTGTGTCTGATTAAATGTTAAAAATATGATATAAAATTTAAAAGTGATAGTATATGTAATTATTTTAAACTAGAGGTAAATATAGTATATATGATAGTGATGTATGTATAGTTATGTAGTTTATAAAAACTTGAACAAATGTTATCACAGAGCCTTAGATAAATTAAAACTTAACTATGTCATATATCAATCACTTTTATTTGTATAAGATCTACCATTGTTGTCTAAAAAAATCATCGACCAACAAGAAGGCACAAATCTCATAATTTTTTTTGATAAAAAAATCTGAAAGACTATATATAAATGAAAATAGTCTTGGACCATAAAGGCCCACCACAACCAGAACAAAAAAAAAAAGAAACAAAGGCCCCAAAAAAGATTTTTCCAAAAATCGACAAATATAACCAAAAAATAACAAAATGTATCGGATGATAAGATGAACATCACTCTCATTCTCTCAATCTAAGAATGAGAACCAAAAAAAAACTTCAATAATTTATCTAAGTTGGTCAATGTTATTACGACATTTACTATTTAGACAAGGATTAGAAACCTCAAATTTGCTTGATCAAAAGACTCTCTTTTGTATAATGATTCTTGTAGAAAATTATATTTCAATGAATGTATTTGATTTAGTTTCATGATAAAATTACCGAACAATTTGTTTATCAGATAACAAATGAAAAAGATTTTCCACCATTGATAAACATGAAACGTATTGTATTTATGTATTGATAAAATTTATTACAGTTAATTGTATCGATATATAAAAAAACTACATCTTATAAAATATATTTGTGTATCAGAAAAAATAGATATATCAATTATCAAGTTGTATATATGTTATAAAAAACTGATATACATAGTGTATATAAAAAAATCCAAATATTAGTAGAAAAAGGTATAATTATATACTTATTTTAGGGGGAAACGATTTTTAAAAGATTAATTACGGAAATCTTACCATTTAGTTTAGTTATTACCATTTACCTGTATAAGTTTTACAAATTTTTAAAATCTTTCATTTTCACGCATCACACTAATGTATCACGCGCATCAAATTAGTGTATCTCGCACATCACATTAGTGTATCATGTTCATAATGTACCTCGCACCTCAGATTAGTGTATCTCGCGCATCAAATTAATGTATCTCGCATATCAGATTAGTTTATCATATATAAAATGTACCTCGAGCATCAGGTTAGTGTATGTCGCGCATCATATTTAGTGTCTCGTGCATCAAATTAATGTATCTCACACATTAGATGAATGTATCAGCGCTATATTATTGTATCCGTTTTGAGGTATTTTTGTAATTATAACTTTTCAGGGATAAATTGTAATTTGAGCTTAAAAGTATGTTATTTCTGTAATTTGTCTATATTTAAACATGGTATTACCATAAAATCATTTGTGTAACAAAAAATTGATACAAAGTCTCGTTTGTTTTCATTAATATTAGGACATCTAAATACACATCTGAATGATTAAGATCCTGTCTATAGATCTGCTCAGTAGATATAAGTGTGTGTGTGTGTGTGTGTGTGTATGTATATATATGAAATGGAACTTGGTGGACTTCTTATATAAATTATAACAATAAAAGCGATTATTATAAAAAATGTAGTCATTTTTTTTATTTCAACATCACATATTTATGAAGTTATTTTACACTTTAATCGAATAAAAGAATTATAACAAATTTTATCAGTTCTTACTAACAAGTAGAAAGAAAAAAAATCAAAAGTTTAAGGAAAATAATTTGTATAATTAATAAAGTTGGAGAATGAAAGATACTTCATATTTTTAAAGAAGATCATATGAATCACAATTCCTTATTCTGAAAATAAAAGTGTCTTTAAAAGGGTCTGAATGAGAATAAGACTCCATCACAAATCTAATTTATTCAGACTCAGTAAGAGACTTACAACTAAAAAAAAGGGAAAATATTCAAAATAACAATATTTTGACATTTAATAGGATTTGTTAACAAACTTTCACTATTATTAAAAATCACAATATTTTTATTTGTTATGAGTTGACTTATGTAATTTTTTTCTATATTTAATTAAACATAATATAATTAAGAAATGACAAACTAGAGAAAATCAGGAAAAAATATTTCAAATTAAATTAAGTTGCTAAAAATTATTATTACTTTCCTTACAAAAGATTACGAGAGCTAAAATAGGTGGTCTCTTCCTTCTTCATAAAGACCATATTTCTCCTTGTCTTTCAAATTTAGTTATTATTATTATAACCTTAGAGTTCTATCTATTAAAAGAAATTGGTGTTTTTTTAAATTTACAAATTTGAACACCTATAGTTTTGTCTGTTATTTCACATACTTTTCTCAGTGTATTTATTTTATTTACTAGATTTTGCATCCTTTCTTAAATTATATTCATTCCAATAATGTATGTCATTTGTATTTGTATTCATTCTAGTTTTCATGTTGTATTTTTATATGTTACTTGACATACTTTTCTCACAATGTATTTATTTTATTTACCAGAATTTTGTGTCATTTTGTTGAATCATATACATTCGAATATGTATGTCATTTGTATTTGTATTCATTATAGTTTTCATGTTCTATTTTGTATAATTAAACTTGTATTTCTTTATTAGTTCGTATTCATTCAAATAGATATGTCAAATGAATGTGTAGTTATTGAAAAAATATATTTGTATTCATTTTATTTTTTTATTGTGTATTTTATTTTTCTCTTCAAAATTATGTTTCCTTTCCTAAGTTGTATTCATTCTAATAGATATATTATTTGTATTTGTGTTTATTCTAGTTTTCATATTGTATTTTGTATTATGATATAAATGTATTCAACATCATATTTAAAAAAATGTATTCAAAATATTAAATTATTCAATATTAAACAAATAAACATATATATGAATTTCTAGATTCTACAAAATCTCAAAAAAAAATTAAAAGAGAATAAAAAAAAAAATTGAAAATTATAAATATATGATGAATATTTAAACAAAATCACCTGAAAATTGAAAATTTGGACTGAAAATCCGTAATGTGTATAATCGGTGCTTTAAACATCAAATAAAAAAAATTGGATGACGGAAATTACCTTGCCAATCGAGAAATCTTCTTGAATTAATAAATAGTTTTAGTTTAACTATAAAGAATTTCTCGGTGAGCAACAATTTAGCAGCTTGAAGGAATCTAAACTTGAAAGGTAAAATATGGTGAGGAAACATGAAATGTGGGGAAGAAAGGTTAATGATAATGATAAAAGATAAATAGTATTAGTTTATTTTTTTTTTCAACTTAAAACGGTTATGAGTGTGTATTTTCGTCCAATAAATGACTCTTTTCATATATAAAATTAATTTAAAATACTAAAATATACTAAAATAGGAATACATATTATTTTATAAAAATATTGTCATTCTACCACATTGAATAAATATTTTAAATTGTTGTTATTTTGATTAATTATATTAATAATTGTGACTTAATTGCTAATTTATTCAAAAAAACAAACGCACTTGTTAATAATTGTGACTTAATTGCTAATTTATCCAAAAAAAAACGTACTTAATGGGCTAATTTTTGAATCATTAAGATTTAAACCCTATTAAGTGCGAACAAATGAAGTTTTAGTTTTTTTTAGTTACATCTAAACTAAAGAAGTTCATATCCAAATTGAAGATATCAAATCGAACAAATTAAAGAGAAAAAAGTTTGAATCCTATTAAATTTAGTTACATATGATATTAATAAAGCATTTAAAAAATCTATCAAATATAAACACCTAAAATCATACAATATTGACCTATGAACACCCCTACATGTGAGAAGGACAAAATAATACCATTATTTGTGTGATATATAATACTAAATAATATGTAAGCATTAAAAGAATTAGAAACACATATGTTTTCTTTAGATGGTAGTAAAAATTAATTAAAAAAATTGTTTTTATCTCGGTGTGTGTGAGGAGGGATGGGGGAGGCGGCTTAAAGCAGTTAATTTTGGGATGTGTGATACCAAAAACAATCAACAATGACATCAAGAAGTCTCAAATAAATTTAAATAAAAACGGGTCATAAATTGATTATTTATATTAGTCTAAAACATTTTTAAAATTGTATGTCAAATCTATTGGATCAAAACATCTACAAATAGTAATATATTGATTCACAAACGCCCCTACAACTGAGAAGCCAAAAATAAAACAGTTCTTTATGCAATATGTAATACAAAAATATGATGTAAGTGTTAAAAAGATTTAGAAGCAACCATTTGTCCTTTAATTGATGGAAAAATGACAAAAAAATTGTCCCTTAAGTTAAATAATTACCCTTATCCTTATTAGTTTCAAAAATACCTAAAATCCCTCATTTTCTTTTTAAGTCAAAAATATCGCCGGATACAATATTGGGCGTCCTGCTAAATCAACAGTTCTTCCTTTTTATTCTCTAGATTTTTTAAGTCAAAAATATCGCCGCATACAATAATTGATTTCTCCAATGTTTTTCAAACTCAAGTCTCTCTATTGCATATTCTTGCTAATTTCTTTACTTCTCTTAAAATACTCTTTTTGTTTCTTCTTATACTTTTGAAATATTCTTTGTTTGTTCTTCTGACGGTTTAATCAAATGGATGATGCTTACACTAATCGGATATATGACTATGAAGATATTTGTTGGCGGAGAACAAATCCAAAAGGCTACAGGACCCATTGTTAATGGCGAATATAAAAGATGGAAAAAAGAAAAATGATGGTGCTTCATCTTCGAAAATCCAGGTTCCTAATACCCCCCAAAAAAGGGATCGAAAAGTTGCTCCTGCAATTTCTCGACCTGCAATACCTGAGGTTTGTTTTTAATTCTCTTCTTTCAAATTTTATAATTTTTATTGTTAGTTATTCAATTGATGATACAAAAATAAAAAAATTGAGATCTCATATTCAATGTATCGTTATTCTCTTTAATCAATTGATACACTAACCCTAAGTCAAGTTATAATGTACTTTGTATCAAGTTTTATAATATGCACAGTTTCCTAGATAGTCATTCATGTATCGTTCGTGTTTTGTTTATGGGTTTGTATGTTTATCTGGTATTTTTAAGTTTCATAATAAATGTTGCATTAGTTATATATAATTTATCTTTTAATATTAAATGTTATATAGGTTACATATAATGTGTTTTGTTTATGGGTCTGTATGGTGTTTCAAATAGTAAATGTTGTACCAGTTACATATAATGTGTCTTTCACAGTAAATGTTATATCAAGTACATATAATGTGTTTTGTTTATGGGGTTGTATATGTATCTGGTATTACAATAGTAAATATTGTGTAGTAAATGTATATCAACATATAATGTCTTTTTCATAGTAAATGTTGTATCAGTTACATATAATCTTTTTTGTTTATGGGTATGTATGTGTATCGCTCGTGTTTTATTTATGGGCTGTATATGTATCTATTATTTTTTGGATCAGTCATTAATGTGTCTTTCTTAACAAAGTGTTATATTTTTTATCACCTACTAAGATGTTATTTTTGCATGATATTCTGTTTTATTTTTGTTGTCACTACAGTCTATGAGTTATGTTATCAAACAAATTCCAACCCAGTATTTGAAGTTTGGTGCATCATACATCAATGATTTTGTACAACAGTTGAAAAAGTATATGAATGTCAAGTCTTTCGAATTGTTTACAAATTTTATTTTTGGGCCGTATGTTAACACTCATACTTGCAACTAACAAGGTCAAATATCCAAATGTTTGTTGCTTCTTGAGGTTGAGCAGGATAACTGTAATAAACTGTCACGACCCAAATTTGCAAGTCGTGATGGCACCTATGTTCCCAACCAATAGGTAAGCCAACCCAACATATTAACCCAACTAAACCAAAAAATGAGTAAAAAGACTAACACTTAGCAAGAATCTCCAAACATTGAGTTCCTTATAAGTACGAAATGCGAAAAACTGAAAAAAAAATACTACCCAAGAAATGGTGTCATGAGTACAAGAGCTTCTAAAATACGATGCAAGTTTGAAACTAAAAAGGCAAATCTAACATAAGGGATATCCTGTCTGAATACTGAATAACAGAATAAGTAAAAGATAGAGGGAGGTGTGGGCCACGGAACAGCCAAGCAGCTCACCACAACTCCAAGACACTCCAAACTCGGACTCAAACTGCTCCTCGAGATGTGCTCCTACTTGGAATCTAATATGCACCACAAAGAGTGCAACAAGCGTAGTATGAGTACAAAACCACGTGTACCCAGTATGTCTCATTGACCGACAACGAAGAAGTAGTGACGGGAGTTATATAAGAAAATAAATTCTTAGATTGTACAAGTATATATATATATATATTACACTTACTATTAAAGTTTCATCAATAAAGGAAATCAACATTTTATATTTTCCAAACACCAAACGAAACATATAGTCATCAAGAATGAATGATGGGATGAAATGCAATGCAATATGATGCCATGTAATGATATGTCTCAGAATACCCAGTACTCACTCAACCGTATATACATGATACTCCTCGGAAATACATCGAGAGTTCATGACCCATGGGGGACTCGCGAGGTCCATATACCGACACGGACGATCTCCACGTGTCTGTGCGGACGATCTCAACGCACTATCATAATATCAAAAAATTTTCGCACGGACAGTCTCCACGTGCCCAAATTACAATCTTAACATCTCACCATCCCCAGCACGGACGATCTCCACGTGCCCAACTTATACTCATGTCTCATCTCTATGCATGTGCACAATATTGTTTCAATAGAGGGGATGATGATGCATCTCAATCAATCAATGTGAATATAATACATAACCACCTCAATTATCTCAACTATACGGGTGAAATAAATAAAACACAATCACACAAGGAATTCAAGTCAATAATATATCAGCTAATGCCCATATGCTTTGGCATTCTCAATTTCAATCCACATTCTATAATAGTAATTTTCCGTTTTATAACACCGGTACTCGTACCAATGCCCGTCACACCATTGATACGAGACCCCCATCTTTCGCCCTTACCCCTTGGTCTATTTTTATTTTTAATCTTTAATTAGGAAAACGTCCTTCAACAAGTCTAAAAGTCTTAACATACCTCAAGTGCCGAACTCGTGCCACGAATCCTCAGAGTAGTTCCTTCCCTTTTTGCAAAATTTCAAAACGTTCACGATCTACCAATGATGCAATATTCGTAAGTAAGCGAGTTGTATCAAATCATTATATGTCTATCATAAACCCTAAAACTCACTCATACTTCCAATCTAGCTCCAAACCTTGATAAAATTTGTATGCCAAATTTATCATATTTGCTAAATTTCAAGTCAAGAATTTAACTTTAATCCCTCCAACAAGGTTGAATCATATAATATACACCTAATAATTAATTACCCATCTCAATCTATTAAAAACTAGTATCTTAATTTTGTAAATGGATACCATAAGAATTGATTCCCACCCATCGATAAATAAATTATTGGAATGTGACCATTCTTGAACCATTCTGCAACCTGCCATTTTTTTTTTATATATTACCACCATTGCCAATCATTGGCATATGATTGCCTAATGATTGGCAGCCAACCATAATTCCTCATTATCCTAATAACTCTAGGAACAAAACGTCCCTCATCAGCCAATTTTTTTTTCTTCATTAACGCCCCCCGTCAATATGACCCCCAAAAGTTTCCCAGATTTTCATAATTCGACAATTGTACTGCCAATTTTTTACAAGGATCAACGGTCCAAATCTCCAAAAAAAATTCCAAAATTCCCACTCATCTATGTCGGCACTGTACCCATGAAACCATTAACTCAACATTCCCCACCTAATAATATAATAGAAATACTCATATACGAAGCAATTTCATGTGTACCCACATGAATGAAAAATTTATTAAGATTTTCTTACCTCTAGGAGTCGACTTTCGCTATGATACCGCCTCCAAACTTTGCACGCTGATTTCTTGTTTCTTCTTCTTCTTTTTTTCTGAACCAGAGTATATTAACTGTGAAACCCCACTAACCTATTATCTACATTACTTATTTTAAATTCTTCACTAATTTTTTTTTTCAACTAAATATTCTTAGTTTTGAATAGTTTAATAATACCCCTTTAAATTTTCAAAAGGAGTCAAACTAGTCCTATTTCTCAAAACGACCTAGCAGGTCGTTACATCACCTACCACTTAAACAAACGTTCATCCTCGAACGGGAAAAGAAGAGAGCTAACCTGAACGCTCAAAAAGATGAGGATATTTATTCCTCATGTCTGACTCTGTCTCCCATGTAGCCTCCTCCACTGGACGATGCTTCCACTGAACCTTTACTGAAGCAATCTCCTTGGACCTTAGCTTCCGAATTTGCCTATCCAAAATGGTGAACGGCTCTTCCTCAAAAGTCAAATTTTGATCAAGTAACACTGAATCCCATTGAATCACATGATCACCACCTTGGTGATACTTCTTAAGCATTGAAATATGAAATACAGGATGGACACCTGACAACCCAGCTGGCAAAGCCAACTGATATGCCACCTCATCAATATGCTCCACAATCTCGAAAGGACCAATGTACCTTGGACTCAACTCGCCCTTCTTTCCAAATCTCATCACACCCTTCATGGGTGAAACCTTAAGTAGAACCCTCTCTCTATCCATAAACTCTAAATCACGAACCTTCCTATCTGCGTAACTCTTTTGCCTGCTTTGAGCCATGAGAAGTCTATCTTGGATCAACTTGACCTTGTCCAAGGACTCCCTCAACAAATCTGTACCCCATGGTCTAACCTCAAATGCATCAAACCAGCCAATTGGAGATCGACATCTCCTACCATACAGAGCCTCAAATGGTGCCATCCCAATGCTCGAATGATAACTATTATTGTAAGCAAACTCCGCTAAAGGCAAGAACTGATCCCACTGACCACCAAAGTCAATCACACATGCCCGCAACATGTCCTCAAGAACCTGAATAGTCTGCTCAGACTGACCATCAGTCTGAGGGTGAAAGGCTGTACTAAGATCCACCCGAGTGCCCAACTTCTTCTGCATAGACCGACAGAAATGAGATGTAAATTGGGTGCCACGATCTAAAATAATAGATATAGGAACCCCATGCAACCGAACTATCTCCCGAATATAAATCTTGGCTAACCTTTCTGAGTTATAAGTAGTCTGAACTGGTACAAAGTGTGCAGACTTAGTCAGTCGATCCACGATGACCCATATAGCATCAAACTTACCCAAGGTACGTGGCAACCCTACCACAAAGTCCATAGCAATGCGCTCCCACTTCCACTCAGGTATGGGCATCCTCTGAGTCATACCTCCAGGCTTTTGGTGTTCATACTTCACTTGCTGACAATTCAAACATCGAGATATAAAATCTACTATGTCCCTCTTCATACGACACCACCAATAGTGTTGCTTCAAGTCACGATACATCTTAGTAGCCCCCGGATGAATAGAGTACCTCGAACTATGAGCCTCCTCCATGATCAATCTAGTCAAATCACCTGTACGAGGAAAACATATACGACCCTTAATCCTCAAAACTCCCTCACTATCAAGAATTGCAGCCTTGGCTTCTCCTTTTAAAACCTTGTCCCTAATCTTACATAAATCACCATCATCAAACTGTTGAGCCTGAATCTGCTCCAACAAGGATGACCTAGCCTCCATATAAGCCAACACCTTACCAGATTCTGAAATATCAAGTCTCACAAAGCTATTGGCCAGGGATTGGACATCCCTAGCTAAGGGACGCTCGCCAACTTGTAACATGGCTAGGCTACCCATACTCACCGCCTTCCGACTCAAGGCATCTGCTACAACATTTGCTTTGCCTGGGTGATAAAGAATAGTCATATCGTAGTCTTTGAGCAACTCCAACCATCTCCTTTGCCTCAAATTTAGATCCCTCTGATTGAATATATATACTGGAGACTACGATGATCCGTGAACACCTCACAATGCACACCATATAGATAATGCCTCCAAATCTTTAATGCAAACACCACAGCCGCCAACTCTAAATCATGAATAGGGTAGTTCTTCTCATGAACCTTTAACTGCCTCGAAGCATAAGCTATCACCCTTCCCTTCTGCATCAACACACAACCAAGACCAACCCGAGAAGCATCACAATATATGACAAAACCCTCTCCCTCCACGGGTAGGGTCAAAATTGTAGCAGTAGTCAATAAAGTCTTGAGCTTTTGGAAACTAACCTCACATTCGTCAGAACACTGAAAAGTCACCTCCTTTTGTGTCAATCTAGTTAATGGAGATGCAATGGATGAGAAACCCTCAACAAACCGTCGATAATAACCTGCAAGGCCCAAGAAACTCCGAATTTCAGTAACTGAAGTAGGTCTGACCCAATCTCTAACCGCCTCAATCTTCTTAGGGTCCACCATGATACCCTCCTTGGACACTACATTTCCCAATAATGCTACCGAACTAAGCCAAAACTCACACTTTGAAAACTTTGCATAAAGCTTCTTCTCATTTAGAATCCCAAGAACAATCCTCAAATGATGCTCATGCTCCTCCTTAGTGCGTGAGTATATCAATATATCATCTATGAAGACAATAACAAAAGAATCTAAATACGGTCTGAACACTCCATTCATCAAGTCCATAAAAGCTGCTGGGGCATTAGTCAGTCCGAAAGACATCACCAAAAACTCGTAATGACCATAACGTGTTCGAAAAGCCATCTTAGGGATATCCTCCGCCCTAACCTTCAGCTGATGATAGCCAGATCTCAAGTTAATTTTTGGAGAAAACTGAAGCACCCTGCAACTGATCAAATAAATCATCAATACGAGGTATCGGATACTTATTTCTGATGGTTACCTTGTTCAACTGCCGATAGTCAATACACATACGCATAGATCCATTTTTCTTCTTCAAAAATAACACTGGAGCACCCCAAGGAGATACACTTGGTCTAATAAAACCTTTGCTCAACAAATCCTGCAGCTGCTCCTTCAACTCTTTCAATTCAGCTGGTGCCATACGATAAGGAGGAATGGAAATAGGCCGAGTGCCTTGCTCCACATCAATACAAAAATCAATATCTCGATCTGGTGGAAGACCTGGCAAATCGGTCGGAAATACTTCTGAAAATTCACTCACTACTGGAATAGACTCAAGCATAGGAGTCTCAATACTAGTATCTCGAATGTGGGCCAAGTACGCCAAACATCCTCTCTGTACCAACTGACGAGCCTTAAGGAATGATATGACACCCTTAGAAGGATGACTAAGAGTACCTCTCCATTCTACTATAGGAATATCAGGCATCGCTAAGGTGATTGTCTTGGCATGACAATTTAAAATTGCGTGGTAAGAAGATAACCAATCCATACCAAGAATCACATCAAAATCTATCATATCTAAGACCTTTAAATCTGCATGAGTGTCATACCCCATCAAAGTAACAGTACATAAACGATACACCCGATCTACAACTACAGAATCCCCGACAGGAGTAGAAATACGTATCGGCAAATCAAGAGACTCACACAATATATCCAGACTAGGAGCAAAATATGTGGACACATAAGAATAAGTAGATCCTGGATCAAATAATACAGTAGCTGGTCGATGACAAACCGGAATAATACCTATGATAACAGCATCTGAAGCCTCAGCCTCTGGCCTACCTGGAAAAGCATAACAGTGAGAACGACCTCCATCAGATTGTGAACCCCCATGACCACCACCTCGACCAGAAGGAGAACCACCTCTACCTGAATGAGAACCACCTCTACCATTCTGTGCACCACCCCTAGCTGGTGGTTGTGCAGCCCTGGAGGTCAAAGCCTGAGAACCCTGATGTAAGCCACCACGTCTGGTCCTAGGGCAGTCTCTCACAAAGTGTCCCATATCACCACACTCAAAACAGCCCCTACGAGATGCAGGCGAATGAGAGGAACCTGAATGACCAGAATGCCCTCCACGAACTACAGGTCTAGATGATGAACCCTGCGAAGTATGCACCGAGCTCGAAGAGTTATGCCTAGCATAACCAGCCTCAGACGCTGGTATAGCAGCATGAATGGGTCTGCTGGACTGAGGGTGATAACCTCTGCCCAAGTAACCCCGACTCCTAGGCGGAGCACCACCATAATCACCTGAATAACGAGTCCTCTTGCCCTCTCGCTGCTCAAATCCCTCACGCCGAATCATCTCCAACTCTTTAGCAGCATCTACCACTTTCTGGAATGGAACACCAGAAGCAGCAACCTGAGAAACTCCTAGACGAATTGGAATAATCAGCCCCTTAACAAACCTCCTCACTCTCTCAGCCTCTGTGGGAAGTATCATCGAAGCATGCCTAGCCAAGGCATGAAATTTACCCTCATACTCTGCAACTGACATACCATTTTGCTGCAAACCCTCAAACTCGGCCCTCTTGCGCTCCCTCTCACTGCGTGGAACAAATTTGGATAGAAATACCTGAGTAAACTCAGTCCAGGATAGTGGATGAGATCCAGCTGGCCTACTACTAATATAATCCCTCCACCACTGTTTAGCAGAGCCAGTCATCTGAAACGCCGTGTAGTCAACTCCATGAGACTCCACTAATCCAAGATTATGCAACCTCTCATGACAACTAACTATAAACTCATATGCATCCTCAGCTAAGTCACCAGTATAAGTAGGAGGATTCATTAGTCTGAACCTCCCAAACATCTTTTGCTCGTCAATAGTCATAGAAGGCCTGTTCACCAAATGTGATGTCATATCTGGAAACTCCATAACATCCAAACGAGGAGCTACAGCGGCAGCTGGCTAAGTCCTGGGAGTCTGAGAATCTGGAGCAATTATCGGATCTGGAGTTTGACCTCCAACACGGGTCTGTGAGCCATCAGAAGTGACAGGCAAAGCCCCTACCTGGGCCATCCCCTCTAGGATTCCTAACATACGAGCCAAGGTATCTTGAAGTACTGGGGGGACAATAGTACTGGTTGGAGTCTGAGCTGGCCCATCCCCCTCGACACGATCTTGCACATCCCCATATATAACCTCTGCATCAGGAGGTACGGTCCTATCACGACCCTGGGTAACTACTGGTACTTGAACATCCGCAGGTGCTGCAACACGGCCCCTACCCCGACCTCGAGCTCGTCCCCTACCTCTACCTCGGATAGTGTTCACAGAAGCAGGCGCAGGAACAGGATCCTGACCACCACTTGCCGATGTACGATTCCTCACCATCTGAGAGAGAATAAGATATCAAGATTAGAATTTCTACAAGGTCAAGTGTGCACGATAATGAATAAAAGAACAGAATATTTCCTAAATGTCCTATAGCCTCTCGAAGATAGGTATGGACGTTTTCATACCGATCCGCAAGACTCTACTAGACATTGCTCTTGTACTCTTGAGACCGATGAACCTAGGGTTCTGATACCAAATTTGTCACGACCCAAATTTGCAAGTCGTGATGGCACCTATGTTCCCAACCAATAGGTAAGCCAACCCAACATATTAACCCAACTAAACCAACAAATGAGTAAAAAGACTAACACTTAGCAAGAATCTCCAAACATTGAGTTCCTTATAAGTACGAAATGCGGAAAACTGAAAAAAAATACTACCCAAGAAATGGTGTCAGAGTACAAGAGCTTCTAAAATACGATGCAAGTTTGAAACTAAAAAGGCAAATCTAACATAAGGGATATCCTATCTGAATACTGAATAACAGAATAAGTAAAAGATAGAGGGAGGTGTGGGCCACGGAACAGCCAAGAAGCTCACCACAACTCCAAGACACTCCAAACTCGGACTCAAACTGCTCCTCGAGATGTGCTCCTACTTGGAATCGAATCTGCACCACAAAGAGTGCAACAAGCGTAGTATGAGTACGAAACCACGTGTACCCAGTATGTATCATTGACCGACAACGAAGAAGTAGTGACGGGAGTTATATAAGAAAATAAATTCTTAGATTGTACAAGTATATATATATATATTACACTTACTATTAAAGTTTCATCAATAAAGGAAATCAACATTTTATATTTTTCAAACACCAAACGAAACATATAGTCATCAAGAATGAATGATGGGATGAAATGCAATGCAATATGATGCCATGTAATGATATGTCTCAGAATACCCAATACTCACTCAACCGTATATACATGATACTCCTCGGAAATACATCGAGAGTTCATGACCCATGGGGGACTCGCGAGGTCCATATACCGACACGGACGATCTCCACGTGTCTGTGCGGACGATCTCAACGCACTATCATAATATCAAAAAAATTTCGCACGGACAGTCTCCACGTGCCCAAATTACAATCTTAACATCTCACCATCCCCAGCACGGACGATCTCCACGTGCCCAACTTATACTCATGTTTCATCTCTATGCATGTGCACAATATTGTTTCAATAGAGGGGATGATGATGCATCTCAATCAATCAATGTGAATATAATACATAACCACCTCAATTATCTCAACTATATGGGTGAAATAAATAAAACACAATCACACAAGGAATTCAAGTCAATAATATATCAGCTAATGCCCATATGCTTTGGCATTCTCAATTTCAATCCACATTCTATAATAGTAATTTTCCGTTTTATAAAACCGGTACTCGTACCAATGCCCGTCACACCATTGATAGGAGACCCCCATCTTTCGCCCTTACCCCTTGGTCTATTTTTATTTTTAATCTTTAATTAGGAAAACGTCCTTCAACAAGTCTAAAAGTCTTAACATACCTCAAGTGCCGAACTCGTGCCACGAATCCTCAAAGTAGTTCCTTCCCTTTTTGCAAAATTTTGAAACGTTCACGATCTACCAATGATGCAATATTCGTAAGTAAGCGAGTTGTATCAAATCATTATATGTCTATCATAAACCCTAAAACTCACTCATACTTCCAATCTAGCTCCAAACCTTGATAAAATTTGTATGCCAAATTTATCATATTTGCTAAATTTCAAGTCAAGAATTTAACTTTAATCCCTCCAACAAGGTTGAATCATATAATATACACCTAATAATTAATTACCCATCTTAATCTATTAAAAACTAGTATCTTAATTTTGTGAATGGATACCATAAGAATTGATTCCCACCCATCGATAAATAAATTATTGGAATGTGACCATTCTTGAACCATTCTGCAACCTGCCATTTTTTTTTTATATATTACCAACATTGCCAATCATTGGCATATGATTGCCTAATGATTGGCAGCCAACCATAATTCCTCATTATCCTAATAACTCTAGGAACAAAACGTCCCTCATCAGCCAATTTTTTTTCTTCATTAACGCCCCCCGTCAATATGACCCCCAAAAGTTTCCCAGATTTTCATAATTCGACAATTGTACTGCCAATTTTTTACAAGGATCAACGGTCCAAATCTCCAAAAAAAAATTCCAAAATTCCCACTCGTCTATGTCGGCACTGTACCCATGAAACCATTAACTCAACATTCCCCACCTAATAATATAATAGCAATACTCATATACGAAGCAATTTCATGTGTACCCACATGAATGAAAAATTTATTAAGATTTTCTTACCTATAGGAGTCGACTTTCGCTATGACACCGCCTCCAAACTTTGCACGCTGATTTCTTGTCTCTTCTTCTTCTTTTTTTCTAAACCAGAGTATATTAACTGTGAAACCCCACTAACCTATTATCTACATTACTTATTTTAAATTCTTCACTAATTTTTTTTTCAACTAAATATTCTTAGTTTCGAATAGTTTAAAAATACCCCTTTAAATTTTCAAAAGGAGTCAAACTAGTCCTAGTTCTCAAAACGACCTAGCAGGTCGTTACATGAACTTCATATTTGTCATGCGAATAGGAACATTTTGCGCTTCACTATAAAGGAATTTGCAATAATAACAGGATTGAAATGCATTGGATATCCCAAGGACTTTCAATACCTGAATACCTGTAAGAGCACCCTTATTGAGAGATACTCTCTTGATTTAGTTAATTCTAACAATGTGAGCAAGGGACGACTTGTTCACCATTTTCTTCAAGGTAATTGGGATAACGATCAGGATGCTTTCCACATGGGAATTATCTACTTCATCAACACATTTGTTTGTTCTCTCACAAAAACCTGATTCACCTATCCATGTTACCGACTTCTTGATCGCTGAAGACGGTACATATAGACATTTTTATTGGGGACAATGTGCATTTTCCAAGTTAATGATATCATGAAGGAAAAAGAGAACCAAAGTAAAGTAGTTGTATCGTTTAAGTGGCATGCCCTATGCTTTAAATGTGTGGGTGTATGAATGTGCATCAGTTTTAAATGAGGAAATTGTTTTCATGGAGGGAGACTGCATCCCAAAAATATTAAATTTACGAGTTATTGGTGTAAAGCCTAAATTTGAAATGTTTATGTCTATTATTTTTACTGAGGTATCTATATTTTTTAAAAATATTTCAAGTTCTAATTATTTTTCGTATGCTAAATGATCAAACCTTTTTTTAGAATGCATGTACCAACATACAACAAACTCCTAAAGAATTTTTTCTACGTCAGTTACCGGACAATCTAGTTGTCTTTTATCTCGAAAATTTTTTGTCTACTGACAAACCTACAGATTTCGAAGAGGATGACATTCATGGGTTTGAGGATTCCTCCTCTAAAACACCAAATCAGATTGTTAGGAGGAGTGGACGCGTATCTGGTACATCATCTACACCCCACCCCCTTCCCCCACTCCCCCAAAGAGAAGAAAGAAAATTATTTTGATCCAAAAGAAATATTTCAATAGAACAACGCATATCTGGTGTATCATCTACACCTCCCCCCTCCAAAGAGAAGAAAGAAAGTTGTTTTGACCAAACATAAAGTATTGCAGTGGAACAATCAGAACCCATGATACAAAAAGAACCATTGTCTATTCTAGATTCAGTAGGTCCTTTATCTGAGCAGTTCCCTGTGATATTAAAAGAATCATTGTCTATTCCAGATTCTTAGGTCCTCCATTTGAGCAGTCCCCTGTGATAAAAAAAGAACCATTGTCTATTCCAGATTCAGTCGGCCCTTCATGTGAGTAGTCCCTTGAGATATAAAAAAACCATTGTCTATTCTAAATTCACTAGGTCCTTCATTTAAGCAGTACCCCGTGATACAAAAAGAACCATTGTCTATTTTAGATTTAGCAGGTTCTTCATTTGAACCCAAAGAAAAGAATGATTTTTAAGAAATCGAAGGAGTTAAGCAATATCTCACGAAATATGAAAGTAATTCATAGTTATTATTGAATGATCTCAATTGATCCATAATCAATCATTATTATTTACTTACAAATTTTTAAAGGTGGGCAATAAGTTTGGTTATCTTAGAGTCTTTATCAAAGATAATCTCAACATTTTGATGAAACCAGTCCGGAAGATAAAACAAAAGCTAAAATGGAAGGTATATTATTCTAATTATATTATTTGTTTTTTTTTAGCTGGAAGAAAAAATGTACCAGATCATTTTCAATCTCGGATGAAGAGGTAATTGAAGAAGACAATGTCAATCAACCCAAAACTGCTAATCAATTTGTTGAACCTAGTTCTCCAATTGATATGGAGTTTGTAAACAATGTCCTTGTTTATAACCTTGATGTAGAGGTTGAAGAAGAAACACATATACAGCAATATGAGGTCTTAGAGGTATGAATCGTATAAGTTCGTTAAAATATTTAATATTCAATAAAGTATCTAACACCAGATGATACATTATTATAAATGATACAATTACAACCAAGAATTTGTGAAATATTTATAAGTGTAGTAGTTACCATATGTTTAAAATTCAAGTTTAAGATTAGTTTCGATTGTTGAATCATTTTTTTTTGACTGATATTCTAATAAACATAGGATGATGTTATATTAAAGGATAAAAGAGGCAACGATGATATATTTGAAGCACCATCTACAGTAGAGGTTCCTCTTGCAGGAATTGTATTAGCCAAAATTTCTGTAAGTTTAAGTTTATGTATATGACATAGTTTAATCATTTAATGTATCATAAATTGATCATGTAGTATAAGTTATTGATCTTGATATATTATTGTTTTAATTAGTTACCTTTTTTCATCTCATAGTTTGCTGATACATTAAAGGATCCACAAGCTGGTGAGGAAGTAAATGATGAAGTTGTAAGTATACGTTAATGTATAAATATATTAGTTTATTCATATAATAATTTATTCACATATAATGTAGTATTTGTTCCATTTTGATACATTTATTTTTGCAATTAAGTAATATTTATATTATGTTGATACAATGAAGGATCAAAGAACTGGTGAGGATGCATCCAAGGAAGTTATTGTAAGTATAATCTTACGTATAAATATCATGTTGCTTATCAGGGTGATGTAGTAGATATTAGAACCAAAAAAGCTGAGCGATCATCTTCGGTTCAAGATATTTCTGATAAATCGCAACATAACATCTCTCTTCCAGACGAAGTTCCAGTAAACATTGATGCATCCGTAAATTCTAAATTTTTTCTTTGATTGGTTACTCGTTACTGAATGATACAAATTTCTTATTGTCGATTTAAAAATATAGGATTCTACCACATCGACATCCATTTCTGATAAAACCCAAGAAGCTATAGGCGTACTGAATGCAGACATTCACTCCTTTGTGTGTTCAACCATCTAGTGTTGTCAAGTCACACCCACTAACCGTACACATCACTTTGTACCTGACAATATATCACCCACTAAAATATTGGGTAATGAGATTCTAGTGACAAAGGAAAACAAAAAGTTGAAGAAGAAGTTCGTCCGATCTTCCCATTTGATGGATTTGGTATTTCTTACCAACTTCCATCAAATTTATTGGATGAATATTCCAATTGGTTTTCTAAAGGTCTCCTTAAAGCTCATGCCAACATGTGCGTACCAATTTACTATTGTCACAAAGTAAAATATCAGACTGTTTCACTTTTCTAGATATGAAACCAATGGATGATAAATACAGAGTCAAAGCAACTTTATTTGGATTTGAACACATGGACTCTATAGTTGCCTTTCCTAGCAATAAAAAATTGTTTTATGTCTTATCTCAGCTAAAACAATGTTGGACAGTCAGGTATGATAGAAAGATACATTATCATATCTATGATACATTGATATTTTGTACCATATACATCATCTTGAATGTGTATATGACACAAAATCATATCACATACATTTATCATATTGTCTAACATTTTTAAATTTTTGTTGAAGAACATCGATGTAGTTTTGTATTACTTAAGGAAGAAGTCAAAACTACAAAACCCTAATGAGTACAGATTCACTGCTGTCAATTGCTTATTCTAGACATTTATTAATGATGCATACAATAGGTACTATTGCGGCCCTATTGATGATAATTTAAGCACACGAAAGTGTGGTGCTGTTGTATCTTGAATCGAGAGGTCAATTAAGAACATACTTAAAGGATTTTCCATCTTGTCTAGTATACTATGAGATCTAGTTAATGAGGTATACTGTTTTAATCGAAAAAGTATTTTTGAAATTTTTTGAATTTTTTGAGTCGCCACTAACTTCTATTTTCGAAAGACTTAACAGAAAAATCAACTGAAAGTACTTTAAGGGTTCGGGAATTCCTATTATAGTCTTAGGAAGATTATGAAAGCACCTAATACTTCCGCTAAGACGCGGTTACCCAACAACTAACCATTTGGCTAAACTTGTTTAAAATAAAATATTGTTTAGAGTGGTTTGAAACAAAGTAATTAATTCTAAAATTGGTTTGCGAATTTATTCACTCTTTTAGAATCGGTTTGAAATTAATTTTAAGTCGATAAAAGGGTTACGATATTTGCGGGGATATGGATTCCTTAACCTTACAACTAACAGCAAATAAAGCAAATAAACAAACAAAAATTAGAGAGAGAGAGAGAGAGAGAGTAGGGTCCCAATTTGGATTATCTGTTCGCTTGGATCGGTATTTGGACCCATTTTGATTTTGGGTTTTGTAGCCCATTTCTTTGTTTTGGGATTTTAGGCCCAATTTCCTTGTACATGTCCTATTCTAAGGATGCAACGAAATAAAATAATTACATGGGATTAGGCCCTACAACAACGGAATACAAATTTATGAAAATAAAATTTGGGCTTTCAAGGCTCAATCTCTTCGTCTTCTTCCACTTCAATTCTTTAAACTCCGGAGCCTGTACGTCAATTTTTGAGGGGGCTTGACTCAGACAAAGGGATGTTGAGCCTTTACGACTCTAAAAAAGGCGAGAGAGGAGTTCATGACGAACTCGGAGATATTTTATATGCAAAATAAAGAGAACTAAAATTAGTATCTATCTGAAGTAGCCACGAATCTTGCAACAACTGTAATGCGTAGAAAATTAAGTCAGACAGGAAAGTTAAGATAGGAAATAATCGTATGTCGGTCAAACCAAATGCAAGCAATAATTTAGGTATGCATGGTCTTCGAGGGTTAATAAAATACCTAATATGATAAACTTGAAGGGTATCACATGCAACAAATAAGAAAAGCTAATACCAATTGATGTAAACTAATCTATTAGTATATATGCATTTTGACTAGAAGATGAAGATTAACACATAATCTAATTCTAGAGAATCTAACAATGATGATTGGGCAGCAAATCACCTCAAGTGAAAATAAATGAAATCACAATATGCATTTAGATAACTCTACCGGTCAATGACACACAAATTTAGTGACAAAAATGAAAAGCAAAAGAGATAAATAAACCTTGTTTATTATACCATGCTTCAGTGATTGGAGAATATAAAGCGATACACTCATTGGTTCGAACATAAGAATCAACAATAAAAGATTATAACATCTTCGGTGAGGATTAACCGGCATGGAACAAATATAAACAGCTTTGCATAAGGCCTTACTGAAAATGAAACAAAATGCTAATTTAGCTGTCGCACTTGTAGTAATATACATGTCAAATGAAGGTTGTTACTTAACAAAATGAGAAGAACTTAACACAATGGGAATATCAAGCGTACGAGACTAAGGTCAAACTAGTTCAAACGCCGGAAAAGAACGGATCAACATGCTCCAACCTTAAGATCGCCAAATATGGAATTTGCCCTACGACCAAGCAGGGACATATGCAAACATACACCAGTACACACAAGAAAATTTCTTAGACTTCAAAGTATCAAGACTTATCCGACTTGGATTCAAACAATATAACAACGAGCATTAGAAAATAAAGAGAAAGTAAATAGGGACAAACAAAGGAAAAGGGGGTCACGTCACTTCCATTCAAGCAACGCAGACAAAAATATTGGAAGAAAGGATTTCTACCTATTCTGAAGCAGCAAATTGTCACGACCTACAATGAGCCGCGAATGGCACCCACACTTATCCTACTATGTGAGCGAACCAACCAATCTAAACCCCAAGGTTTCAAACATAATGAACAAAATACAATGCGGAAGACTTAAAACTCATTAACGAAATCAATTAAATAAATTCTAAAATTTATCAATCATTATCCCCAAAATCTGGAAGTCATCACCACAAGAACATCTATCCTCATACTACTAAATCTAAGAATGTCTAAGAAGCTAAAATAAGTAAAAAGCTAGTCCATGCCGGAATTTCAAGGCATCAAGACATGAAGAGGAAGATCCAGTCCAAGCTAGAAGCAATAGCTTACCCTAAAATCTGGCATGATGAAGACTGGCTAGACTTGCGGTTGAGTTGAAGACGATGGAACGTTTGCTGCACTCCACAATTAATAAAGAAAGAAACATACAAGTAGGGGTTAGTACAAAACACAAGTACTGAGTAGGTATCATCGGCCAAATAAAAATAGAAAACAGTATATATCAGATAATATCATAAATCAACTACAATACTCAACATGTAGCAACAACAAGTATTATAATCATCAATAAGTACCACCAAGTTCATCCATGAGGACTCAAGCCTCAATACCATACTCATTTGGGAAATAGGTTCATTACATTGAGTATATTAACATCTTTCAAGATTCATTATCTTTCTTCCTCTTGTGTCGGTACGTGACACTTCAATCCCCTTATACTATGTGTCAGTACGTGACACTCCGATCCCCTAATTCTACGTGTCGGTTCGTGACACCCGATCCCCTAATACTATGTGTTGGTACGTGACACTCCGATCCCCTAATTCTATGTGTCGGTACGTGACACTCCGATCCCCTAATTCTACATGTCGGTTCGTGACACCCGATCCCCTAATACTATATGTCGGTACGTGACACTCCGACCCCTAATTCTACGTGTCGGTTCGTGACACCTGATCCCTTAATACTATGTGTCGGTACGTGACACTCGNAACTTAATTTCCCAAATGAGTATGGCATGGAGGCTTGAGTCCTCATGGATGAACTTGATAGTACTTGTTGATGATTATAGTACTTGTTATTGCTACATGTTGAGTTTTATAGTAGATTTATGATATTATTGATATATGTTGTTTTCTATTTTGAGTTGGCCGATGATATCTACTCAGTACTTGTGGTTGTACTGACCCCCTACTTTTATGTTTTCTTCTTGTTATTTGTGTAATGCAGCAAACGTTCCGTCAACTTCAACTCAGCAGTAAATCAAGCCAGTCTTCGTCACACCGGATCTTCAGGGTGAGCTAATGCTTCTAGCTCGGACTGGGTCTTCTTCTTCAAGTCTTGATGCCTTGAACTTCCGGCATGGACTAGCTAGTATTTGTTTAGCTTCTTAGACAGTTTTAGTTTAGCAATTTGAGATAGATGTTCTTGTGATGATGACTTCCAGATTTTGGGGATAATAATAATAGTTTTGAATTGTTTTATTAATGAGTTTAAGTCTTCCGCATTTCTTTTGTTGATATTGTATTAAAATGTTAAAGGTTAGATTGGTTGGTTCGCTCACATAGGAGGGTAAATGTGGGTGCCAGTCGCGGCCCCGATTTGGGTCGTGACAGGTGGTTGCTCACGCGTGTTGTCGTTGCTTTACGCGGTGAGTTTCTGAGGTTTTGATGTTGGAAAGTTGAAACAGCATTGAATGTCTTCTTTTTTGGAAAAAAAGTATTGGGTCGAGTTAGCAGAATAAGGTGGGCTGGACGGGTCGGGTTTCTGGGTTATTTGGAAATAGTTATTGGGCTGATTGATTTGGGAATTAAGGGATGCTAATTTATTTTGGAGTGGGCTGAACGAACGTGGGACTGGGGTTAAGGCTTAGGCTTTTGATGGGTACTTCTGTTTTGGGCTGGGACAGGAATTGCAGAATGGACTGAGGTATTAAATTGGAGTGTTGGGTCAAAATTCCATATTAATAAATAGCCAGAAATTCATTCTTTCCAAATATATCTAAAATATTTGGTAACTAGATAACATGAATTAATACAAATTAATTAAACAAGCTTCTTACTTTTAACGAAATAAAACAATCGACGTAATTATAAAAAAGTAAACCATTATATAACTAAACTAATTAGTAAAATTTTAAACAAAATAAAATCTGTTGAGATGAATTTCGAATAATCATAAAATATATTAGTTATATACATAATTATGTAGGTCACATGTAATATCTAAAACTATAAGAAATCTCAAAACTATTCAAAATAACGCAATCTTTATATTTTTTAAATTTATAAAATTAAATATTTTTAAAATATTTTGGGAAATAAGAAGCTCGTTAATTAATTTATGTCAGGGAGGGTCAAAATTGGGTGTGAACATATACATCCTGGTGAGCTTAGACGCTGAGTTCTATTATAAGTTGGTTGTTGTTGCTTTAAAAGAGAGGCTCATGCGCATCTATAATTCATTAATGGGTACAAGAGTAAAAGATTCTCGTGGTGAGATAAAAAGTTGGCGATTACGCTGTCATTTTTCCTTCACGATAGTGGTTTTTTCGATCAAACTGAGCGAACTGGCTGGTCATCATTGGATGCTTACAAAGACAGTCAAACTGGAATGCTTTTGTAACCAAACGTCATATTTAAAATTGAATTCACATAAAAAATCATGCAACAACAGCGCGATAGCTTGTAAGTATTAGCATGTCTTTTATTAAAGTTACAATGTATATTATTTCTATTTATAATGTATATTTCCCACTTTTTTAAGGATTTGCGAAATGTCTGTTGATGTCTTTGCTGAGTACCTTAGCGATGGGATCCCTGTTTCCAAAATTGGTTTCCCTTCACACTATCTGTGTACAAGATATGGAGCAAATTTAGGGCAATATGGTACTGAAAAGGCTAAGGCAGGATACATTAGTGAAAATGATGATCTCACATGGCCTAGAAGTCATTTCAAGTGACCAACTCAAGATGATTTGGTCAATGTTCATTAGATCTTAGACACTTTTTTGTAGTGTTATTGTTTTTGAGATATATTAACTTTAGCTTTAAACTTTTTTTATTTTTATTTTTTCGAAATGTTTGTACCAAAGCATTACTGTTTATCTAAAAACTTGTTCTTTTGACATCAACTTTCAATTCTTTACGTGTTATATATGAAGCACATTGATGTAAAATCTTGTCGTATATAATTTGATACAAATATTAGATAGCATTTATGTATTAGTTTTATTAATCCTTAAACACACTACAACATTTATGCTCATTATTTATTTTAGGAACTTATACTTTTGCACTTTTTTCATGCTCTGATATTTTCTGCTCAAACTTATCATTTGATTCCTTTGCACTTTTATAATTTAATGTATCAAATTCAATAATTTATAAGGAAACACAACTTTACTATAGGGGTTGTTTATATCAATTTATTCTAATTTCTTGTTGGCTCATTCATTTAACTTGTGATACATTAATAATTGTAGATTTGAAATACGTAGACTAATACAATTTCCATAATAAGAATACATTGTACATTATTAACAAACAAGTGATGATACATTATTTCAATACGTATTTTGGAACATAATCTTTTATAAAATCATACACAATGTAGAAAATCGTAACATTCAAATTATTATAACGAGATTTCACCGGCTAATAATAGAATTGTAATATTTTATCAAGGTTAATTTGAAAAATTAAAAGCATAGCGAAATTATAGTCATCTAAAACATAATGTATCATAAAATGTATCTGAAACATAAAAGCATCTCTAACAAAGAATTCCATCAGTCTTCTTTTGGGAAGAAAGTACAAGTCATTTTCTTATGACCTTGCTCTCCACAATTTTCACAATGATTTGTGTTTTTATTTATCTTTTTACCTAGATTTTTCTTTCTCTTTTTCCTTTATCTTCCAGGTAGCCTTTTGTATCTTGGTGGCAACACAATTTCATCCAAAACAACCTCTTGTGCTGATCAATCCTCCCTATCGGGCATTGGAATCATTAGAACTTCATATGTGTTTGCCAATGCAGCTGGTTTATAGTAGGGATGTATATCTATAATGTTTTTCTTCTTGAAAACAGCAAATGCATGTGCACAAGGTTTCTCGTCTACCTGAAATCTCCCACAGTTACATATCTCCCTTTCAAGGCAAACAATGTGTTTTCGCCCACATTCAAAAACTATAAATTTAGTAGATTGCACAACCTGTCAACATTATGCAAGACGCTCACCACATATCAATTAAATTAACTTTATACTCATAAACAACCAAAGAACAACAAATTGCAGATACATTATAGTTTATATATAGGCACATACCTCTATTTTTAAATATTTAGAAGCATTGATAATCAACAACTCTTCAAATCTCTTACCCAATGTTTCCTTTGTATAAGATGTTATTTCTCTATTTTTAGAGTTTGAACAATCGAATAGAACTCTGACTTCTTCCAAAATTGTATTATAGATTGTAGTCGCGCTTCAACAAGGTAACCATTGATACATTCTGCTATTTAGAAGTCATCATTCTCCCCCTGTTTACTGTTGCATGAACAATTGACCACTTTCATAACCTAACAATCTCAAGATACATCTTAACCCGATTGTCAATTTTAAGGACTTTAGCGATCAATTTCTCAAATCCTCTTTCGTATAAGACTTGGCCATTGAATAGAACACATCACTTTGTACGTTTGTTTTTGCTTCTCTTGAAGCTTGTACAAATATTTTTCCAAAGGTGCCAAATGCATGAAAAATGAAGAACATTTGGAAAAATAGTTCTAACATTATTAATTATGCTTTCATTTATACCTGATACAATACACATTTGTTCCCTCTCCCCAAATGCACTTTTAAACTGTTGAAAGAATCATGTCTATGAACAATCATTTTCACTGTCCACCACTTCATAAGCTAACGACAATATTCATTCTACTCAGAAATAGTGCACAAGTTTGTTTCTTTTATATACACAAATATCCACATATAAATTCTAATATGATACATGCACCATCAAGCGTACTTGCTGATACAAAAGTTCCTTTGTAACCTCCACAAAAATGTGCACCATCAACAACAACTACTGGTCTACACTAGTCAAACCCCCATATTAGTGGCCTTAATTATATGAATAGATTCATGAACATATTTTCCTCCGACTTGTGCATCCGTATGTAAGAATTTGGATATATGGTTTCCAACATATATAGATATTTAGGCAACTGTCTATATCCATTCATTGATTTCCCTCGTATCATCTCTAATGCGCGCTCCTTGTCATGCCATGCTTGCTTGTATGAAATATCAATCCCATACAGTGCTCTTATATCCTCAATAACACCATTTCCTATATTAATTTTTTTTATGATTGTGCAGTTTAGACGATGTCATAGGACTTATAAACCCAACAGTAGCTTGAACATGTGTTAATAACCTATACTTTATCGGACATGTATACTCACTATTGAAGTACCTCACTTTAAGTAAATCCAATTTCTTCCTAACAGTTGCATTGAATCTCCAACAACAATCATCCGATGAACAGAATAACTTGTAGCTGTATTTTTCCAAATACATAAGAAGAATGCATACTTGTATCAATTTTACTACAATAATGTATCATCATTATTATACACATATCAAACATCAACAAAGAGTAATAAAATGTGTTAATTACTTTATGCTGATACATTAATCAAAAAAATCATATGTTGATACGTTAACATATGAAATCATCTAGACACAATTATTGTATCATAATTCTAGCCAGTAATGTGTCCTTACTGTATCAACAAATTGCAGCAATACATTAATCAGAACAATCATATATTGACACGTTAACACATGAAATAATCTAGAGACAATTATTGTATCATAATTCTAGTCAGTAATGTGTCTTATTATTTCAACAAATTGCAGCAATACATTAATCAGAACAATCATATATTGATACATCAACACATAAAATAAATTAGGAAATATTATTGTATCATAATTGTAGCCAGTAAGGTATCCTTACCGTTTCAACAAATTGCAGTGATACATTAATCAAAACAATCATATGATGATACATTAACACATGAAATAATCTAGACACAATTATTGTATCATAATTCTATCCAATAATGTGTCGTTACTGTTTCAACAAATTACAGTGATACATTAATCAGAATAATCATTTACTGATACATTAACACATCAAATAAACTAGAAAAAATTATTGTACCATAATTTTAGCCAGTAATATACCCTTATGGTTTCAACAAATTGCTTGTGATACATTTATCAAAACAATGATATGTTGATACATTAACACATGAAATAATCTAGACACAATTATTGTATCATAATTCTAGCTAGTAATGTGTTCTTAATGTTTCAACAAATCACAGTCATATATTAATTAGAACAAATATATGTTGATACATTAGCACATCAAATAAACTAGAAAAAATTATTATATTATAATTTTAGGATTATAATTTTAGGTTGTAATGTATCCATACTGTTTCAACAAATTGTAGTGATACATTAATCAGAACAATCATATATTGATACATTAACATATCAAATAAACTAGACAAAGATACATACCTCACGTTATCAGATCTCCTTACTCTGAAATTGAAGCATGTTTTGTTTTGTATTTTGCCATTACAAATATCATAATGAATTTAACTTTGTACAATTGATCCACTTTCACGTCAGTACTTTTGTATCAAATATGTAATTTGTCACCTCTAACTCTGTTAATAAGACAAATAACCATTTTTTATTCTACCAAGTTTAAAGCGAGTGTATCATGTTTAGCACCTTGAACACATACAATTGAACCATTTGATACATCAAAACTTTCAATATCACCAACATCCTTATCAATTGTATCATACAAAGGGATACATTCCCAATCCAATCTCGCGTTTCTTCACCTCTACATACAATCTTGCTTCCTTATCAGTCCTTATACTACTCGGAGAGGAGTTTCCATCTACAATGTATCTTATTTCAAATTTTTTTCTTGACTCATCAATATTCAACTCAGTCGCAATTGTTAAAACTAGATTCATGAATGAAACATGTTCACCAACAAATATCCCAATCTTGTATCATTCATATTTAATCTCTCACTCTCCCAAACTCAAGAATTCCACAAAAAAATTGATATATTCATTAACTATCCGATTAAACTTAGAACAACAAGATTCTCTGTCGAAGTTCTCTTTGTTTAAAGAGAGAAGAAGATGAACACGATTTGAATCTTTCAATTTTGATTTGATCTGTTGGAACAGAGAAGAAGATGAAGATTGGAAATCACGTTAGCGAAATTGATTGGCATGATTTAAGGGATTCAACTTTTGAGTTTCCATTTTTATATGCCGACTTTAATTAATAATGTATCTGCTCCATCTTTTTTACTGTATCAGTCCCTATTATTATTGTATTTGTTTTTTATATTCTTGAGGGATTTTTTACTTTAAAAACATATAAGGGACAAATGGTCATTTTTCCCTAAAAGTTTGTTATTTTTGTTCTTTGACCTTAAATGATAATCTCTCTGTCCACTATTGTTTGTCATGTGTACTAAAAATTGTTGTCTCAAAATTATTTCTCAAATTTAAACAATCAAGAAATGATTAGTCACTTTTTTTCATGATTAGTCACTTTTTCTAGTTCTGTCCTCATAATTACCTTACTAATGATTTCAAAAAGTAGTTATTTTAAAGTTGCAAACTTTAATGTGAAAAAAGTTATTTTTACAGTTCTCAAAAGGTACAAACCATTTTAATAATGATTGATAGTAGGTCTATATTAATCAAATTACACCTTATATTAATTTTTTCTTAAGAGTTGTACATGATTTATCCTGACAAACAATAGTGGATGGAGGGAGTATTAGGAATTTTTTTTTTAAAAAGGAGATAAACAATTTATATTGGGCCGTGTAGGAAGGGAGGACTCTCAAATCGGTATGAATGGTAATCGGATGATTATTACTTGTAACCCTCAACTACAACCACCACCACACGATCAGTTTTATGGTACTACCACTTTTGGACTTGAAAATTCTTCGAATCCTCAACAAATTTCTCCAAAAGAATATGTCAACATTTGAGTTGTTTCCTCCTCCTTCTCCTTCTCCTCCCTCAACTTTCCAATCTCATTTAAAATTTGATACTAGGGCACATAATGAAAGTGATATTTTACTTTTTTCCGCTAACCACACAAAGTTTATCGAGTAGAGGCAGAATCTCTAGCTAAGGAGTAATTCCCATGCTAAGAAGAATAAAATTCACGATGATAATCGGGAAAGGTTTATGGAGTATGAAATACGTGATTAAGAATTTCCAAATTACATCTATTGAGTTTCTTGTCACTCCACGAGCCTACACCCTGGGCGGAACTGACACTCGGTGACCATTGTTGTCCTCGAGCAAACCTTTGGCCTGGATTACTTAACTTAGCGGAAGACAACAATCACACTTATAAGGATAAAAGAAATTAACTAAACTGATTAGTAATACTATGTGGAATGTTTAATAAGTTTGAACATTTAGTTTGGAAAAAATGGCAACACGTGTCTTTAACATAAGAATGAAAATGTGAAGATTACTGATCTTATATATATCTATGAAGCCTCTAAACTGACTGATATGAATGTTGGGACAAACATCACAACGTTCTATTGAACTAACTAGAAAGCAATAAAAATGTCCTCCGAAAAACAAGGAGGCTCACCAACGGACTCTGGGATGCACAACTTGATCAACAGTGCACTGGATGTCGATCCTCGTTACCTGTGTCTGCATCATTATACGATGCTGGACAACTGACATAACTTCAATGAATGTACAAGTACGCGAGTTGGAATGCTAAAGGACACTTAAGCTTTAAAATGAGTAAGAAAGAAAATTTACCTTGGCTCTGTTCAACTCATGATTTACTAATTCTTATTCTACATATGCACTTTAAAAGTAAATGCAACATAAAGAAAAACAGACTGAAACATGTTGTAGATTCTGAATGTATACAAGTATACAAATAATGGCTGAAATGTTACTAAAAATACAATATAATTGGTGTATATGAATATACAATACTTCTGTGGGAGTTTGTTTAACAGACAATCATCACTTAAGAGCTATATGATGATACAGTGTTACTCGGTCCATGCTGTCCGGTCATCCTAACCTTGACAGAGTATAGGATCTTAACAGCCTAATGGATCCACTAGTATACTATGAAAAGGGTTCATCTAAAAAGTATGACCCCTTTCTACCCATGATGACTACATGGTTTACATGGAGACATGAGTTACAATGAACTCGCATCCCCACATCAGTGCTCAATAGTACTCCTAAAAATATATACTGGATCTTATGTTTTTAAACCATACTAATTCTGTGATTTGAAGTTAGTTCTCTAAACTTAGCTTTAAAAATCTCTCTTGGATATCATAGTTTCCCTGCTTGTTTCATTTCATAAAAACTATTACTTCTGTCTTAAAACTAGCCGAAAGGCTCTTTGCTTGTTAAATGTGAAAACATTTGTAACTCTTAGGGATTACTTAGTACCCTTATAACTTTTGAGAATGAACTCAAATCTTTACTCTCACTTAACTTGTAACTTCAGTCTTTAAACAAAGTTAAAATGGTTTGTTGAAAATTGTTGGAAACTTTAAGAACTCACTTTGACTTGATTCTTGATTTTTAGACTTGACTCTTAGCTTATTTGACTTTGATCTTAACTTTCCTTGAATTGGATTATGGATTCAAGGATCGTGATCTCATGTTTATGAATGATTTTATGATGTTTAGATGTACTTTTTTAGAGTGTTGGAATCAACTAGGAATTATAGGTACATCACTTAGGAACTAGTACTAAAAGATGGGGGAGAAATGGGAACTCCATCTGACCTTGGCGCTCAGAGAGGCACAGGGCACCATAGCTTAACGGACATTGTCCTCAGGCGCTCTGGCTAGCGCGGTGCGCCAGAGCCTAACGAACAGAGTTTGTCCTAAGAGGCTCTAGTAGGCGTGGCACCCTAGGGCTTGTCAGACGGGGTTTTCTTCTCCAATTTCAAACTCTAAACCTCCCAAATTTCCATGGATATTCCCTCAAATACATAGGTTCCCTAATATACTAAATACTGAATAGTTTAGACTCATAAATTAGTCCTGAAATATGAACCAAAGTCACTAAAGGTACATTACAACTCTACAAACAAGGATTCAACAATTGTTCATCAAGAACTTCAAGATTTATAATTCAATCAATAGAAAATGTGTTGAATTAAACATGGTTGTGTGTGGGTGAACGAATCCAACACAAAAGGATTTCACATACCTCGATAGAGATCACCCCCGATGAATTCCACTAGAATCTCTTGGCGTTCTTGGTGAAATCTTGCTCTTTTCTCCCTTTTCCTTCTTCTCTTCTCTTTTATCCCAAACCCTAAGCGTAAAAGTATTTTCTAATCTGAACCAAAACTTGGTTTTACCCCTATCAAACCTTTAAAAAAATTAGGAAATAGTAGGATAAAAAGACTACTTTACCCTTACTAAAATCCGGATTGGACTTTTCTCAGTCCAACATTCCAACTTCCGAAAGGCATATATCCCTTATAAAACGTTGAAAATGCACAAACTGGGTTCCATTGGTAAGATCTTCCAAGAGATTTACAATCATATAAAGAACTCACACTAAATCTTCCTGAGCTGGGAGTTGTAACCGTTTGAAAATGACCAAAAACTCACTTTTACACTTAAAATTTTTTTCAGATATCACAATTTATTTAAAAAAATGATTATTCTTGGTTTCTTAGCTTATTTTTAATTATTTCAAGTTACGATATATTACAATATCTTCCCCTTGGAATATTCGTCCTCGAATGAGAACTTTTCACTAAGCTAGGGTAGTAACATCATTTCAGCACTCAAGCAACAAACACAAGTAATATATGTTTACACATAGTCTTATTAAGTGCTAAGAAGTGAATTTAGTACCTTGATTCACATTCTCTCCAGATTCAAAGAGATGTAGATATCTCTTGTTCATATACTCCTTAGCTTCCCAAGTCACTTCTTCAACGAATTGGTTCCTCCGAAGGACCTTAACTGATGCAACTTCCTTTGTTCTCAACTTTCGAACTTAACGATCAAACATCTAACCCAAAATTTCCCCGTAGTATAAGTTATCCTTAATCCGTAGATTCTAAGTTGGTACAATGAATGAAGGATAACCCAAACATTTCTTCAACATAGAATTATGAACCGGATGAACCGCCGCTAATTCTTGGGGTAGCTCCAATACATAATCCACATTCTTACCAAGCCTCGTCCTAAATCTAAAAATGGGTTGAATAATGTAAAATGGGTCCATTTTAGCCCTTTTTTTCTCTCCAACCCTATGCTATAAAAGACGGGGAGATTTGTTTTATGGAAAGCAGATTTTCAACAGAATGCTCCATGGGTATAATATATATAATTACATTTTATGGGTATAATTTAATATGCTATTAAGCATTTATTTTGTATATAACATTTTTAAGTTAAAATTCATACAATATTTTAATTTTCAAATAAATTGAATCATGAGTGCTACATAATCCCATGATTTAAGCTAAACGTCCAAAATTAAATATTTTTTTCAAAAAAGAATTCGGAAAAGGGCCTAAAATACCCTTGAAGTGTTGAAAATGGTACAAAATTACCCTCCATCCACCTATTTGCTCCAAAATGCCCTTCTCATCCACCTATTGGCTTCAAAATGCCCTTCTCATTTACTTGTTGGCTCCAAAATACCCTTGTCATTTACCTTTGGGTTCAAAATTGACCACTTATTTAATTATTTTAAAATTAAACTCTTTAAATATTTTAAAATACTTGGCGTTCAACTATTGGTTATAATTTAATTCATTAATATAATTTATAAATCAACCCACTATCCACTCTTTACTAACTAAACGCCACCCAATTAATAATTCAATTATGATATCAAAATCGCCATAAACACTACTAAAACACGCTGAAATTATAGATTTTTAAAAATGACATCCAAAATTATTCGAGTCCAAATCGAAACCCCAATTAAATTTAGGTTGAGCCGCTTATTTAGGACGACACTTTTAATAGGATCCTCTTTCAATATTGAATTAGAAATTTATGATTAAAGGTAAAGAATTAGTACATCCCGAATTAATTAATGCACCTTTTTTGAATATAATTTTATAAATATTTATGAGTTGTTTTAAAACCTTTAATATATTATTTTTAAAAAAAATTACCTATGAAGTAACATCACATATTTGAGACGTAAGGATAGTTAAGATGAACATAGTCAGACTTTTAAGTTTATCGATAATTTTTATTTAGAAACTTGAATGTATGAGAGTTTACTTCTATCGATATTTTCACCTTAAATTTTTAAAAAGACTCAATTAATAATGTGGCGAGTTTATTAATTTGCAGAAGATTAATTAGTAATGGATGGGTAGTGGATTGATTTATAAATTATACTAATAAGTTAAATTATAATAATTAATTTAGCGCCACATATTTAAAAAAATATTTAAATAGTTTAAATTTAATACCGTTAAATAGGTGGTCAATTTTGAACCAAAAGGTCGATGACAAGGGTATTTTGGAGCCAATAGGTGGATGGAGGGTAATTTTGTACCATTTCCAATACTTTGAGGATATTTTAGGCCCTTTTCCGAAAAGAATTTTACAGTCCATAACATCATGTCTCCTCAAATGACTGAAGTATCCCCTTAATCAATAATTTTGTATATGCAACGCCATGTAATCGTTTCTTTCAAGAAAACATCATGTTTTTAAGCGGCAAGAAAGTATACAATTGGTTTGTATGTTATATAATGAGAATTTTGAATAACAAGTAATTTTTGTTTTGTTGGTTTTGATGTTTCCACAAAAAATGGTATTTGTTCATACAAGGTTAGAGAAATCATATATTAACAATTAAATTCTATTTTTTTGTTCGAAAAAAAATTTGAATGATACGATTTATATATTTTTATTGTATATAATTCGAATACAATTTTTTTCTTTAATGCGAATAATTTTTTGTATTTTATATGATTACTTATTTCTATGCATATATATTTCAAACAATTTGTATAAATACATATCAATATGCTAATGTGATTTAGGAAGAAACTATACATAAACTTCAAAATAAAAATTGTATATAACTAGCAAAATATACAAATATCAACATACAAAATTGGATGTTTGTGAATGAATCTAATTCACTATAAAAAAAAAATTAAAGATACAAAATATTTCAGTTAAGTGTTGCTTACTATTATATGCTTTTATAGAAAACTAAAACATTTGATAAATAACAGATAATGCATAAGTACTCTCCTAGCCTATGACCGAAATCCCAGTGACACACCTAAACTTAATAATTATCCTATTACCCTTTGAACTCATTTTATTCATACTTTGTGCACCTTTTGTGCTGATGTGGCACCTTCAACCACCTAGTTGGTTGTGTTTGTACACACTCGTCCGCCATGTGTGTAAATTATTTTTTAAAATAAAAAACTTAAAAAAATATTTCTTAATTGTTAAAAGATTATTCCGTAATTTTATTTGTAAAATTTTTTTTTTTTTAAAAAGTCTTATTTTTATCTTGTATTTAAATTAAGTTGATACACATTTTTTTACCTTGTATCAAAACAATTTTTTTTACTTACATTCATTTTTTTCTCTTTTATTTTTCTATGAGTTTATTTTCTTTATCTTTCGTTTTGATTTGATTTTGAATTTCTTGTATTTAAAATAAGTTAATTTTGAACGATATCAAAAGAAGTGAAGAAAATCAAATAAAGCATAAAAACATTAAACATTAAAAGTAAAGGACACTTTTAATTTTTTTTAAAATACACACAATATATTAAAAAAATTAAAAGTGAAAAGATAATAAATTAATTAAAAAAAATTAAATTGAAAAGAAATTAAAATAAATATTTTACTAAGAAAGAAATAAAAATAATTAAATATCTATAAACTTTATCATACATAAATGTGTGTACTAACTAATAATAAAGTTATTAATTAAAAAATGATATGTGTTCAATTTGTGCACTCATCACTTGCCTTCAAGAGAGTGCGCACACTCTCTATGACATGTCAACGCTTGTGGTGTATTTATTTCATTTCAAATTAATTTGGGGGGTAATAGGACTCTAGTTAAGTTTAGGTGTGTCTCTAGAATTTCGATCATAGTCTAGGGGGTACTTCTGCATTTTAGCTATCAATAAGCTATATTTGCATTTACATTTTCTTTGTATATAACATATAAATTTATATGTATATGAGTATGCGTATGTGAATATAGTACTTAAATATACAAAATGCACAAATACCTTCAGCAATATTTGTATATATTAACTCAATATACAAATCACTACATACATATAATTTATGCAATTTGTATAAACACAAATCAATATACAAATGTGATTTAGACAGAAATTGTACATAGACTTCAAATCAAAAATTGTATTCAGCTAACAAAATATATAAATATAAATGTACCAAATGTGATTCAAGTAGAAAATAACGCATACAGTTCATGCAAATCATGTTCCTGATATTCTTTAGATTTGTTAATTTCTGATAAAGCAGATCCACTCTCCTCTGAATCACTGTTTATGACTTTTCACTTACTTTCTCCTTCAACGATTTTAATGTCGCTAGACTTCGCATTGTTAATGTCTTTTTCTGAATTGTCATTGGGTCATTTTTTTCTTTCATCTCATTTCTTCAAGGGTAAATCACATAAATATGCTATATTTAAAAAATATTTACCATTTATGTCAATATAATTTTTATAACTAAATATAACAATTTTTTGAAATAAAAAAAAAAAGTATCGTTGCTTCCTTTCTCGGTCCTTTTGCCTTTTTAATGTTTTTATTTCTTTTTTAAAGATCTTCTTCTTATCTTTCTCTATCTATCATTATTATCTTCGTATTCTTATTTTCTTTTATTTTATTTTAAAAAAAAAATTCTTCTTCTTTTAATTTTTATTTAATTAACAAATTAATTTTTCATATTTCATTATGTGCATGTCAATATTTTTATACCAAAAAAAAGATGAAAAGAGGAACAAAAAATCGTAAAATTATATAAAATCACATTTTAAAGCGGAATTTTAAATCATTAAAATTACAGAAGTACGAGTTCACCATTGATAGTCATTATAAAGCTTCAAATTTTGAATTCATTTATTTGCATTTTACGAATTTGTGATAATTTTAAATAGGTAATTCTAAAAATAATTGAAAATGTCGTTTGGAGTTCATATCTCGATTTTAAGAGGGTTTGGTCAAGTTTATAATTGATTGTTGGAGAAATATTAAATTGAAATGAACTAAATATAACATTAAATTGTCTTGCAAATGTATTAAAGTTGAATTAGATGATACAATTTTAATACAGATTTAATTCATTTTGAAGTTCTTTTGATTTATTTGTTACTATTGGATACTTGTTTAATTTATTTGTCACGACCCAAATCGGGGCCGCGACTGGCACCCACATTTACCCTCCTATGTGAGCGAACCGACAATCTAAACCTTAACATTTCGATGTATAACAACAGAAAATAATGCGGAAGACTTAACTCATTAATAAAAACCAATTCAATAACTACTAAAATTCAACAACTATTATTCCCCAAAATCTGGAAGTCATCATCAAAAGAACATCTATGATCCAATTACTAAACTAAAAATGTCTAAGAATCTAAAACAAATAAAAGCTAGTCCATGCCGGAAGTTCAAGGCATCAAGACTTGAAGAAGAAGATCCAGTCCAAGCTAGAAGCATTAGCTCACCCTGAATTTCCGATGTAATGAAGACTGGCTCGATCTACTGTTGAGTTGAAGACGACGGTCCGTTTGCTGCACTCCACAAATAACAAAGAAGAAAACATAAAAGTAGGGGTCAGTACAAACCACGGGTACTGAGTAGATATCATCGGCCAACTCAAAATAGAAAACAATATATATCAGTTAATATCATAAATCAACTATAACTCAACATGTAGCAACAACAAGTACTATAATCATCAATAAGTACCATCAAGTTCATGCATGAGGGTTCAAGCCTTAATACCATACTCATTTGGGAATTAAGTTCATTATGTTGAGTACATTAACATCTTTCAAGATTCATTATCTTTCTTCCTCTTGTGTCGGTACGTGACACTCCGATCCCCTACTACTATGTGTCGGTACGTGACACTCCAATCCCCTAATTCTACGTGTCGGTTCGTGACACCCGATCCCCTAATACTATGTGTCAGTACGTGACACTCCGATCCCCTAATTCTACGTGTCGGTTCGTGACACCCGATCCCCTAATAATATGTGTCGGTACGTGACACTCCGATCCCCTAATTCTACGTGTCGGTTCATGACACCCGTCCCACTAATACTATGTGTTGGAACGTGACACTCCGATCCTCAAATACTATGTGTCAGAACGTGACACTCCGACCCACTAATCTCATTCTGTCAATTCATCAAACCTTCTCTATACCAAGGCATCATCAATCCCATTACTTTAATTCATCAAGCCTTCTTTTATACCAAGGCATCATCATTAATAACGTAGATTAAAGTTTCTTTCAAGATTTGGGATTCAATAGTTTTCATCATGCTTGTTTTATCACAATCACATAATCATATTCATGCAAGCATACAATTAAGCATATAGAAGACTTTATAATACTACTAACACATATCATTCGCTATTACGAGTTTACTTTAAGATAGCATGAAAAAGCATAACCTACCTCCACCGAAGAATTGAATTCAAACAAGCAAATTCCCAAGCTTTGTGTTTTTCCTCTTCAATCGATTCTCCTCTCTCTCTCTCTGTTCTTTCTCTTTTTCTTATTCCAAACCCTCTTTCTTTTACCCTAATTAGCATATAATTAAGAATAAAAGATGGCAATAAAACCCCACTAATTAACTTAAGGTTACCTCTTTTAACCCCCAAGTAATTAGACTTATTAACATTAACCCTCTAACTTATAATAAAAGCAGGAATAGTCCAAAACGTCCCTTAAAACGTGTAAAGAAATCCAACCCAACCTGGGATTTGCGCAACCTGTGACGGCCCATCGTGCCTGCGACGGTCCGTCATGCAGGTCGTCGCAACGATCGGAACTCCATTTTTTCACTAAGGAGCTTGTGGCGGTCCGTCACGCCTGTGACGGTCCGTCCTGCACTTCCATCACGACGTTCAGAGAATCGTTCCCTGTAGCAAATTCTCAAGAGTTGAAGTGTTTTGAAACGGGGCCTCACGACGGTTCGTCGTAGCTTTGATGGTCCGTCCTGCAGGTCCGTCACAGATTACAGAAAGTCGATTTTAGTACTCAAATTTCAGAATTCTAAGTGTTCTGGGACGAGACACCCCCGACGGTCCATCGTGCCCATGACGGTCCGTTGTGGTGTCCGTCGTCTCAGCCAGTTTTTGCAGAAATAAAATATGCTGCTCAAAACGACTAAACAGGTCGTTACATTATTACTAATATAACTTATCAGTTTATAGAGCATTGTCTTAATTCTCTTTTCTAATTCAACTTTCAATACTATGTAATACAATTTTAATGTAAATTTAATTCATTTCACATTTTTTAAATTTATATGTTACAATTTGATACTTGTTCAATTCATTATTGATAAAAGTTTAATTCAATCTGCAGATCATTGTCTTGTCAGTCATTAACTACGTTTTCCATTCATTTTTAATTCTCTCTTCTTATTCAAATTTCACAAAGTGTAACACAATTTTAATCAAATTTAATTCATTTTGAATTTTTATTTATTTGTTCCTATTGGATACTTGTTTAATTCATTATTGGTACAAGTTTAATTCACTCTATAAATCATTGTCTAATATTTCATTTGTTGCTTTTTTATTCATGCTTAATTTTCACTTCTACATCGACTTTAATATTTGTGGAATACATTTTTAAAATACAAGTCAATTAATTGATTGACTTGTTACAATTGGTTACTTGTTTACTTCATAATTGATACAAGTTTTATTCAGGTTACATGTATATCAAAGAATGTTCTTTTGTTTTCTACATTCTGCATTCATATTTAATTCTCTTCTAACAATTCAACTTTAATATATTTGTAATATATTTTTAATTCAAGTTTAATTCATTTTGCAGTTTCTTTGTCTCTTCATTTGTTACGATTATACTAGTTCTCTTCTAATAATTCAATTTTAATATGTTTTTAATATATTTTTAGTTTAAATTTTATTTCTTTTGCAGTTTTTTATGCCTCTTCATTTGTTACGATTATATTACTTCTCTAATTAACTATTGATATAAGTTTTATAGAGTCTAGAATAATTAATTATTCCACGAAAAAAGGAAAAAAGAGCAATAATAAGAGGAGACAGAGCAACAAAAAAACAAGAAAGAAATGACAACAAAAAGAAAGTAGAAAGAATGAAAGAAAGAAAGGGAGGAAGAAAAAAAAGAGTGAGTGAGACAACAAAAAGAAAGTAGGAAGAATGAAAGAAAGAAAGGGAGGAAGAAAAAAAAGAGTGAGTGAGACAACAAAAAGAAAGTAGGAAGAATGAAAGAAAGAAAGGGAGGAAGAAAAAAAAGAGTGAGTGAGACAGAAAAAAGAGAAAGCGAGAAAAAAAAAGGGAGCAAGACATAGAAAAGGAGAAAGAAAGAGTGAGACAGAAAAAAGGAAACAAATTAAAGAAGTTGCTATAAATGGTAATAAATGAAAAGTATCGCTAAAATAAGTACTTTTTTATTAAAATGTACCAATTTATGTAATTTTTCCTTTCTTCAATTGATTGTTCATCTTGAACTGTTTAGATTTTTCCATAGATCGACCCCAAAATCATGAGTTAAACCCATTGAAAAGGATGGTGATGTAACGACCTGTTTAGTCGTTTTGAGCTGCAGATTTTATTTCTGGAAAAACTGTCGGAGTCGACGGAACTCACGACGGACCGTCATGGGCACGACGGACCGTCGAGGGTGTCTCGTTCCAAAACACTTAGAATTCTGAAATTTGAGTGCTGAAATCGACTCTTTGAACTCTGTGATGGACCTGCAGGACGGACCATCACAGATACGACGAACCATTGTGAGGTTCCGTTTCAAAACACTTCAACTCTTGAGAATTGGGTACTGGGAACAATTCTCTGAAGTTCGTGACGGAAGTGCAGGACGGACCGTCGTAGAAACGACGGACCATCACAGACTGTTCAAGGAAATTGAGTCTCTAAAGTTTGATACGAACCTGCAGGACGGACAGTCGCAGGCACGACGGGCCGTCATAGGTTGCGTAATCCCAGGCGGGGTTGGATTTCTGTTTAAGTTTTAAAGGGGCGTTTTGGACTATTCCTGCTATAATTATAAAATTCGTGGGTTTTTAATAACTCAATTTCTTGGGGGATAAAAGAGGTAACCTGAGTTAATTAGTGGGTTATTATTGTCATCTTTTACACTTAATTATATGTTAATTAGAGTAAAAGAAAGAGGGTTTGAATAAAGAAAATAAAAAGAACAAAGAGAGAGAGAGGATCGATAGAGAGAGACGAACGAAGGGAAAAACCAAGCTTTGGGGAATTTGTTTGGTTGATCACGAATCTTCGGTGGAGGTAGGTTATGGTTTTTACGTTATTCGTAGTAAACTCTTAATAGAGAATGATATGTATTGGTAGTATTGTAAACCCTTCTATATGCTTAATTGTATGCTTGCATGAATATGATTGTGTGATTGTGATAAAATAAGCATGATGAAGCTATTAAATCCCAAATCTTGAAAGAAACCCTAATCTACTTTGTTAAAGGGATTGATGATGCCTTGATATAAAAGAAGGCTTGATGAATTGATAGAATGATGTTAGTGGATCGGAGTGTCACGTACCGACATATAGTATTAAGGGATCGGGTGTCACGAACCGAGACGTAAAATTAGGGGATCGGAGTGTCACGTACAGACACATAGAATTAGGGGATCGGGTGTCACGAACCGACACGTAGAATTAGGGGATCGGAGTGTCACGTACTGACACATAGTATTAGGGGATCGGGTGTCACGAACCGACACGTAGAATTAGCGGATAGGAGTGTCACGTACTGACACATAGTAGTAGGGGATCGGAGTGTCACGTACCGACACAAGAGGAAGAAAGATAATGAATCTTGAAAGATGTTAATATACTCTATATAATGAACCTAATTCCCAAATAAGTATGGCATTGAGGCTTGAGTCCTCATGGATGAACTTGGTGGTACTTATCGATGATTATAGTACATGTTGTTGCTACATGTTGAGTATTGTAGTCGATTTATGATATTAACTGATATATATATATATTGTTTCCTATTTTGAGTTGGCCGATGATACCTACTCAATACTTGTGTTTTGTACTGACCCCTACTTGTATGTTTCTTTCTTTGTTATTTGTGGAGTGCAGCAAACGCGCCGTCGTCTTCAACTCAATCGCAATTCTAGCCAGTCTTCATTACACCGGAATTCAGGGAGAGCTAATGCTTCTAGCTTGGACTGGATCTTCTTCTTTATGTCTTGATGCCTCGAAGTTCTGGCATGGACTAGCTTTTAATTTATTTTAGCTTCTTAGAATACTCTTAGTTTAGTAAATTGATCATAGATGTTCTTGTGGTGATGACTTCCAGATTTTGGGGATAATGAGTTTTTAGAAGTTATTGAATTGGTTTTTATTAATGAGTTTAAGTTTTCCGCATTACTTTCTGTTGATATTATATTGAAATGTTGGGTTTTGTATTGGTTGGTTCGGCCACATAGGAGGGTAAGTGTGGGTGCCACTCGCGACTCGATTTGGGTCGTGACAGGTGAATTGTCATCAACATTGACATGACATGACATACCTTTCGTAATCCTCATAAATGGAGAGGAATCATCCATTCTGATTTCGAAAAACTTGTAATCTGATAAGTAAGAAAGAATTTACAAAAAAAAACATATGAAAAAATAACAAGCATACTACATATACAATTGTTGAAGAATGAAAAAAGGAAAAAGATGGTTTCACCCACGATTTTGGCCGTTACTTGCTAAAAGTGAAAGCACGACTGGAGGGAGAAGGTATTCGAAATTCAAATTAGAAATGGAAGAGTGATTTTAGGAGAAAGACATGGAATGGAGATAGGAGAGATAAATTTGATTTTGTATAAAATTATATACAAAAGCAGATGAAGGACTTTGTTGGGTTGATATAAAATGTGTATACAACCTGCTTTTTTGGACTACCGGGAATCTATACATCAATCTCCGGCCCTGCACTTCAGCTTTCCTAGCGAGGCAGACTTAAGAGGATGTCACGTTTGGCCCAACTTAGGAGAAAAGCAATAGGAGACGGAGTCCCAACGGACTCATACGAGTAGGTTCATTCATGAACAAAAATTGTAGGAATTAGTATGGAGAAGATAAGAAAAATGGACATAATGATTTTTACTAATAATATTGTAGGCAACAGTAAGCTCAAATTGCAGGTAAATATTTAGAAGGCGAGCACATGTACAAAAGGACGGATACATAATCTATCTTAAATTCGAATTAATAGCAGCATAAGGACTTCACTAGTGTAAAGCTAACAGAAAAGATGGCAAATTATGAACTACATAGGGCTGCAACTGGGCATGGTTAAAATAGAGAAGAAAACAAGTTCACTTATGTTGAACAAGTCAAGAAAATAAATGCAATCAACTGAAACAAATACATAGTCATAAGTTCACTGGAGAACATATGATATCTCAAAAGGTCACTCAACCTTGAAAATATATGTAATACAATATTAAACTTTGTTTTGTATTAATAAAATCAATCAACTTAGAATTTTAATAAAATCACTCAAATAAATTTATCATTAAAAAAATCAGCAAAATATTTTTTATGTCACGTAAACAAGTACAAAGCAATAAATTTTGACAAAAAAAACTCATTAAGTAATTATTTTTATGAACAAATTTAATTAGTGAAACAAAAAATATGACATTACCGTATATTTTATACTTACCAAGTATCATAATGAGTTTTTTTTTTTCGGCCAAGTAATTTATGATATCATTTATACTGTAAAATAGATAAATAATGTTCTAACCCGTCGGTGACCCCATAAACTTGGCACTAAATTTCACTTAATCACCTCAAGTGGGTGATGTTCATTTTAGACACCTCATGTAAAGTCTCACTGTGTCATTTTTGACATTTTTGTTACATGGCTTCGTGAGTGTAATACACTTGTTGATCGCTCGTGAAAAACCTATTTAGTCGATTTTTTTAATTAGTTTTTTCTTTCTTCTTTCCCTTTTTTCAGCCACCATTTTTGCAAACTTAAATATCCAATATGGTGAATAAAAATAGATACAGTAAAATAATGAAAAATGATGGAAACTATTTTAGAAATTTTGGAATAGAGCCATTTCAAGATTAAATATTAAATTATTCATGAGATTTTTCTTGAAAGAATTTAATATTTAAAGAGGAGTAATCTTTATTTGGAGAAAACAATGGGATGGGGAACAGACATGTGCAAATTTTTCTTCAAAACTAGTAGAGGTATTTGGGGAAGTCGAGGGGGGGGGAGGGAGGAAAGGTGTTCCTGCAAATGGGTATGAATTTTGGAGAAGATAATGGGGGATGTTTCTACAAATGGGTATGTGTTTTCCTTGGAGAAGACAATGGGGGGGGGTCGTGTGGAATTTTATTTATTTAATTTATTTTAAGAAAATTATTTGGGTAAAAATTCACGTGTCATTGAGACATTGATTACTTTATATTTATAATCAAAATTTATTATCTACAAATTATTTTTGATAAATATCGTCATTCAATTCACCACTTTACACGTCATTCACGATTGTAACCCACACACCTCATATATTTTTGTTGATTGGTAAAAGAGTTTCAAAATGACACAATGAAATTCTACATGAGGTGTCTAAAATGAACATCGCTCACTTAAAGTTCCTAAGTTAAATTTCGTGTCAACTCTAAGGGGTCACCGATGGGTTAGGCAATAAACAATTGATTAGTGTTAGTATACTGCATTGGCACATTCAAATTGGTCTAACGAGGTTTCTTTAACAAGAATTTAATTTATAGGGATCTATGTTAATATGACATACAAAAATAATTTATTTTGTCATGTCAATTTTTTTTGTATAAATTACATATAGCTCATAGTTTTAATATGAAATTACAATCTATCCCTAATAAATATCTAATTACATTATTCCCATAACAATTAAAAAAAAACGAATACAACAATTGAAACTCGGATACATTAAATATTATCTCAGATACACTAATATGTAGCTCGAATACATAATATGTAGCTCATTTCATTTAATGCTAATTCGGATACATTAACATGCAACTTGGATATATTAAAGAAATTAAAAAAATTAGAAATTTTTAAAAGTAATAGGAGATAATGGAAATAAGTGAAATAGAATGTGTGCATTTTGTAATTTTTCCTTTTTTTTTAATGATGAATATAGTTGAGTGATACAAATGGTTAATTTGAGTTATTTTCTTCATATAAATAAATTTAATGACTTTGCTTCATATATTTTCAAAATTGAATGACCTTTTTGAGATACTGACTCACACATGCAGAAATGACAATAATAATGATACTACTTTGGTAATTGTTGAAGCAAACCCCATGACCTCCTAATTGTTTTTATGATCTTGAACAATAAGACTAACAATATAATAAATAGTTTTACTAATGAGAACAAAGTAAGAAAAATCATTGTTAAAACGTACGAGCAACACCAAGTAGCAAATCAACTAGCTTTTTATCAGAATTGTTGGATTGCTGAATTTCCAGGTTTTCTCGTTTCTGGGTTTTCTGGACGCTATCCTGGTCGTGACGAAGACGAAAAGGTGTCGGGTGGTACGTTGGGTATTGGGTATTGTTGGAGTTGTATTGCAACGTTGTGGGTTATTTGGTGAAGAGATGGGTCGGTTTTGTTGGGTTGTAAATGGAGGAATTTATACAAACATACACCGAATATGTATAATTGGAAATATATAGCCAAATAATAATTAGAAATTAAAATACTAAAACAAAATTAGCATGTATTAGCCTAAAAGAAATAAAACCAACTTTTTTATAGATTTTTTTTCTTTTAATCATGTGCAACCAACCCCCATTAATTAAGGAGATGTAAAAATTATTTTTTCTTTCTTGTTTTTAACTCCTATAATTAAAGAAATTAACTTTTCAATTTCTTCAAAGTCTCAAACTCAACTTTATTCAACCGTTTATTAAAAAACATAGTAACGCAATTTACAAAAATATAAAGATATATTTGATTGTAACTTTATAAATTATTTTTTACCGAACAACAATAACTAATTGCAACGACCTGTTTAGTCGTTTTGAGCATTAGAATTAATTTTGATAATTACAGACTGTGTCGACAGATTACACGACGGACCGTCATGGTGACGACGGAACGTCGAGGCTCTTCGTTCCAAAACACTTTAACTCTGAAATCTGGGTACTGAGATCGACTGTATGAACTTTGTGACGGAACTGCAGCACGGACCGTCGTAGACACGACGGACCGTCATAAGCCCCTTTACTGAATTTAACTCTCTGAACTTTGTGACGGACCTGCAGGATGGACCGTCGCAGGTACGATGGGTCGTCACGAGCTGCGTAACCCCGACTGGGTCGGATTTCTGCTTAAAGTTTTTAAGGGGTGTTTTGGACTATTCCTGATTTTAATTAGGAAATTAGTGGGGTAAGTTTAATAATTTATTTACTTGGGGGTTAAAGGAGATAACTTTTAAAATAAAGAATGGGTTACTTTCATCATAATGAATTATATGATAATTAGGGTAAAAGAAAAAGAATCTGGAAACGGAAAAAATAGAAAGAACAGAGAGAGAGAGAACGAGCGAGAAAAGGGAGAAGCGAAGAGGAAAGCAAAGGCATTGGGGAAGTAGCTTGCTTGATCACGATTCTTCGGTGGAGGTAGGTTATGATTTATGTTATTTCATAGTAAACTCTAAATAGCGAATGATATGTATTGGGTGGTATCGTAAAGTCTTCTATATGCTTAATTGTGTGGTTGCATGATGTGATTATGTAATTGTGATGGATTAGAAAGATGAGGCTGTGAATCTTAAACCTTAATTCCTCTCTATTAATGATGATGCCTTGACAAAAAAGAAGGCTTGATGAACTAAAATAATGAGATTAATGGATCGGGTGTCACGTACCGACACGTAGTATTAGGGGATCGGAGTGTCACGTTCTGACACGTAGTATTAGGGGATCAGAGTGTCACATTCCGACACGTAGTATTAGGGGATCGGGTGTCACGTTCCGACACGTAGTATTAGGGGATCGGAGTGTCACGTTCCGACACGTAGTATTAGGGGATCAGAGTGTCACGTTCCGGCACGTAGTAGTAGGGGATCGGAGTGTCACGTTCTGACACAAGAAGAATAAAGAGAATGAATCTGGAATTATGTTAATATACTCAAATTTAAAGAACCTATTTCCCAAATGAGTATGGTGTGGAGGCTTGAGTCCTCATAGGTGTGCTTGTTGTTGTGGCCAATGGTTCTTGTACTTGTTGTTGTCACCTGTTGAGTATTGTAGTTGATTTTATATTATTATTCGATATATATTGCTTTCTATTTTGAGTTGGCCTATGATACCTACTCAGTACATGTTCCTTGTACTGACCCCTACTTGTATTTTTCTCTTTGTTATTTGTGGAGTGCAGCAAACGTGCCATCGACTTCGACTCATCCGCAACTCTAGCCAGTCTGCAGCATATTAGATTTCAGGGTGAGCTATTATTCTTAGCTCGGACTGGATTTTCTCCTTCACGTCTTGATGTCTTGAAGTTCGGACATGGACCATTTCTTTTACTTATTTTAGCTTCTTAAATACTCTTAGATTAGAAATTTGAGGATAGATGTTCTTGGTGTGATGACTTCTAGATTTTGGGGATAATAGTTGATAAACTTTTAGAAGCTTGTTTATTGGTTATATTAATAAGATTTTGAGTCTTCCGCATTATATTTTGTTCGTTATGGTTGAAATATTGGTAAATGTTCGGGTTTAGAATTGCTGGTTCGCTCACATAGTAGGATAAGTGGGGGTGCCACTCGCGGCTTGTTTTGGGTCGTGACAAACTTGGTATCAGATCATTAGGTTCGTTGGTCTCATCACATAAGAACGAGTCTAGTAGAGTCTTGAGGAACGGTAGGGGGACGCCCTTACTTTTCTTTGAGAGGCTATAGGACTTTAGGAAAATTCCATTCTTTCTTTCTTTCGTGCTATTACTTGGATCCAATTGGTATGTAAGTGATACAAATTGGTATCTGACATCCTCACTCTATTTCGCAGATGGTTAGAACTAGAGCAACAACTGTGCCAACACCAACACCGGCAAGACAGGATGCGTCTGAGCCAGCCACTGGGGCTGTAGCTCGAAGAGGAGCAGTGGCAAGAGGTCGTGGTAGAGGTCGCGGGAGGACGTCCTCTAGAGGTAGAGGACAAACACCTGGTCCATTTAGTACTAGGGCGGTGACTCCTCCACCGACGGATGAAGTAGTAAGAGAGGGTGAGGAAGGGGAAAATGAGCAAGTGCAAGATGAGGAATTACCACCCCAACCTACCCCAGAGATGATTAACCAGGTTCTTACCTATCTTTGCAGGTTAACTGATCAGGGCCAGACACCTCCAGTGTTTTCTGCACTAGCACCTCAGGTTCGGGAGTACAACATGCAGCTATTGTGGCTCCCCGCATGGATGCCTCATTGGAAGTAGGCACGTTTCCTCGATTGACTACAGGGCCAATAATGACGAGTGATCAGCATGAACTTTTCACTAAATTCTTGAAGTTGAAACCTCCAGTCTTCAAGGGTACTGAATCTGAGGATGCCTATGATTTTCTGGTTGATTGTCATGAGCTCTTACATAAGATGGACATAGTAGAACCTTTCGGTGTTGAGTTTGTGACCTATGAGTTTCAGGGGAATGCCAAAATGTGGTGGCGGTCGTATTTTGAGTGTCAACCAGCACAAGCAGCACCTATGACTTGGGCATCATTCTGTAGCTTATTTATGGAGAAGTATATACCCCGGACTTTGAGGGATAGGAGGAGAGATGAGTTCCTAAGCTTAGAGCAAGGCAGGATGTCTGTTACTGCTTATGAGGCTAAGTTTCGTGCACTATCCAGGTATGCCACCCAGCTTTGCTTCAGTCCACAAGAGCGGATTCGCCGTTTTGTGAAGGGATTGAGGTCGGATTTGAAGATCCTAGCCTTACAGGTAGCTGCTGCAGCAAAATCCTTTCAGGAAGTGGTTGATTTTGTGATAGAGGTGGAGGGAGTGAAGCCAGACGACTTCACCATGGCGTGGACATCTAAGAAGTTCCGTAAGGGAGGTGAGTTTAGTGGTTCTTAATCCAGAGGGCAGAGTTCAGGAGGTTACCCAGCCCGACCTATTCAGTCTTCACTGCAGGCTGTAGCTGGGGGTCCATCGCAGACCAGTCAACATTTCTCTGAGTTTGAGGGTTATCCCCTGACTTCGTCATTCTCACAGAGGCCTATGCTTGACCCCAGAGAGTGTTATAGATGTGGGGAGACTGGAGATATTAGGAGATATTGTCCATAACAGAGTTACAGACCCCCAATAGTCAGAGGTAGAGGTGGTCATGGAAGAGGCCGCCATTCTGGAGGACGTGGTGGCCAAGGTAATGGTGGTCACCAAATCAATCGGGGTGGCTGACAAACTGGAGCTACTGCAGCGCAACATGGCAGGGGCAACGGGCAGACAGGTGATAGGGCCCATTGTTATGCTTTCCCCGGGAGGTCTGAAGCGGAGACATCTGATGCTGTTATCACAGGTAATCTTTTAGTTTGTGATTGCATGGCTTCTGTATTATTTGATCCTGGATTCACATTTTCATATGTATCTTCCTCATTTGCTATTGGTCTTGATTTTCATTCTGATTTGCTTGACATGCCCGTTCGGGTCTCTACTCCTGTGGGTGAGTCTATGATAGTTCAGAAGGTGTATAGGTCTTGTCTTGTGACTTTTGTGGGGAACAATACTCATGTAGACTTGATTATTCTAGAGATGGTTGATTTCAATGTAATTCTGGGTATGACTTAGCTTTCTCCAAATTTTGCAATATTAGATTGTAATGCTAAAACTGTGAAATTGGCCAACCCTGGGACAGATCCTCTAGTGTGGGAGGGTAACTATACATCCACCCCAGTTCGTATAATCTCCTTCCTTCGTGCTAAGATAATGGTTAGTAAGGGTTGTTTAGCTTTCTTGTCACATCTCAGGGATGATGCTTCCCAAGTACCTTCGATTGAGTCTGTTTCGATAGTCCGTAAGTTTCTGGATGTGTTTCCTGTAGACCTTGCTGGTATGCCACCTGATAGGGATATTGATTTTTGTATTGATCTGGAGCCGGGTACTCGCCACATTTCCATACCCCCTTATAGAATGGCCCCAGCGGAGTTAAGGGAGTTAAAGGCCCAACTTCAGGAGTTGTTAGGTAAAGGTTTTATTAGACCAAGTGCATCCCCTTGGGGTGCTCCTGTTTAATTTGTGAAGAAGAAGGATGGAAGTTTTCGGATGTGCATAGACTACAAGCAACTGAATAAGGTAACTGTTAAGAACAAGTATCCTCTTCCTCGCATTGATGATTTGTTCGATGAGTTACAAGGTGCTTGTACCTTCTCAAAAATCGATTTGAGATCTGCTTATCATCAATTGAAAATACGGGCAGAGGATGTGCCAAAGACTGTTTTTCGAACCAGGTATGGGCATTATGAATTCCTAGTAATGTCTTTTGGGCTTACGAATGCCCCTGTTGCTTTCATGAGCCTGATGAACGGGATTTTTAAGCCATATCTGGATCTCTTTGTCATTGTATTCATTGATGATATACTGATATACTCAAAGAGCAGGAAAGAACATGAGGAGCATTTGAGAATTGTATTGGAAGTGTTGAGGGAGAAAAGGCTTTATGCCAAATTCTCCAAGTGTGAGTTTTGGCTAGATTCAGTGTCCTTCTTGGGGCACGTGGTTTCTAAGGATGGAGTGATGGTGGATCCTTCTAAGTTTGAAGCAGTGAAGAGTTGGGTAAGACCTACTAATGTTACAGAGGTAAGGAGCTTTGTTGGTTTAGCTAGCTACTACCGTCGAGTTTTCAAGGGATTTTCTTCTGTTGCCTCACAACTGACAAACTTGACTAAGCAGAATGTTCGATTTGTATGGTCGGACGAATGTGAAGAAAGCTTCCAGAATCTCAAGACCTTGTTGACTACTGCACCAATTCTTACCTTGCCAGTAGAAGGTAAGAATTTCATTGTTTATTGTGATGCATCTTATTCGGGTTTGGGTGCAGTACTAATGCAGGAAAAGAATGTAATTGCTTATGCTTCGAGACAATTAAAAGTGCATGAACGTAACTATCCGACCCATGATTTGGAGTTGGCTGCATTCGTTTTTGTATTAAAGAAATGGAGACATTATCTATATGGGGGAGGTGTCTTATGAATTGGCATTACCTCCAGGACTCTCAGGAGTGCACCCGGTATTTCATGTGTCTATGCTGAAAAGATATCATGGGGATGGAAACTACATTATTCGTTGGGATTCAGTTATTCTTGATGAGAATTTGTCTTATGAGGAAGAGCCTGTTGCTATTCTAGATAGAGAAATCCGCAAGTTGAGATCAAGGGAGATTGCATCCATCAAGGTTCAATGGAAGAATCGGCCAGTTGAAGAGTCCACTTGGGAGAAGGAGGCTGATATGCAAGAAAGATACCCACACCTTTTTACAGATTCAGGTACTCTTTCTCTCCCTTTTTTTTCTTCTTGTGATCGTTCGAGGACGAATAATGGGTAAATTGGTATCTATTGTAACGACCTGTTTAGTCATTTCGAGCAGTAGAATTAATTTTGATAATAACTGACTGTGTCGACGGATCACACGATGAACCGTCATGGTCACGACGGACCGTCGAGGCTCCTCATTCCAAAACACTTCAACTCTAAAATCTGGGTACTGAGATCGACTCTATGAGCTTTGTGACGGAACTGCAGCACGGACCGTCGTAGACACGACGGACCGTCACAAGCCCCTTTACTGAATTTAACTCTCTGAACTTTTTGACAGACCTGCAGGACGGACCGTCGCAGGTACGACGGGTCGTCACGAGCTGCGTAACCCCGACTGGGTCGGATTTCTGCTAAAAGTTTTTAAGGGGTGTTTTGGACTATTCCTGATTTTAATTAGGAAATTAGTGGGGTAAGTTTAATAATTTATTTACTTGGGGGTTAAAGGAGATAACTTTAAAATAAAGAATGGGTTACTTTCATTATAATGAATTATATGATAATTAGGGTAAAAGAAAAAGAATCTGGAAAAGGAAAAAATAGAAAGAACAGAGAGAGGGAGAACGAGCGAGAAAAGGGAGAAGCGAAGAGGAAAGCAAAGGCATTGGGGAAGTAGCTTGCTTGATCACAATTCTTCGGTGGAGGTAGGTTATGCTTTATGCTATTTCATAGTAAACTCTAAATAGCGAATGATATGTATTGGGTGGTATCGTAAAGTCTTCTATATGCTTAATTGTGTGGTTGCATGATGTGATTATGTAATTGTAATGGATTAGAAAGATGAGGCTGTATATCTTAAACCTTAATTCCTCTCTATTAATGATGATGACTTGACATAAAAGAAGGCTTGATGAACTAAAATAATGAGATTAATGGATCGGATGTCACGTACCGACACGTAGTATAAGGGGATCGGAGTGTCACGTTCCGACACGTAGTATTAGTGTAACGACCTGTTTAGTCGTTTTGAGCAGCACATTTTATTTTTGGAAAAATTGTCTTGGTCGACGGATCCCACGACGGACCGTCATGGGCACGACGGACCGTCGAGGGGGTCTCGTTCCAAAACACTTAGAATTCTGAAATTTGGGTACTGAGATCGACTCTCTGAACATCGTGACGGAAAGGCAGGACGGACCGTTGCAGGCACGACGGACCGTCACAAATCTTTCCACAGAATTAACTCTTTGAACTTTGTGACGGACCTGCAGGACGGACCGTCACAGGTTGCGTAACCCTGGCTGGGTCGGATTTCTGTTTAAAGTTTTTAAGGGGCGTTTTGGACTATTCATGCTTATAACTATAAAGTTAGTGGATTAATGTTAATAATTCAATTACTTGGGGGTTAAAGGAGATCACCTTGAAATAATTAGTGGTTATTGTTATCATCTTTTATACTTAATTATATGACAATTAGGGTAAAAGAAAGGGGGTTTGAATAAGAAAAACAGAAAGAACAGAGAGAGAGAGAGAGAGAAATGAACGAGAGAAGGGAGAACATAGAAGAAACGCAAGGAAAGCAAAGGTTTTGGGAAGATAGCTTGTTTGATCGCGATTCTTCGGTGGAGGTAGGTTATGGTTTATACTATCTCATAGTAAACTCTTAATAGCGAATGATATGTATTGGGTAGTTTTATAAAGTCTTCTATATGCTTAATTGTGTGCTTGCATGATGTGATTATATAATTGTGATGAATTAGCATGATGAGGCTGTTGAATCTTAAATCCCAAATTTACTTGTTAATAATGATGCCTTGGTATAAAAGAAGGCTTGATGAACTAAAGTAATGAGATTAGAGGATCGGGTGTAACGTTCCGACACCAGGATAGTAATAGAGGATCGGGTGTCACGTTCTGACACCAGGATAGTATATGGATCGGAGTGTCACGTTACGACACCAGGATAGTATATGGATTGGAGTGTCACATTCTAACACCAAGATAGTATATGGATCGGAGTGTCACGTTCCGACACCAGGATAGTATATGGATCGGGTGTCACGTTCCGATACCAGGATAGTATATAGATCGGAGTGTCACGTTCGGACACCAGGAAAGTATATGGAACGGGTGTCACGTTTCGACACCAGGATAGTATATGGATCGGAGTGTCACGTTCGGACACCAGGATAGTATATGGATCGGGTGTCACGTTCCGACACCAGGATAGTATATGGATCGGAGTGTCACGTTCCGACACCAGGATAGTATATGGATCGGAGTGTTACGTTCCGACACCAGGATAGTATATGCATCGGAGTGTCATGTTCCGACACCAGGATAGTAGTAATGGAGCGGAGTGTCACGTACCGACACAAGAGGAATAAAGATAATGAATCTTGAAAATATGATAATATACTAAATTTTAAAGAACTAATTCCCAAATGAGTATAATGGGGAGGCTTGAGTCCTCATTGATGTGCTTGGTGTTGTGGCCAAGGATTATGGAAATTGTTGTGGTCGCCTGTTAAGAATATTAGTTGATTTTATGTTATTATCTGATATATACTATTTTCTATTTTGATTTGGCCGATGATACCTACTCAGTACTTGTGCCTTGTACTGACCCCTACTTGTATTTGTGTTTCTTTGTTAATTGTGGAGTGCAGCAAACGTGCCACCTTCTTCAACTCAATCACAACTCTAGCCAGTCTTCATCAAGCCAGATTTCAGGGTGAGCTATTGCTTCTAGCTTGGACTGGATCTTCCTCATCATGTCTTGATGCCTTGAAATTCCGGCATGGACTAGCTTTTTACTTATTTTAGCTTCTTAGATACTCTTAGAATTACTGATTTGAGGATAGATGTTCTTGTGGTGATGACTTCCAGATTTTGGGAATAATAGTTTTTGAGTTTTTCGAAGTTATTGAATCGATTTTCATTAATGAGTTTAAGTCTTCCGCATTGTATTTTGTTCATTATGTTTGAAATGTTGGGGTTTAGATTGGTTGGTTCGCTCACATAGTAGGATAAGTGTGGGCGCCACTCGCGGCTCGTTTTGGGTCGTGACAAACTTGGTATCAGAGCATTAGGTTCGTTGGTCTCATCACACAAGAACGAGTCTAGTAGAGTCTTATGGAACGGTAGGGGGACGCCTTAACTTTTTTTTTTAGAGGCTATAAGACTTTAGGAAAATTCCATTCTTTCTTTCTTTCTTTCGTGCTATTACTTGGATCCAATTGGTATCTAGGTGATACAAATTGGTATCTGACCATCTTCACTCTATTTCGCAGATGGTTAGAACTAGAGCAACAACCGCGCCAACACCAACACCGGCAAGACAAGATGCAACTGAGCCAGCCACTGGGGCTGTAGCTCGAGTAGGATAAGTGGCAAGAGGCCGTGGTAGAGGTCGCGGGAGGACGTCCTCTAGAGGAAGAGGACAAGCACCTGGCCCATCTAGTACTAGGGCGGTGACTCCTCCACCGACTGAGGAAGTAGTGAGAGAGGGTGAGAAAGGGGAAAGTGAGCAAGTGCAGAATGAGGAATTACCACCCCAACCTACCCCAGAGATGATTAATCAGGTTCTTGCCTATCTTAGCGGGTTATCTGATCAAGGCCAGACACCTCCAGTGTTTTCTGCACCAGCACCTCAGGTTCCGGAAGTACGACAGGCCGCTGCTGAGGCTCCCCGCATGGATGCCTCATTTGAAACAGGCACGTTTCCTCGTTTGACTACAGGGCCCATAATGACAAGTGATCAGCATGAACTTTTCAGTATGTTCTTGAAACTGAAACCTCCAGTCTTCAAGGGTGCTGAATTTAAGGATGCCTACGATTTTCTGGTTAATTGTCATGAGTTACTACATAAAATGGGCATAGTGGAACGATTCGGCGTTGAGTTTGTAACCTATCAGTTTCAGGGAAATGCCAAAATGTGGTGGCGGTCACATATTGAGTGTCAACCCGCACAGGCACCACCTACGACTTGGGCGTCATTCTCTAGATTATTTATGGAGAAGTATATCCCCCGGACCTTGAGGGATAGGAGGAGAGATGAGTTCTTGAGCCTAGAGCAATGTAGGATGTCGGTTACCGCATATGAGGCTAAGTTTCGTGCATTATCTATGTATGCCACCCAGCTTTGTTTCAGTCCACAAGAACGGATTTGCCATTTTGTGAAGGGGTTGAGGTCAGATTTGCGGATTTCATCCTTACAGGTAGCGGCTACAGCAAAATCCTTTCAAGAAGTGGTAGACTTCGTGATAGAGGTAGAAGGAGTGAAGCCAGATGACTTCACCATGGCATCGACATCTATAAGGTTTCGTAAGGGAGGTGAGTTTAATGGTTCTTACTCCAGAGGGCAAGGTTCATGAGGTTATCCAGCCCGACCTATTCAGTCTTCACTGCAGACTGTAGTTGGGGGTCCACCGCAGACCGGTCAACACTTCTCTGAGTTTGGAGGTTATCCCCAGACTTCGTCATTCTCACAGAGACCTATGCTAGAATCCAGAGAGTGTTATGGATGTGGGGAGACTGGACACATTAAGAGGTATTGTCCAAAACAGAGTTACAGACTCCCAATAGTCAGAGGTAGAGGTGGTCATGGAAGAGGCCGTCATTCTGGAGGACGTATAGCCGAGGAAATGGTGGTCACCAAAACGGCCGGGGTGACGGGCAAACTGGAGCTACTACAACACCACATGGTAGGGGCAACGGGAAGACAGGTGATAGGGCCCATTGTTACGCCTTCCCCGGGCGGTCTGAAGCACAGACATCTGATGCGGTTATCACAGGTAATCTTTTGGTTTGTGATTGCATGTCTTTTGTATTATTTGATCCTGGCTCCACATTTTCATATGTATCTTCCTCATTTGCTACTGGTCTTAATTTACATTGTGAATTGCTTGACATGCCTATTCATGTTTCTACTCCGGTGGGTGAGTCTGTGATAGTTGAAAAGGTATATAGGTCTTGTCTGGTGACTTTTGTGGGGAGCAATACTCATGTTGACTTGGTTATTTTAGAGATGGTTGATTTCGATGTAATTCTGGGTATGGCTTGGCTTTCTCCAAATTTTGCAATCTTAGATTGTAATGCTAAAACTGTAACGTTGGCCAAGCCTGGGACAGATCCGTTAGTGTGGAAGGGTGACTACACTTCCACTCCAGTTCGTATCATATCCTTTCTTCGTGCTAAGAGAATGGTTAGTAAAGGGTGTTTAGCGTTCTTGGCACACCTCAGGGATGATACTACCCAAGTACCTTCAATTGAGTCAGTTTCGATAGTCCGTGAGTTTCTGGATGTGTTCCCTGCAGACCTTCCTGGTATTCCTCCGGATAGGGATATCGACTTTTGCATTGATCTGGAGCCGGGTACTCGCCCCATTTCCATACCCCCTTATAGGATGGCCCTAGCGGAGTTAAGGGAATTAAAGGCCCACCTTCAAGAGTTGTTAGGTAAAGTCTTCATTAGACCAAGCGCTTCCCCTTGGGGTGCTCCGGTGTTATTTGTGAAGAAGAAGGATGGGAGTTTTCGGATGTGCATAGACTACCGGCAGTTGAACAAGGTAACTATTAAGAACAAGTATCCCATTCCTCGCATTGATGACTTGTTCGATCAGTTACAAGGTGCTTGTGTCTTCTCTAAGATTGACTTGAGATCCGGTTATCATCAATTGAAAATACGGGCAACGGATGTGCCAAAGACTGCTTTTCGAACCAGGTATGGGCATTACGAATTTGTAGTAATGTCTTTTGGTCTTACGAATGCCCCTGCTGCTTTCATGAGCTTGATGAATGGGATTTTTAAGCCATATCTGGATCTCTTTGTGATCGTATTTATTGATGATATACTGATATACTCCAAGAGTAAGAAGGAACATGAGGAGCATTTGAGAATTGTGTTGGAAGTATTAAGGGTGAAAAGGCTTTATGCCGAATTCTCCAAGTGTGAGTTTTGGCTAGATTTAGTGTCCTTCTTGGGGCACGTGGTTTCTAAGGATGGAGTGATGGTGGATCCTTCTAAGATTGAAACAGTGAGGAATTGGGTAAGACCTACTAATTTGTCAAAAGTAAGGAGCTTTGTTGGTTTAGCTAGCTATTACCGTCGATTTGTCAAGGGATTCTCTTCTATTGCTTCCCAATTGACGAACTTGACTAAGCAGAATGTTCCATTTGTATGGTCGGATGAATGTGAGGAAAGCTTTCAAAAACTCAAGACCTTGCTGAATACTGCACCTATCCTTACCTTGCAAGTAGAAGGCAAGAATTTCATTGTTTATTGCGATGCATCTTATTCTTGGTTGGGTGCAGTGCTAATGCAAGAGAAGAATGTAATTGCTTATGCTTCGAGGAAATTAAAGGTGCACGAACGTAACTATCTGACCCATGATTTGGAGTTGGCTGCGGTAGTGTTTGCATTAAAGCAATGGAGACACTATCTATATGGGGTCAAGTTAAGTCTACACGGATAATTGTAGTCTACAGTATGTCTTTACCCAGAAAGACTTGAATTTGAGACAGAGGAGGTGGATGGAACTACTGAAGGACTATGATGTTACCATCTTGTACCACCCAGGAAAGGCTAATGTTTTGGCAGACAGCTTAAGTAGAAAAGCAGGGAGCATGGGTAGTTTAGCCCACTTACAAGTTTCTAGACGCCCGTTGCCTAGAGAAATCCAAAACATGGCTACTGACTTTATGAGGCTAGAAGTAAATGAGAAGGGAGAATTTTTGGCCCGTGTGGAGGCGAGATCTTCTTTTCTTGACAAGATCAAGGGAAAACAGTTTGATGATGAGAAACTAAGCCAAATTCGGGATATGGTGTTGTGAGGAGAGGCTAAAGAGGCAATAATTGATGAGGAAGGTGTTTTGAGGATTAAGGGAAGGGTATGTGTGCCCCGTGTTGATGATTTGATCCACACTATTCTTACACAGGCTCATAGTTCCGGATATTCTATACATCCTGGTGCAACCAAGATGTACCGTGACCTAAAGCAACACTTTTGGTGGAGTAGGATGAAGCGCGACATTGTTGATTTTGTTGCCAAATGTCCAAATTGTCAGCAAGTAAAGTATGAACACCAGAGGCCCGCAGGAACACTTCAGAGAATGCCCATTCCTGAATGGAAGTGGGAGAGAATTGCAATGGACTTCGTGGTTGGTCTTCCAAAGACATTGGGAAAGTTTGATTCTATTTGGGTAATTGTTGACAGATTAACTAAGTCCGCTCACTTCATTCCGGTCAAGGTGACCTACAATGCAGAGAAGTTAGCCAAAATCTACATCTCAGAAATTGTTCGATTGCATGGAGTTCCACTTTCCATCATATCAGATAGAGGTACGCAGTTTACTTCTATGTTTTGGAGAACATTGCATGCGGAATTAGGTACTAGATTGGACCTTAGTACTACATTTCACCCTCAGACCGATGGTCAGTCTGAGCGAACGATTCAGGTATTGGAAGATATGCTTCGTGCATGTGTGATAGAATTTGGTGGTCATTGGGATAACTTCTTACCCTTAGAGGAGTTTTCATACAATAATAGCTATCACTCAAGTATTGATATGGCTCCATTCGAAGAATTGTATGGGAGGATATGTAGGTCTCCCATTGGTTGGTTTGATGCATTTGAGGTTAGACCTTGGGGTACTGATCTTTTGAGGGATTCATTAGAGAAGGTGAAATCTATTCAATAAAAGCTTTTAGCGGCTCAAAGCAGGAAAAAGGAATATGCAGATCGAAAGGTTAGAGACTTGGAGTTCATGGAGAGTGAACAAGTCTTGCTGAAGGTTTTACCCATGAAAGGGGTGATGCGGTTTGGTAAAAGGGGTAAGCTAAGCCCAAGGTATATTGGACCATTTAAAGTACTTAAGCGAGTAGGGGAGGTGGCTTATGAATTAGCCTTGCCTCCAGGACTGTCAGGAGTGCATCCGGTATTTCATGTGTCTATGTTGAAAAGATACCATGGGGATGGAAACTACATCATTCGTTGGGATTCAGTTCTGCTTGATGAGAATTTGACTTATGAGGAGGAGCCTGTTGCAATTCTAGATAGAGAAATCCGCAAGTTGAGATCAAGGGAGATTGCATCCATCAAAGTTCAATGGAAGAATCGACCAGTTGAAGAGTCCACTTGAGAGAAGGAGCCTGATATGCAAGAAAGATACCCACACCTGTTTACAGATCTAGGTACTCCTTTTCGCCCTTGTTTTTCTTCTTGTGATCATTTGAGGACGAACGATGGGTAAATTGGTATCTATTGTAACGACCTGTTTAGTCGTTTTGAGCAACAGATTTTATTTCTGGAAAAACTGTCTTGGTCGACGGATCCCACGACGGACTGTCATGGGCACGATGGACCGTCATGGGAACGACGGACCGTCGAGGGGGTCTCGTTCCAAAACACTTAGAATTCTGAAATTTGGGTACTGAGATCGACTCTCTGAACTTTGTGAAGGAATGGCAGGACGGACCGTCGCAGGCACGACGGACCGTCACAAATCTTTCCACAGAATTAACTCTCTGAACTTTGTGACGGACCTGCAGGACGGACCGTCACAGCCATGACGGACCGTCACAGGTTGCGTAACCCTGGCTGGGTCGGATTTCTGTTAAAAGTTTTTATGGGGCGTTTTGGACTATTCATGCTTATAACTATAAAGTTAGTGGATTAATGTTAATAATTCAATTACTTGGGGGTTAAAGGAGATAATCTTGAAATAATTAGTGGGTTATTGTTATCATCTTTTATACTTAATTATATGACAATTAGGGTAAAAGAAAGAGGGTTTGAATAAGAAAAACTGAAAGAACAGAGAGAGAGAGAGAGAAACGAACGAGAGAAGGGAGAACATAGAAGAAACGCAAGGAAAGCAAAGGTTTTGGGAAGATAGCTTGTTTGATCGCGATTCTTCGGTGGAGGTAGGTTATGGTTTATACTTTCTCATAGTAAACTCTTAATAGTGAATGATATGTATTGGGTAGTTTTATAAAGTCTTCTATATGCTTAATTGTGTGCTTGTATGTTGTGATTATATAATTGTGATGAATTAGCATGATGAGGCTGTTGAATCTTAAATCCCAAATTTACTTGTTAATGATGATGCCTTGGTATAAAAGAAGGCTTGATGAACTAAAGTAATGAGATTAGAGGATCGGGTGTCACGTTCAGACACCAGGATAGTATATGGATCGGAGTGTCACGTTCTGACACCAGGATAGTATATGGATCGGAGTGTCACGTTCCGACACCAGGATAGTATATGGATCGGGTGTCACGTTCCAACACCAGGATAGTATATGGATCAGAGTGTCACGTTCTGACACAAGGATAGTATATGGATCGGGTGTCACGTTCCGACACCAGGATAGTATATGGATCGGAGTGTCACGTTCCGACACCAGGATAGTATATGGATCGGGTGTCACATTCTGACACCAGGATAGTATATGGATCAGAGTGTCACGTTCCGACACTAGGATAGTATATGGATCGGGTGTCACGTTCCGACACCAGGATAGTATATGGATCGGAGTGTCACGTTCCGACACCAGGATAGTATATGGATCGGAGTGTTACGTTCCGACACCAGGAAAGTATATGGATCGGAGTGTCACGTTCCGACACCAGGATAGTAGTAGTGGAGCGTAGTGTCACGTACCGACACAAGAGGAATGACGATAATGAATCTTGAAAATATGATAATATACTAAATTTTAAAGAACTAATTCCCAAATGAGTATAATGGGGAGGCTTGAGTCCACATTGATGTGCTTGGTGTTGTGACCAAGGGTTATGGAAATTGTTGTGGTCGCCTGTTAAGAATATTAGTTTATTTTATATTATTATCTGATATATACTATTTTCTATTTTGAGTTGGCCGATGATACCTACTCAGTACTTGTGCTTGTACTGACCCCTACTTGTATTTGTTTTTCTTTGTTAATTGTGGAGTGCAGTAAACGTGCCACCGTCTTCAACTCAACCGCAACTCTAGCCAGTCTTCATCAAGCCAGATTTCAGGGTGAGCTATTGCTTCTAGCTTGGACTGGATCTTCCTCTTCATGTCTTGATGCCTTGAAATTCTGGCATGGACTAGCTTTATACTTATTTTAGCTTCTTAGATACTCTTAGATTTAGTGATTTGAGGATAGATGTTCTTGTGGTGATGACTTCCAGATTTTGGGAAAAATAGTTGTTGAGTTTTTAGATGTTATTGAATCGATTTTCATTAATGAGTTTAAGTCTTCCGCATTGTATTTTATTCATTATGTTTGAAATGTTGGGGTTTAGATTGGTTAGTTCGCTCACATAGTAGGATAAGTGTGGGTGCCACTCGCGGCTCATTTTGGGTCGTGACAATTAGGGGATCGGAGTGTCACGTTCCGACATGTAGTATTAGGGGATCGGGTGTCACGTTCCGACACGTAGTATTAGGGGATCGGAGTGTCACGTTCCGACACGTTGTATTAGGGGATCGGAGTGTCACGTTCGGACACATAGTAGTAGGGGATCGGAGTGTCACGTTCCGACACAAGAAGAATAAAGAGAATGAATCTGGAATTATGTTAATATACTCAAATTTAAAGAACCTATTTCCCAAATGAGTATGGTGTGGAGGCTTGAGTCCTCATAGGTGTGCTTGTTGTTGTGGCCAATGGTTCTTGTACTTGTTGTTGTCACCTGTTGAGTATTGTAGTTGATTTTATATTATTATTCGATATATATTGCTTTCTATTTTGAGTTGGCCGATGATACCTACTCAGTACGTGTTCCTTGTACTGACCCCTACTTGTATCTTTCTCTTTGTTATTTGTGGAGTGCAGCAAACGTGCCATCGACTTCGACTCGTCCGCAACTCTAGCCAGTCTCCAGCATATTAGATTTCAGGGTGAGCTATTATTCCTAGCTCGGACTGGATTCTCTCCTTCACGTCTTGATGTCTTGAAGTTCGGACATGGACCATTTCTTTTACTTATTTTAGCTTCTTAAATACTCTTAGATTGGAAATTTGAGGATAGATGTTCTTGGTGTGATTACTTCCAGATTTTGGGGATAATAGTTGATAAACTTTTAGAAGCTTGTTTATTGGTTATATTAATAAGATTTTGAGTCTTCCGCATTATATTTTTTTCGTTATGGTTGAAATATTGGTAAATGTTGGGGTTTAGAATTGCTGGTTCGCTCACATAGTAGGATAAGTGTGGGTGCCACTCGCGACTCGTTTTGGGTCGTGACACTAATTTATTTGAAAAATCGATTGTCTACTTTTAAGAAGTGAAACATACGTATATTTATTAATTAACCTATTAAAAAAAGGTTACACAAACTTTTAAGAAATGATTTTTTAAAATTCTTTAAATAACTTATTAAAAGATTGTGACTACTTTTAAGGTAAGAAAATGTATTATAAATGCTCCAACGTGTATTAATTATCACATAATTGATAATAATTAATCAAATAATATTAAATGACAACTGTAATAATACATATGCATAAATTATACAAGAATTAAAGTTGCAATAACATAATGTAAACATAAAAAAGAATATGAATACACAAAAAATATTCATAAAAATAAACGTGTAAATTTTATTGATGTATACAAGAATTGTAGCATGTATACATAAACTTTATATTTTATACATAAGAATATTACCATCAATTATACATATTACTATAATGAATACAAGAATGAGATTAATATGACACATAAATTTTTATTCATTAATTGTACATGTGATTTTGTTTATATATACTGAAACTGCATTATGTATACATTAGTTCGTATTCATCGTGTATTCACATAATAAACTAGTATCCTTTAATTTAAATTGTGATTGGAATTCATTGATATACATTGGGTTGTATTCATCAAAATCATCATTCTGACTTTTTACGTAGATCTTTCTTACCCAAAAATTGAGAAAAAAAATTAAAAACTATTACCCGAATTTTCAGCAAAAAAAGAAAAAGTTTAAAAACTTTAGTTCCACAAATTACGAAAATTTTAAAATTAATGGTTCAAGAAATGCTACATAATTATCTACTCAAAAAAATTGTTGGAACGATCAATTAATAAACATTCAGTTATATCTGATTTGCATAGACATAATAAATTTAGGAGAGTAAGAGAAAATTTAGAAGATAAGCAAATTTACATATGAAAATGATTTTAGAAAGAAAATAAAAGAAGGTTGAATAACCTAATTAACAAAAACAAATTTGAAAAAACTTCAATTCTACAAATCATAAAATTCAACAATTAATTTGACAAGAACAAAATTATGTATAAAGATGAATTTTAGAAGTATCCATAAAAAAATATATTGTTATATATGATTTTCATAAACAGACTGAATTAACGAGAAGAGTTGAAATTAGGAAGAGAATTACGTATAGGAGTATGAAAAGATCTGGAAAGAGAAAAAGGAGACAAAAAAGAGAGAAGAACTCTATTTTAAAATTGTTGACAAAATTTAAAAAAAGAGTTAAAATAGAAATATAAAACAATAATTTCAGAGAACGTGGGTTTGAGAAAAATAAGGAGAACAAAAATATATATTTTAAAAAAAAAAGAAAAATAATTATTCAATGCCAAATAAATAAAACAAAGTCTGTTTTTGCTAAAAAATTATAAGTGGGCTATTTATTGCTAATTTAATCTAGGGAAATTTATCAAAGCAACAATATTTTAACATTTAATAGAATCTCCTAGCAACACTTTCAATATTTATCAAAAATAACAATATTTTACTTTGTTATGATTTGATTTGTTTTTTTTTATCAAACTTAACATAATATAATTAAGACATCAAATTACAGAAAGTCAAGGAAGGAAAATATTTGAAACTAGAAAAAAATGCTGAAAAATCTTCATCACTTTCCTTAAAAAAATATTATGAGACCTAAAATAGATGGTCTCTTCCTTCAAAGGCCATTATTTGTCCTTATCTTTTAGATCTAGTTATTGTTATGAAACTTTATGATAATACCTTAGAATTTTATTTATTAAATTTGTTTTATTTTTTTTAAATTTATAATTTTGAAAACCTATAATTTTATATGTTATCCGGCATACTATTCTCACAGTGTATTTATTATATTTATCAGAATTTTGTATCTTTTCTTAAATCGTATAGGATATATTTTATTTGACATAGTTTTCTCACAATGTATTTATTTTATTTACCAGAATTTTGTGTCCTTTCTTAAATTATACTCATTCCATGTATGTCATTTGTGTTTGTATTCATTATAGTTTTCATTTTTTATTTTGTATAATGAAATTTGTATTTATTTATTAGTTCGTATTCATTCCAATACGTATGTCAAATGAATTTGTAGTTAATTAATATAAACATATTTGTATTCATGTATTTTTTTCATTGTGTATTTATTTTTCTCTTCAAAATTATGTTTCATTTTCTAAGTCATATTCATTCCAATAGGTATATTATTTGTATTTGTATTCATTCTAGTTTTTTATATTGTATTTTGTATAATAATATGTAAAATATAAAAATAATATGATGGAAATGTGAAAATAAAACTGAAAAGCAATGAATGAAGATTTGTTGTAATCATTCTTAAATAAAATACATAATTAGTTAGTATACCTCGGAATGAATATAAATTAGGAAAAAAATACAAAATTTATAAATTATGCAACGTGAGATTTTGAATAAAGACAAATATTAAAAGCATACATATTGGTTTAAATACGAATTGAGAAACAATACAAAATTCTGTAGAAGAAAAAACCATAAAACAAAACAAACTAATAGAAAGTTGTTATTTCAATAAATAAAATATACAACTAGTTAGCATATGTTTATGATGAATACAAATTAAGAACAAATACAAGATTCATGACTATGCAACATGAGATTTTGACTGAAAATGTAAATAAACTTTCATAAAACCGAGAATAATGACGGAAAATCTGTGACATGAACAATGCGAAATATGAACAATGACACTGAAAATAAATCAAAAGATATATAAGAACCTACTCGAAATTACCTTAACCAGATTCGAAATTTGATGAAATAATGTATACCTGATTGTTTATCAACCAAGAAAATCCTTGAATTAATGCATAAATTTTTTTGAAGAATCAAATTTTGAATAGCTTTTGTTTGAAGAATAATAAAAATCTGAAAACTTGAAAGGTGAGAAATTTTTAAGAGAATGACATGAAAAGGGAAGAAACAAGATGAGGAGAGAATATTGTATTTATTTTAAATTTGTTATTGGCTAGAGTTTGATCCAATTATGAAATTTTTTAATTAATAAAAGGAAATTCCAAAACAATAAATGTGAATACAAATTATTTTTGAAAATATTGTCATCATAATGTTTTAACAAATATTTTAAAGTGTTGTTATTTAACTAAATATGTTTTATATTATGACTATATAGCTAATTTTTCCTTTAATCTATAAGGTGTTATGTTGTCTGATTTTGTCTTGTAAAAGATGTATTGTTGATGAATTTAATGAGGTGCTGATTTAAATGGAAGTTGGGGTGAAAATTGTTCTTAAATTGATCCGATAAGTGGAACAAAATATTGGTTAAATTCAATTTTGAAAAATAACCAAATAGATTAAAAATTGGGAAATTAGTAAAGTAGTCACAATTTCTAACTTAATTAGTAAAAACATCTACACTTTAAAATAATTTTTTTAAATTTCAAAATGTCAATATTTTAGAAAATAATTTGTATCCAAAATACTATCCATTTACACTTGTTCCTAAGCTTTACTACCATTAAATTTATTTTCCATCTTTCATGTTTTTAATTTTTTTCTCCTTCATCAACTTTTCAGTTTTCACCATTGTCCTTTTCATTCATGTTTTCTCTTTCATCAAATTTTCACCATTTTTCCCTCCTCATTCTTGAAGAGGAACTAACTATACAAGTTCATTTCAATTTGTCCAAAACTATCAATTAATTCAAGAAATCTCTCACTTGATAAATGTATTTTTGAAGCCATCATTTATTTTGCGAGGTCTCATTAGATTTTGTTTTAAAAATCACAAATTATGTTGAACTTTGGATTGTATGTATTACGAATTTTTCAATTTTTAGATGAGTTTGTTAACATAGTCGTCAAACATTTATGCATTTCGAATTTTTAGTATTTTAAACACTATTGTTCGATTTTTTTTGTGATTTTTTTATCAAATTTGAGATTTTAGTAGATTGTAATTTTAGTAATCTACAATAGCATTCATATGTTTGATATTTTTTATATTTTCATATTTAATAATTTTGAAATTTTCTTATAGGGTTACTAATGCACAAGTGAATACAAATTCAGCTTTGATTTTGGGAAAAAATTAGAAAAAAAGAACATAGCATACGAAGACGATAGAGCGAGCCAAAGAATAGCTTGAAAAATTGTATTCATACCAGAATAATATTCATATTAATTTTTGTTTGTCAATGTTTTTTATTTTACACATCATTTGTATTTTTCATAACATTATATATCTTTTTTTAGTTTGTAGTCATTCAAATAGGTATGTCAAATGGATTTGTATTTCTTAAGCATAAACGTAATATATTTTTACCGTCAAATTATTTTTTAAAAAATATTGTATCTTTTCTCAACAGATTGTATAATTTTCACCAGGTATGCTATTTGTTTTCCAAAATCTTGCATTCCTATTTCTTTTATAATCAATTTATATTTATTTTTTAAAAATATTATATCATTTCTCAACAGATTGTATTATTTTTACCATGTATATTATTTTCTTTCCAGAATCTTGCATCATTTCATAAATCATATTCATATGTAATGATTAAATTATATTGAGATACAATCAGTAATATTTTGTAATACAATAAAAGAAAAATACATTTGGCAGTCATATAATACAATTTTGATCACTGAAATATAATTTTTAGTTTTCGCTATTAAAGTAAAAAAATTGATTTTAATTTCAATGGTAAAGCAAGCACATAAAATGTAAAATTATTAGTATACAATTATAATGAAAACATATTAAAAAGGAAAGTTAATCTAATCAAATGAAATAAAGGAAATTTATAGAATTTTGACTGATGAGAATTTTAAGTGATATGTTCGTTTTAAAAAAAAATATTATCGCCCTTGATTTTCTCCTTTCTAAATATTTGATTCTTGAAAGCCAAACAAATAATTTTTTTTTACATAAATCAAATACATAACAAACTAAAATATTGACATTTTAGATAAATATTAAAAATATAACTAAGAAAACCTATTAAACGTCAAAATATTGACATTTTGAAAAATTTCCCTTAAAAGTTAGGTAAAGTGAAGTTAAGGACATAATCGATTCGAATTAATTGAGGAATTCGACTAGAATCAAATAAGACGAATTAATACAAATTAATCAATGAGTTTCTTAAGCTTAACCAAACAAAATAATTAATTGAAAATATTAACTATTAATTAATTAAACTAATTGGCAAAATTTAAAGTAAAACTCTAACCTTTTGGGAAGATTTTCAAACATTTATAAAATATACTAATTATATACATAATCATACAAAACACATATATTATTAAAAATTATATATAAAAATGATACAACTATTTAAAATAACTTGCAAACTATGTTATATATATTTTTTAAAATTTTACAAAACTAATTATTTTATATCGTTTGAAATTCAAGAAGCTCGACGATTAATTTATATTGTGGAGGGACAAAATTGGGTGTCAGCACTCAAAATAACCTTTTAAAAGAGTTAAGTGCTCAGAAATATCCCGAACTCACGAACTCTTTTAGAAATCAAAGTTTCATCTTTTCTCAATGTAAAAATGTTACATTTGGAAATACATAGTTTAATATCATTCTTGATTAAAAAGAGTTCTAATATTAACTATGTGATAACTCTTGAATTTTCCTTTTAAACTCAATTTAGTTTTGAATGTGCATTACGACATGTGATTAGGATATGCAGGAATTTTTCAAAGGTAGATGGAGCTTATAGGAGCTAAGTAGAGAAGGAAAATGTGGTCACAACTTCAAAGAACATGCACCGAGTGAAACAAAGAAAAAAATTGGCCCAACAATCCTCGACATATACTACTTGCGCAGGGCGCCAAGACTTGAATTACTATAGGGAGGCACAATGTTGGTGCGCTGTCCCAGGGCCTTAACTACTGGAGGCCAGGTGTGGTTAATTAATGGTGCACCTCCCAGGACCTTCCCCATCATCCTCAATGAATTTTCAAGTAAAAATTAGGACCTAAATTAGTTATAAATTGAGAAATTGCTCCTAAAGTACTCTGTGTGTATCTCAAACCAAAAACCAATACATGAGAACTTTCATACAATTTTGAAAATATAACGTTAGTAAATCAATAAGGTTTATGTGATACTAAGCATGAACAAAACTATAAGATTCACAAAACAAAAGAATCAAAACCTCAATTGTTAGAACTAAATTCAATATCATGAACTACGAATGAATCCTTTAGATGTGACAATTTCTGATTGAATTGAGATGTAAGACGTGAGGAGGAACTAGTCCAATACTATGATAGTCTTGTATACCTTGAACTATCAAGGGTTCTTGGCAAAAATCGATGTAAACTTGAAGAACGCTTGAACCCTAGTTTTTTCTCCTCTTGGTACCCTGCTCTAATCTTCTAAGTGATAAAAAATGTGAAAATATGTTTTAACACTTAGACTCTTAATTAGGTGAGTAAAAAAATGTGGCTTAGGCTTAGTAAGAGTGGAAAAAGATCAAACTACCCCTCTAAATGATTTAGGTTCCTTGTAAAAAAAGGTTTCACTAAAACGAGCATATCTTTTTACCCCAAGCTCGAAAAAAAAAGCAAACTTAATGGCGTTGGAAAGAGGACTCAAAGTACTATAACCTTATAGGTCACGTGTCACCTAATCCTTTATTTTCTAAGAGATATTATTGTTTAATGTTGACCTAATACTTAAAATTGTTGGGTGACTTGTATGAACCCCTCTTTAGCCCTTTCTGAAGTCCGAGATGTTACACGTAGGATATAATAAGATTGGTGTATTGCAAAATAACTTGGTAGTTATAATATTACCATAAATATATGAATTTTGAATTTTTATTCACATCTCAAATGCATGTGACAACGATTTTAGAAATAAAGTGTGTCGAACAAGTCACGATATTGACTCTCTCAAACGAGCAATTGCCTGTTACATCGAGGAACATGAAGAGAGGATTTTTACCACCATATTATTACTTGCTTTGTTAGCCAGATAAGAGTCTCTCTAAGAAGATGAAATTGAGGATTATTAGAGACAGAAGTTTGGGTTAGACATCTAGAGGTGTCTAGACCAAGATCTGTATAATGTTTGAATGATTAAAAGAGTGAGACACACACATCAATATTAAGGTGAGAACATCATAGTATGTGTTTCATACTACGCATGCTAAAGCGATCAATGTATTAATTGTTTCCTATTTCTTCATTTTGTGACACCTAGAAAAGTCAAATTAACTTCTCAATGAAATACCCTTTGACCTTTATTATTTTTTGAAATTCCGATTGATGTTGCTACTTTAGCATATTTCTAACGCCCACAGGTGATTTGGAAATGCAACCATGTTTAATATACTAGTTGATTTAGAAAAGATAGACTCAAGTAAAAAGGGAAGATGACTAAAATGAATAATTGAACTTTAAATACACAAGCCGACTATTACACTAGAATGTAAAAGTGTATATAAAGTTAAACATGAACTCAACTTCACCTCTTAAAGAGGATGATGGATCGAGTCAGTAGCTACTGAAGTAGCAAATAATTCTGTAGTATTATGAATAATAATATTCTCATATAAGTAGTGAATTCTTTTCATGATTGAATTCCTATGTGGGATTTGAAAAACTTTAAAGTTAAGCTCTTGATGCTCACAGGTTGCACGAAACTATTTGTTGCATGAATTGTATAGTCAGTTGATGTTGTATTTGCTTTGGTATTATCCATCATGTGCAAAGTGAGAGATGTAAGTTTTGAATTGTGGACAGCCCGAGTGAACCGATCCGATCCGCTCCGATCTGATTCGACCCGATCCAAGAAGTTGTCTGAGAAGAGATAAGAATTAATTATCTCTTATTCAGACAAAAAAAAAGAAGAAGATGGAAACAATTATTAAATTGAAAAACTTATCAACCCCTCTTGATAAAAGTATTTATTTCTTTACAAAAAATAAGACAACATGAAAAACAAGTACAAAGATAACACAAACCAGAAGAAAAAAACTTAAAAAAATTTCAGTCCAAAGATAGACATTTAGTTTGTGAATTAAACTTTGTTTCCTAGTGATTCAAAGAGGGACTTTGGAGCAATCATATTAAATAGCAAAATCAACGACTTTCACGTAAATACAAGGTACAAAATTCCTCGATTTTGTTATATATATCTTACAAAAATATTTCCCAAAATAGCTTGTTTGTCTTTATCCCTAAATTCTAGGTATGTTGAGGTATAATTATTTCCTTCATGTCGCAGGATCGTGGTGTTATCGTAATTGTGGAATTGAGTTGTCATTGCTCTCTTATATTTAGGAAGACGCTGGGTTTTCATTTATTTAACTTCTATTTTTTATTAATATTGTTTGTACACTTGTTATACCTTATAACTTGATTGACGACTACAAGTCCTTTTGCTGAATTTTGCTTCATTATTCTCTTGTTGTTGGACTCTTTCTTCTTATTAGAGTTGTTATATATAGTTTCAAATTATGACGATGATTTTGAATAAGGAGTTTATTAAAATAATTATTTCTAGTTACTTGTGGTTTGCTACGTTTGCAACAACCTATTACTTGTACTAACAACTAAGAACAAGTTGTTAACCAACAACCTATTACTTGTACTAACAACTAAGAACAAGTTGTTAACACTGGGGTGTACATGATCAGATTGGTTTGAGTTTCTCAAATATTAAAAAAATTATTTGTATCGGATTTTTAATTTATAAACCAAACCAACCAATAAAATTTGAGTTTTTCAAACTTGGGTCTTTTTGAATGTTTCAGGGTTTTTTTGGGTTTTTTCCGGTAAATTATTCATACAAACATATAATTTACTTGTATTTCAAATTATATTTAATCCTACAAAAATACAATTAATGTAAGGTGTTTCGTAATAAAATAACTCAAATATGATATGATTAATGACACTAAAATCTTTGATAAATAATAATAATAAAATTGCGTAAAATATGTTGGATTTAGAAAACTGTGAATGAGAAAATAGAAGAGAAAAACGAAAAAAGTGAGGGATCCAATTTGGAGGGAAAATGAAATTCATTTGCAAAATGCAAATGAAAAGTCATTTCTCTCATATCGCTAAAAGAAAGGAAATTGTTGTCCTTATATTAGGAAACACTTCCTCTACTTCTTAAAGGGTTAATAAGAAGATGTCCCCTCGCACCGTCATCGCGCTGCTTCGACTTCGGATTTGGATGTGGATTTGGAAAATAATGTGATTGATTGATATGTTTTTGGACAAAATTTATAATCAGTTTTTTTTCTCTTATAAATTAATTCAGAATGTTAGTTAAATTAATCCGTAACCTCGAGTACAGTGAGGCAATTACATTTCTTAAGGAGACACAGTAGTTTCTCTGGACTCGGATTAAAAGTGTTTTTTCTGTCTATTTCATCTTCTTTCTGTTTTTGTATTTTTGACTAACCTTAATACAAGTAATAACAATCTTAAGAAATTTAATAGTTTCTGTATTTGAGAATTCTGGAGATTAAAACCTTTATGTTTTCTACTCTGTTTGAATTTTTAAAATTCATTCGATTAACAATTAAAAGAACATAACAACTTTATTGTTAAATCAGAAACAAATTGTGTAAGGATATATTCTTTTACTGTAAGTATTTCACATAATAAAATTGTCTGTCATTTGTGACAGAAAAATGACTAATTAAGTAAATGATGAAATAGTTAGTGCTGCAACAACATCAGTTGCACACAATCGGTCAACTGCTGTCTTAGCACCGAGTAAGAAACCTGCAAAGTTCTCTAGAGTTGACTTGAAGAGATGGCAATAGAAGATGCTCTTCTATCTCACTACGCTAAGTCTGCAGAAGTTCATTAATGAGAATGTTCCTATTATATTGGATGAAACTCCGCCTGAAGAAGAATTCTTGGTAACAGAATCATGGACACATTCAAATTTTTTGTGTAAAAATTATATTATGAGTGGCCTGCAAGATGATTAATACAATGTGTACAACAATGTCAAAACCTCAAAAGAACTCTGGGATGCTTTAGAAAAGAAGTACAAAACAGAGGATGTTGGAAGGAAGAGTTCATTGTAGCAATGTTTCTGGACTATAAGATGATAGACAGTAAGACCGTCATCACCCAAGTTCAAGAATTGCAGATCATAATCCATGATCTCCTTGCAAATGATATAAATTTATTTAATGCCTATGTTAGAAATATTAAATTTTTTCTTAATACTCACATAATATTTAATGTAGGATTGCTTTCAAGTGGTTGTCACTATTGAGAAGTTACCTCCATTGTGGAAGGACTTTAAATACTACTTGAAACATAAAAGCAAGGAGATGACTGTTGAAGATCTGGTAGTAAGGTTGAGGATCGAAGAGGATAATAGGGCTGCAGAAAAGAGATCACGTGGTAATTCTGCAATATCTGGAGTATATATGGTTGAAGAAGATCCCATAAAATTAAAGAAACTAAAGAAAGCATCCGGTCCAAAAAGCAATCCTCCTAAGAAGAAATTCAATGCAAGTTGCTTCAATTGTGGAAAACGTGGTCATAGGCTACTAAATGTCGGGGTCCCAAGAAGGACAAAAAGAAGAAGGATCAAGCAAACTTGGCTAAATCCAAAGGAGAAATGGACAATCTCTGTGCAATGCTTTTAGAATGTAACTTGGTTGGAAATCGAAGAGAATGGTGGATAGATTCTGACTAAGAATGGATTCAAATGTGTATTTGTTTATGAAAAAGTAGTAGTGAGTAAGAATGAAATTTATGTAGGAAAAAGTTACCTTAGTGATGACCTTTTCAAACTTAATGTAATTGCAGTTGATATGAATAAAGATTCTGGTTCTTCTTACTTGCTTGAGTCTAAATGTTAATGGCATGAACATCTAGGACACGTTAATAACATAACCTTACAAAAACCTATTAACTTAAATGTTTCGCCAAAATTAGAGTGCAATAAATCAAAATGTCAAATTTTCGTTGAATCTAAGTCTGATAAGAATCCTTTATAAATCTGTTGAAAGAAATTCAAATCCTTTAGAACTGATTCACACTAATATTTTTGTGAGATGAAGTCAACACCATCACGTGGTGGAAAAAAGTATTTCATAACTTTTATTGACAATTGCACTAGATATTGCTATGTCTATTTGCTAAACAGTAAGGATGAAGCAATAGATGCATTTAGGCAATATAAAACTGAAGTTGAAAATTAGTTGGATAGAAAGATCAAAATGATTAAAAGTGATAGAGGCAGAGAATATGAATCTCAATTTGCAGAAATATGTTTGGAAAATGGAATAATCCATCAAACTACTGCTTCTTACACTCCTCAATCTAATGGGATTGTGTAAAGGAAAAATTCGAACTTTAAAAAAAATTGATGAATGTCTTACTTATAAGTTCAGGTTTATCACAAAGCTTGGGGGGGTGGGTGGGAGGGGAGGGGAAGCTATCCTTACAGCAAATTGAATACTCAATAGAGTGCCTCACACAAAGACACATGTTATTCCATATGAGAAATGAAAAAGGTAGAAAATTCAACTTGAAATATTTCACAGTGTGGGGGTGTGTAGCCAAAGTCCAGGTTTCTATATCTAAGAAGATAAAAATTAGGGCCTAAGAATATGGATTTTGTAATCATTGGATATGCCACAAACAGTAAGGCATGTCGATTTTTGGTTCATAAGTCTGAATATCCAAATTCATGATAATACGGTAATGGAATCAGGTAATGCTAAATTTTTTGAACATATCTATACGTATAAAACTAGAATTGAGTCATCTAGTGTGTAATGACCCAATAGGTTATTTTTGGGAATTTTTAAATACTTGGTTTAACTCGATTTAATTAATTGACAAATAATTATAGATAATCGACTTTATCAAAAGCTAATGGACTAAAATAAAAATTTATTTATGACCATATATTATTTATCTCATATTTATTGAAGTTAAGGGTTTATCACTTCGACACATAATTAATTTAGAAAAGAAATTAAAAAGGACGTACGAGTGCAGCAAGCATAGCCGCCGTCGGTTCTCAGGTACATGCTTTGTTAAATTTCTAAGTTATAAAGTATATTATTGGGCAGTAGTATAAATAGTGATAAATTATATTATTATATTAGTATGAGATAGATTAATTATGAACAGACTTGATAGAAATTTCAATATAAATTGTAAACTTTGAAACTTGTTGTGCCGTCTTCATGATTGGCCTAGGGGACAACTTCTGAGGAAGTTATCATCATGCAATGAGACTATAGGTGTTATATATAAATTTATATATTTTTATATATATTTAGCTTAAAGTATTAAGAATGATTAAAGTATACTGCATGCACTTTATAAATTTGTTATTGCCGGTATAAAGTTGAGTTAGCCTTTTGGAATAGATTGGTATAGATAGGTTTAAAATGTCATGTCTATGAAAAGGTTGACTTTGAGACGAGAAAAGTATCTAATGAGCATAACGATAATAAGAATTTGTAATAAAATTGTAATTAAATGCTATTTTATAATAAGGATTGTTAATTAAACGAATTCTGTATGGTAATAAAGACTAGCAAGATCTATGTGGTGGTTTTCCACTATTTGGTGAGTAATGTGGTTGTATGGAAAATCTAAGAACATATAAAGACTCTGCTCGAATAAAATTTATAGCATCTACAGTCATAATGAAAAAGTGTGGGATGTAGTGGAGCCTTCAGAAAGAGATGAGAGTAAGTATATTTTCTCTTGTTGCAAAGGCTAAAGAGGTTTCTTTAAAGGGTCTGAGAACTAGGTTCAGAGACGCGTGATTTATTCATTTTGCATTGGTTATGATAATAATGTCACAAGTTCATCATATTGGTTTAAAACTATTGGATAAAATTTGAGAAATATATTTTAAGACGTTCAGCTTGAATGTGATGATAAGTTTTCTCTGTGATTTTAAGTTTGATAATAAGTACGATTGAGTTATTAGCACATATATGATAATATCGATGGAGACGATAAATGATAAACTATGATACGTGAGTTCATAAAAATCTTTGAGATACGAGTTAATATTGAAAGATAAAGGGATTGGTTACACAGTTGGGCTCAAATTTCAAGTTTTTCTGGGTGAGTTTAGGTTTTTCGTAGTGTGCTTTGTCGAGGTATGAATAAGTAAGATAAGAATTGATCGATTGCATCATGTATTGAGAATTTGAAAGAATATGTACAAGGTTGGATCGTAGGGTTTGTCACTTTTGATTGTTAAAGGACCTGAGGAAAGGTTTCACTTAAGATTTTGATTTGAGAATAAGATAAAAATGTCAGACATTATTGGCGAAAGAATAAGATTGGTGAGAGAGTAAAAAAAAGGAACAAGAGCCTAGTGTATTAAAGAGTTCAATATATTAGAAAATTTGTGCCACGAGAAGAATTTAAGAAAAGTGAAGGAATAAGACCTCTACTATAAGTCATTGATTTATAGTTGAAGATTTTATTGATTATTGCCTATGAAGTTAGATATGAATGTAAGATGTGAACTAGTTTGGTACTGACTTATGAGGGGTTTATCATCGAAGTTTTATAAAGATTGAGTTTTAATCGGGTGACAAGTAATCAGGTGTGGAAGGTTTTTATGTCGAACTAGATTGTTCAAATTAGGATAGGTAACTTATGGATGTTCGGCAGAGTGGACCTACAATTATACATGGTTGATGAGGATTTTAAGGGATTGAAACTACTTGATGGGACGATATAAGCCGTTATGATGCATTACATAGGCCTTTTATAGTGAGTAAAGGTTATGATATTATAGTATATTAATTATTGGAGTGACCAAGAATTTCGTAAGTGTTGGTATGAGGTGTATGATGGTTTTGAATATTAGTTAAAATTTGGTATATGAAAATAAAAATTACTTAGAGTTGACATTGAGTGTGACTAAATTGTTGTATCTCAAATGGCAAAGTACTTTTAGATTTAGAATTAGTGTTATCAGCCTTGGGTGTGACCAGTATTTGTCATTAAATACTTAAATGGAAAGAGAGAGATCCATAGTTCACAAATTTTGAGGGTGATAATGTGTTTGCTAAGAAAACTTTAATATTAATGACAGTTAAAGAGTAAGGTAAATGATTGATGTGGCTATGATGTCCTGTTAGTAATAAAAGTGTTGGCCCTAGTGAAGTACTGTGAAGAGCATATGTGGTTCAATAAAACAAGTATGTGAGTAATTATAATAGGGACTAAATTTGTGATTGTAGGTAACTAGAAAATTAAAGAGATAGAGTCATATGAATGAAAATGTTTGATGCGGATACTATAGAAGAAGTATCTAGTGTAAGTGTTGGACCTAGTAAAAGTATTGTGAAGAGCATATGTGGTTCGATAAAACAAGTTTGTGGATAATTATAATAGGGACTAAATTGGTGATTGTAGGTAACTAGAAAATTAAAGAGATAGAGTCATTTGAATGAAAATGTTTGATGTGGGTACTATAGAAGAAGTATCTAGTGTTATTGGATTTTGGTTATGTATATTTTTATATGACCATCTACTTCGTTTTGAATATGGTTTAGAGTGTATTCTCTACCTATACACACACATGCTTTCGTATCTATGGGTGAAATCCTAGTGATGGATCGGATGTACCGATCTGTGATTGTTCTTCTTATAGGGTGTCATTCATCGTTAGACTTAATCATTTCATTTATGAAAGATTCCGAGTTGTTTAAGATAGTAAAAGTATACCACTGATTCTACGCGTACAACCTTGCTTATGAGAACATATATAAGAGCTACTATGCAGCGTTACAATAGACTAAGAGTGTTGTTAATAATTTTGCACTTTGAAGAGTATCGCTTATTTATGCTTACACAATCATTTCTTCTTTGGGTTAAATTAGTTGTACCCTCCCTTGATGTGAACTGATGTCTAAAGATCATATTTTTTATAATTTAAGTTAATGGAAAGATTGTGTTGTGAGAAGGAATCTTGATGTAACGACCTGTTTAGTCGTTTTGAGCAGCAAATTTTATTTCTGGAAAAACTGGTTGAGGCAATGGATCCCACGACGGACCGTCATGGGAACGACGGACCGTCGAGGGTGTCTCATTCCAAAAGACTTATGAATTTTGAAATTTGAGTGCTGAAATCGACTCTCTGAACTCTGTGACGGACCTGCAGGACGGACCGTCACAGACACGATGGACCATTGTGAGGTTCCGTTTCAAAACACTTCAACTCTTGAGAATTTGGTACTGGGAACAATTATCTGAACGTCGTGACGGAAGTGCAGGACGGACCGTCGTAGGTACGACGGACCGTCATAGACTCTTCAAGGATATTGGGTCTCTGAAGTTTGTGATGAACCTGCAGGACGGACCGTCGCAGGCACGACGGGCCGTCACAGGTTGCGTAATCCCAGGCGGGGTCGGATTTCTGTTAAGTTTTAAAGGGGCGTTTTGGACTATTCCTGCTATAATTATATATTTCGTGGGTTTATATTAATTACTCAATTTCTTGGAGGATAAAAGAGGTAACCTTGAGTTATTTAGTGAGTTATTATTGTCACCTTTTACACTTAATTATATGTTAATTAGGGTAAAAGAAAGAGGGTTTGAATAAGAAAAATAGAAAGAACAAAGAGAGGGAAAGAGAATGATCGAGAGGGAGGAAAAACGCAGCTTTGGGAATTTTCTTGCTTGATCACGAATCTTCGGTGGAGGTAGGTTATGGTTTCTATACTATTCGTAGTAAACTCTTAATAGCGAATGATATGTATTGATAGTATTGTAACTCTTCTATATGCTTAATTGTATGCTTGCATGAATGTGATTATGTGATTGTGATAAAATAAGCATAATGAAGCTATTGAATCCTAAATCTTGAAGAAACCCTGATTCACTTTGTTAATGATGATGCCTTGGTATAAAAGAAGGCTTGATGAATTAGGGGATCAGGTGCCACGTTCCGGTACCAGGATAGAAATAGAGGATCGGGTGCCACGTTCCGGTACCAGGATAGAATGAGGATCGGAGTGTCACGTTCCGACACCAGGATAGTATATGGATCGGGTGCCACGTTCCGGTACCAGGATAGAATGAGGATCGGAGTGTCACGTTCCGACACCAGGATAGAATATGGATCGGGTGCCACGTTCCGGTACCAGGATAGTATATGAGGATCGGAGTGTCACGTTCCGACACCAGGATAGTATATGAGGAGCGGAGTGTCACGTACCGACACGAGAGGAATAAAGATAATGAATCTTGAAAGATGTTAATATACTCAAACTAATGAACCTAATTCCCAAATGAGTATGGTAATGAGGCTTGAGTCCTCGTGGATGAACTTGGCGGTACTTATTGATGATTATTGTACTTGTTGTTGCTACCTATTGAGTATTGTAGTTGATGATGATATTATCTGATATATACTGTTTTCTATTTTTAGTTGGCCGATGATACCTACTCAGTACTTGTGTTTTGTACTGACCCCTACTTGTATGTTTCTTTCTTTGTATTTGTGGAGTGCAGCAAACGCGCCGTCATCTTCAACTCAACCGCAACTCTAGCCAGTTTTCACTACATCGGATTTCAGGGTGAGCTAATGTTTCTAGCTTGGACTGGATCTTCTTCCTCATGTCTTGATGCCTTGAAGTTCCGGCATGGACTAGCTTTTGATTTATTTTAGCTTCTTAGAATACTCTTAGTTTAGTAAATTGATCATAGATGTTCTTGTGATGAGGACTTCCAGATTTTGGGGATAATAATAGTTGTCGAGTTTTTAGAAGTTATTTAATTGATTTTCATTAATGAGTTTAAGTCTTCCGCATTATATTCTGTTATTACATTGAAATGTTGGGTTTTGTATTGGTTAGTTCGCTCACATAGGAGGGTAAGTGTGAGTGCCAGTCGCGGCTCGATTTTGGGTAGTGACAAACTTGGTATCAGAGCATTAGGTTCGTTGGTCTCATCACACAAGAACGAGTCTAGTAGAGTCTTAAGGAACGGTAGGGGGACGCCTTTACTTTTCGTTCAGAGGCTATAAGACTTTAGGAAAATTCCATTCTTTCTTTCTTTCTTTCGTGCTATTACTTGGATCCAATTGGTATCTAGGTGATACAAATTGGTATCTGACCATCTTCACTCTATTTCGCAGATGGTTAGAACTCGAGCAACGACTGCACCAACACAAACACCGGCAAGACAAGAAACGTATGAGCCAGCCACTGGGGCTGTAGCTCAAAGAGGAGTAGCGGCAAGAGGCCGTGGAAGAGGCCGTGGGAGGACGTCCTCTAGAGGAAGAGGACAAGCACCTAGCCCATCTGGTACTAGGGCTGTGACTCCTCCACCGGCTGAGGAAGTGATAAGAGAGGGTGAGGAAGGGGAGACTGAACAAGTGCAGAATGAGGAATCACCACCCCAACCTACCCCAGAGATGATCAACCAGGTTCTTGCTTATCTTAGCGGGTTATCTGACTAGGGCCAGACACCTCTAGTGTTTTCTGCACCAGCACCTCAGGTTCCGGAGGTACAACATGCGGCTACTATGGCTCCCAGCATGGATGCCTCATTGGAAATAGGCAAGTTTCCACGTCTGACTACAGGGCCTATAATGACAAATGATCAGCATGAACTTTTCAGTAAGTTCTTGAAATTGAAACCTCCAGTCTTCAAGGGTGCTGAATCAGAGGATGCCTACGATTTTCTGGTTGACTGTCATGAGCTACTACACAAGATGGGTATAGTAGAACGGTTTGGTGTTGAGTTCGTAAGTTATCAGTTTCAAGGGAACGCCAAAATGTGGTGGCGGTCACATGTTGAGTGTCAACCAACAGAGGCACCACCTATGACTTGGGCATCATTCTCTAGCTTGTTTATGGAGAAATATATCCCCCGGACTTTGAGGGATAGGAAAAGGGATGAATTCTTGAGTCTAGAGCAAGGTAGGATGTCGGTTACTGCATATGAGGCTAAGTTTCGTGCATTATCCAGGTATGCCACCCAACTTTGTTTCAGTCCACAAGAGCGGATTCGCCGTTTTGTGAAAGGGTTGAGGTCAGAGTTGCGGATTTCAGCCTTACAGGTAGCGGCTACGGCAAAATCCTTCCAAGAAGTGGTAGACTTCGTGATAGAGGTTGAAGGAGTTAAGCCAGATGACTTCGCCACGACATCGACATCAAAAAGGTTTCGGAAGGGAGGTGAGTTTAATGGTTCTTACTCTAGAGGACAGGGTTCAGGAGGTTACTCAGTCCGACCAATTCAGTCTTCACTACAGACTGTAGTTGGGGGTCCACCTCAGACCGGTCAACACTTCTCCGAGAGACCGATGCTTGAATCCCGAGAGTGTTATGGATGTGGGGAGACTGGACACATTAAGAGGTACTGTCCAAAACAGAGTTACAGACCTCCCATAGTCAGAGGTAGAGGTGGTCATAAAGGCCGTAATTCCGGAGGGCGTGGTGGCCGAGGTAATGGTGGTCACCAAAACGGCCGGGGTGATGGACAAACTGCAGCTACTACAACACCACATGGTAGGGGCAACAGGCAGACTGGTGATAGGGCCCATTGTTACGCTTTCCCTGGGAGATCTGACGCGGAGGCATCTGATGCATTTATCACAGGTAATCTTTTGGTTTGTGATTGCATGGCTTCTGTATTATTTGATCCTGGCTCCACATTTTCATATGTATCTTCCTCATTTGCTACTGGTCTTAATTTACATTGCGAATTGCTTGACATACCTATTCGTGTTTCTACTCCGGTGGGTGAGTCTGTGATAGTTGAAAAAGTATATAGGTCTTGTCTGGTGACTTTTGTGGGGAGCGATACTTATGTAGACTTGGTTATCTTAGAAATGGTTGATTTTGATGTAATTCTGGGTATGACTTGGCTTTCTCTGAATTTCGCGATCTTGGATTGTAATGCTAAAACTGTGACGTTAGCCAAGCCTGGGACAGATCCGTTAGTGTGGGAGGGCGACTACACTTCCACTCCAATTCGTATCATCTCCTTTCTTCTTGCTAAGAGAATTATTAGTAAGGGGTGTTTAGCTTTCTTGGCACATCTCAAGGATGACACTACTCAAGTACCTTCAATTGAGTCGGTTTCGGTAGTCCGTGAGTTTCAAGATGTGTTCCCTACAGATCTTCCTGGTATGCCACCGGATAGAGATATTGATTTCTGCATTGATCTGGAACCGGGTACTCGCCCCATTTCTATACCCCCTTATAGAATGGCTCCCGCGGAGTTAAGAGAGTTAAAGGCCCAACTTCAAGAGTTGTTGAGCAAAGGCTTCATTAGACCAAGTGCATCTCGTTGGGGTGCTCCGGTGTTATTTGTGAAGAAGAAGGATGGGAGCTTTCGGATGTGCATAGACTATAGACAACTGAATAAGGTAACTAGTAAGAACAAGTATCCCATTCCTCGCATTGATGACTTGTTCGATCAGTTACAAGGTGCTTGTGTCTTCTCCAAGATTGACTTGAGATCTGGTTATCATCAATTGAAAATACGGGCAGCGGATGTGCCAAAGACTACTTTTCGAACTAGGTATGGGCATTACTAATTTGTAGTGATGTCTTTCGGTCTTACGAATGCCCCTGCTGCTTTCATGAGTTTGATGAACGGGATCTTCAAGCCATATCTGGATCTCTTTGTGATCGTATTTATTGATGATATACTGATATACTCAAAGAGTAAGAAGGAACATGAGGAGCATTTGAGAATGGTGTTAGAGTTGTTGAGGAAGAAGAAGCTTTATGCCAAATTCTCCAAGTGTGAGTTTTGCCTAGATTCAGTGTCCTTCTTCGGACACGTGGTTTCTAAGGATGGAGTGATGGTGGATCCTTCTAAGATTGAGACAGTGAAGAATTGGGTAATACCTACTAACGTTTCAGAAATAAGGAGCTTTGTTGGGTTAGCTAGCTATTACCGTCGATTTGTCAAAGGATTCTCTTCCATTGCTTCCCAACTGACGAACTTGACTAAGCAGAATGTTCCATTTGTATGGTCGGATGAGTGTGAGGAAAGCTTTCAGAAACTTAAGACCTTGTTGACTACTGCACCAATCCTTACCCTGCCAGTGGAAGGTAAGAATTTCATTGTCTATTGTGATGCATCCTATTCGGGTTTGGGTGCAGTGCTAATGCAAGAGAAGAATGTGATTGCTTATGCTTCGAGGCAATTAAAGGTGCATGAACGTAACTATCCGACCCATGATTTGGAGTTGGCCGCGGTAGTGTTTGCATTAAAGCAATGGAGACACTACCTATATGGGGTTAAGTGTGAAGTCTATACGGATCATCGTAGCCTACAGTATGTCTTTACTCAGAGGGATTTGAATTTGAGACAGAGGAGATGGATGGAACTAAAAAAGGACTATGATGTTACCATCTTGTATCACCCAGGAAAGGCTAATGTTGTGGCAGACGCCTTAAGTAGAAAGGCAGGAAGCATGGGAAGTCTAGCTCATTTGCAAGTTTCTAGACGCCCGTTGGCTAGAGAAATCCAATACTTGGCTAATGATTTTATGAGGCTAGAAGTAAATGAGAAGGGAGGATTTTTGGCTTGTGTGGAGGCGAGATCTTCTTTTCTTGACAAGATTAAGGGGAAACAATTTGATGATGAGAAACTAAGGCGAATTCGGGATATGGTGTTGCGAGGAGAGGCTAAAGAGGCCATAATGGATGAGGAAGGTGTTTTGAGGATTAAGGGAGGGTATGTGTGCCCCATGTTGATGATTTGATCCACACTATTCTTATAGAGGCTCATAGTTTTGGATATTCTATACATCCTGGCGCAACCAAGATGTACCGTGACCTAAAGCAACACTTTTGGTGGAGTAGAATGAAGCGAGACATTGTCGATTTTGTTGCCAAATGTCCAAATTGTCAACAAGTGAAGTATGAACACCAGAGGCCCGGAGAAACACTTCAGAGAATGCCCATTCCTGAATGGAAGGGGGAGAGAATTGCAATGGACTTCGTGGTTGGTCTTCCAATGACATTGGGTAAGCTTGACTCTATTTGGGTAATTGTGGACAGATTAACTAAGTCTGCTCACTTCATTCCGGTCAAGGTGACCTACAGTGCAGACAAGTTAGCCAAAATCTACATCTCAGAAATCGTTCGATTGCATGGAGTTCCACTTTCCATCATATCAGATAGAGGTACGCTATTTACTTCTAAGTTTTGGAGAACATTGCATGCTGAATTAGGTACTAGATTGGACCTTAGTACCGCATTTCATCCTCAGACCGATGGTCAGTCTGAGCGAACGATTCAAGTGTTGGAGGATATGCTTCGTGCATGTGTGATAGAATTTGGTGGCCATTGGGATAACTTCTTACCCTTGGCGGAGTTTTCATACAATAGTAGCTATCACTCCAGTATTGACATGGCTCCATTTGAAGCATTGTATGGGAGGAGATGTAGGTCTCCCATTGGTTGGTTTGATGCATTTGAGGTTAGACCTAGGGGTATGGATCTGTTGAGGGATTCATTGGAAAAGGTGAAAGCTATTCAAGAAAAGCTTTTAGCGGCTCAAAGTAGGCAAAAGGAATATGCGGATCGAAAGGTTAGAGACTTGGAGTTCATGGAAGGTGAACAAGTCTTGTTGAAGGTTTCACCCATGAAAGGGGTGATGCGGTGCGGAAAAAGGGGTAAGCTAAGTCCAAGGTATATTAGACCATTTGAAGTACTTAAGCGAGTAGGGGAGGTGGCTTATGAATTAGCCTTGCCTCCAGGGCTATCAGGAGTGCATCCGGTATTTCACGTGTCTATGTTGAAAAGATACCATGGGGATGGAAATTACATCATTCGTTGGGATTCGGTTCTGCTTGATGAAAATTTGTCTTATGAGGAGGAACCTGTTGCGATTCTAGATAGAGAAGTTCGCAAGTTGAGGTCGAGGGAGATTGCATCCATCAAAGTTCAATGGAAGAATCGACCAATTGAAGAGGCCACTTGGGAGAAGGAGGCTGATATGCAAGAAAGATACCCACACCTGTTTACAGATTCAGGTACTTCTTCTCGTCCTTGTTTTTCTTCTTTTGGTCATTCGAGGATGAAAGATGGGTAAATTGGTATCTATTGTAACGACCTGTTTAGTCGTTTTGAGCAACAAATTTTATTTCTGGAAAAACTGGCTGAGGCAACGAATCCCACGACGGACCGTTATAGGAACGAGGGACCGTCGAGGGTGTCTCGTTCCAAAACACTTAAGAATTCTGAAATTTGAGTGCTGAAATCGACTCTCTGAACTCTGTGACGGACCTGCAGGACGGACCGTCACAGACACAACGGACCATTGTGAGGTTCCGTTTCAAAACACTTCAACTCATGAGAATTTGGTACTGGGAACAATTCTCTGAACGTCGTGACGGAAGTGCAGGACGGACCGTCGTAGGTACGACGGACCGTCACAGACTCTTCAAGGAAATTGGGTCTCTGAAGTTTGTGACGAACCTGCAGGACGGACCGTCGCAGGCACGACGGGCCATCACAGGTTGCGTAATCCCAGGCGGGGTCGGATTTCTGTTAAGTTTTAAAGGGGCGTTTTGGACTATTCCTGCTATAATTATATATTACGTGTGTTTATATTAATAACTCAATTTCTTGGGGGATAAAAGAGGTAACCTTGAGTTAATTAGTGGGTTATTATTGTCACCTTTTACACTTAATTATATCTTAATTAGGGTAAAAGAAAGAGGGTTTGAATAAGAAAAATAGAAAGAACAAAAAGAGGGAAAGAGAATGATCGAGAGGGAGGAAAAATGCAGCTTTGGGAATTTTCTTACTTGACCACGAATCTTCGGTGGAGGTAGGTTATGGTTTCTATACTATTCGTAGTAAACTCTTAATAGCGAATGATATGTATTGGTAGTATTGTAACTCTTCTATATGCTTAATTGTATGCTTGCATGAATGTGATTATGTGATTGTGATAAAATAAGCATAATGAAGCTATTGAATCCTAAATCTTGAAGAAACCCTAATTCACTTTGTTAATGATGATGCCTTGGTATAAAAGAAGGCTTGATGAATTAGGGGATCGGGTGCCACGTTCCCGTACCAGGATAGAAATAGAGGATCGGGTGCCACGTTCCGGTACCAGGATAGAATGAGGATCGGAGTGTCACGTTCCGACACCAGGATAGTATATGGATCGGGTGCCACGTTCCGGTACCAGGATAGAATGAAGATCGGAGTGTCACGTTCCGACACCAGGATAGAATATGGATCTGGTGCCACGTTCCGGTACCAGGATAGTATATGAGGATCGGAGTGTCACGTTCCGACACCAGGATAGAATATGAGGAGCGGAGTGTCACGTACCGACACGAGAGGAATAAAGATAATGAATCTTGAAAGACATTAATATACTCAAACTAATGAACCTAATTCCCAAATGAGTATGGTAATGAGGCTTGAGTCCTCGTGGATGAACTTGGCGGTACTTATTGATGATTATAGTACTTGTTGTTGCTACCTGTTGAGTATTGTAGTTGATTTATGATATTATCTGATATATACTGTTTTCTATTTTGAGTTGGCCGATGATACCTACTCAGTACTTGTGTTTTGTACTGACCCCTACTTGTATGTTTCTTTCTTTGTATTTGTGGAGTGCAGCAAACGCGCCATCATCTTCAACTCAACCGCAACTCTAGCAAGTTTTCACTACATCGGATTTCAGGGTGAGCTAATGTTTCTAGCTTGGACTGGATCTTCTTCCTCATGTCTTGATGCCTTGAAGTTCCGGCATGGACTAGCTTTTGATTTATTTTAGCTTCTTAGAATACTCTTAGTTTAGTAATTTGATCATAGATGTTCTTGTGATGATGACTTCCAGATTTTGGGGATAATAATAGTTGTCGAGTTTTTAGAAGTCATTTAATTGATTTTCATTAATGAGTTTAAGTCTTCCGCATTATATTCTGTTATTACATTGAAATGTTGGGTTTTGTATTGGTTGGTTCGCTCACATAGGAGGGTAAGTGTGAGTGCCAGTCACGGCTCGGTTTTGGGTCGTGACACTTGATAAGATTTGTGATGGTTTATGCATTATGAGTGTGTGGTGGTTGGTTAAAATCCACTTCTGGTTGTAGTCAGTTGTGATTCAATAGTCTATCTTGGTTATGTAAGAAAAGACCTATCATGATGATTGTGTTGCGCTCTAGTGGGTTTCAATTTAGATTGGGTTCATGAGTTAGTTTATGGCTTGATAATCACTCTTGATTTATATATATTTCAAAGTTTTATTTGAAAGTTCAGTACTTAGTAGTTGATCTTGATGGAATGGTCTGAAGAATTAGCTTACTTAGAGAGATAAACACACACTGGTAGCTCATACCTCAAGCTTTTGGTAATGTCGATATTCTTTCTTCTCCTTCAATGTGTTCGAGAAAGAATATGATTTTTAGTGGTCGATAATATAATGACCCAATAGGTTAATTTTTGAAATTTTTAAATATTCAGTTTAACTCGAGTTAATTAATTGACAAGTAATTGTAGATAATTGACTTTATTAAAAATTAATAAACTAAAATAATAATTTATTTAAAACCATATATATATATATATATATATATATATATATATATATATATATATATATATAGATAGATAGATAGATAGATAGATAGATAGATAGATAGATAGATAGATAGATATATATGTTTCGTATGATACTCTATAAAAGAGGGATACACATTGATTCAATTGTACTATACCAAATGCAGGAACTGAATACATAGTGGAAAAAAGAAAAATACTTTACCAATTTTATGAATATACTATCTTGAATTATTCTACATGTTGTATCACTCTACGCTAATTATATCAATATGCTATCTTATATCATTCTATATGTATCGTCCTATATCAACCTATATTTCTATATTTTAAAGGAATATAAGTGGTACATGAAAGAATGAATTCAAGTGATACGATTGAATTAACTTGTATGCATAAAATATAATTGTATTTATGTATCGTGAATGAATAACAACAATACATTAGTGAATAAATATAAGTGATACACTCCATGTTTCAATATTTCTTTATATCTATATTTATATCTAAAAGGAATACAAGTAATGCTAGATCAAATGAACAAATGTTTCGATGTATATGCATCGAATGTGCATGTATCAACCTGCATTTCTGTATCACAGATGAATACAAGCACTACAAGAGCAAATGGATTCATTATAACATGTATCAACTTGTATGTATCAGACTATATTTGTGATACAATTGTATTCATCAAGTACATTTTGTATCTAGCATCTCTCCTCTTTTTATCCTAGATTTTGGTCACCTCATTCCTTACTCTGCCACTATCACTTGTCATTCTCCTTTTCCTCTCAATATCACTTGCCTTTTCTTTTTTTCTTTTTTTGGCTATGAATGCTAAATAGCCAAAATATAGCTATATTTCTATATATTAGAAAGGACAATTTCAAGTCCTTTTCAACATGTCTGTTTTCTGACATTAAATTTATGTTTGGAGGTATTAAAGTCTTCTACAAAAATTGAAATATAAGCTTGCTTTAAAATGTTGTATAGTTAATCTATGAACTAATGGAGTCTTAAGTGTGGTAGTGGTACTGATAGTATACAAGGTGGTTAACCTATTTAGGTTGTAATGTCGTACGGAAAAGATAGGTCGAAATTGGAAGGCATCCTAAGAAAGGCTAAGGGTGGAGAAGCGAAGGGTACAAACATGATCTTTTATTGTTTAGTTCATATATTATGAGGTAGTGTCGGGTTGACTGATGATGTCTACCAGTACGTGTGGTTGTAATGATACTACTCTTGCTATGTATATTGACATAGTCTGGATGTAGGATTGGTGATGTTTCCTTATGTAAATACGAAGAAGTTTCGACTTTTTATTCCGCATGGTGGGAGATGTGTCTTTTGTTTAATTCGCCCCATTGTTCTGTTAGTGGCGCTTGTACTTGTCAGACTAGGTCCTTGGGGATTGGTAAACTAGTTTGTATAATTTAGATGAGTTGTATTTCGTATGGGTTAATTCTTAAACTTCCTTAACTTGCCTTTGTTTTCTTTAAATTCCGCATGTTTTCTAGTTTTTGGGTTATAAAGGTTCTCTTACGTAGGTGTTAGAGTAGCTACCTGCACGACCTAGTGGGGTGGGTCATGACAAATTGATACTAGATATTAGGTTACTGGTCTCCCTGTACAAGAGTAAAATGTGGACTAGACTCTTATGGTGTGTTGATGTCCACATCTAATCTATAAGAGGTTAGGAAGAATTCTAGGAAGTCATTCCATTTATTTAGTCCTTTCATGCGAAATGTTGCTTGTGGTATAGGTTAAGTCTAATTGGTATCTGCCGATTCCAATTGGTATCTTGACGATGAGGACTGACGTTGTTGATACCGTCGAAGGACACCAACAAGTTAATTGGAACCAGAAGGTTCCAAGTGGTATCTAGACCTAGGGGCTATAAAGAGAACCGATAATCTTTAAGGGTTATCTATGAGAAGAACTAATTAATAAACTGAAATTGCATGTGTGTTGTATCTGGTAAACTGTGAATGTGTGCTTCCAATTGGTGGTAACTAATGGAAAATCTGTGATTTTTGTTGTATTGATCTGCCATTGTGTATTGCGTGTTGAATGATGATGTAGATGTGGATACAGAAGTGTGTTAATATCCTGAATCATTGTTGAAATAGAGGAATACAGTTAGGGTAAGTAACCTGATTTAGGACATCATGTGGAGTGTCTGAAGTCGATACGAGTAAAGTTATGGTTGGATCGCTAAAAGGCTATGCAAATGATAATGTCTAGGTGTATCTTAGGATGTGTGGTCTATAACATATCATATCTTACTTGGAGAAAGTTAGGAATTGAGGGGGTTTGTGGACATAGAGGCCTGGAAAAAATGGATAAAAGGAAAAATGTACCCAGAAAGTCATTGGCCAGGTTCTAGTCCCACTCTAGACGCTGAAGCGGGATTCCTTCCACTGGGGTGGTGCCTCTACAACAGGATTATCCCGCTAAAGTGGGACAGGGAGGCAAAACCTCACCAGGATTTTTCCTGCTTTTCCCTTTTTCCAAATACCAAGCCAAAATGGATCCAAGCCAATTCCTGCAAATAATAAGCAGTGTTCAACAACAGTAGTAATTAAAAATGTTTAAAAATTAAAGTCAGGTTCCATCAGACAACCCAAAAGCAAGCATCCATGTGCTACAAAAAGGAGTCACGTCGAAAGGGAGATTATAAACTTATTGTCTTAAAGAAAAACCAAGAGGGGATGAAGGAATGGAAGTCCCTGAAATATGGTGGCTCGAGCCAAGGGAGAGCCTAGTCGGCGGATACACAAGAGAAGATAGCCTTCACCCTCTTCCACATCTTCAGCATTAGGCAGTCCCTCACCACATCCCTCCTCCTCTCCTTGCACAGTTGACGCCGAAACATCTCGACCTCCAAGGTAGAGTTGGGTGGGACTGGAGTAGTGTCAGTAGGAATGCTCACCATCCTTCACCAAAAAGCTTCTAAATCTTCCTCTACTCGTGTACTAGATAGTGGCTCCTCGATGTCAGAACCTTCGGCCGCCATGCTGCTACTAGCCCTGCTGGTCCTCCTTTTTTTTCATGTAGAAGTAGAACCTGCCTGAACCAAAAGAGGGTGGATAGGGGGATCCATAGGCAATATCTCTTTAGCATTAAAAAAGGGCAGCCTACCTACTTGCATAGGGAAGTGATAAAATCAGGGAGGAAGAATGCCTTCTTGTTTCCACGATAGAACATCTTCTACTCGGTGATAATCTGTGCCCCCACACTCAGCTGAATGCCCTGTATAGTGCACGCCACTACTAGAGCCCGAGGATAACTGACATCCATGCGGTTACTTGACGGGCAAATCCTCCTAGATACTAAGTGTATCCACCTCTTAGCATCTAGTGACTAGTTAACACTAATGATGCCCTCTGCTGTAGACCAAAAAACCTGATCCCGTTTTGTGGGATCCATAATAGTTTCTCGCAGCCACTCAAGGTCCATATCCTAAGCTTGTCCTCAAATGCCAAGTTTGAGACCTCAGACATCTCCAACACCCCATTGATAGTAGTGACATTCAAGGGAATGTCAACTCCTCGAAAATGAATAACTGGGTAAGGAACATCCCAACATACTGTGGAAGGATAGCATAGAACTCCCTCACACAGGTAGAGCGGGCACTCGGGGGATTCTCAGTCAGTGGAAGCCACCCAAACTTGACTAATCGTACATAGAAGACAGAAGCCTTCTCCTCCACCTTATGAAGTGTCATCGCCCTCTTACAGCAAAAACCAGTCGTGCGATAGTCATGGTGCCTCTCCCCACTAGCAGTATTGGGAAACCAGATGAAAGGGGCCTTATCGTTGTTGACACCAAATTTTGGACCTCCACAATACAACTTAATCATCGAGTTTCTTAAATTTAATAGAAAGCATATAACAAGGTGGTAGTGGTACTCGTAGTGTACTATGTGGTTAGCGTATTTAGGTTGTAACCTCGTAGGGAAAAGATAGGTGGAAATTAGAAGGCGTCATAAGAAAAGGCTAAGGGTGGAGAAGCAAGGGGTCCAGACATGATCTTTTATTGTTCAATTCATATATTATGACGTGAGCGTCAGATTGACAGATGATGCATACCAGTACGTGTGGTTGTACTGATACTACTGTTGCTATGTCTTTTGACATACTCTGGATGCAGGATTGGTGATGTTTCCTAAGGTGAAGACGAAGAAATCCTCCAGTAGCTTCGACTTTTCATTCCGCATGGTGAGAGCTGTATTTTTTGTTTAATTGGCTCTATTATTCTCTTAGTGGCTCTTGTACTTGTCAAACTAGGTCCTTGGGATTGGTAAATTATTTTGTATAATTTAGAAAAGTTGTATTTCAGATAGATTAATTCTTAAACTTCTTTAACTTGCCTTCATTTTCTTTAAATTTCACATGTTTTCTACTTGTTGGGTTATGAGGGTTCTCCTACATAGATGTTAGAGTAGGTGCCCGCACGGCCCAATTAATTGGTTCGTGACAAAAATACTAATAGTCAAGTTAAATTCCTAGATGATTGAGAGTCTAAAATCAAATTACTTAGTAGAACATGCATGATTTAATATTATTTTCCTAATTGTTATTGTAACAATGATATATTAGTTATAAATTTAAAAATATAATTAATAAATTATTCCGTAATATGTTTTTGGTAGAAAAAACTAAAAATAAGAACCTTGATGACTATTGAAAAAAATGTATCATCTTTTGCTAATATATAAATAGTAATAATCTATATGTGCATAAAGTGTCGCATTAAGTGTCTAATGGTATACTGTTTCCATGAGTACAATAATTTATTATTTGACCATCAACATCTATTCATGGATCGAGAGTGTAGTCAATTTTTAGAATGCACTACTATGAGTATATATGATTAATAATTACTTATGATGTGTTTGTTAAGATTAAAAATAATATTTTAGAAATGATTTGTAGGAAAATAAATATTTCTTATTTATTTTCTTGTTTTTGATAGGTTGGAAAAAATATTATGCTAAAACATTTTAATATAATTTAGACAAATAATATAAGAGGTGAAGGTAACATCTATTATAGAAATCATTTCCTTATTTTAAAAGGAAAAAAAAAGTTATTTTCTCGAGAAAATATATTGCAAAGATTTTAACTGATCAAATATAAAAAAATTAACATTTTACATAATGAACACCGTCTTAGATTCATTGAAAAAATTTCTCCAATTTCACATAAAAACAAACTTAACATAATAATAATAATAATACTTCACGGGCCATTGCTTTCTAGTATGTCTAATATTAATCATTTCTAAAACTTCTCTCTTAAATTAAAATATCAATTTTTTTTCATTGTAGCTAGAAGTTGGGCTTGTCATACATTTTATTTAGGCCTATAAGAATAACATCAGTTTTTATTTGTAAAATCTACTTGATTCATATTATATTAATTTTTTTTCCTATAGAAAATGATCCAACAGAACTATTCGTCACAAATGTTAAATTAACATAGTATATGTGCAACTCTAGCTAATTATCTTATTTAACGAGACTTATATTTGACTTATAGTAGAAATTGGCAGATCTAGCAAATAAAGTTCATAGAAGAAAAAAAAGTTACTATAAAAGTCTGGATCATTTCTTGTGGAGAAACACATTTTAAATAAATTTTAATCTATTTTTAGTTTGCTTTTTATTAATTTGTACTTATAATTTTACTTATCAAATAGGTTTTCAATTACTATTTTTGAACTCAATTGAAGCACTTTCACCTCAGAGCTTGTACTCTTTCCTATATTTTATTTTTTACTTCTTTTCTATTTGAGAGTCCTTGTAATAACATATTCCTAACTAATTTATTTCTCTCATTTCACAATTGACTTGTAGATGAAATCTTCATTTTTTCTGCATTCTTAAGGCTTCCAAGAAAGATGAGTCGGCATTAGGAGTATGAAAGAGTGCCCTTCATCTCGCACGTAGAAATGGTTGATAGACAAAGCTATTTATGATATCAAATACGAATGATCATTGTTAAGAGATTTAGATATGCCTTGCTAGGATGAGCTAGACATTCAACAGTATAAATCACTTCTCGAGAAGCTTTCTTGCAGTGCCGTTGATCATTGTTACGATCATCAACCGCAACAAAAAAGATTGCTTTAAGTATAAAAAAGGTTATCAAAACTATAATTCGAATTTATAAACTTTAACACCAGTAAATGACTGGCGCCTTATATCAACTGGTCCATCTAGACATTGGACATCTAATTTCTCAGAATTTTTACAAAGTGGGATCAAGATATAATAAATAAAACCAAAATGTGGAAATGACATCTAATCTCTCTCTCCCCCTCTCTCTATATATAGTGGCGTACTTAGGATTTTCACAATGTGGGATCAAGATATAAAAAATAAAATAAAAATGTGGGAATGACATCTAATCTCTCTTTACATATATAGTGGCGTATTTAGGATTTTCACAAAGTGGGATCAAGATATAATAAATAAAACCAAAATGTGGGAATTAGGATTCAAACTTGGAAAGGCTAGGAAAATTATGCCTTTTTCACCACTAGGCCAAGTCACACTTGTGTTTGTGGGATACTCAGGATTTTCTTTAAGTGGTGTGAAGATATAATAAATAAAACCAAAATGTGGGAATGAGGATTCAAACTTGGGCAGGCTATAAAAATTATGCCTTTTTCACCACTAGGCCAAGGGTCACACTTGTGTTAGTGGGGTAATTTTTAAAAACTGATTATATATATATATATATATATATATATATATATATATATATATATATATTGCGGTGTTATTTTTCAATCATGTGAACCCGCTTGACCCTCTGTGGGCCCACCCCTATATATATATATATAAGAATTCGGTGAAAGTACAAAATATTATTTTCTTTATCTTAATTGTATATGAAATTACTATGTAGTGTATTTAAATAACCTTTTTTATTTATATAAATTGTGCTTATAAATTCATTCTAAATTTTTAGTGGCTAAAACATCATTCACAAAATAGTGTTGAAAACCAAATCAAAACACAAAAGTTGTGGAAATATCATTAGATTAAATAGCCCTGACATATGGTTGACTTTTAGACCTATTAAGAAATAAATAGTTTATTTTAAGAAAATTAATTCCTTCTAGTTAAAATTGTAATGTTTAAGATCGTCCATATTCACCAATTTATTTAATACTTAGGTGTCATTCTAATCTATAAAAGAAAACATCGTAAGAGCATAAGTAAGTAGACAAACGAGAAATATATCAAAAGAAATAAAATTTAACGTGATCTGGTGAGTCGACCTATGTCACAAGAGGAGATAAACAATTCACTATATAAAAGAGAGTATAAAATATATAGAGAACTTGTTAGGACCATAATAAGCAGGTGTAAAACGGAAGCTAGTAAAGCAAACCTCGAAAGACCATGAGTAAGAATACAAACGAGAAAGATACCAAAAGACACAAAGATTTAATGTGGTTCGGTTAATCGATCTACGTCACAAATGAGGTGAGCAATCCACTATAAATATGAAAGTACAAAATATAGAGAGAAATAACCTCAACCAATTCACTTGGAACACAATATCCACCATAATCTCAAAACCCAAGAGTATATTGTGAATGTTGATTAAGTTAGAAGTTACAAACATATATTTATAGAGTCCTAAAATATTTTCTACAAGAAATTGACCAGTCAAAACATCAAAACATTTTTCTAAAAGAAAAATCTATTTATGATAAGAAATTAAGGCAAATAAACCCAAAAAATCTTTTCTTATGCGTGAATTTTTGACAAAATAAATTTGTCCACCTTTTTCACAAAATGAATAGGATCTTGCATCTCTTCTTCATAATCTCATCACAAAATGAAATGGGTTTCTCAGGGAAGTGAACCATGGCTGAAATGTTATGCTGATTTCTCCAGAGTTTTTTTGACAGGTATATCAATTGATCTTTTTCTTTAAGTTGTTAGCTCCTCCTGCTTAAAAGTCTTTTCCTTCTTCGTTTTTCTTGCTTTTTGTTCAGACAAAAAACTGTTTTTGCGTGTCGGTGTTTTGCTTAGTATTTTGGCGTAATGGTGCTTTAGTTTGCACGTGTAGACATTCTCGCTAATGGTTGTTTTGCTGTTTTTGGTATCAGCTTGTTTGTGTAATGTTGTAGACTATTCTCCCTAATGCTATAGTGTATATGTCTTGGTATTTGTTTCCTGCTCATTTTTTCTTTTTGACATTGTCAAAAGGGAGAAGGGTATATCCGCATATCATTATCATTATTGAATGAAGGTTGAGTTATCAACGCTTGTGTTTGTTATTATCAAAAAGGGGAAATTTGATGACAGTTAGTATGACTCAATTGTATTTTGATGATAAAAATATGAGAACTAGGTACTTCTATACAGGTACTCGGAATAATTAAATTGCAGTTATTTTGGAAGATTCAAAATACCAAGGCTATTTAAGAAAAGCAGCGAAATAAAACTTATTTATGGATATAAAAGACTTGCGCAGAAAAAGGCAAAACCTTTCCATAAAAGAACTCTACGTTCATGCACAAGAAGGACTCTATTTTGTCATGCGTCTTTTCCAAGAAGGACAGTTTTCACGCGTACAAATTAACAGAGTAGACAAATCCTTTTCCTAATCAAAGATGATATCAACAAACATTTTTGTTATTAACTTGTTGATGGAGCGCCTATATAAACAGAGATATCCAGCTAGAGAAAAGTAGTCTTCACAATCGAGAAGAAAAGTGAAGAAAGGTGAGAGAAAGAGAGAGAAGCAACAAAGATCGTCTTGTGAGTTTGTGAGCTTGTGAGATTGTAAACAAGAAGTGGGGTTTGACTTCTTGTGGAGTGAGAGTGTTTGCGAGTTAGCTAGCATGAATTGGATTTGGCTTCTTGTGAGTTGAGAGTTCGATTAGAGTTAATTGAAAAATGGAATTGAGTAAGAAAAGTTAATAAAACAATAGTTGAGTTTTTCCTTCCTTGAGTACAAACGTGTTTGTTTTATTGCTTTCATCTTAATCAAATTATTTAGAACCTGGTTCTTGATATAAGGGTAAGGTTTTATCAGTTTAAATTTTGCAAATCTTTATATTTGATGTGGTAAGGGTGAAAAAATTAAAATCAATTTGTTCAATTCATTTATTTGTTATCTCAATTTGTTTTATCTAAATTCATTTCAATTTAGTAAAATTGGGCTGATATGTAATCCAAATTCATTAATGAAATTTGTTGTGAATATATATTAGTTTTTTTAATATATAGTGATAACAAAAAATTCTTTTAGGTACTAAAATCTTTTTAAATCCAACAAAAAAAATAATTAAAACTTAGTAAAAATTGAATCGATTGGATTGTGACCCATTGCCTTACCTATTTTGACCCAAGTAAATTTTGGTTGGGTAAGATCATGACTCATTTTGACTTGCCAAATTTGATTCACATGACTCATTCAAATTTGACTCAACCTGCTCAATTGTTTGCCCAAATTTTCTTTTTATTTGAAATCAGGTTGCGTTTCGATTCATTAGGTTACATTATTTTAACTCATTTTGATCCTATAATTCTCAAGTTATCGTAATATATATATATTAAAACGTACTCAAATTTGACCCAACTAGAACGTAATCATTCAAACTTTGATACTTTGCACATTTAAACTCATCAACTTGATATCAACTGACAACTTAACACTCTAACTCACCTTCATTGTGTCTATTGGATACACTACGCAAATGTTAAATATAAATTTCAAAGGTGTCTAAATGATCATTTGTAAGTTGGTGTACCTTACTGACATGATAAAGACGAGTTAAGATGTCGGAGATATGCATACTCAAAGTTAAAAGTATTTGCTTGCTTACGGAGATCAAACATGAGCAGATTGATTGATTTACTGAAAATGTATTGATTTTTTCACGTCAGGTGATAGATCAGGAGCCAACATTGCTCATCTCATCATGATGCGAGCAAGTATAGATGAAGATCATAAACTTGAGTTGGAGATAACTTGAACCTCGCAGGAATGGCATTGATTCACCCCTTTTGGTAGTATAATTGCCCTGAAAATCCCAATACTAATGACCCTCGATGCAATCCAGCCGCACGTCCCAGTTTGCTATCCGAGCTTTGTTGCTCCAACATTCTGATATGCACTGCAGAGAAGGATTTTAGAAGAGACAGAGGTTGGACATACTATGAGGCCTTTAAGAAATGTGGATGGAAAGGTGAAGTGGAGATCAAGGAAACACAAGGGGAACAACATGTTTTTCATTTGAATAACCTAACTTATGATAAAGCTAAGATCTTGATGAAATGGTTGACTGATTTCTTTCAACAAGCAAGCTGAATGCTTGCTGTGTGTGGGGAATTTTTATTGAGAACTATCAAAACTTTGCTAACTCTTATTCAATTTTATCATATGAGTAAATTATATATTATTTTTATGATCCTTTCATAAATAAATATTTGCAATTACATATTATTATAAATGTTTCAATAGGCTTAAGTTTCTAAAGATTCTCTAATTTGCTAAAGGGAAACGTACAATAAATATACTATAGTAAGAAATATATACCATTTATATTAATAACATTTCTTTTCACTTGATAACTTTTAATACAATTATAATTCAATTTTAATATATATTACAGAGAATAATTTATAGAACACATATAATTCAAGTCTGATTGATAAATAATACATTTATCGCATATTTTAGTACACTTATAATACAATGTGTCAATTTCTTATTAAATAGGCATAATATATTTAAAACAAATACAATGCATATATATTACATACATAATTCACTTTTCATACATATTACAAATTTATCATAGTATTGCTATATATTGCTATAGATAGTAATAAAGTTAAGGTCTTAATCTGGCTGATTTCTTGCAACATCATGTTAAATGATTGGTGCGTGTGAGGAATTTTTGAAGTCAATGTTGCCTTAAATTGGTTCATTGGAACCATATGATCCGTATTAGTGGTTGTCACACGGGCATATTACTTCACCTAAATTTTATGCAAGAGGTTAGCCAATGTGACGACAGTCAAGCCCCACTCAACTCAGTGCTTTTCACAACCTATTCTGCCTAACGTTCAAGGACATTTTTTTTCTGCCTTAGATTATTTTCCAAAACTTAAACAATGAAATCAACACATAAATATACGGGCAAACCCAACCTTTATATTAATAATCAAAACCAATACAAAAGGATTCACTCGTTGGAACAACAATTATATCAAACTTAAACTTCGACTTCAATTTAAGGCACAATCACAATTCTATTGCTTCCTTAGACACCTTTTTAAAAACCTCACTTTTTTAAGTGTCTTGGTAACATTACATACTTAATCTTCTCTCTTTCACCCTTAGGGTAACAAGTCTATCCCCAAAACGTCAAACACACACAAGACTATTCATTTATAGAACATGTGGCAGCCTTGTGTGTTTATATTATATAGTGTTGTGACACATGTCTAAAACATTTCAAACATTCAACCCACTAAATTATATTTCAGTTGACATCCACAACTGATAAGAAACATTCAAATTTTGAATTCAAAAAGCATACAAAAGATACAATGAATCTGGACTCAAGCGGTTACAAAAAGGTAACCGCCGCATGTGCTTGACATGTGACTTGACTTGACTGGATTTAGGCCCTTTGCTGCATTTTCCTTCCATATTTTTTGCTCCAAAACAATCTGTAAACATTCTATATTCATGATATCATCAAAGTCCACCCGAATCCACCCGCACATTTTTCATGCATGCACACCACCGAAGCTGCCACTGCGTTGCTTTGGCCATGTTAACCTTTAGCTCACTCGTGCCTTTTATTATTTTCTTGCTGCGTTTCATTCACATTTGACTATGATACAATTTAGCTCAACTCAATTTTCCCGCATTTGACCAGACCATGTGCTTTTCGCATACAAAATTGACCATTTTTTCACATAATATTTTTTTTATAATTACCAAGTCTTTAAGGATGAATTTATCAAAGAAATTTACAAAAAATAATATTTTAATTTTTGTTAATGAGACAAAGTTATTATAATTTTTATTTTTTTTCTAAAAAGGAATAAGAACAAGAGTCATTGAATGGAGGACCAACATGCTTACATGAGGGCATGAATACCTATTAACTTTGAAAAATTTTATATATATATATATATATATATATATATATATATATATATATATATATACATATATATGCCGTAATTTTACTATGTTTAGAAAAATCACTTTTTGAAATGTGTCAATTATAATACAATTTGAGAAAAATACTTAGAAAAGAGTCGCCACTTAAATTTTTAAAGAAATTAAGAAAACATAATTAAAAAAACTCTAACAAATTAAGTCTTACAAATTTAAAAAATGGGTAAGAGGTTCTTATTTACACTTCAAAAAGATTATTAAGGCATTTAAAGCGTCCGCTAACTTGCGGTTGTCCTACGACTTAGATAACTATTTTGACTATATTTAGGAAAATGACTTAACTTGAGAAAATAGATAAACAAGGAATACTTTTAATTTTTAAGAAAAGAAGATATTAATTAAAATAATTGAATTAATTGCAAATGATTAAGAGTTTAACAAAACTAGATTAACTAGAATTATTTTTTTTGAATTATTTTAAATGATAATTCGAACTAAATTAGTTAATTTAAGCATGAAACTATTTCTAATTAATTAATTTTTTTTTGACTAAAGATGTTAAATTAATGTATGAGAGTTGATAAACAAAAAGGAGTTAAAATGTACCAACATAAAAGGACATCTTTCATGTTTTGGGAAATTTAATTAAGATAACCCTAAAGTTAATTAGCAAATAAATTAGTAAGGTAAGACAAATTAATAAATTCAAATAGAGATAGTGAGGGAAGAAGATTTGGGCCTTTCTGATCTTGGGCTTTGGCCCCATTTATCTGTCCTACACTATTGTAAAGGTTGCGCAAATATCAGATGGGCTTTGACCTAACTTCCATATAAAGTTGCCTGAATTTTTTGGGGCTTTTGGCCCATTTCTGATTTTCGTATATAGATCGTATACTATTAGTATATCAGTATATATAACTCTGTTTTTAAACACCGTGACTTGTATTTTTATCTTCGACTTGTATATCCACAGTTTGGAGCTATATTTCAGCACCTTGACCTGTATATCAGTGTATAAACATTGTATACAACATATAGAAACTGAAAATGAAGAAGAAAATATTAATCTAGATAATAATGAAACAGATGAAGCAATAAATCATCTAGCAATTCCCTCATCCTCTCTCCACCACATCTTCCTCTTTACTCTTAATTTACAATATAATCACCCCCCCACATTGGTATCAGAGCTAGCTAACTAATTAAGCTATTAACTATGGAAAAATCTGGAGCTACAAATCTACAAAATCAGGTATACACTCTTAAATTTATGAGTAGCTAAATAAATTTATTCCTGAAAATCTCTTGTTGATTATAATTGTTTATCATGACTTAATAATGTTAAAATAAGCATCTTTAGAAGGTTTGCTACAGAAATATTCTTGGAATAAGTATGCCCAGACTATGCCATCCTAAAGTTGAAACCGGTAGGTAATAAGGCCATTTAGGGGAGTAAACAAAGTTGAGGCGCTGTTAGGGTAACTAATCAAAGAAGAAAGCTGTAGTAGTGGCTAGACGAGATGATTATTAAATCATTATTATTTCATAATAAATAAGTATAATCCATTAAGAGGTTGGAAGGAATAAAAACTGTTAGCAAAAATGAATAAAATGAGTACCTATTTAATAGATGATGATGATAATTATAAGATATTACTACTCTATATAGTAAATAATCTGAGTACTGATATAAAAAGAGAAATTTATGACAAATTGGTAACATATGAAATAATAGAAATAACAACCCAAGGTTGGACTGAGTTAACCATACAAAGTATACAAGATGAACTTTACTATGATATGAATGATTTATATGATGATATAGATATATTCAGAGACCAATAATGACTGAAATATGGAAAAGACGAAGTATAACTCACAAGATAAAATTTATTAAAGACCCAAGTAAATTAAGTAAACTTTTTAAAATCCTATATAGAAAGGTATAAATGAATAATACAATAAGCAAAGAAATAAAAATAAAAAGAACCAAGATAGATAAAAAAGTAAGAAAGACATGGAAAAAATTAAAACACTTGTATATACAATATAAACTATCACAACTAGTCAAAACAGATAACGATAAAAAAGATTATTTGATAAATATAATTTCGAAAACAGAATACAAATATGTTTGTTATTTGAAAAAATAGTATGAACAAAGAAAATATAAAGAACAATTAATAGAAAAAATAATGGAAAAAATAACTAAAAAAGAACAAGAATTACAACATAGAAAAAGAAGGTTAGAAGAAAATATATTAGAAGGAGTATGTAATAAATCAATACTAGCACAAAGAAAAGTTATATTTATGTTAGAATAAGAATTAGATTGTCTTGAATACGAATTACAACATAATATAATACATAAATTATAATGAACAAAGAGGAATTTGCAGTAGACGAAAAGACATATGAAAACCAAGACGGAATGATAATAAAAATAATATTTTCAAATTTAGGAAGAAGATACAAGAAAATAGGAAATAACTTATATTTAATGTTAGAAAAAGAAACAGCAAAATTAGAAGATAGTCTAACAGCTATGGTAACAATAACAAAAGAAAATGAAGAAATAGATAAATCAAGAGAAATTGAAAAAATAAAAATGCAAGCAAACCAAGAAGTACAACATTTAGAAGAAATAAAAAATACAAGAATAAGTGAATTAGAAAAAGAATTAGCTAGATTAAAATTATTATATGAAAATAAACAAAAACAAAAAGAAAAAGATAAAGAGCTTGAATTAACAAATGAAATAAAAGAAATGGAACAAAAACTAAATGAAGATCTAAATGAAGATCTTGAAGTAAATGAAATAAACGAAAATGAGCCAGATACAATAAATGATCAAAAATCAGAAATAAGTGATATAAGTGAAACATATACAAAAATTTTAGAACAGATAAATAAACCGAAAAAATTAGAAATAAACACAGGAGATATGAATAAACCTAGTACTTCAAGAGTTAAAACTCCAGATAATAGTCCCAGAAATAGTCCTAGAAGTAGTCCTAGGAGGACACCACCAACTTATTATACAGAAAGTTATCAGCAATCAGATAGAGCTAATGCAATTTGGAACAGTAGATTAAATAAAAATTGGATACCAAAACCAATAAGTGAACAATATAATTTCTTAGATTTAGATTGTGTCACAGACACAAATAAAGAAATATTACTATGGACAGGAAATATATCTAAACAGTTAATAGATAACAAAATAGAAACAACAAAAACCCCAAGATACATAGAAAGAACATTCGTAGGAACAGCAAAATTATGGATAGAAAATCTACCCTCAGAAAGTTTAGAAGTACTTAGGAATGATAAGAAAATGGATGGATCCCCATCAGCAACAAATATAGATATACTAGACAAATATGAATCAGCAATAAAAAGTGAATTTGGAGGTATGACCACAGATATAAGAGAACAAAATAGAGAAAAAATAATAAATAGACAACTTATGACAAAATTAGCTATATGTAAAATGTGTTATATAGAAGAATATACTTTTGCATTCAAAGAATATTATTACAAAGCTAAATACAATTTAGACGAAGCAAAAGAAATAAGAAAATAATATTTTACAAAATTACCAGAACCATTTAGTACAAAAATAATAAAGGATTGGAATAATGAAGGAATAGTAGATACTTTAGGAGCTAGAATAAAATTTCTATCTCAATGGTTTACACAATTATGTGAGAACCAAAAAGAAAAATTAAAAATGGAAAAAGTACTAAATAAAAATATAGCATGTTGCAAGAATAGAACTAGCACCAGGAAGCAAAGTTGTCACATCCCAAATCGGGGCCGCGACTGGCACCCACATTTACCCTCCTATGTGAGCGAACCAACCAATCTAACCTTAACATTTCAATGTATAACAACAGAAAATAGTGCGGAAGACTTAACTCATTAATAAAAACCAATTCAATAACTACTAAAATTCAACATCTATTATTTCCCAAAATCTGGAAGTCATCATCACAAGAACATCTACTATCAAATTACTAAACTAAAAATGTCTAAGAAGCTAAAACAAATAAAAGCTAGTCCATGCCGGAAGTTCAAGGCATCAAGACTTGAAGAAGAAGATCCAGTCCAAGCTAGACGCATTAGCTCACCCTGAATTTCCGAATGAAGTGAAGACTGGCTAGATTACTGTTGAGTTGAAGAAGACGGTCCGTTTGCTGCACTCCACAAATAACAAAGAAGAAACATAAAAGTAGGGGTCAGTACAAACCACGGGTACTAAGTAGATATCATCGGCCAACTCAAAATAGAAACAGTATATATCAGTTAATATCATAAATCAACTATAAAACTCAACATGTAGCAACAACAAGTACTATAATCATCAATAAGTACTATCAAGTTCATCCATGAGGGCTCAAGCCTCAATACCATACTCATTTGGGAATTAAGTTCATTATGTTGAGTAAATTATCATCTTTCGAGATTCATTATCTTTCTTCCTCTTGTGTCGGTACGTGACACTCCGATCCCCTACTACTATGTGTCGGTACGTGACACTCCGATCCCCTAATTCTACGTGTCGGTTCGTGACACCCGATCCCCTAATATGTGTCGGTACGTGACACTCCGATCCCCTAAATCTACGTGTCGGTTCGTGACACCCGATCCCCTAATATGTGTCGGTACGTGACACTCCGATCCCCTAAATCTACGTGTCGGTTCGTGACACCCGTCCCACTATTACTATGTGTCGAAACGTGACACTCCGATCTACTAATACTATGTGTCGGAACGTGACACTCCGATCCACTAATCTCATTCTATCAATTCATCAAGCCTTCTCTATACCAAGGCATCATCAATCCCATTACTTTAATTCATCAAGCCTTCTTTTATACCAAGGCATCATAATTAATGAAGTATATTAAAGTTTCTTTCAAGATTTGGGATTCAAGGGTTTTCATCATGCTTGTTTTATCAAAATCATATAATCATGTTCATACAAGCATACAATTAAGCATATAGAAGGGTTTTACAATACCACTAATACATATTATTTGCTATTAAGAGTCTACTACGCATAACGTAAAAACCATAACCTACCTCCACCGAAGAATTGGAATCAACAAGTAATTTCCCAAGCTTTGATATTCCCTCTGCCTCTTGATCGATCAATTTCTCTCTCTCTTTGTTCTTTTTATTTTCTTTATTTCAAACCCTCTTTCTTTTACCCTAATTAACATATAATTAAGAATAAAAGATGGCAATAATACCCCACTAATTAACTTAAGGTTACCTCTTTTAACCCCCAAGTAATTAGACTTATTAATATAAACCCACGAAATCTATAATTAAGGAAAGAATAGTCCAAAACGTCCCTTAAAACGTGTAAAGAAATCTGACTCCGACTGGGATTACGCAACCTGTGACGGCCCGTCGTGCCTGCGACGGTCCGTCATTCAGGTCGTCGCGGCATCTTAGAATTTCATTTTTCACTAAGTAGTCTGTGACGGTCCGTCACACCTGTGACGGTCTGTCCTGCAGTTCCGTCATGACGTTCAGAAACTCGTTCCCCGTACCAATTTCTCAAGAGTTGAAGTGTTTTGCAACGGAATCTCACGACGGTTCGTCGTAGCTCTGACGGTCCGTCCTGCAGGTCCGTCATAGATTACAGAGAGTCATTTTTAGTACCCCAATTTCAAAATTCTAAGTGTTCTGGGACGAGACACCCTCGACGGTCCGTCGTGCCCATGACGGTCCGTCGTGGTATCCGTCGTCTAAGCCATTTTTTTTCCAGAAATAAAATCTGCTGCTCAAAACAACTAAACACGTCGTTACAATAGATACCAATTTACCCATCGTTCGTCCTCGAAAGATCAAAAGAAGAAAAACAAGGGCGAACAGAAGTACCTGAATCTGTAAACAGATGTGGGTATTTTTCTTGCATATCTGCCTCCTTCTCCCAAGTAGCTTCTTCAACCGGTCGATTCTTCCATTGAACTTTGATGGATGCAATTTCTCTCGACCTCAACTTGCGAACCTCTCTATCTAAAATAGCAACCGGTTCCTTCTCATAAGTCAAATTCTCATCAAGCAAAACTGAATCCCAACGGATGATGTAGTTTCCATCCCCATGGTATCTTT